>CP126897.1:48872993-50072993 GCA_030440675.1 Furcifer pardalis
ATCCTATGGGATGGATCGGATAATGTTAAAGCTCCATAGAGATACATTGTAACCGCACAGGCTTTAGCGGTTGTTATCCGATCCATCTCATAGGACTTTATTATTTATTTTATTTATTTCTCATACTTGCTATCCCACCCCAATCAGGCAAGCCCGACTCTGGGTGGCTAACAGCATAGAGTTAAAACATATCTGTATTAAAATTTAAAATTCATAAACTAAAAACAGTATCTGGGGTGTCGTCAGAAGGGTGGTTATCCCTAGACTAACCACCCCACATGGGATCCCCCATCCCTGGAACCCCACACTTGTCCTGCCAGCCAGGTCTTTAAGTTCTTCCGGAAGGACAGGAGCTCTGTCTGCATGTGCAGCTCAGTTGGGAGGAGGTTCCACAGGGCCGGGGCGAACACAGAAAAGGCCCTCTTCCTGGTGCTAGCGAGGCGAGCCTCCCTAGCCGATGGAACAACAAGAGAGCCCCTCCAATCCGCCCTGGTGGGACGGACAGATGTTCTTAGGGTGACGCGGTCTCTTAGGTAACTTTAACGTTATTCGATGCAATTCTCCACCCCAGATTATTTAACGTTATGTGATTTTAGTGTTATCTGAGGTAAATGTTATCCCAGATATTACTGTACTACTGTTTGGGTGGGTGGGTGTATTTTAATGTAATATTTATTTATTTATTTTAATTTATTTACAGGTTTGTGTTGTGGGTGGGTGGGTGGGTGGGTGGTTTGAGGTGTGTGTGTGTGTGTGTGTGTGTGCTTATTTTTATTTTATTTTATTTTTCTTTGGCCCTGCCCACAACATCATGATGTCATGACGTTAGCTCCTTCCACACTGATGACATCATGGTGGGGTAGTAAATTTTTTGACAACCCACCACTGGAGGTATAGTATCAAAAAGGACAACTGTGGAAAGAGTGCAACAAATACAGTCCAACCTCGCATAAAGAGCGTTTTGCTTAAAGAGTAACTCGCTTAAAGAGCAGAATTTTCTCTGAATGTTCGCTTCGCCTAACAAATAAAACCAACCAAAAACTCGCTTAACAAATAAATCGGGGTTTGCAATCCCCCACACAATTGGTCATTTACAATGGTGTTTCGCTTAAAGAGCAAACTCGCTTAAAGAGCAATCCTGTGGAACGCATTATGCTCTTTAAGCGAGGTACCACTGTACATTGGTTTCAATTGGTATGAAGCCAAAGTTAGTACAAGGAACGACATCATCAGGAAACTGAAAAAATTATACATGGGGAGCTCAACCATCCACACTGTGTACATCAGCTTTGGCCCTGAGCATCTCTGTAGTAGAGTATACTGCTCCAGTATGAAGTGCATCCAAAGACGCAAAACAAGTTGACATTGCTGTTAATGAAGCCATGCGTATAGTGTTGTTTTATGTGGTTGCATTTTATAATTTTTATTGTACTGTTGTTGTTTTGACTGTAAGCCTCCCTGAGTCGCCTTGGTGAGTGGGCGGCAATATAAATCTAAATAAATAATAAATAAATAAATAAATAAATAAACCTACACCAGTTGAGAAAAAATACCCTCTTGTTGGTATCGCTCCCTTTAAGATAAGGAGAGAAGTACCAGTGAACTAAGCAAGAGAATGACCTCGACATCCTCTGAACAGATATGAGCCTCAAGTCTGCCGGCTCAGGTGCAGGAAGAACTTTATGGCAAGAACAAACATTATTGAGGGTAAACAAGAGGAAAACCAAATTAAAAGATGTATGAAGGAGCTCGTGGGGCAACATCATTAAAGGAGGGTGTAGCTGAGGAACGCAGTCTCCCCTATGTCACTTGGAGAACCCTGAATAGGCTGAAGTTGGAGTCCCTAAATCAGGGGTTCCCAACCTATGGCCCATGGGCTGGCCCCAGCCCACGGTATCATTTCATGTGGCCCACACTACTGCTGCCACACCCAGAAGTGGAAGCGGACGCATTTACACATGTGCGAGCATGTTTTACGTCAGCCGCAAAATGGACCCATGTGTGCATAAATATGCCTGCGACTGTCACAAATGCCGAAGGGGCTACATTTATGACAGCCATAAATGCATCTGCTTCTGCTTCCAGGGGGCATGATCCAGCCCGCTCAGCTGTCCAGGGGCATGGTCAGGCACACGGTGGAAAAAAAGACCAACTTGCTCAAGCGGGGGCTGCTGGCAGACAATAGCATGCTATGTGAAGGTGGAGAGAAAGAGAATACTGTACAGCTCATTTACTTGTCTGCTGCTTACTGCCAGAAACATGCACCGATGAGGCCTTAAGTTTGGCCAATGACCAAGCCAAGAAAGTGGGTTTATTTTGGCAGTCCAGGGATCGATCAGGACATGAAAGAAGAAGAAAATTGGTTTCAATGTTATTCAAAACTTTTTTAAAAAAGTGGAGTATTTTGCTTCTGTATCCACAATTCAAAATGCCAGGATATTGATGCATAATATTGTGCCCATGTTGCCATCAGGAAAAAGGATCCCAAGATAGGATACCCTCTTGTGCTCATTGCCACTCACACCTGTCAAAAACAGGTATGACAATTGCTTTGTGCTTGGGTGAGGAATGATTAACTGTTGGGGGGGGGGGAGTAAGCTACTAAGATTTTCCCAGTGATCGGCAGGAGCCGGTTTGCACCGGTTCACCAGAACCAGTAGCAGCTTTCCCCAGTATCCGCGTGAACCAGTAGTGCCTTTTGGGGGGAACCACCTCGGGGGCTTACCTTTTTGCAGGTTTCCCCCACTGCGCATGCACACCTACAGCGCTGGGCGTGCATTTGCGCCTATAGTGCTTGACGCACCTACAGCGCTTGGCGTGCATTCATGCCTACAACGATCTGCCTGCTGAGCCGAGCAACCATTTGCTGCTTGGAGTGTGCCAGCGCAGAGTGTTGGGCGGCCACGCGCAACCACGGAGGAACTGGTGGTTGCTGCTGAGGCCCTCGGTGACCTCCTTGCTGTCCTCCCAAACAGGGAGGAGGAAGAGAACATGCTAGCCTGAAGCTTTCTACAGCCTGCTCCCCAGGGTAAGTGACTCGCCTTTGGATGTGGGGTGGGTGGGTATATTTTAATGTGTATTTGTGTATTTATTTTTACCGCATATTTTATGTGTTTTATGTGTATTTAATGTGTATTTTTGTGTTTTATGTCTATTTAATTTGTATTTTAAATGTTTTTATGTCTATTTAATGTGTATTTATTTTTATGTGTACTTATTTTTATGTATTTTTTTCTTTGACTCCGCCCACAATGTTGGCTCCACTCAAGATGCCATGACATTGGCTCCTCCCATGATGCCATGACATTGGCTCCACCCACAACATTGGCACTGCCCACAGTGTGGTAGTAATTTTTTTGGCTGTCCACTACTGGATTTCCCCCTAGTTTAGTGTTTCTATGCAAATGGAAGTGAGCACAATACAGGGAATTAGCAAAGATTGTCTCTAGAACTCCATCTGATATTCCTTGCTCTATCCATGAATAGTAGCAACTGAGATACATGACATGACAAGACTTTTGCAAATGTCAAAACTTTTCGTTAAGTAACAACTTTTCAGAAAAAGATAAAAATAGAGGAATTGAAACAGATCTCCTTGGACAAATGAGACATTATTTTTATTACTAGTATTTAATCAAATATTGAATAATTGACATTCTGCCTTTAAAACAGAAAGTGTCCCTCTACATCTTTTAAAAAAAGTTTTAAATCCCAATGAAACCAGAAAATAGAAAAATCCTTTTAATAATTTGCAGAGATCAAATCAAAAGGTAAATAAAAAACTAAAAGATATACATTTTTATTTGCAACTCAGTCTTACTGCTTACGTTTTCAGTAAAAGTACTAGACATTATCAGCTGATAAGACAAACAAAGATATACCCTGTGAGAGAGGCTTACAATATGCATTTTAATTAAAGCTGCACATGCAGTCTTACTGTGGCATGACTACACAATGACTAAGCTTATTAGCTGTAACCAGGCAGTGTCAGAAATTGGAGAGGCCTGGGCAAACACTGATTTCAGCGGAGCAGGAAGAGATATATCTGAATTAAAGTGTTGGTGTCACTGTCCTATTAAGGCTAAAAGCAGTTCAGCACAAGCCCTAGTAATCCACTCACCTTTATACTGCTTTAAAAAGGCATGATCACATGTGACGAAGCTCAGCTGTATTTCATGGTCCTGAAGGTCCCCCCCCCCCCCCAGGTGTGTAAGTGGCTCCAAAGCCCCTTGTATCAATTGCCAAATTGCCACTTAAGCTAACAGCATATGTTGTCCCGGAGTAAAGGGCGGAGGTGCCTTCTTAGGTTGCGTCACTCTAACTCAATTTGTAATCCATAATACAACAGTGTAATCACATTTAGAGGAGGGAGAGGTTGCCTTTCGCAAACAGAGCTGACAGCTTAGAGGTGCCCCTAGGCTTGATCCTCTTCATATGGTTAAATATAGCACTGATGTTCCCACTGCAGATGCAGAATACTTAACTGTTTATACCAATTAGAATCTGGCTGACCACACAGTTTGAACCACAGATTGTAGTGAGAAGACCCTACAGCCACAATTGGGTGAGGGAGGTTAGTTATGGCATAAAATCACATGTTATTAAATATAATAGAGTCCTGTTGTATCTTAAAGATGTTTGTGCATATTATGGTGCATATTTTTGTAGGCCTCAGGGCAATTCCTGAAAATATCTGAAACCGTATAATTATCCTTCTTCTTTTAGTGAATTTTATAGGGATATGATTTTGTCCTCTGCATGCAATGCTTCCTTGTTTTCCATCACTTCTTCTATCATCTTTTATCCTTTAAGGAGAAAAAGAAGGAACGGCTACACAGTACAGTATCCCTCTTAGTATGACTCCTGGCAGGAGAAGCATTCTATCTGGAAATGCTTGAAGTCTACTCTGCCAGATTAAGGACCAAACTAGACAAAACAACATCTTTCTACACAATTAGGCTGTATCTCCTAACAAATTCAGAATCTAAAGGCAAACAAAGCCCATTTACCTTGAGACAATACCCCTTATGTCTTAAGGCAGTTCTGTTTCCAATTGTACAGCTGCTGCATTGTCTGTTTTGGCCTTGAGTAAACAAAATGCCCACAAAGCCTTCTGCTAAAGTAAATGGGTATGATTCAGATGTATGCATGCAACTGGATTAGTGAAATTAGTCTGCTTCCCCCTTTCCTATTGCCAATTCCACATGGCACTCCTTTCTGTCCCCCTCCTCCCAAAAGTCTTCACAATGAACCAGGAAACTCTGCTAAATGTGTGAGTAGACAACACATTTTTTTAAAAAAAGAAGGTTTCTTTATCTTTAATAATTCTTTATCAGACAGTAATTATGCATCTGACATGAATAAAGAAGAAAGAAAGAAAAATCACATTGTGAGTTGCATCTGCTGAAGTGTCCTCTTCTTTACAGCTACTAAAGCATCTCAGAGCCTTGTCCTTGGATGCATTTGGCCACCCCAGCTCAATAGAGTGGGCTGTAGCATGGAAAGAGAAGGATCTCTCTAAATAAGGCAAAAGCATATTCTCTCTGTGGAGCTCAATATGTGAAGAGTGTTTCCTCCACATCTTTGGAACCCTCCCCTTCCACTGCACCATCATCTACCCCATGTCTTAGGGTACCTGACCTTCTAAGCAGCATTTTCACTAATCACTTTGGAGCAGAATTCCCCAAAGATAAATGTAGGACACTCATCACAGAAGAACAAACTATCCTTCAGAGCTCTCACTAGAGAAGATGGAAGAGAATGATACCAAGAGGCGGAGAGCTCCATTTCCCAGAAAGTGGGTGAGGCAGGAATACTTTCTAGACCTTCGCTATCCTCTTGACAGCCTGGCTTCCCTTGAGAGGAGTTCTACGTCTAAGAGACTTGCTTCAGACAAAGTTTTAGTTGTGGGTAAAGTACGGTTGTTACCTGATTTCTGTGAACTCAAGCCCTTGCCACTCTCTTTCTTGATCCTCCAGTCCTTTGAACTCCTGTTGTGCTTAGGTACCTTGTGATTCTGAATTGTCTTCTATACCTGTGATCTGATTTGACCAAAACAAAGGACTGGAAAGTCTGCCACAAGACAGAAAGGGCATGGAAATCTGCTTTTAGTAGTCCTGTTGCTTAAACCTGGAACCAACCCAATAGGTCCATCCATATGGTGCCACCAAACTCTCAGTTATTGTTCTTTCTACAAAAGACTATGTCTGGTATCCAATTAAGAACAATCACATAACCTCTGTCTTGCAAGTGATCACACAAGCAGTTGCAGGACTAAACAATTTTTGTAATTTTGTAACTCGAAAATGTTTAATTTCTTTTTAGCCTAACTTTTAATATTGTATTAATTTTATTTTTTAACTGTTAATAGGGAATTGAATTCTGATCGGTGGTCTTCAACTATGTACCGCGCTATGGGGCGGTATAGAAGTGTAATTGTTATGTATTTTTAACCTGTTTTGTAAGCCGCCCAGAGTTGGGTTTTATCCGATTGGAGCGGGATAACAAGTTAGAACAAACAAATAAATAAATAAATAAATAATCTTGCAAACAGTGTGAATCCAGGCATACAAAGATGAGCTTTTGAGGGGGCAGGGAAAATCTTATGCAATTGCATAATTCAACTGGATTTCAGGCTGAGACCAAAATTGTAAACATGCCTACTAGGGAGAAAATGCCCCTGAACAGTCTAAGTAGTCGTACAGAAGATTGTACAGTACAACTACTGCCCTTCTGAAATCACTCAGCATTTAAGGTAGTTTAATAGATTTTCTTAACTTGTTTGAAGAGCAATTCTGAATTTCTCTACTAAGAACAAATACTCACTCAATAGAGAAGTAACCCAGCAAGCATCATTTATTTGATCATTTTTAAAAGTCCAATTGCTTTTCAAAGTACCAGAAACTGATTTGAACAAGGTTGCCTATATCTTTTTCTGTTTATTTAAGAATAAGAAAGTGGGGCTTAGGGGCCAATGGCTCCTTGCATCACCAGTCACTGTCCTCGCAGTACATTCTGCCCACATGTTGGGCATATTGGTCATTTGTGCAACATTTTCCTCACCTAAAAACCAGCCATCTTTAGGCACAACACAAGCCATTCTTTCAGTATTTCATTTGAGTGCTTCAGTGTCTAACTTTGGCACTCTGCTTTGTGAACATTTACAGTTTTCTAACACAATTGCAAATAAATAAATAAATTAGGGCACTGTGATATAGTGGCTAGAATACAATTTGTCTGTGGTTCCGTCTTTCCAGATAAGAAGAAAAGGCAAGGTAATATTGGAAGAATAAGAGAGGTCAAAACATTGAATGAATGAAGACAGAGTGATAGCATGATAAAACGACATCCATTTGTTTTGTTTTTTTTAAAGATTGGTTGGATGCTGGAATGATTACAGAAGTTAAGTTTACTTCAAAGTTAAGTACATACCCTTAAATTTGCTTGAGAATGCCTATGTTATAGTCTAGTCCAAGGGTGGCCAATCTTGGTGCTCTAGCTATTCTTGGACTTCAATTACCAGAAGCCCAAGTCAGCACACCCTGGTGATCAGGGCTTCTGGAAACTGAAGTCCAAGAACAGCTGGAGCACTAACATTAGTCACCCATAGTCTAGTCAATTCCATGCAGACCAAGAGGCTAACTGGTCAGTTTCAAGCCTAGTTTAAAAACCTGATTTCTCTTAGATAGCTCTGCAGTTACATTTTGACATAAACTTTAGACTGGCTGATGCAATCATGCTTGGAATCTGACTGGATTGAAGTGGAGGACTGGAAGCTCTTCCATAAGAAAGAAAGGGCATGGAAATCCTCAATCATAAAGCACTGAAATGTCAGTTATAGTACCCTTTTCCTGTGGTATGGAATGATTACCAATAGATGGTGCTTATGACTGGAACTTCTGTAAAATTGCATGAACAAAGTGCATGTACATTAAAAACAAGAAATGAATATTATGGTTACACAGGGTTGAAAGCACAGAACAGCAGACCAGTTAGAACGTTGATCAGTTCTGACTGTACACTTTTAACTGAACAAAAGAACCATAATTTTAAAAATGGAAATGTTAATACTTACAAAGAATGGGATGAGACCAGCAGCTTTATCTTCCTCTAGAACTTTCTTTAGAGCTGACCCACATACAGCAAATTTTTCATCTGTGGGGATCTGTTTCAATTTCACGCCAGCAATCACACTATCTTTTTCAACTGATGAATGAGCCTGAAATGGAATGGTACAGTATTTATTCTAAAAACACCTTTGCTCATACACTTAAATTATAAATTATTTTTTTTTAAAAAAATTAAAATTCAATCATTTAAAATAATAAAAACAATAATAGATCAATATTCTATTCAATTCAATTTAGTATTATTACAGTCAAAGACCAGAACAGAATATAGATAAAATGTTCACAACATGATTGGACATATTGGGGTGGGAATAAAAAAGAGATATATAATGCTCTAGTCAAACTCAACCAAATAGAATCCAGTACATATCATGTTAAAATCACAATATATGCATAGTATAATAAAAGATATGATGTATAAAGATATATAAAATATAATAACATTTAAGATTACATTGTATAAAAATGCTAAGACTATATCAATGTCAGTAAAATAGTAATACTGTATCAGTAAAACGGCAGTATCTATAGTTTAAATATTTTTGCTACAAATACATTGCAGAATACTGGCCCAGCAGACATTTTTTACTGCTCTGTCAGTCACTTTGTTACAAACTATGACCAGCACCATAAAACACGAGGTTTTTTAATTTAAAGTTTAAATGCTTTAAAATGTAGTTAAGATATCTTATTTAAAACATATCCATTCAAAATTAGAAAAGTAGAATAAAATGTGTTTTTAAAATGGTGTAATATGGTGACTGCTACTGTAATACAGTACAGTAATACCTAACGCTAAAACTTGGTTCCACAAGTTTTGGTGTTATCTGATTTTTAGTGTTATCCGATGCATGTTAAAATCCTATGGGATGGATCGGATAATGTTAAAGCTCCATAGAGATACATTGTAACCACACAGGCTTTAGCGGTTGTTATCCGATCCATCCCACAGGACCTTAACGTTATCCGATCCAATTCTCCTCCCCAGATTACTTAATGTTATGCGATTTTAGCGTTATCCGAGGTAAACGTTATCCAAGGTATTACTGTATAGCATTCGTGGTTTGCACCACTGAGGGGGCTGCTAGAATTGTTCTTCTAATCCTGGTCACCAGAGGACAAAACTTGGTGGTATTGTGGGTAACAGTGGGACTCTTCTCTGATAGTAGCCAGAGAGTGTAATTGCTGTTGAATCAACCAGGATGATCGCAAAGCAGTGGGGATATGAATTTTTCTTGAATATCCCTATAAAAAGGACAGATACATAGAACATGTTCTGTGGTTTCAACTTCACCTGTGTCATAGGGGCACAGTCAATAGCATAATAAAAAGTAACCTGACGCACAAAATGTGGTAAAATATTGGATATGCTTGTTCATCACCTGATGATTACAACATCAAGTGAATGATGCAAGGGAGAAACATTCACTGTAGATTGAAAATGAGGTAATATATCAACTCAGCCTTACTGTGTGCAGGTCACATTTTTATAGATACAGTACTTGAAAATGTAGATGAAGAAGGCTCACTTGAAAATGAATGTGTTGATTTTGCTGCTCCTCACATTTATTATTTCCACTGTGAATAACTACATATCCAGCCACATTTTACTTCCAGATAGTATTTTTAGCATGACCCCTTCACAATTTCAAAAGCCCATTGCAAAAACAAACAAACAAACAAACAGAAAAAGCTTTAGTACTTAAATTAAACCCCATCTCTTTTAATTCTATGTCACCTCTACAATTCCATTGGGTGAAAAAAAATGGTACTAAATTTCCTCCTACTATTTTATTGTATTTAATTGTAATTTTATGACAATGGTATGAACCTTCCTAAGAATATAATAATAATAATTTTGATTTATGATGACCCTTTCCAGGGTTCTGTAGGTAGGGAATACACAAAAGTAGTTTACCTTCCCCTTCTTTGGGGGGCCCTTTGGGACTGTGCCCCTTGTCCATGACTACCTGGAGGGGCGTTTGTTCCTGGAGGCACTGTGAGAAATCAAACTCCTAACCTCTGGCTTTAGAGCCAGCTACATCTGATGCCAATCCTTTTTATTTTATTTTATTTTAGCCTATGATGTATTTGTTGGTAGTAGGTTTTGATTTGTTGTGGGTATTGTTGTCAATTATTTTCTGTTTGTTCACCACCCAGAGTGGGATAACACCCAGATGGGCGGTATAGAAATCCAATTAATAAATAAATACCTAGCTATTATACTGGCCTAGTTTTTTAAAATCTTGTAACCAGAATAAATATTGAGGGTTACAAATACTGTATATATGTATGTATATGTTTGCTTCAGGTTCTCCCTTTAGTCACTTACTCTAGTCATGCAATAGATAAAATATTTTCAAACTGCAGGATAAATTTCTATTAATCAGATGCATGAAGATGCAAACTTCCTTATTTTTAGTGATCCAACACAAAATGCACATAGAAAGAAACCAAGTCAAAACTAAGGATAACCTTTAGTTTTGACAAGAGATGCACATGTTACTGGAATAAGAAATGGCAAAGAATTTAGGCACATAGCCATTTTTCCTTCTTTCACTCCAAAGGTAATTGTTGTAGGGGAAAAAAGAAACAGGACTACAGTGGCTCGAGTGGCTAAGTCACTGGCTGGAAGGCAGGAGGTCAGCAGTTCGATTCCCGAGTACTGCACGACGGAATGAGCTCCTGTCTTTGTCCCAGTTCCTGCCAACCTAGCAGTTCGAAAGCAAGAAATTGCAAGTAGATAAATAGGGACCACTTTGTTGGGAAGGCAAACAGCACTCTATGCGCTGTGTCTAGTCATGCCTGCCACATGACCACGGAAACGTCTGCAGAAGCAAATAGTGCTGGCTCTTTGGCTGTGAAACAGATGAGCACTGAACCCTAGAGTCAGATACGACTGGCTTTCAAGCAAGGGAAACCTTTACCTTTAAAGAAAGAAAAATGGCTATGTGCCCAAATTCTTTGCTATTTCTTATTCCAGCAAGATGTTCATCCTTTGTCAAAACTAAAGGTTCTCCTTGGTTTTAACTTAGTTTCTTTCTATCGCTGAGTCATTCCACTGTGAACTGAGGAAGCAGCCACATATGAACTGAAGTAGGAGGGACCACAAGCTCAGCAACAGGATGCTTTAAAAGGTTAGAAACATCTAAAGGCAAATCCTTGTTCAGGCATACACAAAAAGGTGACCAGAGGACATGGAAAGCTGTCATTCCTCATTTAGGAGCAGATATTTACAGTGCAAAGTGCAAAGGGGCAGAGAGGAGTGCCAGAGCTCACTCAGAAGCTTGTGACTCTACAGAGAGGGTTCAAAGGCTCCAAAAGAAGAGCAGAAATGCACCTCATATAAATGAACAATTTCTGTGATCTTAAACCCTCCCTCCCTCTTTTTTCACAATGCATTCCTTTTCATGCACATACTGGCTCATACACTCAAAATAAATGCATTGGGAAAGAAACCCTGGTGACAAGGAAAAAGAGTTTCTATTTCCATCTTTGTTTTCTTTCTCTTTCTTTAATTGTATTGAAAGAAATCCACATATTCATCCATTAAATATTTTAATATTTATTTGTAGTCACCGAGCTGGACTGCCTTCTGAAGTAAATTTATTATCTGGCAAAAGCAGGCACACAAGATCAAACTGACAAATAGATTGCCTTTCACAAAGTCTGTTACATTATATTTTCTTCTGCTGATTTATAAGATTTAGTGTTGGAGCCCATGTTCAGTCAGTGGCTGGAAATGTTGCTAATGGCAACATTCATTCCAGATCTAAAGCAGAGCGATAGGTTCACTTCACATGCAAACAGATCAAATCGGATAGATTTCACCAGTTGAATCATAGGCAAGATATTTTTTATCATTTGAGGTTTAGGATAAAAGAAAAGGTTCTGATATGCGTGTACTATTAATGCTAATTGCTATTTAAGAGTTGTTTGTGTTCAGTACAGAACTTTATGAAACAATTGCTTCTAATATTGTGGCATCAGAAGCTGCAAAGCCAGGGATTACAGTTTTTTAAATTCTAAATATCAAAGAAAAGAAATAGTTCTCTGACATTTAGAAACGCAAATGTCATCTTGGTTTCCTCTGATAGAACTTTAAAGAAAAATAAGAATGATGAAATACAAGGTCAATAATTTCTTTCTTTAAAGTTCAAAGCTCTCTCAGGATTTATGTGGAGGATTTCCCCACTGAGAACAGCCAGTAGATAGCTGCTAAATATTAGCCTCTTTGGGAAAAATGACATGGTTTGGAAAGAAACATAAAGCCATTTTACATTAAATGTTTCTGGACAGCCAGTGGCAGATTAGTCACTGCCCAGGTTTGTATTGAGGAGGTTTATTTCAGTTGGCATAACATTTGAATACACATGACTTTACAGGAGAAAATTGGGGTGTCCATTTAATCAAGAAAATGTTTGAAATACCATCTGTTTTTTTCTTTGAGTTCTTAAATCATTGCTTTTAGAACAAAGGCTACACAATTTCAATGCCAGTAAAGCTAATTTATTATGCCAAAAGTAAAAGGTCAAAATTCAACTGTATCTTCAAATTCTACACTGTAAATGTGCTTCAACAACTGTGGGGATAAGAATCAGAACTGATACAAAGAAAGCTGAAGAATCAACTTCTGGGGGAAATAGATGGCTTCTGCTGGGTGGGGGGAATGTTCAATTGTTTGTTTGTTTGTTCCCACTTGTATGCTTCCCTACTCGCAGAGCGACTCAGGGCAGCTGACAAAGTATCGCAAAACATCACAAAATATAAATTCAAACAATAAAACACATTGTCCTCTGTTGGCACGGCAGCTGGATGCTACTGAGGCCCAGGGGTCAGACCCCGGGGTTCAACGTCCTTGATGGAGCCCGGGGCTCAATGTCCTCAGTGGAGCCTGGGGCTCAACATCCTTGACGGAGCCCGGGTCTCAATGTCCTCGACAGAGTCCAGACTCAGTGGTATCTTCAGCCGCCTTGAGACCCTGCCACCCCTTTATCCTCCTCCAGCATTGGTGTGGGTGAAGGGGAGGAGACACGGTGCTCGATGTCTTCGGCCGTCTCTGAACCCCGGCAGCCCTTTATTCCCCCTCCAACGTTGGCATTGTTATTGTTGTCTTTGTTGTTGTCATTGTTGTCACTGCTGTTGTGTGCTCTGAAGTCATTTCCAATTTATGTTTGCCTTGATAGGATTTTTGAGTTACATGAGGTGACCAAGTAGCAGTTGATCATTACTACTCCCCAGTAAGTTTTGATGGCCATGTTTAGAGTTCAGTCTCAGTGCCCCGAGTCCCCACTCTATCCACTACATCTCATTGGCTCATCTATAAAACTATCTGCCTCTGTTTGGTTGAGTGCAGGAACTAATGGAAGTGCCTAATCCTGATCAGCCTGATACCAGGTTCCTGTCCAGTATTGCCTCTTTGCAGCTATCTGCCCTCCAAAGTATTGTTTAGAGAGCCATCACTTCAAGCAAAAATAGCAATAAAGAAGGCAAACAGCCTCAGATCCTTAATATAATTTGAGAGCATATCCTGGATTGGACCTCTAAAATTGCTTTTTCTTTAGAATAGAAGCTGATAACTTTTTAAAAGCATGTTATTACATATTCTTCATCTCTTGAAGGTATGCCTCCTTGGGAGCACCTTGGAAAGCAAAGAGTTGGGTGAATAACACATTGTAACCAAATGATCTACATTTTATGCAGTAGTTTCCACATAGGTAGTGGAATCAAAATAACAAAGAGGCACATAGCACTTTTAAGACTAGCAGATTTCTACTCACTTGGTCAGAAGTATAAGCCACGAGCCGGTCAATGATCTCCCCATGGGTCAGGTTTGTGTTCTCTGATTGGGCACGGTGGACTGCTTTCGTTCGAGCAGCAAGCATTGCAACCAAAGTTGCTTCGCTGGCAGTGCCCTGGGATGAAAAAGAACAGAATCAATGGGCAGGATAGTCCAACAGAAAATGGCTGCTAATAGAGGATAGCTTAGTGGTTTAGGTATCTGGCTGTGGAAACAGTGTTTGAGAGTTCAGTTCCCCATTGCGCATCTCAGAAGATCCAGCCTATGTGGCATTGGTCAAGCTGCACAGTCCCAGGATGCCCCCAGAAGGAGAGAAGGGTAAACCACATATGAGTCTTCCTAGAAAACCCTGTAAAGTGTTGCTATATGTCAGAATTGACTTAAAAGTAAAGGGTAAAGGTTGCCTTTTCTCGAAAGCCAGTTGTATTTGACACTAGGGTCAGTGCTCATCTCTATTTACAGCCAAAAAGACAGCACTGTCTATGTCTGCAGATGTTTCTATGGTCATGTGGAAGGCATGACTAGCTGCCAGAGCACATGTAACACTGTTACTTTCCCACTGAAGTGGTACCTATTTATCTACTTGCAATTTCTTGCTTTCGAGCTGTTAGGTTTACAGGAGCTGGGACAAAGATCGAAGTTCATGGTGCCCCTCTCAGGTCTTGAATTGCTGATGTGCTGACCTTCCAGCCATGAGATCTGAAGCACATTATCAGCAGTGAAGGTTTAAGATGGTACCACATATTTCCAAACAGGTACAGTAAAACCTCATATAACACTGAAACCTGGTTCCACAAGTCTTGGTGTTATATGATTTTTAGTGTTATCTGATCCTCTATGGGATCCATAGAGATACATTGTAACCACACAGGCTTTAGCGGTTGTTATCTGAAGCATCCCATAGGATCTTAATGTTATCTGATGCAATTCTTCCCCCCAGATTCCTTAATGTTATGCGATTTTAGTGTTATTCGATACTAATGTTATATGAGGTATTACTGTACCTGTATTTCGGAGGCCTATCAAGGGGTAAATGGGGACTCCTTGTGTTCTGATGCAACCACAACTCTTTCTCCTGTAATCATCTTACTTAAAGGAATTCTTTATAGTACAACAACTGGTTTGCTGCTGAATTATATTCGAATTTACCATACCAGTAAATTATAAGTGCATTATTGTAGCAGGATCCTTGGAAAGATCCAGGAAAAGAAAGTGAATGGACAGGCAGAAAGGCCGCAACCAGGCAATGCTTTGTTCAAATCCAGATACTGTAACATTAAGTATTTGTAAGCCCCTTTGATTTAAAGGACAAGTTAATCTCCTTACATAAATAGCTGGCACTGAAATCCATGGGGTCTTAATTGTGACTTCCAAGCCCCATGCCTTTTAATGAGTCTCCATCCGATACGACTAACTTTGATTTGGTTCTGAAGGCTTACATATATGGTTGGTTTAGCTCTCAATCAAATGGTATGGGGCAGGTGAATGAAATACCTATGTTGTAAACACTGCTGAGAAAGTTTTGACAGTCATCCTAAATAAAACAATTCTTAAATCTTCCCTTCTTTGCAAGAAAGTGATGGTTACTATGGTGAGAAGACTCAAGAGGGGGAAGAAATATTGGTAAGAAGTGCCACTTGTGTCACCAGAGCCTTGAAGCCAGAATCATCTTTCATCTTTCCCTCCCCCAGTTGTCAGCCTGTGAGGCAAGAACAACAGGCCTCTTATTGATTTGGCCTTTCAGGGTAATTAAGCAGCAATTTCCCCAAGTCAACACAGAGCCTGGAATGACAGGCACTTTGATATAGATCACACCTTGGTCGTGCTATTTTTTCTTTTCCTTATGTTTATGAGTACAAGGGGGAGAGATCAGCAGCGCAAATTGCCTCATCTTCAACAGTAGCAGGGACCATTGATCAATGTCTTCCAAAATTATAGCAATCAAGAGCTTAAAACGTAAACATCTCCAATTTGCAAACAGCCCTGAATTGTTCATTGCTGCCAGGACAAAATGTGGGTGACTACAGGGTGAAGTAAAAAGATATTTTTGTAACATAAGGAAATGCAAATCACAATTTTAAAAGTTGATTAAGCAATGGTAGTAACAAAACCACACAAAGTAGGTTTGCAATTTCACATGACCATGTTTTATAGCTGCTTCATTGCTCTAATTTTCTATTGATTTACTTCATTCTCTTCTAGGCACTTTGGGCTAGGAAGGCAAAACATTTGCCAAGCTATTGGCTTACAATATAATAAATCAAGATGAAAATATGGGGTACACAGAAAGAGCCTCCTCAAAGATTGTGGCATTTTTGCATCATAATCAGGCGTACCCCAGGCAATGGCCACTTTGTTGTGCAGGTTATTCTTTCTCACACCAGGTCAGGGAAAGGGAACTGTGGAATGAACTCACCAAAAGTTGGCTTCATTTTGGCAGTTTCATGTGTGGCCAAGACATGGAAGAGGAAGAGGATGATGATGAGGAGTTGGGCCTTTGCACAACTTCATGTGATTCGCCAGTTACGGCCGTTCCTAGACCGGGACTCCTTGCTCATGGTCACACATGCCTTAGTCACCTCCAGACTGGATTATTATAATGCGCTCTACATGGGGCTGCCCTTGGTGACCATTCGGAGGCTACAGCTGGTTCAGAACGTGGCTGCACGAGTGGTGTTGGGGTGCGGGCGTTATGCCCGTCTCTCATTGCTGCTGAGGGAGCTGCACTGGCTTCCAGTTTGCTTCCGGGTGCAATTCAAGGTGCTGGTTATTACCTTTAAAACCCTACATGGTAGTGGACCAGGATACTTAAGAGACCGCATCATCCCAAGGACATCTGCCTGTCCTACCAGAGCGGACCGGAGAGGCTCTCTGGTTGTGCCATCGGCCAGAGAGGCGCACCTCTCTGGCACTAGAAGGAAGGCCTTCTCTGTGTCCGCCCCGGCCCTATGGGACCTCCTCCCAATAGAACTATGCCTGCAGACGGAGTTGCTGTCCTTCAGGAAAGGATTGAAAACCTGGCTGGCAGGTCAGGTCTGGGGAATGGATCGATCAATTTCCCCAGCTGGCTGGCTGGTTTGACACCCAGTGCCTCCTAGCTATAATCCCTAGCTATAATGCCTGGTTTTTAATGCTAAGTTTTTGTGCTTCTTTTAAAACTTTTAATTTCTAAATTGGTTTTAAATTGTTGTCTTGATGGTTGTGTTGGGAATCGCCCTGGGTCCCTTTGGGGAGGAGGGCGATAAAAAATTTAAATAAATAAATGAAAATAAATAAATAAATTAATAAATAAGGAGGAGGAGGAGGAGAAATAATATATCTCCATTTGACGAAGTGTCTCTCTTGATCTACTAACATACTGGCTACAACAAAACCCATAACTTAAATCCATTTTAGCACATATTCCAATTGACAGACTATTTTGTTCACACACACCAGCTGGCCTATAAGCCATTTGAAATTGTGTGTAGTTGGATAATTAAGTCTCAGTTTCATGCAGCAATTCACACCAGATACTCCTACTGTAACAAATGGAAAGTGGTTTAGCAACCTCAACAAAATATACTGCATGCATGACAAATCAGAGTTGTCTCTGCTCCACAAATGCTACTTTGAAATTGACTATGGCCAACTGGACTGTCAACCTGGGTATGCACAATTTGCTTTCTTGACAGTAGGAGTTTTTCTATTTCCTATGATTTAGTTAGATTCCCATAAAGGCATGCCTTTTGAAATACTGTGGAGCAACTCTTAGTCTTTAAGGTAGGGCCTATAACAAAATGTTGTAGCATAGAGTGCTTGCCTTTAGAAAACTCTGCCATCTTCCACACCATTTTCCAACAGCCAACTAGTATTCCATGCCTGTTGAACCTGATCAGTACACAATGGTTTGGACTTTAAACATTTTATTATTTAGGGGATTTGAGGGTATGCTCTAGCTATGTTACTTTGAAATCTTCATTCTTTTCATCTGTCTCTAGGGCAGAATATCTGTTCCTGGAGAGATTATCAGGTAGCTTCCCGGTGCAAACCAGGAATCACCTATTCTGCTCACTGCATGTTATGCACCTCTTTATCCACTCTCCTTTTTCAATCATGCTTCTCTACTTATCCTCCCACACAACACTTAAAATTGCTTCCCTCTCCATCTCTGGATATCAGCCCTCTCCCTCCTCCATGTATTTTTTGTACTTCTGTAAATCAACACCCTCTGTCTGATAATACCTCCCTCTTGTAAAATGGGTGATGCTGCTTTAACCGCTTTAGTGAAATATTTGGAGAACTGAATTAGAGACTGAATGAATATATTTGAACATACATATTTATTTCTATGTGGGTTAAATAGGATATGTACCTAACAGCAATTAAGTCTTCAAGCATTCCATGTTACCTGGATCACCCCACCTCCTTCTCCTTCCTTCTCAGCCAAAAACTGCGGTGGCAAATTCATCATCTTTCCTAGCCAATCGAGCATGACTGTCTCCAGTTCTGTACAAACTGGGCTTGAAGCCTAGAATGGAGAAACATAGCAAACAGGAAATAAAATGTTTCCCATAGGAATGCATTAAAAAAACCAAAATTCTGTTCTGGACCTCAGAAAAAAGCCCTGAAAAAAACATTTTTTTTGTTCGAAATTATTTATAAAGTGCACTTAAACAGCACAAATACTGTAGTGTGCAGGGACATGTTAAATCAAACAATAATATTCCAAACATTAAACTGCAACTTTTAAAACATCACACATCAAGAATAAAGTTTTGAAAAAGGATTATTTTACAGCTGGAGTGCCCAAACTTTTTGGGCCACGGGCCGATCACATAGTTCAGGGAGTTGGTCACTAAGGCCTGAGGGCCAGATGCAGCCCCCGACACCAATTCATCCAGCCCACAAAACCCTCATCACTCCTGGAAGTGGAAATAAAACGTGCCCATACAGGCGTGTTTTACTCCCACTTCCAGGACAAGGGCTTCACAGGCTGGATGAATTGGTATTGAGGGCTGCATCCAGCCCGAGGGCCGTAGTTTGGGCACCCCTGTTTTACAGGGTACCCTGCAAGAAAGTGTGAAAGGCACCCCTCTGCAATTGCTGAAAGGCTGTTTCCCTGTTCCACTTGCCGAAACGGGAGAGGGACCAGCCAGCCAGCCTTTTGGCAATTGTGGAGGGATGCCTTTCACCAGAGAAGTGTTTCTCTAGCGAAAGGCAACCCTCTGCAATTGCCAAAAGGCTGGCTGACTGGCCCCTCTCCCGTTTCGGCAAGTGGAACAGGGAGACAGCCTTTCAGCAATTGCAGAGGGGTGTCCTTCCCCAGAGAAGCGCTTTCACACGGAGAAGCGCATCTCGGTGGGGAAGCGGTTCTCTTGCAAAAGGCATCCCTCCACAATTGCTGAAAGGATATCTCCCTGATATACTTGCCGAAACAGGAGAGGGGCCAGCCAGCCATCCTTTCTCTAGTTGCGGACGGGTGCCTTTCTATGATGAAAGAAACCCTTCTGCAATTGCAGAAAGGATAGCTGGCTGGCCCCTCTCCTGTTTCGGCAAGTAGACCAGGGAGACAGCCTTTCAGCAATTGTGGAGGGATGCCATTTGCAAGAGAACCACTTCCCCACCGAGAGGCGCTTCTCCGTGTGAAAGCGCTTCTCTGGGGAAGGAGACCCCTCTGCAATTGCCGAAAGGCTGTCTCCCTGTTCCACTTGACGAAACGGGAGAGGGGCCAGCCACACAGCCTTGTGCTCTCTGCAGAGGAGTGCCTTTGCTAGAGAAACACTTCCCCGTGGCACCCCTCCACAGATGGCAGATGGATCTGTTCTCGTTAAGCGAGGTTTTGCTCGATCAACGAGGCAGACATTTTGGGGGAAATTCTGCTCGCTAAGCGAGTTACTTGTTATGCAAGTTACTCGTTATGTGAGGTATTACTGTACAGACAATCTTTAAGTCACAAAATTGGTGAACATTAATCACCCATTTGAATGACTTGCATATGATATATCACATTTCTTTATGTGCTGGCTGGGGGATATGTACACAGGAGTGCAAGAGTCACGTCTCCTACTGTGCTCTATATAAAGCCCAACCACAGACAACTGAAACTATTTTGAGATCTCAACCTTATCAAAGCAATACCTGTTCAAAAGTAAGTTCTTCTGAGTTCAAGGATAGACATGCACAAAATAGCCAGCAGAATCTAACAAGGAAATCATACAAACCACATGGATTTGTTTGTTCCTGGATTGTAGGACATGACTGTTGGAGGTCATTACCACCTTCCCACTGAACCTGTTCTAGGTGATGGGATAAAACTAGTAAGTCCTGGATGTAAGGCATAATTTTATTCCTTTTAAAAACATTAAGCATAACAATAAATGTTTTCCTTTTTTTGTAATATATATGATAGTAATACTAGTTGGTTGTTGTCAATGTATGTGTTGGTCTTTTACATTTTATTGCAGTGTTACCTTTTATTGTATTGTTGTATTTTATTGCATTGTTATTTTTATTGCATTGTTACATTTTATTGTATTATTATATGTTATTGTACTGTGGTGTTTGATATGAATTTAAAATTAAATTAAATAGTAATACCGTTCCTAGACCGGGACTCCTTGCTCATGGTCACACATGCCTTTGTCACCTCCAGACTTGATTATTGTAATGCGCTCTACATGGGGCTGCTCTTGGTGACCATTCAGAGGCTTCAGCTGGTCCAGAATGCAGCTGCACGAGTAGTGTTGGGATGCGGGCATTATGCCCATGCGTCACCACTGCTGAGGGAGCTGCACGGGCTCCCAGTTTGCCTCCGGGTGCAATTCAAGGTGCTGGTTATTACCTTTAAAGCCCTTTATGGTAGTGGTCCAGGTTACTTGAGAGACCGCATCGTCCCAAGGACATCTACCCGGCCCACCAGAGCGGACTGGAGAGGCTCTCTGGTTGTGCCATCAGCCAGAGAGGCACATCTCTCTGGCACTAGAAGGAGGGCCTTCTCGGTGTCCGTTCCGGCCTTGTGGAACCTCCTCCCGATAGAACTACGCCTGCAGACGGAGTTGCTGTCCTTTAGGAAAGGAGTGAAAACCTGGCTGGCAGGTCTGGTCTGGGGAGCGGATGGTTCAATTTCCCCAGCCAGTTGGATGGTTTGACCCCCAGTACATCCAAGTTATAATACCTAGCTTTTAATTAAGTTTTTAAGCTTTTAAAAGTTTTTAATTTTTAAGTGTTTTTAAAATTGTTGGAAATCACCCTGGGTCCCTTCGGGCGATAAACTAATATAAAATAAATAAATAAATACTCTAAAATATTGTGAATGAATTTCTTCAGAGTTGCTAATCATGTCATAAAGTGAACATGCAATGCTGGACTTCACCATCCCTCTTCAGTGCAATTATCAGTAATTCTGGAAGATCATGCATTTCTGAATCCAAATCTGAACAATTACAAGGAGCTATACTAATCTATACTTATCTATTAATATGCTATATTAAGTGAGCTCCCGTCTCCGTCCCTGTTCCTACCAACCTAGCAGTTCGAAAGCAAGAAATTGCAAGTAGACAAATAGGGACTAATTTGATGGGATTTGTATGAACATCATGTATGAACATCCTTCATACAATATGGTGGAACCTCAGATAACGAAGTGTCCGGATAGCAAAAAAACTCACATAACGAAAAGAAATCAAATACGAATGGCACCCTCGGATAACGAAAATTTTCATAGCCATTTTTTTTCATTTTCAATGCATTCCTATGAGAAATTGTATTTTGCATAACTAATTTTTGCTAAAACCACATTGTATATCAATGTGTTCCTATGGGAAATTTGCATAATGAAAAATTTTGCTATATGGGAAAACTCAGGGAACACATTATAATAAAACCCCAGATAACACTAAAACTTGGTTCCACAAGTCTTAGTGTTATCCGATTTTTAATGTTATTTGATGCATGCATCAGATAACGTTAAAATCCTATGGGATGAATCGCATAACGTTAAAACTTCATAGAGATACATTGTAACCACCACAGGCTTTAGCGAATGTTATCCGATGCATCCCATAGGATTTTAACATTATGCAATGAATTTTTTCCAGATTGCTTAATGTTATGCGGTTTTAGCATTATCTGATGCAAACATTATTCAAGGTATTACTGTATTTTCATTATCTGAGGTTCCACTGTAGTTGAGTGTGCTTGGGATTTGTATGAACATCACCAAGGTAGGAACTAAAGAAGGGAGAGGAAGGGATCTTAGAACTTGATGGACCCACCTGCCTGTCCACCATGAACTTACCCAAGAAAACCCAATACATCCTATGGCTCCAGACAGCATGTCAGCCAGAAGAGCTGGATAAGAGCTTGCAGTAGGGAAATAGGCAAAGAAATAAGGACTGTGCCAGTGAGTCACCTGTGAAAAATAGAAAATAGAAGCAAACATTCATCAATATGAGAGAAACCCCAGACTTGGGAGCTGGGAAATCAAAGAGGTAATAGGATGAAGTGCTTAAAAACAGACTATTACGAGGACTTCTGAACATAATTTAATTTAATTTTTCTATTTCTATGCTGCCCTACTCGCAAGACTGACTCTGGGCGGCTTACGGAATTTAAACAAATACAATGTAACAAAATACAGATTCAAACAAAAGACGTAGTGTCTTTGACGGAGCCCAGGGCTCAACGTCTGTGATGGAGCCCAGGGCACAATGTCTGTGATGGAGCCCAGGGCACAACGTCTGTGATGGAGCCCGGGCTCAACGCCTGTGACTGAGCCTTTATCCTCCTGGCTGGAGGAAGGGCCAGAAGGGTGTGGGGCTCGGCGGGAGGGGCCACGGGAGGGGAGGAAGGGCCAGAAGGGCATGGGGCACAATGGCAGCATCTTCTTCGAGCCTCCCGGGGCCATGGGAGGCTCCTTTATCCTCCCAGCCAGAGGAAGGGCCAGAAGGGCGTGGGGTGCAGCATCAGCATGGAATCATGGTAAAAGTTCTGCGGTAAACTCTACTTTAGAAGCTATTTGCCTAGGTTGCGCTTCCTGTGCTGTTCAAAGTGAGTAGTCTCTCTGAGAATGCTGTGATAAATGGCACTTGTTTTGGGCACTCTAGAAATACAAATAGAAACCCAGACTTTCTCAAAAGCCAATATGACATTTTACAATCTGGAAACAACAGGAGGCCCCTCGTCCATTTATTAAGCATATTATCTCAGCAGACATGGACATCTATGGGAGAAGGCAAGAGATAGTTGGCCTCAAATAAACCAATAATTTCTCCAAACCCAGTTTTCGTTTATTTTACTAACACAAATCTCTAGATGTTGTGGAAGCCAAATCAGAAGACAGAATGTTAGGCTGTTATTCTGTCTATTTCGTAAGCAACCAAACTTGTTTTGTTGCTGTGTTTTTGCCACAGAATTATAAACATTCAAAAATACCTACCAAGTCATTTATAAAAAATGCATTGTATACCTATATTGCAAGAGGCAGCACTGTATCTGAAATTCTGTAAGACATTCAAAATATGTCATTGTTGTTACACCACTTGGGGCAATTGAATGGGTTCTTATCAAGTTCTTATCATGCTGGAGATTTTGGATGAATAAATACTTGAGCAGCAACAGTCTAATTTATTCATTGGGGGGGAGGGCATTACAAAAGAACCAGAAAAAGAATCAAGATTGCCAGATGCAAGTGGAAAAATGTTTTATATCCTAATACCAGGTTAACTGGCTAAGAAATGGCAGATTCCTCACAGATGAAGTAACTGATGGGATGCAACAGGTTCGCACCAGTTTGCCAGAACCGCTAGTAACTTTTCCCAGTGTCCCGGAAAACCGGTAGCAGCCTTTGGGGGGAACCACCTTCGGGGCTTACCTTTTCACTGGTTCCCCCACTGCACAGGCGCGCCAAGTGTCTGTGTGTATTTTAATGTGTACTTAATACCTTTACCTATATTGACGTACTACCACAGTTCCTAAAAAGGACTGGCATCCGGCAAGCCTGGCAGCCTGGCTTGGGTTTTTTAGCAAAGTTTTGGAGTTACCTCATCAATAAGCTACACCTGTGCTGTTCCAATTGCTTTTCCAATTGGAGAACCCTTAAGGAGGTACAGCTGTTTTACATTTACATTAAGGCATATTAGCCAAGACTTTGCTTAAAATCACCAAGCCAGGCCTTTGTAGGAACTGTGATAGTATTAAATACACATTAAAATATACACAGACACACCACATCCAAAGGTGAGTCACTTACCCTGGGGAGCAGGCTATAAGGAGCTTCAGGCTATCAGCTTCTTTTCCTCCTCCCCGCTTGGGGGGACAGCAAGGAGGCCGTGCATACACACCAAGCACTGTAGGCGTGCATGCATATCAAGTGCTTGGTGCACATGCGCAGTGGGGGAACCAGTGAAAAGGTAAGCCCCGAAGGTGGTTCCCCCCAAAAGCTGCTACCGGTTCTCCTGGACACTGGGAAAAGTTACTACTGGTTCTGGTGAACTGGTGAGAACCTGTAACATCCCATCACTGGGTGGGTGGGTTGAGGGGTGTGTGTGTGTGTGTGTGTGTGTGCTTATTCTAATTTTCTTTTATTATTATTTTTTCTTTGGCCCTGGCCACGATGTCATGACATCATGTCGTTAGCTCTGCCCACACTGTGATGATGTCACAGTGGGGTAGAAAATTTTTGACAACCCACCACTGCACCTAAGCATGGGAACCTGTAGGATTTGGAGACTATAATTCTTTTAATGCAATCAAAAACTGAATTTCCATTTTTGCAGCCACAGCAATCTGTTGTCTCACATTCAGCCAAGAAGAACCAGGGGTTCTTTTTCTCTCATCCTGTCTGTTTTTCACTAATGGGTTTCAATGGCATATTTTGCGAAGGCATAGTTTCACTTTTTGATTCTTTGTGTTTAAAATTGTTTTTCTAAATTGACACTGGGTTCCAGTGGTTATTTGTACTTGTCTGGATAGGATTAGAAAACTTCTTCTGATCTTAATAAGAGCAGCCCTGATTATTCAAGGCAAAGATTCAACCAAGCATTCACTAATCCAAATCAATCTAAAAGAAATCTCTACAACATGGGTAAAAAATGTGGAACCCTCTGGATGTTGTTTCCTGTCAGAAACCATCATTGCCAGTGGCAAGAGGTCAAGTGGCACATATCTTTTCTTCATTGATGTCAATAACCATAACTAAGCCAGGATTTGAATTTCATCCTTCCCACTGCTGCACCGGCACTTCATCTTAAAATCTCAATAATTAAGGGGTGGTAAGAGTTTTTAATGGGTTATGACTTTTTCTACAAACACATGTTAGTGTCAACAGTTCCTACAAGAGCAAGTCACTTCTGTTAAGAATTATTACTTACAGAACATAATTATAAGTATTTACTTCAAAGTTTCTCTCTACATCCATTACTTAGATTTTATTACCCCTGGCATAATGATCTTTTCAACATCTTTAAGGATGTCTTCATATTTCTCAGGTTCCTCTGGCGCAGAATCAGGGATAAGAGGCCTCAAGTACCCAGGCTCCACATCCGGGTAGACCTGTCTGTCCTCTATCTTCTCAAGGTAGTCCGCAACATAGTCCACCATCTCCTTCCCTCTTTTTCGGAATTCTGTGGTATCCATATCAAGAATTCAATGCAACCTAAAAGGCAGTTATAAAAATGCACATATGAAATAAAGCAAGCTGCTGCTAGAGAATTATAAAATAAAACTCGGGTGGTTAAATTTCTCGCAAGAAATTGGCTTTGAGAAAACTGAGCTCTGTCCTTCCTTCACAAATTCCAAGATGCATTTATGTTAGCTAACAGTTTGCCTATTCATATCTGTGGTGACATTTAAAACAGGGAGGAAGCTTACAATATTGACTGGTTCATTCCATGACAGCAGAAAAAAATCCAAAACAAAAGCAAAAACAGAATTACTGTGGCAACTCTAAGACCGGGGGTTCCCAAGGTTTCTCCCCCAGAGGCCATTTCCCTCCACCATGCTCAGTTGTGGGGGCCAGAGGTGTGGCTGTGCCCACAACTTATGCTTTCATCATCGTCATCATTGGTAGTGGCAGTGGGAATCAGATGGTTTTTCTGGGGTTTCAGACAAACTCTGCCACTTCCCAGGGTGGCAGGAGGCTTTTCAGAGCAATTTCACTCCATTTTGGTAAATTTCCGACACTCTGCTGCACTTCAGCAGCTAGAGCGGGACTGTGAGCTATTTCCTAGTTCAGCGCTGGGATCCCAGGAGCCTATGTCAGCTCTGTCCGACACCGGCACCAGAAGTAGATCACCATACCGTCCCACAGCGGAGGAGCATCAAAAAATCACACTGGTCAACACAATTTTTCTGGCATGAGGTACTCTAACGATTCTAAGGTAATTTTCAGGTGCTGATTCCGAATCTGGCATCCATTTTTTTCTAGTACATCAGATTTTTGAGATCTCAAATATTGCAATATACCTATGAACATGGCCGTGCTTGGAAACTCAAGAGCACTTGGATGTAGAATGAGCATCAAGATTTACTATTTACATAGTCACTTGGCCAACTTTCCAGAGAACTTGGACTCTTTGCCCTCCCAAGAACACCTGCGGCCAGGCAGAGAAGCTGCCTCAGCGTCCAGCCCTGGGACTCTTTCCACCTGTCACCAGGGGCTCCGCCTGGGCTGGGGGCTTAAAAGCTGCAACGGAGGCAGGACTCTTTGCCCTCCCAAGAACACCTGCGGCCAGGCAGAGAGGCTGCCTCAGCGTCTAGCCCCGGGACTCTTCCCACCTGTCACCGGGGGCTCCGCCTGGGCTGCCCTCGCTGCTGCTGCCACCAACAGAGGCTCTTGGAGCCGGCTTGCTTGCTGATGAAGAGCAGGAACACCTGGGCGGCAGGGCGGGAGCTTTAAAACTCGGACAGTTTTGTTGCCCTCGCCGCCACCACCAACAAAGGCTCCTGGAGCCGGCCCAAACAGATAGATATTGTTAAATTGATTACAATGTAATTTTTGCATTGGTTAGTGATTGTATTGTGATTATATTGTTTATTGTCTATTCTGTACTGGGTATTGTTTATGGATGGTATTCTGATTATATTGTGTTTATATTTATTTTATTGTACTATATTTTATACTGTGATATTGTATTATTGAACTGTTACATTGTACAGTATTTTATTGTATGTTGTGAGCCGCCCTGAGTTGGTTTTCACCAAGTAGGGCGGCATATAAATCGAAATGAATGAATGAATGAATGAATGAACGTGAGCGAAGAGCACAGTGAACGTTTTCATCAAGACATTAAAGTAATGGAAGAATGTTACCAAGGCCGATGGAACACCAACCCCTCCCACACTGGGAAGCTTCTTCTGTGTTTTATGTAGGGTAGTTCTGTTCGTTCGATTGGTCGCTTGGAGCGGGTAGCACGAGAAGGAGGATATGGGCAAGAAATAGGACAGTAATCCTCAAGAAAATCAGCTAATCAGGTCGGCCCAAGGAAAATTATGGTAGGCCTGACTAACCAAGAAAAGATAGGGGCCCCACAAAAGCATGGCAGTTTTTGTGGAGGAATCAGGAGAAAGGTTTAAGCAACAGGAAATAAGTGAGGATAATAGAACTAGGCCAGTGGTTCCCAACAAGGGGTACACAGCCCACAGGTGGACTTCAATTCCCAGAAGCCTAAGTCAGTACATTGGCTGATCAGTGCTTTGGGGAAATGACTTAGGCTTCTGGGAATTGAAGTCCAAAAACCAGCATTTGGGAAACACTGAAATAGGCTAATAAAGTGAGGATATATTAGGAGTTACTTTCTCGTGCTACCACACTACACTTTCTTGTGCTACCACTGTAGCACAGGCTGTGGGTAATCGTATAGTAAGATAAGATCCCAAATAAAGTGGCCAATTATAAATCCATAACACTGTGTCGTCTCTTATTGGTTGTGGGAGTGCAAGCACAGTTCTATTCTTTAGTGCGCATGCGTAAAATAGAGGTTTGACACATGTGCACTAAAAAAACTGCATGTGTCAAACGGAGGTTTGACGCATACCCAGACATTTTTATTTTATTATTATTTTTGCTCCGCCCACTACGTCATGACATCATGACTTCATTATGTTGGCTACGCCCACGATGTAATGACGTCACAGTGGGGTAGCGGAAAATTTGACAACCCACCACTGTGTACTTCATATAATCAATGAAACACAAATAGATAATTCGGATCCTTCAGCATTTCTCACATTATTCATCAATATAGTCATAACAATGGTATTAAGCTCCTCCATAACAGCTGCAATATTGCACATACTGGGGGGGAAATGGCTGAGGGAACCCTGATTGATAGCATCTACCATGAGCTGCCTTAAGTTTGAAGATTTAGTTAAATTGCTTATTTTACATCTACAAATTAGTTTCTTCTGTTTTCCTAACTCTCTCCAGTTGAATCAAGGGAGGGTATTTTCTCTCTCTATGGAAACTGAATATTCTAACTGTGAATTATGTCCCTTGCTTACTATATATATTTGTCAATTTCAAATTCAACATTGCTGCCATTTTATTGTGAGCTTTTTTTGAGCATAGCTTAACAATTGATTTAATAAGTAGAAAGTCTCCTTTGTGCACAAAAACAAACTTTTTGTTTTCTGTATACAGTAATACCTCGGATAACGACTGCATCATATAATGCTAAAATCGGATAACGATCTGTTAGCGTTATCCGATGCTGTCATTCGTAGCAGCAGGGTGGCTGGAAAGCTGAACGGGGTTCTCCGTTCGGCTTCCCAGCCACCATGCAGCTGCGGAGGCAGGGGTGGGGGAGCTGGAAAGCTGACGGGGGGCTCTCCCGTCGGTTTCCCCAGCCACCCCGCAGCTGTGGATCGGGTCCCCTGACCCCCCAGCCAATAGTCTGTTTTTTTTCACCCATTTTGGGTTCTCTGACCCCCCCTGTCAGCTCCAAGGAGGTCGGAGGACCCAATCCGCGCTGTTTCCAGAGTTCCCCACCTCCCTGGAGGCTGCAGCAAGCCAAAATGTCGGGATTCAAATCCCAACGTTTTGGCTTGCTGCAGCCTACAGGGGAACAGGGCTTTTTTAAACATTGTGTGATCAATGCATCGCACAACGTTAAAAACTGGATAACAACAAGACTTGTGGTACCAGGTCTCATCGTTATCTGAGGTACTAGTGTATATTCTATTTCCCCCTCAATTATTGTTCACTTCCGTTTGTTTCTGTTGTAAAAGTAATGAAAGATATTCTCCAAAATGCATCAGCTTTTGGAAGAGTTAATAAACTATGTACCCCTAACATAAGAATGTTTTGCCCTTTGTTTTCTAGCCCCTTAATGGTATGGCTTTCCATTTTTAGTTGCTAATTCCTCAAAGTAAAAACAAATGTTTCATGATATAGCTAAAACTGTGAAACCAAGAGATATACAACCTGAAGCAAAAATGCAGAAAAATAGGGATGTTTGAGAAACTTAATATTGAAAACAACATATAGATGGTCAGAATAAGAGAATTTTTTAATATAATATTATTTTCCATATTTTTTCTTAGTTCTTAATCCAAGATCCCCCCCCCCCAAATAATATATATGATAATAAAAGCAAGACTTCTATATGCTCAGAGGTTGGAAAAAGAAGAAATACCTAGTATGAATGAATGGTTAGTTAAATTAATAGAGGTGGCAGAAATGGCAAAATTATCAACAATTTTGAAAGATCAAATTGTGAAGAAATTTAAAGAGGAATGGTCACCTGTCATAAACTATATAAGGAGTAAATAAAAGAATCAAGAGTTTGCGAAGGGTTTTGAGGTATTGGGCACTAGTGGAGGAAACAAACATAAGAATTACTGTATTTGTTGGCATATAAGACCCACATTTCCTCCCTTAAGACACACTGGGAAAATGGAGTGCATATTGTACTGTATATAGTGCATTTTGTACGTATAGTGGGCTATTTTTCTGTGTGCTTCGGTGTCTAGTTATGCCTGCCACATGACCACAGAAACGTCGGCAAAAGCAGACAGTGCTTGCTCTTCAGCTTTGAAACAGATATGAGGACTGAACCCTTGAGTCAGATACAACTGCCTTTCGAGCAAGGGAAACCTTTATGTTTACCTTTTAGTGGGCTGTTTTGGTTACAACAGGGTGCGTCTTATATTCCGATGCATCTTATATGTCAGCAAATATAGTATATATGCTAGTAGTGGATCAAAGAATTATATGAAGTAATTTATGAAGAAAGGAAAATATTAATGAAATAATAATAACTGTAATAATTATATTAACAGATCTAGTCAAAGTAATTGAGGAAAGATGAAAATACTATTAGTAATGGTTAAGAGTAATAACAAAAGAAAAAGAGTAATGACAGAAAATTATTTCTAGAACTTGGGAAAAGAATGCAGATGAGAATTTTTTAAAAGATAAGATGCCGTGGAAGGGGTTGGAAACCATCAATATATATGTTTTGCATTTGAGGGTGTATATTTAGAGAGTTGATTTTTTTCTTTAATTATTTCATTCTATTTTGCTTTTTTGTTTTTTGTTTTTCTTTGTGTTAAAAGAGAATAGAACAGGAGTGTTCTGTTGTAGTATTTTTCATTGTCTGTTGTTGTCAAAGGTATAAATGTGGATGTTGGTGTTTGAATGGAAAAATAAAACTTTTTTGCAAAAAATAAATAAATAAGAGAAATGTTTTTCAGTATATTGTTTCAAAATAATATTATTATAACCTTTATGACCTGGCAAAAGTTTCAGATCAAGGTTATGGAGCTCTTGTATACCCCCATGCTCAAATTAATCCAGGCTTTGAACCAATTCAAGATTGTAATTTATGCAACCAGTTGCACTAACTCATGAGAAAGTGCTTTTCAATATATTGTGCAAACAAGAATCCAAGTGATAACAAGTGACCCTGATAGGAGATATTTGTAGTCAAAGACACAGTTGGATGCATTAGCTAAATTAGCCAAAGTTGGTTGCATCCAATTTATATCTCTTGATGCTAATCCAACAAATAATACATGTACTGAAACCTCCTTTCAAAGGTTTATCTGGATTAGCATGGCTAAATTTAATGCACTTTCAGGTCAAACTAGATGTGCCTGATTGTGTCCGAGTAATTAATGTGCACATTTTAAGTAAAGGGAAACAGAAATAATAATGAACAGAGCAAGATTGTCCCTTACTGGCACACACAAAAAATTAGTGAAATTGTTGGAAATCGCCCTGGGTCCCTTTGGGGAGGAGGGCGATAAACAAATATAAATAAATAAATAAAATTAAAATCTGGGGCCATAGTATATCAGAAGATAGAAATGTGTTATAGATTACAGTGAAGCCTTTGAATGAGTGCATCATGGGAAACTATGTTTGTTTGAAAGAAACAGAGGCAGGGCCAGCAATTGATTGCCCACAAGCATAACCTGTTTTGTGGTTAAGAAACTATTGTTAGGGTAGAATATGAAGAGAGAGGTGGAGTAATTGATGATGACAACATCTTGTAACAGAAAGCAGCAATGACTTGAAATGACTTTTAGTTGAAGTAGAAGAAAGTGCCAAAACAGTGCTGTTGTTGAACATTTAGAGCTAGACAAGAATCATGACTTCAGAACAACTATGCAACTTTAATGTTGAGAATGAAGAAATTAAATTAGTGAACATTTCTGAATACAGTACTTAGGTTCAGTCATCAATCCAAATGGAGAATGAAGCCAAAAAAAATCAGGCAAAGATTGAGATGAAGGGCAGCAATAAAGGACTTAGAAAAGATAATCGAATGTAAGGAATGACACTGGAGATCAACATTCAAACCCATACCCTCAAGCATCATGTATGGGTGTGAAAGCTGGAGAGCAAAAGAAAGCTAACAGGTTAAAAAAATTAATGATATGTTTGAAATGTGGAGATGAGTTCTGCTGATACCTTGGACTGCCAGAAAGAAGCAAAAATGATGAAATTGAGTAAGTTGTATTTTGACTACTTCATGAGAAGGCAAGATTCTCTGGAAAAGGCATAATGGGAAATACTGGGAAAGGTTGAAGGCAGCAGAAAAAGACGAAATGGATTGGCTCCGTAAAAGAAGCCACAGACTTGAATGTACAAGAACCAAGCAGGGCTATTGAAGACAAGACATTTTGGAGATGATGGGGACACTGTCCTGACAACATCCAACAACAATAACAATTAAGGAACCGCAAGCGAAACAAACTAAAAGCCAATGGGATCGTCAGCTGTACCAACAGATGTATAATTTCTAAATCAAGGGAAATAGTAGTACAGTAAAACCTCATATAACACTAAAACCTGGTTCCACAAGTCTTCGTGTTATATGATTTTTAGTGTTATCTGATCCTCTATGGGATCCATAGAGATACATTGTAACCACACAGGCTTTCGCGGTTGTTATCTGAAGCATCCCATAGGATCTTAATGTTATCTGATGCAATTCTTCCCCCCAGATTCCTTGATGTTATGCGATTTTCGTGTTATTCGATACTAATGTTATATGAGGTATTACTGTACTGTAATACCTCGGATAACGTTTACCTTGGATAACGCTAAAATCGCATAACGTTAAGTAATCTGGCGAGGAGAATTGGATCGAATAACATTAAGGTCCTATGGGATGGATCGGATAACAACTGCTAAAGCCTGTGTGGTTACAATGTATCTCTGTGGAACTTTAACGTTATTTTAACATGGATTGGATAACACTAAAAATCAGATAACACCAAGACTTGTGGAACCAAGTCTTAGCATTATCCAAGGTATTACTGTACTACTTTATTCTGCATTGGTTAGATCTCACCTGGAATACTGTGTTCAGTTCTGGTCAGCACAGTTTAATAAAGATGTCAAGAGGTTGTTCAAAGGAAAGTGACCAGGATAATAAAGGGTTTGTAAACCAACTCCTATGAGGAGCAGTTCAGTGAATTAGATACATTTAGTCTAGTGAAGAGAATCGTAGTCACATAGAAGATGAGAAATGAGCTTGTTTCCTCTAGCAACAGAGGGCAGGAACAGGATTAATGAACTTAAATTACAAGAAAGGAGATTTCAATTCAGTGTTAGGGAAACATCCCAGCCATGAGATCCATTTGAAAATAGAATGGACTGCCTTGTAGTGTGGTGGATTCACTATTTTTATTTATTTATTTTTATTTTCTTCAACTTGCTATCCCGCCCCAATCGGGTAAAAACCCAACTCTGGGTGGCTTACATAAACAATTTTAAAAATACATAGCTGAAGACCACAAATCAATATACATTACCCTATTAACAGTTAAAAATGTGAATTAATACAATATTAAAAGTTGAGCTAAAAGAAAATTAAACATTTCCAAGTTATAAAATTACAAAAATTATTTTAAAAAATTATTTAAAAAAAAACTATCACAGAACGTGTTTAAGTAGAGATTGGATAATAATAATAATTTTGTGTCAGATATTATTCTGGGTTGAAAGGATTTTTGCTGGAGAAACTCCACTCAGGGGATGCCCAAATGAGGCTCCTTCCATGTCCCCAAGATCTTTTCCCACCAAAGTGGTCCCTATTTATCTACTTGCAATTTCTTGCTTTTGAACTGCTAGGTTGGCAAGAGCTGGGACAGAGATGTTAAGCATTATTAAAATCCCAATTGATTTAAAAACAGAGATAAAATCTAATCATTAAACCCTTAACAGGAAAATATTAACTTTACTTCTATGAATAATTAACTAAAGATAAAGTAGAAGTTTTGTACCTAGAATAAATAACTTGATGGATAACTGGCCGATGGATAACTGGCCTCAGAGATGATGAAATGTGGAAATCAATTAATTTTAACATGAAAGAAAACTGCAAAAATACAGCTCCATTCCTTGTTAGGGATGTCATTTTTTTTAATCTCTTTCCTATGTGAAGAAAGTATCGTGCACATTTAATAACATTTGAACTATTGACATGCTCACCAAACCCAGCAAAAGTATAACCTGTCTTTTATTGAAAAGTTGACAAAATGTGACTTTTTGTAGACAAGTAAATAAACCAAGGTGGTAGTACTTTTGACTGCGCTGATGTGCTATGGAAGACAAAAGATCTGACACCTATAGAGAGATTTGTCAGAAAGTTGATATTATTTACTTTGCGTTGGAATAATAAACTTCAACACAATGCACAATGTTTGGTTTATTTTTTGCCCTAAATTACCACCCCCACCCCACCCCATATTTTAAACTTACATCTTGTTGTTTTAAGCTGTTTCCTCTAATAGCATATGTATTTTGTATAAGTTTGTGTAGAATGGAACCTTTCTGACTAGTTGTTATGGCTAGATTTCATTATGTGGAATAAAGTACAAAAATATAACACTATTTTAACCACTTCCTTGACAGCCCAGCACTGCTGAAGCCAGATAACCAGTTACTTTTTTATAGGGATGGAACACTCTATGTACTCCTCTGACATTTGAATTTCAAACTGCATAATATCAATTTCAAGTCAAGTTTGTTTGCAAAAGCATTGCTTTTCATGTAATGTACACAAAATCAGCATCTATATTGCTTATTTCATTACAATAGACGCCCCGTAATATATGCAAAAGCAAAGACAAGTACAGGTAGTTGATAAAATCAATATTAATTGTTGCACCTATAGCAGAAACATTGACACTCAATACTACAATAAAGTTACGGTGCATTTTACCATGAACTGTTGCACTAATATGACATTTCTACAATTGTTAAGCTTACAAAGTCAAGGTTTACTTACCGTTGAGGAGATTTGGCTGTCTCTCTCTGTCTCCTGGCTGCTTGCTTTGTGACAGTTACAAAGAACAGGATGCAGTTGCCCACTTATATCTACAGTACAGTATTCACTTCCAAAGAACCAATCAGAGAACAATGCTTTGCCTTTTAACATTCTGTATGTCGCGCTCCTCCTCCTGCCCTCCACCCATTATTCCCAACACTACAGACAAGACTAAGAACACAGCTCAAAATTAGCTTGCAGCTAAACGTGGTAGACTGCACATGAAGTAGTCTTCCATTACAATGCAAGCTTTTGAAATGTTTTTTTCACTCACCACTATTATTGAGGCAGATGTTTTACACAGAAATGGTTTTATATGACCATGTTTTAGTTATTTATTTGATTTATAACCCACTATATTTAGCATAAAACACTACTCTAGGCAGTTCACAATAAAAAAAGCATAACCACAATACACATAATAACAAAAATAATATATGATGCAATAATACAAACCACCCCAGCCAATAATAATAACCTTAGAAGCATCAGGGTCATGCAAATTAATTCTAAAATTTCATTAATATGAATGAATAAAGCTCCCCAAAATCATGATTCATTATAAAATTTATTTGGGGAATGATTCCATAACTAAAAAAGTCTTCAACATTATACAGATGACCAATCGTGTATGGGCTATTCTGTTCTCAGAGAGTGAGGTATTCCATAAGGACAGGTTTCACTTACCAGTAACTGTCGTTCTCCGAGTATGTTGTTTGGGGATTCACACTGATGGGTTCTGCGCCTGCGCTGAATCCGGAGCGGAGCTGGAAAGCTGATTGGATAAAGAGTTTTGAATGTGGGACCGCCCACCATGCCCAACCCCTTTAGGCGCCATTTCGCGCTCTCCCCTCAGTTTGATATTAAAGCTGCCCGCTAAGCCTAAGGCCATCTCAGGCCGGCAGCCCTGAGGGGAGGCAGGGTTGGGTTGTGTGAATCCCCAAACAACATACTCGGAGAACGACAGTTACTGGTAAGTGAAACCTGTCCTTCTCCTTCGTGTTGTTTGGGGATGCACACTGATGGGTGACTAACAAGCTCACTTACTTGGATGGTGGGCAGCCGGCGTCCTGAGATGTAGGAGAGCGCGATGGCATCATGGATGGGCGGTCATCAGCGAAGAGGATCGGAGACCAGCCGTCAGGATGGACCTGCCCCGTCTGACATCAGGGGCGGACCTTGTATCAACCCGGTAGTGGGTGATGAAGGTGGAGGACCTGGACCAAGTGGCAGCCTTGCAGATATCCTCCATCGGGATGCCCTCTAGGAATGCAGTGGAGGAAGCCAGTGTCCTGGTGGAGTGAGCCCGGACATGAGGCGGAGGTGGCAGGGATGACATCTGATAGGCCAGGTAAATGGTACCTGAGATCCATTTAGATAGTCTCTGGGCAGACAGAGGCTGTCCCTTAGTCTTGCCACCATAAGCCACAAACAGTTGTTTTGCTCTCCTGAAGGACGCAGTCCTCTGGGTGTAAAACAGCAAAGCCCTCCTGACATCCAACGAGTGCCACACTCTCTCTTGTGGAGACGAGGGATTCAGGAAGAATGCTGGAAGCGTGATGGCTTGGGCCAGGTGAAATTCAGTCAGGACCTTGGGCAGGAATGTCAGATCTGGGTGCAATACTGCCCTGTCAGGGTAGAACTTGAGAAAAGGAGGGTCAGACCGAAGGGCTGCCAGCTCCCCTGCCCGTCGGGCAGAAGTGATAGCTACAAGGAAAGCAGTCTTGTAGGAGACAAATTTAATGTCCACCGAAGCCATGGGTTCAAAGGGTGCCTTCGTGAGTGCGGTGAGCACTGTAGTGAGGGACCACTGAGGGGGTGGTATCTTCACTGGAGGATAGGCGTTGCGTAGCCCTTGAAGGAACCTTTTAACAGTTTTGTCTCTGAAGGCGGAGGACAATACTGAAGAAGGTGGGGCCTTGGCGACCACAGCAGCTAGGTGGACCTTTAATGATGAATGTGCGGATCCCAACTCGGCGAGGTGCAGGAGGTAGGACATGACATCCTGCAGGGATGCGGAGTCCACGGTGCGGTCGCTGGATGCTAGGAAGTCAGTGAAGCGACGGTACTTGGCATCGTAGGACTTCCGTGTGGAAGGTTTCCTTGACAGATCAAGGATCCGTGCTATGTTGGGCGGATAAGCCAGGCCGTCAGGTGTAGGCTCGGCAGATCGGAGTGAAGGATCCGACCGTCTTCCATGCGGAGGAGATTCGGATCGGTGGGTAGGCGGAGACGATCGCAAGCCAGGGTTTGGAGTAGTGGGAACCACGGCTGGCGCGGCCAGGACGGGGCAACCAGGATCGTCCAGGCGTTCTCCGCACGGATCCGTATCAGGACCCGTTGGATGAGAGGGATCGGTGGAAACATGTACAGCAGTTCCTGGTGCCACGGCACCATGAAGGCATCGCCCTCCGATCCGTGGCCGATCCCCGCTCGGGAGCAGTAACGGCGGCACTTGGAGTTGGTCTGTGACGCGAAAACGTCTAGGGTCGGTGTGCCCCACCGTCGGCACAGGCGGTCGAACACCGATTCGTCCAGTTCCCACTCGTGCATCGCCGTCCCTTTGCGGCTCAGGGAGTCTGCATCGGAGTTCAGGGTGCCCTGGATGTGGACACCTATGGGGAACACATGTACCTTCAGGCACCACTCCCACATCTGGACGGTCAGGTAGAGGAGGGAGAGAGACTTGGTCCCTCCTTGCCGGTTGAGATAGGCTAGTGTCGTGGTGTTGTCCGAGGCGATCTGCACCACACTGCCCGCGATCGACGGTCTGAAGGACCTCATCGCCTTCCACACCGCTAGCAGCTCGAGGAAGTTGATATGGTGGTCGGCTTCCTCGGGTGTCCATATGCCGTGAATCCGTAGTCCGCGGCAGCACGCACCCCATCCGTGGGTGCTCGCGTCGGTGGTGACTTGGATGGACGGTGCGGGAAGGGTGAAGAGTCTCCCCGCGGTCACATTCTGGTCCATTGTCCACCAGTTTAACTGGTCTCGGAGTTCGGGAGTCGGTGTGAGCCACTTCCCGAGGTTGTCGTGGGTGCCGTTGAAGGAGGAGAGGAACCACGACTGGAGGGAGCGCATCTTGAGTTTGGCGTGCGAGACCACCGCCGTGGTCGACGCCATGAGTCCTAGCAAACGGAGGGCGTCCCTCGCACGGACCCGACGTCTGCCCTGGATCCGTGCCACCACTGTGCGGATGTCGAGCAGACGTTTGGTTGGGGCGTAGGCTCTTAGAGCCAGAGAGTCTAGAACGGCTCCGATGTATTCTATTCGTTGAGTGGGGGTCAACTGGGATTTCTTGAAGTTGACCCGCAGACCGAGGCTCTGCATAAGGGCGAGGCAATGTGCAACGTCGTCCTTGGCTTTTTGTTGGGTCGGGGAGCAGATCAACCAATCGTCTATGTACGGGAACACCTGGACGCCTTGCAGTCGCAGATGAGCAGCCACCGGTGCCATGCACTTCGTGAATACCCTCGGAGCGGTGGAGAGGCCGAAGGGTAGGCATGTGTACTGGTAGATGTTGCCGCCCACCTGGAATCGGAGGAAACGACGATGTTCCCTCCTGATGGACACGTGAAAGTAGGCGTCCTTCAGGTCGATGACGGTGAACCAGTCCCCGTGGTTGATCAGCGGGAGGATGGAGTGAAGGGTTACCATCCGGAACTTCCTCGCGTCGATATGGTTGTTGAGAAGACGGAGGTCCAGGATGGGACGTGCCCCCCCGTCTTTTTTGTCCACAAGGAAGTATCGGGAGAAGAACCCTTCGTGAGACTCCGACGCTGCGACCGGCTCTATGGCGCCCTTCTCTAGGAGAGCTGTTAGTTCCTCCTGGAGCGGTGGGGATGGATCGGTGATGCGGATCCGTCCGACAGTAGGGCATCTCTCGAACTCGATCGCGTAGCCAGAGTCTAAGATGGTTAAAACCCATCGGTCTGTGGTGATGGCAGACCACGCCGATAGGTAGTCGGAGAGGGGGCGGTAGGGTAGAGTCTCGGTCACGGAAGAGTCAAACACGTTGTTTGCCCTTCCGTTCCGTACGCTTGCCAGTCTGAGGCCGTTGCTGGTAGCGTGGACGGTTGGGTTGTTGGCGCTGCCGGTAGGGCTGGTACCGGGAGTAGTCCCCTTGTCTCTGTGGCGGGCGAGGTTGATAGGATGGGCCCGCCTGAGACGTCGATGGCTGGTCCTGATGGTAACGGCCGGACCCACGGTGTGGAGGGCGGAGCTGTTTTATTGTGGCGTAGTCCCCTTTCAGCTCTCCCAAGGAGGTGTCGGTCTCCTTGGCGAAGAGGCCCTCGCCATCGAAGGGGAGCTCCTCCACGAGCCGCTTGACATCGTCCTGCAGGTTAGCCGAACGGAGCCAGGCGTGGCGACGGAGCTGGATGGCGGAGGCCAAGTTTTTTGCCTCCGACTCGGTGACGTGGCGGCCGGTGCGGATTTGCTGGAGGGAGAGGTGGTTGCCCTCCATGCAGAGTTTTTCAAAGTCCGCTTGTCGATCAGGTGGCAGCAGGGACTTGAACGACTCCGCTTGCTCCCAGAGTCGACACTGGTAGCCTCCCATGGCCGTCGCGTAGTTGGACGCACGGAAGGACAAGGAGGCATTGGCGTAGACCCTCCTGCCCAGTGCGTCCAGCTTCTTCCCCTCTTGGGTCGACGGGATGGGAGTGCTGCTGATCGGCGTCCGGTGTTGGGAGCCCTTGACCACTCGGGAGTTCGGTGCCGGGTGAATGTGCAGAAAGTTGGAATCGTCCAGCAGTCTGTACATAGAGTCCACTCTGTTGGATACGGAGTGCGAAGAGACCGGCTTCTTCCACACCTCCTTGGCCGCTTTCGCAATCTTAGGGAGCAGTCCGAGGCGGACGGGGACCAACTCCTTGCGGTCGGCCAAGCCGCAGACGACGTCCTCACAGTCGTCCGGGGGAGCCTCCGCCCGAATCCCAAGTGTGGATCCGAGGCGAGTGATCAGTCCGGTGTAGGTCTTCAAATCCTCCGGCTGGGATCCGTGGACGGCGCCGATGTTGTCGTCCGGGGACTTGTCGACCGCAACCGGCGGTGGCTGATGCTGCTCCTCCTCCTGATCCGACGAGTCGGAGTCTCCTGACCGCGCCGAGACGCTGGGCGGTGGCAGGTAGACCTCGGGGTCCGAGTCCGACCAGTACGGCCTGGCGGATCTCGGATCGCTCCCCGGCAAAGGCAGCTGGTACGGAGGGAGAGAGGCCTCCGACCGCGCCTGTTCCACCCTCTGCCGCTTCGGTGCGGGGCCCTCCTCACGGAGCGGTGGTGCTTCCGTGGCTGGTGGTGAGGGCAGAGGGCGCTCCCACGGTGTCGTCTGCGGGCCGTAGAGCTCGGTGTGCAGTTTCCGCACCATCGCCTCGATGTACGGGGCGATGAGGCTCAACTGGGGCGGCGGTTCGGTAGCCGGACCAGGAACCACGGAAGGACTGCGGAGGGAGGAAGACCTGTGCGGTGGTACAGGTGGAGGAGTCTCCGGCGGCGGTGGAGGGCTGTGGGCCCTCTCCGGCGTGGCGTCCCGGGCCTCGGTCGACATCCTACCCGGCGTAGGTGGAGCTGCGACCGGGGCGGATGCTAGGGAGCGTGGCGGCGAAAGTTGAGCCGGTGCCGGGGTCGGAGGAAGAGAAGACGAAGAGCTACGGCGCTTCTTTTTCTCTTTTTTGTCCTTCTTCTTCTTCTCCTGCTCCTTCTTCCGCCTGAACAGTTCAGAGGCCGAGGGCCTGGAAGAAGAAGCGGAGGTTGAAGGAGCAGACGTGGAAGCGGCCTGCTCTGGAGCTGGGGGAGCCGGTGGTGCCAGTGCGGCCTCCATGAGGTAGGCTTGAAGGCGGTACTGGCGGTTCTTGATGGCGGCCTTCGAGAAGCCGCGACAGACTTCGCAGGTCTGGACCTGGTGACTCTCCCCGAGGCAGCGAAGACAACGCACGTGCCCGTCCGAGCTAGGGAACTTTCTCTTGCAGGACGGACACTGCTTGAACGCTGCCGCTGAGGCCATCCACCGAAGTAGATGGCCGAAGAGAAAAAATTATCCCGGCCGGGAGGCCCCGACACGAGATGTTGGTCTTTTTTTTTTTTTTTTTTTTTTTTTTTTTTAAACGGCGGCTGAGGGCGAGCCCCAGCCACACGAGGACCAAGGGAACAAGTCCCCTAGTCCGAGAAAAATTGTAAAGTAGGAAAAATTGGAAGATTCTGAGACAATCTCAGCAAAGTACTCACAGCTTTTTTTCCAGGCTCCTGCTTGCGCAGCGGAAAAAAGCAAACTGAGGGGAGAGCGCGAAATGGCGCCTAAAGGGGTTGGGCATGGTGGGCGGTCCCACATTCAAAACTCTTTATCCAATCAGCTTTCCAGCTCCGCTCCGGATTCAGCGCAGGCGCAGAACCCATCAGTGTGCATCCCCAAACAACACGAAGGAGAACTGTGGGTAACAGCTGAAAATGGGAGATTTTTTCCATTTCTTTCAGTATAAGGCACCCGGAATTGCATTATTGGTGTGCTTCGAGTAGAGTTTCCTAGGAAGAGGTGCTCCTGCAAATAGCATGGTCCTAAACCAGTGGTGATGAACCTTGGCACACTAGCTGTTCTTGAACTTCAATTCCCAGAAACCCTGATCAGCAGGAGTGCTGACTTGGGTTTCTGAATTGAAATCCAAGAACTCCTGGAGTGCCAATGTTCGCCATCATGGTCTTAAACCATTAAGGGCTTTGTAAATCATTACCAATACCTTAAACCTAGCACGAAACACCAAAGGCAGCCAATGTAAATCAGCCAAGACTGGGGCAATACGATCAAAGCAACCAATACCCCAAACCATTCTGGCTGCTGTATTTTGTACCCATTGAAGCTTCTGTACTAAGTTCAAAGGCAGCCCATGTAGGGAGTGTTACAATAGTTGATCTTGGAGGTTACCAGCATGTAGGTCAATGCTAGCAAATAATTCCTGTCCATGAATGGGCAAAGCTTGGCAATGCAGTGTAGTTGGCAGAAGCGTAGCTTACCTTGGCGGGGCCCCGTATAAAAATTGTTTGGGGGCCCTTTATATGTGGGGCGGAGCTAACGTCATGACATCATGACGTCGTGGGGGGAGCCAACGTCATGACGTCATGGGCGGGGCCAAAATAAAAATAAAATAAATAAAAATAAAATAAATAAAATAGAATTAAAATGTAAAAAAAAAAAAAACCACACACACCTCAACCCACCCACCCACCCACCCGAAACACAAAAACTTCACTTACCTTAATCCTGGGGCCTCTTCTTCCTCCGCCTCTGCTGTCACCGCTGCCGCGCCGCCGCTGCTGCCATCGCACGATCGCTCCCTCGCCGCGCACGGCGAAGGCAAGGGGCAGTTGTGGAAGGCGAGCGGGCGCAGCGAGGCAGCCCCGAGGCCCTCCCCCCGGTTGCCGCGGGGGCTCCTTGGCAGGCTGCGCCAGCCCGGGCGGGGCTCTCCACCTCGACGCTGGGGTGGGAGTCCAGCTGCAGGACCAGCTCGCGCGCCCCATCCCGCACGCAGGCGGCAGGTGAGCTCCAGGCGCGCGCGGCAGGTGAGTTCCAGGCGCGCGCGGTAGGTCAGTTCCAGGCGCGCTCCAGGTGGCTGCACCTGGCTGGAGCTGACCTGCCGCCTGCCGCGGGACGGGGCGTGCCCGCGAGCTGGTCCTGCAGCTGGTGGACTCCCACCTCAGCGTCGACCATGGAGAGCGCCGCCTGGGCTGGCGCAGGCAGGGAGCCCCCGCGGCAACCGGGGGGAGGGCCTCGGAGTCGGGGCTGCCTCGCTGCTTAAAAGCTGCGGCTCCGACTCCGACTCTCCGACTCCGGCTTTTTTTAAAAATTGGAGCCAAAAATGGCTCCAATAAAGTGCGCATGCGCAGAAACTCAATCTGACACATGCGCAATGCATCAGATTGAGTTTCTGCGCATACGCAGTAAATTTTTGCTCTTTTTTATTTTTATTTTTATTTTTTGCCGTTGGGGGCCCCCGTAGCCCGGGGCCCCCGTATAATTGATACGGCTGATACGGCGGTAGCTACGCCTCTGGTAGTTGGTAAAACACAGATTTGACTACCGAGGACACTTACTGATCCATAGAAAACCTCGGGTCAAGTTGCACTGCCAGATTACTCACACATTCATTCACAACAGGAGGAAAACTATGTTCAGTTTGAAGGAAATTCTTCCAACGTGGGAGATATTATTCCCTACCAGCATGACCTACATCTTGTCAGGATTCAGCTTCAGCTTATTCTCTTCCATCCATTTCATAACTGACTCCAAGTAAGCCTCCAGGTCCAGACAGCAGCATTTGCTGAGGTGGAAAAGGAGAGATAGAGTTGTGTATCATCAACATACTAATGGAAATGCACTCCAAATCTCCTGGGAAGCTCCAGCAGCCTTACATAGATGTTAAACAGCATCAGGGAAATAGCTTGAGAAGCAGTCCTTGAGAAAGCCAGACCACTGATACCCAACCCAGAGAGCCTGTCCAGAAGGATACTGTGGTTGATGGTATCAAAGGCCACCAAGAGATTCAAGAGCATTAACAACAGTGGTGGGATGTCAAAATTTTTACTACCCCACCGTGATGTCATCACAGTGTGGGCAGAGCTAACGTCATGATATCATGATGTGGGTAGAGCCAACATCATGACATCATGATGTTGTGGGCGGGGCCAAATAAAAATAAAATAAAAATAAGCACATGCGCGCGCACACACACGCACACACCTCAACCTACCCACAACACAAACCCGTAAATAAATTAAATAAATAAATAAAAATACATTAAAATACACCCACCCACCCACCCCAAACACAAATCAAACAGAGCTTTTAAACCAGAGCTTAAAGCTTATTATGGCTAATCTTTCTCACACTAGGTCAGATGGAAGGAACTACAGAATGAACTCGCCACAAGATGGCTTCATTTTGGGACTTTTCAACTTTTCAACAGTTAAAGAAGTTAGGTACTAAGTCTTTGCCTAACCAGTTCTCTAGGATAATATGCCTTAATGTAAATGTAAAACAGCTGTACCTCCTTTAGGGTTCTCCAATTGGAACAGCAGTTGGAACAGCACAGGTGTAGCTTATTGATGAGGTCACTCCAAGACTTTGCTTAAAAACCCCAAGCCAGGCCGCCAGGCCTTTTTAGAAACTGTGGTAGTACGCCAATATAGGTAAAGGTATTAAATACACATTAAAATACACACAGACACACCACATCCAAAGGTGAGTCACTTACCCTGGGGAGCAGGCTATAGGGAGCTTCAGGCTGGCAGCTTCTCTTCCTCCTCCCCGCTTGGGAGGACAGCAAGGAGGCCGTGCATACGCGCCAAGCGCTGTAGGCATGCATGCACACCAACTGCTTGGTGCGCATGCGCAGTGGGGGAACCAGTGAAAAGGTAAGCCCCGAAGGTGGTTCCCCCCAAAAGCTGCTACCGGTTCTCCGGGACACTGGGAAAAGTTACTACCGGTTCTGGCGAACTAGTGAGAACCTGTTACATCCCGTCACTGATTAACAATGAGGAATTACCTGGGTCAAATTCTGTCAAAAGGTTATCCAGCAATCCGACCAGTACTACTTAGCCACCCGGGGTGCAGGCCAAACTCGTCCCCCCCCCAGGCTTCCCCCTCCCCATCAAGGCACTCAAATCAAGACAAAAGTCTTATCTTGGTGGTGACCAAAGGGGACTTTTTTCTCCTCTGCCTCCTCCATCCTCCTCTTCCTCAGGCTTCCTCTTTCTCATGGCCAGTTCATGGCGCAGGGCAGTCCTGTGCAGGGCCCGGGGATGCCCTTGGTCGCAGGTCGAGACCCAGAGGCTGAGGCGGCACGGCGCAAGCCCAGCAAAGAGCCTGCCGTCAGCCTCCCAGACATGCAGCCGCCCCACCTCCGAGCCTGCCGCCGCCGCCCAAGAGGGCAAGAAGCGAGGCCAGTGGTCGTTGCAGCCCAACACCCGCAGCCGGAGCAATGCCAGCCAGGCAGGGAGATCACTGGTCTTGCTTTTCGCCCTTTTGGGTGTTGCCACCGGGCTTGGAGGTGGGGCAGCTGTGCACCTGGGACGCCAATGGCAGGGTCTTTGCTGGGCTTGCACTGCCTCAACCTCTGGGTCTTGACCCGGGATCAAGGGAGGCCCCAGGCCCTGCGCAGCATCACCCAGTGCCACAAGCTGGCCATGAAGAGAAAGCCTGAGGAAGAGGAGGATGAAGGTGGTGGAGGAAGAAAAAGTGCCGCTGGCCCCCACTGCACTGTCAGGCCCATGCCCTCCCAGCACCCTCTAGACTGGGGCAGGGCCCAGGGTGGTGGTGGAGGGTCCTGGCACCCATCCCCATGGTGGACTCCCTGCCCTGGCTTCCAGGCAGTCCAGGGCGGTGGTGGCCCATTTCATGTGAAATATTGCTGCCCCCCACAAAGTGCCTCCCACAGTGGGCCACCCCCTCGCTAATGCATTCAGTCCTCTACAGGAATGACCCCCAACAGGTCTACAACCACCCTTGCCATTAGCTTACCTAGGAATTGTAAATTAGCAGCTGGATGTTAGTTGTTAAAACCATCAACCACTAAATTAGGCTTTTTGGGGATGGGGCAGATAATTGTCTCTTTCCAACAGAGTGGCCGATAACCCTTCCGCAAGGAGGCAGTAACAATATCTGTTGTTCAGTCGCACAGTCGATTCCGACCCTTTGCGACCCCATGGACCACTGTCCTCCAGGCACGTCTGTCCTCCACCATCCTCCTCAACAGAGATGGGATATAACAGGTTCTCACCAGTTCGCAAGAACCGGTAGTAACTTTCCCCAGTGTCCCGGAGAACCGGTAGCAGCTTTTGGGGGGAACCACCTTCAGGGCTTACCTTTTCACTGGTTCCCCCACTGCGCATGCGCGTCAAGCAGTTGGTGTGCATGCATGCCTACAGTGCTTGGTGCGTATGCACGGCCTCCTTGTTCTCCTCCCAAGCGGGGAGAGGAAGAGAAGTGGCTAGCCTGAAGCTCCCTATAGCCTACTCCCCAGGGTAAGTGACTCACCTTTGGATGTGGTGTGTCTGTGTGTATTTTAATGTGTATTTAATACCTTTACCTATATTGACGTACTACCACAGTTTCTAAAAAGGCCTGGCGGCCTGGCTTGGGGTTTTTAAGCAAAGTCTTGGAGTGACCTCATCAATAAGCTACACCTGTGCTGTTCTAATTGCTTTTCCAATTGGAGAACCCTTAAGGAGGTACAGCTGTTTTACATAATCTAAATAATAATAATAATAATTTACATTAAGGCATACAGTAATACCTTGGATAACGCTAAGACTTGGTTCCACAAGACTTGGTGTTATCCGATTTTTAGTGTTACCCGATACATGTTAAAATCCTATGGGATGTATCGGATAATGTTAAAGCTCCATAGAGATACATTGTAACCGCACAGGACCTTAACGTTATTCGATCCAATTCTCCTCCCCAGATTACTTAACGTTATGCAATTTTAGCGTTATCCGAGGTAAACGTTATCCGAGGTATTACTGTATTATCCTAGAGAACTAGTTAGGCAAAGACTTGGTACCTAACTTCTTTAACTGTTAAAAAGTTGAAAAGTGCCCAAATGAAGCCATCTTGTGTTAAGCACATTCTGTAGTTCCTTCCATCTGACCTAGTGTGAGAAAGATTACCCAGAATAAGCTTTAAGCTCTGGTTTAAAAGCTCTGGTTGATTTGAGTTTGGGGTGGGTGGGTGGCTGTATTTTAATGTATTATTTATTTAATTTATTTATGGGTTTGTATTGCGGGTGGGTGGGTGGGTTGAGGTGTGTGTGTGTGTGTGTGCGCTTATTGTATTGTATTGTATTTTTTAATTTTTTTCCTTTGGCCCCGCCCATGACATCATGACATCATGATGTTAGCTCCGCCCACACTGTGATGATGTCACAGTGGGGTAGTAAAATTTTTGACATCCCACCACTGCTCCTCAACTAGCTCAGTTCTGTGCCCATTGTGTCTACAATACCATCTAGCCATCTCATTTTTGGCCGCCCCGTTCTTCTTTTGCCCTCCACCCTTCCCAGCATCAAGGCTTTCTCAAGCGAATTCCCTCCTCTCATTTGATGCCCAAAGTACTTTAGCTTCATTTTTATTTGACCTTCTAAGGAGCAGTCAGGGTTAATTTATTTTAAAATTGACCTATTTGTTCTCCTTGCTGTCCCATCCTATAACACTCTTACTTGCAGTTTTTATGAACCAGGATCAACAAGGATCTAATAGAGAAGTAGTAGCCCTGCAGCCAGAGAGCATCCTGGAGAATTCCTGAAATATTACTAGCTGAAACCAATCCAACAAACATAGACCAGATGGTGTGCCAGACATTTTCTCCAGACCTATTGCTTTAACAATAGAGTCCAGGTCCCACAGGATGACATCAATCTTATTCCTCAGGTAATATATAATTGTAGATGTCAACTATACAGTAAAACCCTGTTTTATAGGAAAAGCCTGTTCCGTAGTTTTTTCCATAAGATGGTTTTTCCATAAAATGAAGCACAATTTCTCATAGGGATGCAATGGAGGGTGCACGGACGAAGAGTGTAATGGAGAAGATATCCCCCCCCCCCCCGCACTCTCCCAGTGCTGGTAGAAGCAACAGGGATTGTGGAAAATGTGGCAAAACTGTTGCAACCGCCACTGCCGCCACTGCCGTCTTGAGACTTCTGGCAGTGGGGGACAGGTGGTGTGGGGTGGAATTTTTTAGTCTAAAATGGTGTGGGGTCACCATTTTAGAGTCTAAAATGGCAAGGCCACTATTTTAGACTTGCCAGATGGAAGGAAATTCTGGGGAAACCCATTCCATAAAACAACCCCCCCCCCCCAAAAAAAAAAAAATAGCACTTCATTTCCTCACAATTTTCTTCTGTAAAATGGGATTTCTAGATTAATGAGGCATCTGTAAAATGGAGTTTCACTGTACAAGGAAGTTCCCATGGCTGTTCTGCTCCACGAAGCTCCCTGGCAACTTTATAGAGCTCCTGTTGCTAGTTATTGGAGCTGGCAATACGGTCTAAAAGTAGTGTTCTCCCCAGAATAATTTCAGAGCTTTTACATAGTTCCTAGAGCATTTTTAACTGGTTGTCAACCATGGGAGCTTTCCTCCACTTACTACTCTCTAGCCTCCTCCTAAGATGCTTTAGAGCTCTCAATCTTTCATTAAGCCACAGAGCAGAGACAGCTCTGAGCCAGAAGTGGTAGTGTCCTTGTGCCAGTTGTCTACCAGGGTAGAAGCAATGTGGTCAGAAACTCTCCCTAGGCTTGCTGGAAAGCAAGAGAATCCATCAGCTTGCTAGCGTGGACCATCACAATGAGTCTATGCTCCCCTCATGGACAGCATGTCAGCTCCACCCGGAATTGTAGCAGAATATTATCTCCCCATGACAAAGGGATGGTGATGGCATCCTCACCCTCAGAGCTCTTCTCTGTGCCACTGAGAAACCAAGGGCCATTGAGTGTCCTGCAATGTGAGTAGGGCCAATAGGTCTTGGTCTCAAGTGTCATATCCTTACTTTTGATAATCTCTTCAAATTCCCCCAATACTGCCCTTCCAAGTCTCAACCTTTTTTTTTTATTTCTTGGAATCCCAATTTGGATTGATGATTGAAGTTTTTCAATATTTTTTCACTATTTTATTATCTTCATTATCAACATTAAAGTTCCATAGTTGTTCTGCAGTCATGGGATTTGTCTGCTTAATGTTCAACAGCAGCTGAATGATAGGGTAACCATTTGTCCTTTTTTACAGGGAATAGACTACTGTATATTTGGGTTTTTTTTATTTGAAAAAATTACAAAAGAAAGAAAAATACAAAACAACAAAAGAAAACATACATACATACATACATACATACATACATACATACATACATACATACATACATACATACATACATAATCTCTCCATGGGAATTATAAACTTTATCCAATGAATATTTTCTATCTCATTAAATTTCCATATTCTCCCCTTCATGCCCCCCAAATAATACATCTTGTTCTGGCTTTATTCCTTTCCCTTCACCAATACATAATCTAGGAATTCTCCCCATATCTCTCTAAAATCTTTTTTGTTTGCTATCCTTTTTTTACTTTTATTTGATATGTTCATTTATCAATGAATGTAGCTATGGCTACATTCCATAGCATTTTATGCCAATCATCCAATTCAAAATCCCAATCTACTTTCAATTTTAAACTACTGTATATTCAACCTAATTGCTGTAACAGTTAATGTATTTTAAGGACTCTATTTAAAGGTAAATGTTAAAGGGAAGAAATACTAAGGAGAAAAATCGAGGGCCTTCATGTTGCCCCTCTATAGGGAGCATACTTAGAACACATTGAACAAGCATAAAGTTTGTTGTTGTTGTCATTGTCACCTCTGACTTGTGGCAATCCTATGGATGAATTTCTTCCAAAATATTCTGTCCTTAACTGCCCAACTCAGCTTGCACTGGAGCAGGGTGGCAATGTCTAGAATGGGTTTGGATTTCTTACACAGCAGGGCCATAAACCACCTGCCATATTCATATTCCTACTCCTGCAACACTGTCTCTTTACCTAGTGGCAGTTTGGCAGAGCTGATAGTGCCAAGTGAATTTAATACAGTAATACCCCGGATAAGGATTGCATTGGATAATGCTAGAATCGGATAACGATTCTGGATAATGATTCTTAGCGTTATCCAATGCAATGGTCTGCGGGTGTGGCGTAGTTTGGGTAGAACAACCCAATCCACCCCCCACGCGCAGCGGTCTCTGCGACTGCAGTAAGGTCAGGGAAAAGCACCCGCCTTTCCCCCGACCCTACTGCAGTCCCAGAGACTCCTTGTCTCTTTCCCTCTCTGTATTTAAACTACAGGGAACTAATCCCGTCTTTCTCTTTCCTCCTTCCTTGTAGTTTAAATACAGGGAGGGAAAGAGACAAGGAGTCTCTGCGACTGCAGTAGGGTCAAGGGAAAGGCACTTCCCCCGACCCTACTGCAGTCGCAGAGACCGCTGCGTGTGGGGGTGGCTTTAAAGGCAGGGAGGTCTCTTTCTTTCCCCGCCTGCCTTTAAAGAGATTTGTCCCTGAAGTCAGGGCTTTTTTTTTTTAGTGTTATTCGATGCATGCATCGGACAACCCTAAAAATCGGATAACGTCATGACTTGTGGAACCAAGTTATAACATTATTCGGAGTATTACTGTACTCTAGAAGGAAATATAAAACTTTAACCTTAACTTCTGAAGTCTAGGACACTATCACTATACTATCTCTCCCTGACAATTTTTGCAGAAGTAGCAGTTTTCCAGGTCAAAGTATCTCCCGAGGTAAAGACTGATAAGCTTTAATGGCTTCAGGCATTATTTACTCACCCCACCTGTTCTTCCTCACAGCAGAGAAAATAAATTCCCAATGCATTTTTGAATGAGAATCATAGAACCTGATTAGTCTTTCTTGAAGTTTGTTTTCTGTTTGACATTTTTGGCAAGTATTGAACTGGTTTATGAAAAAAAGGCAGTCTCATAAATATTCTATAGCAAATGAATCCTGTGCACACAGATAGCCTTTGATTGATGTGCCCCCAACAAAACTTACAGAGACATACTCTTCACTTGGGTAGACGTAGGGCAGTCATGGCGAACCTTTTAGAGACTGAGTGTCCAAACTGCAACCCCAAACCCACTTATTTATCACAAAGTGCCAACACAGCAACAGGAGAGGAAGGAAACGTTCCCATTGGGCTGCTGGACAGAGGGGTGGGGCGAACTCTCTGCTGGTAGAAGGAAGCACTCCCATTGGGTTGCTAGGCAGAGGGGTGGGGTGAACTCTGTGCTGGGGGTAGGGAGGAGGTGCTCCCATTGGGTTGCTGGGCAGGGGGCAGGGCCAACTGTGCTGGGGTGACTGCAAGAGTGCCAACAGAAAGGGCTTCAAGTGCCACCCTCTGGCACACGTGCCATAGGTTCACCACCACCTACGTAGGGGAAAGTGTTGTGCTGTCCCTTATGTGCCCATCACGTTTTACTATTGCACATCAGGACAGACTGGAGGGCAGGGGTGCCAGGGTGGCTACTATCACTTGAAAAGATTTAAAAGTTAGCAGACTCTCTTCTGGAGTGCTTGCATGTTAGAAATAGGATCTAGAGGTAGGGTGGGAATTGTTGGCCTTTTCCCTCCTGGGGCTAATGGACTTTGCCACAATGGCTGCGCTAAGGTCCCCCTCTTCAGTGTGCACACAGGAGCAGCATGGTCCAGGGCTGCTTCAGACTTCATGGAAGCCATGACATCCGTGGGGCTATCTCAACATGTCATTGGCAGTTGTGGGCTCCATTTTTTTTTACTACCACACTGTGGGCGTGGCCTACTTTGTGAGCATGGCTATGTGACTGGGTGGCCGATCTAGTCATGCCTACCACATGACCATGAAAACATCTGCAAACACAGACAGCACTGGCTCTTGGGCTGTAAATGGAGATGAGCACTGTACCCTAGAGTCAGATACACCTGGCTCTTGAGCAAGGGTGACCTTTTCCTTTACTAACCACAGGGCCAAACTTGACAGCAAATTTGAATACCAATAGGGGATCCTCTGTTATTGGGTAAAAGAAAAGGTTGCCCTTGCTTGAAAGCCAGTTGCATCCAACTCTAAGGTTCAGTGCTCATCTCTGTTTATAGCCAAAGAGCTAGCACTGTCTATGTCTGCAGACATTTCCATGGACATGTGGCAAGCATGCCTCAATGCCTGAGTGCACGGAAGACTGTTTACCTTCCCATCGAAGTGGTCCCTATTTATCTACTTGCAATTTCTTGGCAGGAGTTAAGATAGGGATGGGAGTTCACTCCATCATGCAGTACCTGAGAATCGAACTCCAGAAGCAGGGAAAAAACCAACATGTTAAAAGTTTTGCTCTTAGAAGCATTGGAGGGCTGAGTTACTGAAAGACCTTCTGAGGGCAACGTTCCCTCAAGACAGTAAAGGAGGAAAGTGGAGGGGGAGCAGAGGCTGGAGGTAAAAGGAAATGGTCCCTTTCTGAAAAGCCTCCCTTCTGGTCCATCCCTTTTCTCTCTCCCCACAAGGAGGAAAGTGGAGGGAGAGCAGAGGGTGGAGGGAAGAGAAGTTTCCACCCTGGAGAGAGGCTTTTTCTCGGGGGGGGGGGTATTGGAGTTGAGAGAAGTAGTTGGCGGACCCCCTCCCCAGACCCACACCTTGCCCCATAGATTCTTTGTTGGTGTGCAGGAGGAGGGCCCTGGAAGGGAGACCCAAGAAGAGAGCCTGCATGCATGAGGGTGCAGGGTGGGGAAATAGGTGTGTCCATGAGGAATTTCTACTAATCCCCGCACGAACCAGTGCGATCCGGGAGCTGCCCATCATTGCTTCCGCCAATCCGCCATATCCTTTTCCAGTATCTCCTTTTTCAGTGCTATTATCTTGTTCAGTTCTTTATTATGGTATATTGTATTTCCAGTGCTTTTATTTCATCTTCCAGTTTTCTTCTTCTCGCCTCTCCTATTCTTTATTGTGTTATTGATTCTATTATACTCAGACCTCTCATTATGGCTTTCATTGCATCCCATAACATATTTTGTTTTATTTCATCATTCTCATTAAGCTCACATATTTGTTTCCATTCTAATTCTAATTTTTCTACTAACTCTTTATTACCCAAAAATGTGGTGTCAAATTTCCATCTTTTTACCTCTCTATACTTACCTTGTGTAACAAATTCTATTTGTATTTTAGCATGATCTGAAGCAGTGGTGGGTAGCCAAAAATTTTACTACCACACTGTGGATGGAGCCAACGTCGTGGGTGGAGCCAATGTCATGATGTCATGGGTGGAGCCAACATTGTGGGAGGAGCCAAAGTTAAAAAAACATAAAAATAAGTACACATAAAAATACAAATTAAACAGACATAAAAATACACATTAAAAATAAATACACATTAAATAGGCATAAAAACACATAAAATACAAATTAAATACACATAAAACACAAAAATGCACATTAAATACACATAAAACACATAAAGATGCACATTAAATAAACATAAAACACATAAAGATACACATTAAAATTAATACACATTAAATACACATTAAAATATACCCACCTACCCAACACCCAAAGGTGAGTCACTTACCCTGGGGAGCAGGCTGCAGGGAACTCCAAGCTAGCAGCTGCTCTTCCTCCTCCTCACATGGGAGGACAGCAAGGAGGCCACCGAGGGCCTCAGCAGCAGCCACTGGTTCCTCTGTGGCTGCGCATGGCCACCTGATGCTCTGCACTGCCACACTCCAAGCAGCAAATGGCTGCTCGGCTCGGCAGGCAGAGCCCTGTAGGTGCGAATGCATGCCAAGCGCTGTAGGCATGTGAACCACTATAGGTGCAAGTGCTGTAGGCACACCAAGCACTGTAGGCACGCATGCACGCTGAGTGCTATAGGCATACATGCATGCCAAGCGCTGTAGGCACGCATGCGCGCCAAGCACTGTAGGCGCAGATGCATGCTGTAGCCGCACATGTGCAGTGGGGGAAACTGGCAAAAAGGTAAGTCCCTGAGGTGGTTCCCCCCAAAAGCCGCTACCGGTTTGTGCGGATACCAGGAAAAGCTGCTACCGGTTCTGGCAAACCGGTGGGAACCGGCTCCTGCCCATCACTGATCTGAAGTCTGTATCAGTCCTATATCAATGATAATATGTTTCTTGATTCAAATATGTAGTCTATCCTGGAGTATGTCCTATGAACTTGAGAGGAAAAGGAGTATATTCTTTCTTCTTCCTTTAATTCTCTCCATATTACATTAATACTTTCTATAAATCTATCTAGTATTGACTTTTTACTATTTCTATTTATCCCAACCTGTCCAGAATGATCTATATCTTGTCTAGTTGTATTCCAATCCCCTGCTAAAACAATCCAATCCCCTGCTAAAATAATCCATATGCTTCACCTTCCCTCTCTTTTGAGTATGTTTCCTCTGTTTTCTCTTTCCCCAATGAGTGTTCCCATACTTTTTTATTTATGTTTTAATCCTTTAGCAACTTTTACTCTTTTTTACTCTTGTTGATTTTTATTGATATGGATTGTTTTATGTTTTTATTTCTTGTTTTGATGTAAGCCGCTCAGAGTCGGGTTCTCCCGATTGGGGCAGGGTAACAAATGTAATAAATAATAATAATAAAATAATAATAATAACAACTTATCCCGGTTCCTCCAAGCACCATGTTTTACCTCCACAATATATTTTTATAAAGAGAGGAAAGCCCCAATTATTTATTTATTTATTTAAATTTCTATACCACCTCCTCGCCGAAGGCGACCCAGGGCGGTTTAACACATCATAGAAACATCAGAACAATATAGATTATACACCACTTTATGTTTTCTCAAAGTCTCACAAATTGATTTGAATAGATCTTTATAAATATAACCCTGGGACCCCCTATTTTCAGAGCTTCTTCTCCATGATTTCTGATATATTTCATTAATATCTGTTTTTTGTACCCAACTGTAAATCTAACAATAACATCTCTCATAAATAATCTTCCTTTTTCCCTTCCCACTATACACTTCCTCTATATATCCGTTTCACCAAATTCCACCCCAACATTCAATGTTCTAATCCATTCATATATTTTAACTTTTAGGTTTTCTCTTTGGGTCTCACGAGGATTTCTCAGTCTTAAGTTGTTTTTCTTAACAAAATCCTGCAGTTGTGAATTGTCTGCTTGAATTTTTCCAATCAGTTTCATATCATGCTCGTCCAAAACTGTTGTACTCTACCACTTCCACTTCCTGGACTTTTGTGGCTACCTGGTTTACTTTCATGTCCAATGCTTGTACCTATCCATTTCAATTTTTTTGTAGCTCCTCAAATTTTTCAATGAATAGATCTTTAAGTTTCTGAATTCTTTCCGAAAGAATTGCAACTGCACTTGCATCAATTTCTCACTGTTCTTTAATCAGTCTTGAGTACAACTTTTCAGATGGTTTAGTCTTTTTCCAGATTTTCCCCTGGGTATTTTTCTTCATATATAAAAATTATATCCAAATTTGTATTTTATAATCCAAGTCCAGGTCAAGTGTACAAAGTTCTTTTTTTCTTTTCTTTCTCCTTTTTTCTTTTGTGCCAATTAACTTTCCAGCAGATGGCCCCACAGTCCTTGTATTCAGCCCTTGTATTTATCACCTGCATAGATGACCCATACAGTTAATTTTGCTTTTCCTCCATAATTTCTATACTTTCAGTGGGGAAATAGTCCACGCCTGTTACACTTAAGAATATTATTATTATTATTTCCTTCTCTATTTATATTCTGGGAAGTGGGAAGAGACACACAAGCTTGTTTCTGTATTATATTTCTCCCCCCACCCCCCAAAAAAAAAACCCATCAAAAAAGGGGGGAAAGAAAAAAGTCTAGTTTGAGGCACCAATGAAAAAGGAAGGAGCAAAGCAATAAATCACAGGTATTGTTTTGTTGTTATCTGTCTCCAGCCAACCAAGAAGACACACCAATATTCATCTTCCAAAGGTGAAATATTTGCTTCCAATATCTCTGGTTAATGCTAATTCTGGTACAAATCTATAGTTGTATAGATATAAGTGAGGGAACCTTGTGTAGATTTTCTCAATTAGTTCATCTCAAAAAAGCCAGTTCTATTCCTTTGTTCATCTCACTTGCTGTTTGCTTCTGTGTTTTAAAACAGTCTTTTATCTGTGTATCCAAAACGCTCCACGCCCTTCTCTCCCTCTAACGCTGCTCTGGGAGGAATGTGGGAGGTGATTTTGTTAATTTATTGCCTTAGCTGACCATTCCAGAGCCAGATATCTGCTCTCAATTATAAATCTCTAGGATTACTCACATATCCTGCTGATAAGGCATAATTCTGATGGCTTAAAGTTGCTTATTTGTCATATTTTTTTCCACTTTGCTTAGAGCATTGATTCTGCTTCTTTCTACATCATTATCCTGACCCTGCCTCCTTGATTTATGCATCCAACCTTTATATTTTAGGTGGTAAAGACAATCATTTTATATATCCCTTTAGAGGTAAAGAAGGTAAAGATTTCCCTTTCTCAAAAGCCAATTGTATCCAACTCTAGGTTTCAGTGCTCATCTCTGTTTACAGCTAAAGACCCAGCACTGTCTGCATCTTCAAACATTTCCGTGGACATGTGGCAGGCATGACTAGACACTGGAGCACACAAAACGCTGTTTACCTTCCCACTGTTTATCTACTTGCAATTTCTTGCTTTCAAATTGCTAGGTTGGCAGGAGCTGGGGGTTCACCCTGTTGTGCAGTACTCGGGTAATCGAACTCTGACCTCCCAGTCGTCAAGTTCAGCATCTTAACCACTTGAGCCACTGCAGTCTCTATATACCCCGTTATTTACCACCTAAACAGTGCTTCAAAATATTTTGCTGTTTTTGCTTCTTTTCTCTCCTAGCAACCACATTACAGATATGTATGTTCATCTTCATGGATCCTCTAACATTAGATAAAGCTCCATGAGGGAAATTTCTGTTGGAATATACAGTAATACCTCGGATAACGCTAAGACATGGTTCCACAAGTCTTGGTGTTATCCGATTTTTAGTGTTATCCGATCCATGTTAAAATCCTATGGGATGGATCGGATAACGTTAAAGCTCCATAGAGATACGTTGTAACCGCACAGGCTTTAGCGGTTGTTATCCGATCCATCCCATAGGACCTTAACGTTATTCGATCCAATTCTCCTCCCCAGATTACTTCATGTTATGCGATTTTAGCATTATCTGAGGTAAACGTTATCTGAGGTATTACTGTATGTGTAATGTATGCATATTTCCATTTCAGAAACTGGATTTCAGCCACTATGTTTCTTCAGAAAATAAAAATAATGGTTACTTAATGTTTTTGCAGTAAAATGCGGAAATGTCTGAATTAAGCAGTGTACTGTCTTCTGAATTTTCAATTGGCATCTTTAGCATCAACAAAAAATTGTTAGGTACAAGTAGCAGATATATTGGCATAATATTGAACAGGTCAAGATCTGTAAATATTGAGATGTAGTTTTTCAGACAACTAGGCTGTAAAAAGTCAATACTGCCCATGTCACTGAAAATGCTCAATGAACTGTTCCTACCATTTGAGACTCTTCTTCTCAAAAGAGGGCTCCTACATTCCATTTGTATTGCCTATTTTCCAAAGCGAGGTACTGGACCAAGATACATATGCTGCAGACTTATATATACAATAAAGACTTCCACCCTCTTGAGGCAATACAATCTATACCCCTACAAACTGTTTTTGATGTCTCACTCTATATCCATAACTCAGAACAGAATAAAGCATTAGTGAGAGAAGCAGGTCTTTCAAGAAGATCCTTCTGATGTGTGCTCAGCTTATTTAATTTTAAATTACTTGCAGGTAAAGAAATTAAAAGAGAAAATGGGAACAAAGCTTTAACAGACATTATTTAGACAGGAATCATTTCTCATATAGTAATAAAAAGTAAATGATGGATCCCAGGTTCCAAGCATCTGACAGTCACAAGTATATGTTTGGAAAATCAGTACTTCCAGAGCAGATGTGCTATCAATAATCTCAAGATGAAACCAACCAACAACCAAACAACCAAAGATGGCACTCAAAAAGCAAAAATTACATTATTCTTGCAGCAGTAAGAATCATGACAGTTTTGTTTATGTTTTGTTTCTTGGTGTCACTGATGTAGACTTGTTTTTGAAAAAACAGGATAAAGTGCATGACTCTTATTGAACTGCCCAGAGCCAGTTACGCTCCATAACAGTGGATCCCTAATGACCCCCAATTAGGGTTGCATTCAGTGGTGGGATGTCAAAATTTTTACTACCCCACCATGACATCATCACAGTGTGGGTGGAGCTAACATCATGGGCGGAGCCAATGTCATGACATCATGGTGTTGTGGATGGGGCCAAAGAAAACAAATTAAAAAAATAATAAAAAATAAAATAAAAATAAGCACACACACACACACACACCCCTCAACCCACCTACCCACCCACCCACAACACAAACCTGTAAATAAATTAAATAAATAAATAAAATACATTAAAATACACCCACCCACCCAAACACCCACCCACCCACAACACAAATCAACCAGAGCTTTTAAACCAGAGCTTAAAGCTTATTATGGCTAATCTTTCTCACACTAGGTCAGATGGAAGGAACTACAGAATGAACTCACCACAAGATGGCTTCATTTTGGCACTTTTCAACTTTTCAACAGTTAAAGAAGTTAGGTACTAAGTCTTTGCCTAACCAGTTCTCTAGGATATCTAGGGGAGCAGGCTATAGGGAGCTTCAGATTAGCAGCTTCTCTTCCTCCTCCCCGCTTGGGAGGACAGCAAGGAGGCCGTGCATACGCGCCAAGCACTATAGGTGTGGATGCACACCAAGTGCTTGGCATGCATGTGCAGTGGAGGAACCAGTGAAAAAGTAAGCCCTGAAGGTGGTTCCCCCCAAAAGTTGCAACCGGTTCTCCAGGACACTGGGAAAAGTTACTACCGGTTCTGGAGAACTGGTGAGAACCTGTTACATCCCATCACTGGTTGCATTACATCATGGTTTTCTGGGATTTTCCCAGTTTCAAGCTGTCCCGTCTGGTTCAAAGAAAAATATGTAAAAGTCCCAGTTTTTAAAAAAATGTAGAAGCCCCGGGATGTAGGGAGCAAGAAATGCCCATGTCTATGGAAGATTCCTTCTTCACATGACTGCAAAGGGTTAAATGCATAGAGTCAGCATTCCTAGAGAGGAAGGGAACACTGTGGATAGGAAGTGAAGAGTTGTCTCTCACAAAGGACCTCCTCCAAAATAAGTCCCTTCCTTTTCTCCTTCCGGAGGGAAATGGGGACTCCAAGGGCTGCAGTTCACTGAGAGAGTCTGGGAAATGTAGTCATTGCTGCAAGGTCCCTAATGCCTTGGATTTCAAAGACAGGACACAACGAAAACTTTTCTCTTTGGCAGGGGTTTCTGCTGCCTTGGGGACGAGCAGATCCATGTTCAGGACAACAGGGAGAAAGTGCGACCGCTGCTGCCATGGATGACGCCAAAAACGTGGGCAACCTGGGGTTTGGCTCCCTGCAGCTGTGGCAGAACTGTGGGATGGATGGGGAGTGCTGTGAGAAAACGGGCAGGAAGGAGCGAGGACAGACTGGGCGGAATAGGGCTTATGGTCACACATGCTCTAGTCACCTCCAGACTAGACTATTGTAATGCATTCTACATGGGGCTGCCCTTGATGACCATTTGGAGGCTGCAACTGGTTCAAAATGTGGCTACCCACATGGTGATGGGAGTGTGGCCATTATGCCCATGCCTCACCTCTGCTGCGGGAGCTGCATTAGTTGCCGGGGTGCCTCTGGGTAGGGCGGCCAACCGTCCCGCGTTCTACGGGGCAATTCCATTTAGGGTGGGGGTAGTTCGACTTACCCTCCGTTCGAAAATCCTCCCGACCTCTCCCGTTGCGTCACAGACGCACCTGTTTCCCCTCTGCCCTGCGCAGAGACCCAATCTGGCTGCATTCTATTCTCTTGCCACTAGTCTATGCTGTTGCATAAATTTCTGACTCCAGATTGGGTCTCTGTGCAGGCGCGGTTCATTGGAGCCTTTTCGGCTCCGTTTCCCTTTAACTGCCTGCAGGGCAGAGGGGAAACAGGTGCGTCCGTGACGCAACGGGAGAGGTCGGGAGGATTTTCGAACGGAGGGTAAGTCGAACTACCCCCTCCCTAAATGGAATTGCCCCGTGGAATGCGGGACGGTTGGCCGCCCTAGCCTCTGGGTCCAATTCAAGGTACTGATAATGACCTTTAAAGCCCTACATGGTAGTGGGCCAGGATACCTAGCAAACCGCGTCTCCCCAAGGACACCTGCCCATCCCACTAGAGCAGACTGGAGGGGCTCCCTAAAGGTGCCATTAGCTAGAGAGGCTCGCCTCTCTAGCACTAGAAGGAGGGCCTTTTTGGTATCTGTTCCAGCCCTGTGGAACCTCCTGCCGACCGAGTTGCATCTCCAGGCAGAGCTATTGCCCTTCCGGAAAGAACTAAAAACCTGGTTGGCAAAACAGGTGTGTGGCACTGGTGATATGGTAGCCCCCCCCCCATAGCTCATATAACGAAGGCCAGTCACACTTTTAGCTATAATTTTAAATTGCATGGGCTGGGGGGGTATTTTTAGTGAATGAATGAATGAATATTTATTAATTGATTAGTCTTACAGCCATATCAATAACATAACATAAGAGTTATTTTTAGTGGTTTTAAATGTTTTAAGGTTCTGTAATTTTTTGATGTGTACGATGTTTTATATCTGTGAGCTGCTCTGAGTCAACTTGGCGAGTGGGCGGCAATACAAGTTCAAATATTAAATTAAATTAACGGACTTTGAATTGGCTACAATTAGATCACCTAGTGTATAAACCAAATCTCTCTCTCTCCCACCTCCCATCATTCCCTGATGGAGGTCACTGGAATTTACATTGTTTTAACCTGGCCAGATAAGGGAGCTACAGCCTCAATAGAACCATCTGGAGAGAGCAATAAGCAGAGGCCTGTTCCCTGTGTTTGTCATTATCCAGAAGATATTGTTGTCGGACTTCAGGCGTCTCTGTAAGCCCCCCCCCCTCATGCTCCTGAGCATGTGCTCATTTCTGGAACATATTTAACCCTTATCTTCCAACTCTGAGAGACCTGAGCCGTGTTTACAAAGAACTTAGTGAGCTCTAACAGTAGAGCAGAACAAGGGAGGCTTCTTCTTAGTAGCGTAGCGTAGGTGTGTGTGTGCTAAGAAAAACAACAATCTTCAAAGAGAAACAGCTGTTTTATTCTCCAGGTTCATTGATAGTAAAGTCCATAGAAAAACGCAGATTAGAGGGTCATAAACATAAGATCAGTCCAGTAAACAGTCCAGGATCTTTTAGGTAATCATAGTGAAAAGAGTAATCCCATACCAGCAAACAGAGTTACAGTCCAGGGTCTTAAGCCATTGAGAAACAGAAACGAACTAACTCACTTCTCTGCTAACATGGAGAATCTGCAGTCAGGTGGGTTACTCTTAGCCAATCAGGTAACAGAGAAAACTTTCTCAAAACAATAGTTGTTTACATCCATGTGAAGACATAACACGCTAAGCTCTGCTAGCTAGAAAGATAAGAATTACTGGAAAACAGGCAATCTTGTGACATAAGTTCATGAGGCAGAGAGAAGACAAAGGATTTCTGAGGCCTATCTGAAAAATAGCAATTTCAAGCCTTGGGAAGCATTAGGAAATAGGTCTTTTCCTGACAATTGTTAAACTCCTGAACTATATGAGTAATTTTATATGAAAATCCCAACATCTCTTGTGGGGTTTTGGACTAGTAAATAATTCCTGAGTGTCATTTGCTGTCAAACTTCCTTCAGTAATGTAGTCTGAGAAATGTCTGAATTTCTTGACTCTTGAGTCTACGTCTGACTTTCTGAATAGATGTCGTCGTATTGTAGAACATGGCCATAGACTGTGGCTATCATGTTGTGCTCTGAGTGGCAACTGTAAGCACTCTTCATAAGACTGTGCAGTTCCTAGCACAAAGTTCATTGGATATAACCAAGCCCTGTGATCTAATGCACTTGAAGTCTGTCATTTTAAGTGCTCATAACTCTGCATAGTATAGCAGCTTCAGAGTTTGTCTTATTTGGGCCAGTTTCTTCTTTTAAACAGTCTTCTTTGCTGTTTTTCACTGGCCAATGAAAAGCAAAATATTAGAATGATCTTCAGCCAGCTGACCTCCTTTAACAGTGATGGTGAACCTATGGCACGTGTGCCAGAGGTGGCACTTGGCTCTCTCTCTGTTGGGCACCCGTGCAGTCTGCCCAACAGCCCAATGGGAGCGCTTCCTCCCTCCCCCAGCACAGAGTTCACCCCACCCCTCTGTCAAACAGCCCAATGGGAGCGTTTCTTCCTTCCCTGTTGCTGTGTTGGCACTCTGTGATAAATAAGTGGGTTTTCGGTTGCATTTGGGCACTCGGTCTCTAAAAGGTTCACCATCACTGTCCTATAAGAGGAAGGGCCTAATACATTTTCCTAGTGACTGATTACCAGTTTGCTCCTGAGAATTTATGTGGGTCGCTTAATCACAAAACGAATACAAGAATGATGGCAAACTCAAATAATTAAGGGATCTCCAATGACAGAGAGGGCTGTGTTGGGGGCAGCCAGTTAATCTTGACACAGCTATGGTAACCACTTAGTTAGCATTGCATCCACATTTCAAGCTGCCCCTGGTAAGGAATGTCTATGGTATTTTTTCCTGTAGTTATATGATTTTTTTTTATCCCAGAAAAGCAACGAATCATTTGAGATACAGCCAGAAAACAGTTTTGAGGAAAGCTATACTGATAAAAGGAATTTGACAAGCCAAAAATCATGCTTAAAATCCCAACTGAGCACATATTGCCATTCCAACAAGCATGTTGAAGGAAACCTTGCTAAATTATTAAAGTGAATCTTTTGCCTTAGATGTTAGAAATGAAGGAAGTACTGTGGATTCATGCCAGCAATCTACAGTGCCTGGGAGGAATGAAAGAATACTGAAACAATCAAGGATCTTGCCAAGCAGAGATGCTTCAATGCAGCAGAATAGTGAAGAAGCACAATACATTCCGTTTAGTTGTTTATTTCCTGGCCATCCTTAGTGTAGCCTTTTCCTCCATGCCTGTTACTGGAATATTCCAATAAAGTTTATATATTGACATGCTGCAAATGTAACCAAATACAGTATGTAGCTATCATTTTCTCATGATTAGCACTTGCAAAAGGTATTGTTTGGAATGATTCAATCATACTTTTGGGCACTTTTTGCTGTTTTGTTTTGTTTTGCTCGGTTTAACAAAGAGGAAGGACAAGTTTTGAGAAATACAATAAATACTGCCACTAGTTCTCTAAGTACCACGTGCTTGTAACGATTAATTACATGCCATCAGGTCATTTCTAACTTATGGCAATCCTTTCCACCCTCTGCCTGTGATGTCATCATCCTTCCACAGGGTAAGTTACAGAACAGGATTTCAGCCTCAGTCTGATATAGCAAAATTACATGAACTCTTTTTGCCCTTTTGGGTAATGTAAGGCAGGTTTAAAATGAATCTTTGCAAAACTGGAAGGGAGGAAGGGGCCTATATATACCTCTAGCACAAATGTAAAGGAGGCTAACCTCATCACAATCATAAAAATCCTTCGTTATGTTTTGGCAACAATGGAGATATTGTTCAAACAGGTTTAAGTGTCCCAGGTAACAAATTGTGTGATTACATGGGCGGGGGGGGGGGGGGGGAGATCACAGTTTAGACTGCTTGTGGAGTAGTACAGTGTCACTTATTTCCAGCAATCACATGAAACATAGAGAGATGTGCTCCAGCCAGCCCCTAGCTGTAGGGTTTCTCCTTTGGGGGGCTGGAGTAATTGTCTGGCAGATTGAAGGGTCACTTAAAGGAAAAATTACTCCTGTTAAAGTGAACCTCCCCAATGCAAACAGACGTGTACCTTTGGAGCCATCTGATTGCACCCAGAATTTTTTGTAAGCAGAGAGGGAAAAGGAAAGATTTCAGGATGGGATTCCATGGTAGAGCTCCCGATCTGTTCTTATCACAGAAAGAACTGCAAATGCTCCAGAAAAAGAGTTTATTCAAAGAATATGTGGCTGAATAAATGATCCCTAAGTTTTCCAGCTAACGAACTCTGGAAAGTAACTTTCTGCACATCTGGGAAACACATGGGAGTGAAGTGGACCATGGCTTAAAGGAGGAGTCTGTCCTCACAGAGTAGTGGAAAAGGCTGGCTACAAGTCACAGGGTGGAAAGCCCTGTGAGACTGAGCCCAGGGAAGTTCTTGATCTCAAAGGAAAAAGAGGAGGCATGCAAGAAGTAGAGCCAAGCATTCCATGCATGCAATGATTTTCATACATGAAATCCACAACATTTCAACTGCCCCAGGGACTAAAACCCTTTGGGGCACAAGAGAGTGCCAAAAACAAACCTCACCCAGGTCACTTTTTATCCTAAGGCTTACAATGTCTGAAGGGTGACACCAAAAATATTTATATGCAGTCTACTTTTACAGGAAAATGTTACCTCAGAGATACAACACTGCATATACAGTAATACCTCAGATAACAATTGCATCGGATAATGCTAGAATCAGATAGCGATGCAAGTTTTTTGGAAAAAACTTGCATCAGATAACGATTGTTTAGCGTTATCCAATGCATCCTCTACGGGGTGGTGGTGGATTGGGTAGAACATCTACCCAATCCATCCTCCACCCGCAGCGATGGATCGTTGCGGGGTGGTGGATTGGGTCCAATCCACCACCCCCGCAGCGAGGGATCACTGTGACTGAACTAGGGTCGGGTGAAAGGCAAGCAATCGCAGCGAGGGATTGTCACCCAAGCTGAACTGAGCTGCAGCTGGCGATTGCTAGCTGCAGCTCAGTTTGGCTTTGGCAACAATCCCCCCCTGCGCAGGAGGAGGATTGTGGCCAAAGCCGAGCCGAGCCCGGGTGGGCGATCGCCCGCCTGGGCTCAGCTTGGCCAAAATCACCATCCCCTGCATGGGGAGTTGGTGATTTCGGCCAAAGCAATCCTTGCCCGAACGCGCTATCTCTATGGGGGTCATGTGCCCAGGCAAGGGATCGGAGTGGGGGTGGTGGATTGGGTTAAATCCACCACCCCCGCTGTCAGGGCTTTTTTTTTTAGCATTGTTCGATGCATGCATCAGACAACGCTAAAAATCGGATGACATCATGACTTTTGGAACCAAGTCATAACGTTATCCGAGGTACTAGTGTGAACATTTTTGGTGTCACCCTTCAGACAATGCAAGCCTTAAGTCCACACCTTATTTTGGGAACGAAGGCCCAGCTTTTTATAACATTTGAGGCTATTGTCTGATGTAAGCACAAATCATTTTGTAAATGTAAATATTTTGACTAGGAAAAAAAATCTTCAAACTTTCCCAAACATGACACTATACAATATGGAAAAATTAAATTATTGATTTTTATTTCAGAGACATATAAATGATAGATCTTTACTTGACTGAAGTATTGAGTTGTATTTCCAAATTTGTATTCAGGCGGATGACTGAGCTGTTTTGTGAAGATTCATACAGATGAGGAGCTTGGAATAACAAAACAACTTGAGCACTGTTGTTTGGAGAGATCGTTACGGTTGCAAAATCTGTACCTGTACACAATGTATTCTTTCTTTTTCTGCAAAACATTAAGTACCATCCCAAATGCAACAGCTCAAAAAGAGAAAGCTGATGGCCAAGGGTTTTAACCAGTGGTGGGTTGTCAAAAATTTTACTACCTCACTGTGATGTCATCACAGTGTGGGTGGAGCTAACATCATGTCATGGGCGGGGCCAAAGAAAAATAATTAAAAAAATAAGGAAACACACACCTCAACCCACCCACCCACCCACCCCAAACATAAACCCATCACTTACCTGTTAGTATAAGTGCCTGGGCAGCACCATGTTGCAAGATGGATATGGCCCTCGTACCAGTTCTCTAGGATAATATGCCTTAATGTAAATGTAAAACAGCTGTATCTCCTTAAGGGTTCTCTAATTGGGACAGCAATTGGAACAGCACAGGTGTAGCTTATTGATGAGGTAACTCCAAGACTTTGCTTAAAAACCTAAAGCCAGGTCGCTAGGACTGCCGGCTGCCAGGCCTTTTTAGGAACTATGGTAGTACGTCAATATAGGTAAAGGTATTAAATACACATTAAAATACACACAGACACACCACATCCAAAGGTGAGTCACTTACCCTGGGGAGCAGGCTATAGGGAGCTTCAGGCTAGCCGCTTCTCTTCCTCCTCCCCGCTTGGGAGGACAGCAAGGAGCCCGTTCATACGCGCCAAGCACTGTAGGCGTGTATGCACACCAAGTGCTTGGCACACATGCACAGGGGGGAAACCAGGGAAAAGGTAAGCCCTGAAGGTAGTTCCTCCCAAAAGATGCTACCGGTTCTCTGGGACATTGGGAAAAGTTACTACCAGTTCTGGCAAACTGGTGCAAACCTGTTGCATCCCATCACTGGTTTTAACATACCCAGCCATACCCATTGCTGGTCCCAAGCCCAGATGAAAAAAGAGGAGGTTTGGGGGCCCGTTAGAGCCCCAGTCCCATAAAACTTTATTGCTGTGGAAGCAAGAGCCTGATATGCTGTATAGCATGAGGTGGCTATATCAAATCTAAGCAAAGTTATCGGCCAACTAGACATTAAAGCAAATGCAGAATAATACTTTCAAATTCTTACAACGAAAAGGACAAAATGGTTATATTTTAACAATATTTTGGCTTAAATAAAGTATTGGGTATACTTAATGTATACTTGTGAAACAGTAATATTGAAAACCTAGTATCTAACTAGTCAAGTACAATACATCCCTGAGTTAATGGTTTTTTGGAGTGCATAGTAAAAAAAGTTAACTGATAATATTGATTCCTAATCCCACAATACATTTATTTCTACATACAGTACAGTAATACCTCAGATAACATTAGTATCGAATAACACTAACATCGCATAACATTAAGCAATCTGGGGGGAAAAATTGCATCGGATAACATTAAGATCTTATGGGATGCATCGGATAACAACCGCTAAAGCCTGTGTGGTTACAATGTATCTCTATGGATCCCATAGGATTTTAACATGCATCGGATAACACTAAAAATCGTATAACACCAAGACTTGTGGAACCAGATTTTAGTGTTATCTGAGGTTTTACTGTACTTACTTTTTTCCTGCAACCTTCAGTCTTCAAGGATAAAGTAGAGGAAACTATGTAGAATACTTTGAACCACAAAAAAAAAGAAAAGAAAAGAAACTTTAGCAAACAGACAACTCTTGAATCTGGAGAAAGACCTCTCTTGTATTACTATACTTAACCCACACTAAACATTAACAATCATTAACCATCTGTAAAATGTTAAAACTCCTCCCTTGCACTTTGAATCTTGAATTCATTCTGCAATTGATAAAAGAGGCAAAGAAACAAAAGCTTATTTATCACAAAATACAGAGACAAGTCATGGGCATTAAGAGACTGAATGCAGTCTGTGGTGAACACTGTAGACTTATAGTGTGGATCTATTTCTTCGGTTCTTCTGTCATCACTGACCCATCACTATGAAACTGCTTGACAAACGACAGTTGTGGGATGGCTTATATATACACACACCATTGGCAGAAACAGTAATATCTACACTATAGCATCTTCAGTACAACTTGAAAGTACTACAATCTATTCTGTCCTCAGGGCTAGTCTTCTGATACTTTATGCTGTATTGTACACAAATAATGGTAGCTGTGGGAGCTCCCTCTGTTGACAAAAAAAGGATAGGCAGTAGTATAGACTACAGTCAAGATTCCAACTGCCTAGTGAACACTGTTCCATAGTACATTATTTGTCTAAGATGGGAAGAAAGTAGGAATTTGTTATCAAAGTCTCTTAGTAGACATCCTTTTGAATTGCCCAGAGCATGACAAACCTCCTTTGTGAATTCTTCAGCCTCATTCTCCAACAGACAAAATCCCACACATCTGTAACCTTTCTAGGCTTGACCCATCTGCCGACTAGCCTTGCATTCATACATGTTTTTGCTGTCTTCCTCATGCTGCAAAAAAAGAGAAGTTGTTCAGGAAATAGCAACCCAGAAATCAGAACTGAGATGCATTTGGCTTTTGGTGCATCACAAATTCAGATGCAATTGTTCTGTCAGTGGCCCATTAGAGTGATGTGAAGGAATGATGGTCACATCATATCTACTTTCCGCAAATATAATACAGCTTCAGCAAATGCAACTACAGTAATACCTCGGATAACGCTAAGACTTGGTTCCACAAGTCTTGGTGCTATCCAATTTTTAGTGTTATCCGATACATGTTAAAATCCTATGGGATGGATCGGATAACGTTAAAGCTCCATAGAGATACATTGTAATTGCACAGGCTTTAGCGGTTGTTATCTGATCCATCCCATAGGATCTTAATGTTATTCGATCCTATTCTCCTCCCCAGATTACTTAACGTTATGCGATTTTAGCGTTATCCAAGGTAAACGCTATCTGAGGTATTACTGTATTCTAATCTCATTGAGAAGCTGCAGGTGACAAAACACTTCTCTTGTGTAAGTGATGGTGCTTCTGCAGAATTACTCTTTAATGTCAACTCTGTTGAAATTGTAGATATGAAAGAATCTTAACACTTAAGGTGAAATTAGACAAGGCAACAATTAACTTAGTTCTGCATTGGGTTGTTATAATGAATTGAAATGGAGACTTTGCTTTTGGAAGTTTAAAATGGATGCTGTTGTTGCTTTCCTTCCCAAGATAGGAGTGAATTCCTCAGAAGCCAGGGGTTTGGAGTTTGGCCAATGTGCAGATTCCTTTCCATTTTTTCTTGTTGTTCAGTCACACAGTTGAATCCAACCCTTTGCGACCACATGGACCATCACACACCAGACACCCCTATCCTCCACCATCCTCCTCAGCCCACCCAGTTCTGTGCCCATTGCATCAACAATACCATCCAGCCATCTCATTCTCTGCTGCCCCCTTCTTCTTTTGCTCTCCAACTTTCCCAGCATCAAAGCTTTCTCAAGTGAATCATCTCTTCTCATTTGATGTCCAAAGTACTTTATCTTCATCTTCAATATCTGACCTTCCAAGGAGCAGTCAGGGTTGATTTATTTTAAGATTGACCAATTCATTCTCCTTGCTGTCTAGGGTACTCTCAAAATTATCCTCCAACACCACATTTCAAATGCATCTATTCTTCTGTGCTCAGTTTTCTTTACAGTCCAGCACTCACAGGCATAATTACTACCAGGAATACCATTGCTTTGACTATGCGGTCTTTTGTTTGCAAGGAGATGTCTCTATTTTTAACGATGTTCCCCAGGTTTCTCATAGCTTATCTCCCAAGAATCAGTCGCCTTTTTATCTCCTTTTTAAACGTCCTTTCCCTTGGAGATAGTCATAATAATCTGGGACTGTGGTAACAGAAGGGAATGTTTGATGGAAGTTGAAATGTGAAGCCTTATTGCATGACAGAGAAGAAAAAGTGGGACAAAGGATGAAAGGCTTTTGTTATCTTAGAATGTTAGAAGAAACACCATTGCTTAAGCGTGTTCAAAGCAGGAGAGAGAAGTCAACCTATGCTTGCTTCTGAGCAGAACAGTAGAAAAATATAGTCTTGATTGTGTTAGCTGGCTATGCTAGGAAAGAAAGATGTGCCTTTCTTGTTTTACAAGGGGAAGGTTCGTTTTAATTTTTATAACTTTTTTGTGATCCTGATTTTTAATTTATTATTCCATCATATAATTAAGCTGACTTTTTGTAGAACACTTTTCTTCTTTCTTGTTATAACATAAGCAGGTTGAAGAATTCCAGTTCTTTGGTGGGCAACACTACATATTGCTACCTACTATAAACATTGTTAATCCCTACCTGATCTGGTTGGTTTGTAAGCACAAACAGCCAGTGATTGAAACCCATCATAGATTTCTCTAGCCTGGAGCAGAACCTCACGTACTCTGAAGCACCAAAAGGTCTTATGCTGGCTTCCTGAATGGATGCAAGTCTCTGTTAAGTGTAACGAGTCCTATAGTAGTGGGATAGTGGGCTTTATTATCCTTACAATTGGCCCCATTGAAGTAAAGTCCACCAACTGGAGATCCTTGAATTGTTTTGAAGGCCATTACAGTTGTACCTCGCTTAAAGAGCATAATGTGTTCCACAGGATTGCTTTTTAAGCGAGTTTGCTCTTTAAGTGAAACACCATTGTAAATGACCAATTGTGAGGTTTTTTTTTTTGGGGGGGGGGATTGCGAACCCAGATTTATTTGTTAAGCGAGTTTTCGGTTGGTTTTGTTAAGTGAAGCGAACATTCAGAGAGAATTCTGCTCTTTGAGCGAGTTACTCTTTATGTGAGGCACTCTTTATGCAAGGTTTGACTGTATTTGGCTCTTCAGTTACCAATTCATAGGTGAGAATGGTGTATGTACATGTACATGCACTGGTTGTTGACCAAGGCTGTAGAGTTACCCAAAACTACCCATGTAGTTACAACTCAAACCATGTAGTTACCCACGTACTACTTCAGACTTAGACTGTAACTCCCATTTCCTCCAGTGAGCACACCAAGTTGTGAGGAACAAGATGAGTTGCCGTCCAACTGCTGGAGAGGCACGTTTTATCTTGATGTAACAGCTCCATAACTGTGGCATCAGCCGCTAGGTCTGCCACTCCTGCTGGCACTTAAAAAACCTATGTCCAAAAGCCTAAATGCATTCTACCCCCATCTTTAGTATCATGTCATTTCCTGTGATCACCACCACCAATAACAGGATGAGTTCTGTTCATTCAATATTTCTATACAGATGGTGTTATTCAGCACATTAAATAAATGGCTTCCTTCAACCGCCTCTGCATGCAGCCTTGCCCAAGTCTTGGCAGCCACATATGGTTTGCTTGCTTGAGCCATCTGGATTTGTTTTACTAAATTTCTCCACAACATGCTTCAGACGCTGCTCGTTCTATTCTCGAATATCTTTGTGATATAGGAGGCATTTGTGTATCACTCACATCTATCCTATTTTAAGTAGCGACTGTATAGGAATCATGTAAGCAAGCAATTCTGCTTATAGCTAGGCTGAGTATAATGGTTAAATGAAAAAGCTGAGTTTATTTATTTATTTATTCACATTTTTATACCGCCCTCCTCACCGGGGCAACCCAGGGCGGTTTACATCATAAAAACATAACATAATACAACCCGAACCCATTATCAAAATCTTCAGTTACAATTACAATTATAAAATTACAATTACAGTTACAATTATAAAAATTTAAAAAGTTATTAAAATTTATAAAAACCAACAGATTTCAATAATTATTAAAAAAGTTAAAAACAACTTAAAGATAAAAGATTAAAAGACCAGGGGAGAGAGGCAGCTCAAACTAACCAACGAGCTGGGGTCATGGTACTGCCATGGTTCTTCCTAAAAGACAGCAAGTCCTTCTGTAGACGTAGCTCAGTTGGTGGGAGGTTCCATAGGGCCGGAGTTAAATGAAACATGGTTAAAGGAAACATAGTTAAATGAAAAAGTAGGCGAGGTATCGTGTTTGTGAATGCTTATTTGTGGCAAGCAACAAAACAAGAAGTGGTGGAAATGAAACAATGCAGACCTAGGGAATTGCATGATTTCTGGAAGTACATGGCTGTGCTTTAGCTGTTCCTTGATCATGTTTCAGAACCTCCAATAAAGGCGTCTCAACTCACTGAAGCAACAAAAGTCTTGCCTTCCATCTGTTATAAGCTAGACCCCAAGTGTCACATTTTCTAAAACCATCCCTGAAAATCTCTTCTCATCGATTATTTTCCAGCCAGGCTCCAATATTTTTTCCCTCGTTGAGAAGCATGGAGACTGTGGTCACTTTGAAGCTTCTGGGGTATAGCAATAGCAATAATACTTACAGTCAAACCTTGCATAAAGAGTAGAATTTTCTCTGAATGTTCGCTTCGCTTAACAAATAAAACCAACCAAAAACTCGCTTAACAAATAAATTGGGGTTCACAATTCCCCCCCTACCAGAAGTCACAATTGGTCACTTACAATGGTGTTTCGCTTAAAGAGCAACCTCGCTTAAAGAGCAATCCTGTGGAACGCATTATGCTCTTTAAGCGAGGTACAACTGTATATACTGCCCCATAGTGGTTACTGCACTTTTTGGATGGTTCACAAGATAATTAGTATTTTGCCCCCAACATCAGAAGGATGCATCAGTCTTGATCTCCAGCAGGAACAAATTCACACCAAAGAGCAATCCTGTGGAACGCATTATGCTCTTTAAGCGAGGTACAACTGTATATACTGCCCCATAGTGGTTACTGCACTTTTTGGATGGTTCACAAGATAATTAGTATTTTGCCCCCAACATCAGAAGGATGCATCAGTCTTGATCTCCAGCAGGAACAAATTCACACCAGCAGTTTTATATGGGATTCATGTATGTAAGCAATTCAGCTTATAGCTAGCTGGAGTATAATGATCTAATGAAATAGGGTTTCTGGATGACGAACCTGTAGATCCAGTTCAATCTAATTTCAGCCCTTAGTTATTGGACAGAGACTGCTTTAGTTTAACTGATGGACAATTTGTTGGCAATTGGTGAGTACATGTTCCTGTTGGCTCTCTTAAGTGATCTTTCCTCTACAACTTGACAATGGTTATACTTACTTTCTGCATCCAAACCCATCTCTGCCAACTTCTTAGCCACTAACAACATCTCCCTCCTACAGTTCTCCCTTTTATTTTGCCTTGAGTGATCGACTGTAGGCATGTGCAATGCATCCATGGTATTCTTATGTAGTATTAGTTTGAGATGGGACTTTGGAGGTCCTTTAATGACACAAAGTCTTTCTTGCAGGGCAATTACCAAAGATGAGACATCTCTTGTAACAATCTGACTGCTACCTTGTGGTGTTCCATACTATTCCATCTTGTTTTCCATGCAATTTAAAATATACATGAAGAATTGGTGTTGTGGCCCTTGAGATGTCTTTGACTCTACAATTCCCATCAGCAATAGCTATTATAATTAATAGCAAAGGCACACGTGTATCCAAAGGGAGAGAAAGATGACACTTTCTTCTTGAATTCAACATTCACTCATTAATTCAAAATTGGACATCTTGTTAGGCTCATTTTCTGAAAGTATCAGAGCTTTTTTCACATGGCATACGTCGGAAGATGCAATTGTTATCTTAGCTGATATGAAGAGTGGCTGATTTTGAGAAAGTTAATGCAAGCAGTGTAAGCTCCGGGAGGGTATTTTAAGGGCTTTTAATGGTTTTTAAGCTTAAGGGATTTTTTGATTTTATTACCATGCAACGTTTAATGCTTGAATCTTGTAATGTTTATTGTGAGATGCCCAGAGCCACTCCAGTGAGGGGGCAGCAATATAAATTCAAGAAATAAATAAATTGAACCCATAATGCTGATCAAACATATACAATAGCTATTCCACCCATTGCCAAAGGTACTTTGCCCTCCTAACCAACCAATGATGAGGCGACACATTCATCTTTATGGTAGAAACTGGCCACTTTATTTATATCAACAAATTAACTCATGGCAGAAAGAACAAACACTTCTTGCACTGTGGTTGTAGCACGGGAAGTGCCTAATTAACCTAATTGGAATTACATAGATAATTGGTTTATGCAAATTAAACATCAGCACCTAATTTGTTCAAATTTCCTTCACCAGGCAGCCATCCAGAACTGTCTTTGAGGTATCTGGTTAGTAACCCAATTTTGAACAGGCCAGCTGTTCAGCTGTTAACCTCTGACTAGCCTGTGTTAGGCTTTTGGAATTTCCTAGAGTAAACCCAATATTAACCCCTTCCCATGCTACACGCCACACAGGGAGCATTACCTAAATGCACCCCCCTGCCTCAACCTCAGCCTGGATACCACAGTGCAAGGCCTCCAAAAACAGGTGCATGCCCTTATCAGATGGGTGCACCCCATCAGGAGGGAACAACTGGGGAGTGTCCAGTCGGATCCACCAGTGCAGGACCACAGACCCAAGGCCCTCCTCCCAGAGGAAATGGGCCACCACACGGTTGACTTTGCACAGTGCCCAGTGAAGGCACCACAGGTCACAAGGCACCTCATAATAAAGGCGAGGGTAATGCAGGACCACAGGAACCAGGTAGACAGCCACCATTGATGCAGTAACAAGAGGTTGTGGTGGATTGACAGACTGAGGTTGATATCCAGGGTCACTCCAAGGCAATTACCCCTGAGATGCAACACCAGCAGGTATGGAGGGACACAACGGCAGGCCTCTGCAAGGGTTGGGATCAACTGGAACCAGTGCACACCATGGAGGTCTTCCCACATAAGATAGGTCGCATCCTGGAGGCCCAGGTGTTTACCGCAAGGGGCCCAACGGGCATGTTTGGTGGCCCAATAGAGGAAACTGTGGCCGAACAGCCATACCCCACACCTACCATCGGGTAGCACAGGAGCTAGGGCAAAGGAGATGAAAAGAAACGGCAAACATCTCAACATTAGAAAGGGTGAACGTAGGATTGGAAACAACGAGAAGCCTACTGCCCGATACCCTTAAAGTCCAAGGCAGCTGCAGTTTATTTATTATTATTTATTCACGTCTGCTATCCCGCCCCAATCGGGTAAACCCGACTCTGGGCGGCTTACAGCGTAGTTAAAAACACAGACCAATCCAATAAAAATAATAATGTTTAAAACCTCAAGAATTCATAAGAAAGAATTCATAAGAAAAGATTAAAACAGCATAACGGACAAAACCTGGGGCGGGGGCGGGGGTGGTGGCTACCCCTCAAATCAACCAGCCTGTATGGGATCCCGTGTTACTGGGTCCCCACACATGCTCCGCCAGCCAGGTCTTTAAGCCCTTTCGAAAAGGTAAGAGCTCTGCCTGTAGGCGCAGTTCCGTAGGGAGAAGGTTCCAGAGGGCCGGGGCGAACACAGAGAAGGCCCTCCTCCTAGTGCTAGTGAGGCGAACCCCCCTAGCTGATGGAATAACAAGAGAGCCCCTCCGGTCCGCCCTGCTGGGATGGACAGACGTTCTTAGGGTGACGCGGTCTCTTAGGTATCCTGGCCCACTACCATATAGGGCTTTAAAGGTAATAACCAGCACCTTGAATTGCACCCGGAGACATACTGGCAACCAGTGCAGCTCCCGGAGCAGTGGTGCTGCACGAGCATATCGCCCGCGCCCCATCACTACCCGGGCCGCCGCATTTTGGACCAGCGGTAGTCTCCGAATGGTCACCAGGGGCAGCCCCATGTAGAGCGCATTACAATAATCAAGTCTGGAGGTGACCAGAGCATGTGTAACCATGAACAAGGCATCCCGGTCTAGGAGTGGGCGTAACTGGCGTATTACATGAAGCTGTGCAAAAGCCCTCCTGGCCACGATTGCCACCTGCTCTTCGAACAGTAGTCGTGAGTCCAGGAGGACCCCCAGGTTACGCACCGGGTCCGTTTGGGGCAGAACCGCCCCATCCAGAACCAAAGCTGGTAGCTCCTGTGATAACACGGGGCCCCTTACCCATAGCCACTCAGTCTTGCCGGGATTCAGTTGTAGCCCGTTTCCCCCCATCCAGACCTTAACAACCTCCAGTTGAGGCAGTTGAGGCTGCCTCAATGCGAAACGAATGGGTCCAATACCAGGCCCCGGGGGCCCCCACTAGCACAAACGTGCTACCTGTAACAGCCCAAAATTGGTACCGGGTGAGAGGGGAACCATCCTGGTGCATGAAGAAGGGGCCAGGGAGCGAACTGTAGCTTACACAAAAAGTAGCCGCCGTGCCAACTGGGCAGATATCAGTGCAGCCACAGCGGTGCAAGGTCAGCAAGGCCCCTCTTGCTGACTGGTCTGTCTTGGAACTATGAATAACCAAGCAAAGGGAACCTTCGGTGAAGGACACATCGCTGAGCTGTAGGGCCTTGCAGGACATGTCCCCTTTACTGGACATGACTAGTTCACTGATGCACAAGGCACCAAAAAATGCCACAGAGGCGGCCACATGAAACAGGTGTGCCTCAAAGCCATCTGCACAAAGAAGAGGCCACAATGTGGACAAGTGCACCAGGTGCGCGGGTGAAACGGGAGCTCTAGGATCAGGACGCCGCCACGCTCATGTGTCCAGCCCTCCAGGACCTTACAAACCTGGAAATCCCTCAAGGAATCCTAGTGGCCATTAGCTTTGGTGTAAAAGGCCAAGGGCGACAAGTGGCCCCTGATGGTCACTGGTGACAGGCCGGACTCGTACAGGGCAACCATGAAGCAGAGGGCATGATGGACGGGAACGGGCCATATCTCCAGAAGCGATGCTGCCTGGTGGAAAGAAGCAAAACCCAGGACAGCTGTCATGTAGGCCCTGCAGGGACATGTAGCCAAGGATAGGCCAACCACCCTGGCTACTTCCCCTCTTAAGCGTCCAAATGTCCTATGGCAGGTCCGATGGGAACTTGCGAGCCTCGGGCGCCAGAGTCCTGAACCTCTCCATCTGCAAACGGGATAAAGCGTCAGCAATCTCATTAGCAGTACCCATGACATGGTGTGCTTGAAAAAGGATGTTAAGGTGAATTGCTCCAAGGACAAAAGCACGGACCAGACGCATAACCCTAGGCGACTTGGAGGTAAGGGCATTAAGAATATGTACCACCACCAGGTTATTACACTAAAAGGTGACCGTGGAATCGCACCACTGGGCACCCTACATGAGCAAGGCCCCCCAAATAGGAGAGAATTCGAGAAAGGTAAGGTCCTTGGTTATGCTAGTGGAGTGCCAGCTACAAGGCCAAACGCCGCAGCACCACTGGCCATCAAAGAACATACCAAAGCCAGCAGCCCCAGACACATCAGAGTGGACCTGGAGCCTGGCACCCAAATGCAGGGGAGAACATCAGGAGACTCCATTAAAGCTTGCAAGAATGAGAGCCAGGTGCGAAGATCCGAGCGGATCCCAGCAGTGACCCTGGTCAGGTGGAAAGGCTTGGACAGGCCCCGCATTGCATCTCATAAGCGACGGGCAAAGGCCCTGCCCAGGACCACCACCTGGCAAGCAAAATTCAGAAGGCCATGGAGCTCCTGAAGCTGGCGAAGGGACACCTTGTGCAGAGCCAACACAGCCTGAATCTGGGTGGCAACATGAGCCTTTAAAATGCATTCAGAGACTGCTTTAGTCAGAATCCTACAGCCAGACTGTTGACCTGGGACAGTTAGAAGGGGGCACGATACACCTGTTACAACTTCACTCGGCTTCTGGTCTCTCTCCAGATTAAGTTAAAAGCACTTTTTATTACCTAAGATGATGGACACTGTATGCTGTGCTTTAATTGGGTAAAACCCTGGAAGAGGAGAGATAAGTGGAAAAGATGTGGAGAGAAATGCCAAGTTTATGCCATGCTTTAGTTTTGCTTTGCCATAATTGCTGGTGAACAAACCTTAGCAAAATGTAGTCAAATGTGTTAGCAGGCTAGGCCAGGCCAGGCCAGAGAAAGCTAGATATGCTAGATATGCTTTTCTTGTTTTATTCTGGGGAAGGGCCAAGCAAAATGTTTCTTTTTCCTATCTTGTGCCTGATCCTGACCCTTCCTAAAAAAAAAAAAAAAAAAAAAACCCGGATCGCAACCAGAAGTCGTCATATTTGGTTTTCTTGTAGAGCTTAAGCTGGTGGGAAAAAACCTAGTTTATTTCATTATTGGTAATGCTACCATTAAGTAACTTCATGCTCCGTGTCCTACCTGATCTGGCTGGTTTGTAAGCATAAACAGTCAGTGATTGAAACCTATCATGGATTTATCTAGCCTCGAGCAGGACTACAGGTACAAAGCAGCACAAAGTTTGGTGGGCTTCTGGAAGTGGTACAGGTCTCTGGAAGGTGGGACAAGTCCTATGATAGTGGATAAGTGTGAATCTTATCCTTATAGCTATCTGAAATGCTCCATTCTCCCCTCTGCATTCCAGGCTTTTTTGAGGAAGACCAGTTCTTGGTCCCTCTGCCACTGAAGACATGTCTGAGGAAAATGAAAGACAGAGCCTTCTAGCTTATAAATTATTTGCTGAAGAGGTTAAGTTGACTCCCTTTTGTGTTGTCTTTTTGCCAACAGACAAATATATTTTTGTTCAGGCAAGTGTGTGGCAAATAAGCTGATCTGTTGTCGAATAGGATTTCAACTGAGGCCCATGGTGGTGTAGCAGATTAGATTATTGGATTAATACTCAAAGAGTCTTGAATGTGAATCCTCACTCGGCCACGGAAAAATACAGAGGTGTGTGTGGAACTAGCAAAACCACTTCTTAAACGTCTCACTTACCTTGAAAGCCCCTTTATGGCTATTATAAGTTGGTTCCAACCTGATGGCACATATGTAATATAGTCTAGTAATTTTGTCACGTTTAACTTTGCTCCATCATAATGGGACATTTCAATTCCCCGATAAGTGATGTTCAAAAAGAAAGCATTATATGACTTTGGTCACCTAAACAGTTCTGAAGAGAGTTCCTAAGTTTCTTCTCCTGAGCCATTTGCCAATGTAGTTCATTTCAGGGTTTTCTTACAAAAACAAACTGGATGGTTCAAAAACTGGAGCAAAAATCCCACTGCTTTTTGCCACTATGATACTTTCTTGTCCTAGCTAATATACAGTAATACCTTGGATAACGCTAAGACTTGGTTCCACAAGTCTTGGTGTTATTCGATTTTTAGTGTTTTCCGATGCATGTTAAAATCCTATGGGATGGATCGGATAACGTTAAAGCTCCATAGAGATACATTGTAACCACAGAGGCTTTAATGGTTGTTATCTGATCCATCCCACAGGACCTTAACGTTATTCGATCCAATTCTCCACCCCAGATTACTTAACGTTATGCGATTTTAGCGTTATCCGAGGTATTACTGTACTGTGCTAACATAACAAATATCCCATGCTGAGAAGCAAAATGACAACATACTTTCTTTGTTAGAAGATTGGGCCAATCCAGAGGAGCAGCACTCTCAGCAATTCACAGTAGACAATATATGTCTCTATAATCAGGCCAGAGCTCTGATCCCAGTTCTTAAGAAAATGGAATTTATATAAACAGACCAGTACTCACTCAATGCAAGGTTTTTGGGTTTTTTAATCCTTATGAATGAGAGATGAAATACATTTTAGTTGAATTGTGTTTCTTACATTTTTGTTAAGATTCTGTTCGTAAATTGTTTTTGATAAATGCTCTCTTTGTGGGGGTTTTCTTGAAGATGGTATGGAAGATGAAGGAGGTGCAGAAGATGACAGCTTGGTTGGTGGTGAGAATCAGAAGTTTGACCACATCTTTCCAACTCTGGCCTCCTACAGGCTTCCATGTCTGATTTAAGGTTTTGGTATTAAAATATAAGGCCCTTCATAGCAGGAGACCTTGGTACTTGAAAGAACATGTCCTGTGGCTGAATTTGACTTCCTTTTCCATTCCCATGAGTTATGCCCAAAAGACTGTCACAAGGAGTTGAGCCTTTTCAGCAGTGGCCCTATCAATGTGAAGTAACCTTCCATACATACCAGGCCCCCCTCTCTTCAAACTTTCCAAAAAGTACTGAAGACCAAATTGTATAGGGAGATACTCAACAACATTTGTGCTCCTAGTGCAACTTGCATGGTTTCTTCTCTTTTCACGATTACTATTTGTTCTACCTTCATTTCTTGGTTGTTTTTATGGTTTTAAATAATTTTATTTTGCTGCTATTGGTTTAAGATTGAATTTTAAAGTTATTTTAATCTATGTATGTTAACCTGCTTTAGTGGATTTGGCCAATACGGTAGGGTAGTAGACAATAAATACATAGATGTATACATAAATTTTCTTACTATACGTTGCCTTAAGAATTTCCCGGGGGGGGGGGGGATAGATAATTGAATAATCAATAATTTTGTAAATTGCCTAATGAGAACAATCATCATCAGAGGCAATTTTGTAGTTTTTGCAAACAAATTCATGAACTGATATATTAGTTCAGATAAAAAGTGGCAATTTTCACAGTAGCTGTGGTGGCAGAGAGATGGACTTTCCCAAAAGAATGTTTCATATATGTTTCCTGTTGCAATCACAAGAATTTGGAACTAGCTTGGTACCGAATAGACAATTTAAGATGGCTAGCTCCTGTTGGGAATAAAACCTGCTAGAACTACTGTATTTTGTTCAAAGGGACCACCCAGTTGCCTACAGCTTTGGACACTTCTTGGAGGTTTGGCTATGGATTTATCACTGTTCCACTGAAAATAATTGTTGTCATCATGTTTGGAATTAGAAAAATGGATACTGCAAAACAAAATAATGTTTGTTAGCTTTGTAGCTCTCATTAGTTTTACAAACATACTCTTTTAGGGAAAAAACATTACCAAAAATATATAATCAATAACATTGTATGAATGTTTATTTCTAGTTACAAGAAACAGAATCAATCCCACATTTGTACAAAAATACCTGAAAGATTACAATTAGGTTCACTAGCCAACCCTCCCCCTGCCAGCTATTACAATACATACTGAGTATGAAGTTTTGTCTCTTAAGTTAATACCTTTTGCATTCCCTGAAATCTTAACTTTTATTCCATTTTGCAGTCACTAAAAAGTATTGCCTAGTGACAATATAATTTACAATAAGCAAGTCTTGCCACTGTAAAGGTGCATTGATTGGTTAAAATGATCAGGTACTTAGTGCAGAAAAGACAAAACATCTAAAAACAGAGGCACATGTTTCTTCAAGATTAATTCAACAAATAAAACTGTATTTAAACAAACAAAAACATCTACTGTAATATAACTTACCTACTAACTTTTTTTAAAAAATCACCAAAAGGTTTGACATTTTCCTTCTCAGAATATTCCACAATTGCTACACAATGTATTTTATTTTGAAAATAAAGATCACAGGCAAAAAGAAATAAGAAAGAAAGAAATTCAACAGGCTCCAGAAACAACCCTGAGGATCCCTCTTTACATTCATATCATTTAAATAAAATTAAAAACAAGGAAGTCCAATGTCCTTCAGCCCTTGGTTTCTAAGCTGCCAGTCAGCTTTCTCTACTGGAAATATTTAAGAAGTGATTTTAAAACTTTAATTTCCAGCAAAAGGTGGGGGACAATAATGGTATACTCAAGTAATAGTGACCACTGTGATGTGGTTAATTTCTTTAACATTGCTAATCTTAAAAGTTGGGAAAGAATGAACAAAATAGTCAGCCATCTACATTCAAAATCATTACTGATAGTCCAAACGTTTATTCTCAAATTAAATAAAAATGCAAGTCTTATAAATATGGAACAATTACTGGAAAATTGCATCATTGGAACTAAGTTATGTAAACACAAGAACTTATAATGTTAGAAAGTCTAATGGTCTTACTGAAAACTGGTGAATGAGAATGTTAAATTCATACAAATCACTTCTAGGAGGGGTGAAACTGAAAATGCAGAATTAAGTCAAGTTAGCTTAATTTGATGTTTAAGAATATTGACAAAAACACATAAAAATGTAATATGTACATATAAAACTAAAATGTCTCTAGTGAAAACAAGATCAAGTTTCTTCATCATATATGCAGACATTTCACAGGAAAGGCTACTAAAATGTGTCCTTTATACTAAAACACAGTGTTTCTATACCACTGATAATTCAGCTGATATGTATGACTCAAGCTGGTTATATTATCTGAAGCTAGTATCAATATTACACGAATACCTTGTGAATAAAGAGCTGTTTTCTCAACCTCAGCCATTCTGATGATCTATAGATTAGTCAATATAGACACTATGACTTGTACACTAAAACTTTGGAAACAGAGAAAAGATACTAATATTGCAACAGTACTTCTGAAAATTCCTGGGATTAACATAATTCTTGGTATATAAACTACACTTTCTCTGTATACCTGACCATTACCTCCAAACAGTGAGAGTCAAAACCAGTTATCTTACTTCAATGCTAGCTATCATCAGAAATAAAAAAGGATTGCTATGTAAACATGGAATCAGTCAGATATTAACAAGAGACTGTCCTGATCCAAATGCTATAAACCTTCCATGTGGCATACCCCATGCATACAGCTGTATGGAATTAATAATATCTGATCCAGCATGGCTATACCAAAAAGCCACTGTTCAACATTTTGTATTTCATTTGCCACAGCTGTACACATCATGGCCAGGAAGCTGCACCTGTCATTACCTGCTCCACACAGCCAAGCCCCCACATGTGTTCCGTGTGAAGTAAAACAGCCAATGGCAGACCTTCTGGTCTTACAATAAACCAGGACCAAAGCAAAATCAAACTAGTTTGCCAAGGATAGCGGCACCAAGTTTTTACTGCATATATCTCCAATTGGCAGAACCGACCATGGATATATACAGCAATAGCCAGGATGGTGGAACAAGCAACTCCCCAACAAATGTTGCAAACTATAAAGCTAGTACTGCTGCATATGATCATCTAGCCATTCTAGTGGAACGTGTACAGGTACCCTTTTTGCTAGACTGAAACTAATAGAGAAGCTGCATGATCATGCTTGGTGGATTATACCCCTAGAGAGACTGTAGATAAAGTCTGATACTCAATCAGACTGCAAATACAACTGATTCAATCTTCAACATTTACCAGGTTGAATATCATTCTTACATTACCATCACAACAAAAAGAGAACAATGAAAAAACTATCCAATCTCCTAGCCACAATTAGGAATGGCACACATCTGCTTCCCTATTCTTTTTAGTTTTGGAACTCATTCTAATATTAACATCTACACCATCATTTTCATCACAGAGAGAATAAAAGCACAAGTTGCAAATAAATTTCTATGCTGTATCAAAAATTCAAGAAGAGAGGATACAAGGAAGAGATGTGTGACCTTACAGGGCACATTCTGAACTCCTAAACAGGGGTTAAGAAATTGGATAGTATGACATTTGTTCTGCATCTGTGTCTATGGTCTGAAAATTCAATCAATCAATTTTATTTACAGTCCATGACCAGCATATGGTCTGAAAATTAAGGGAATAAAAATGTAAAGAAAGATAAAAACACTGAATTTTTGTCATCCGAGATAGAATAAACAAGTAAGCTCCCCTCCCTCCCCAACACCAAAACATTCACACAGACACAGTATTCCCAACTGTTCCCAAGCATATACATGATCTTACAAAGCTGCTTTAAGCAAGGACAATTGATTTCCCCAAGGAGGATGTGTGCAGAGTGAGAGATTTAAAAAAGAAGAAAGAAAACCCACCTAGGATAAAATAGGTTCAGAAAATTGTGCATAGAATCACAGTCCTCACTTACAGGGATCTAATACAATATTCACAGCCAATATCTAATGGCCTACATCCAATCCTTATTCCCATTAGAACTGACCCACTAAATTCACTGAACTTACAAAAACACTGACTTACCAAGTTCCTACTGATTCAATGAATTGACTCCAGTTTGGACTAAGACTGGATTTAGGCTTCTTTTTAGGAACCCCCCCCCCCAATTATTTTTAGAGATTACGTATTATTTGTTTTTGTTTTTCAGAATTGCATCTGTACTGGTTCTTCAAGAACATTAGCATCTGCTATTCTCTGGTAAGTGGAGTCATCTGACAGCTAGATCCTAGATGCCACTGATCCTTGTTCATCTGAAGCAACTCATCCAATATAGGGTTTAGATCAATACTGAGATCCTACATAAATTTAAAAGCTGTATTTAGCTCCTAATATAGGCCATATGCATATCCAAAAATAGGAGTGCAAAAACAAAGACAAAAATAAAAAGTGATTGATACAAAAAAGTAAACACACTAAGTTTTAAATTGTCAAGATTATTCCAGGGCAAGAGTTCTTTTCAATAATTTTGTTTCACAAACTTGATTCTGTTAAGTGGACCAGCCAAGGGACCATTTCCAGTTTTGTTTAGTGATTTTACATACCCTTTCTCAACTTTGGGGGCTTGTTGGAATACTCAGCAGCAACCATGCTTGGGTGTTACACAAACCAGCAAAATCTTGGTACGTAGGTGCTAGTTCAATTCACTTCTTTTGAGTCCCAAGGTTCATAATTGGTGCTGTGTTTTTTTTTCAGAAACACAATAACAAGCCTGCTAATGTCCCAGTGTCAACCTTCTTTCACAATATTTCTCTGGCAACTCCAGTCTTTGAGCAAAATCAGTCTTCAATACAGATTGGAACAATGGTCATAAGGCCACACGGATGCAGTGGTGTTTAAGTTTACATGGCAAAACTCCCTTGTTTAGTTGGTAGAACTCAACCAGCTGTATTAAGTCTGTAAATTTGGTGCTCCCATCATCAAGGCTGAAAAACATCTGTCCATCATCTTCACACTTGAGAAATTAAAACAAAAGAGGAAAAACACAACAATACAAAGAAAACATTGAAACTCTTTCTATGTTACACAGGAAATAATTTCAAAGAAACTTGACAGCCACTAGAAACTATCTTGGATGAAGAATGAATAAATTACAGTAATTTTTTTTGTTCAACTTGCTTATTTTACATTTCAAAGTTTGGGTCAGAACAAAGCCTTATCCTTTTTGTGAAACATGTTAGCCCACATCTCAGCAAGAAGCTAGATATAGATAACACATCAAAAATGCTAACTCAGAGACTGAGTTTCCATATCAACTATCTGGGACAGCATGCTGTTGGAGAATTTCATGTATACAATTTGTTGTTGTTGAGTTGCAGTCGATTCTGACCCTTTGCGATGACCCCATGGACCACTGTCCGCCAGGCACTTCTGTCCACCACCATCCTCCCCAACTCGCTCAGCTCTGTGCCCATTGTGTCTACAATACCATCTAGCCATTTCATTTTTGGCCGCCCCCTTCTTTTGCTCTCCACCCTTCCCAGCATCAAGGCTTTCTCAAGTGAATCCTCTTCTCTCATTTGCTGTCCAAAGTACTTTAGCTTCATCTTTACTATTTGACCTTCTAAGGAGTAGTCAGGGTTGATTTCTTCTAAGATTGACCTATTTGTTCTCCTCGCTGTCCAGGGGACTCTCAAAACTCTCCTCCAACACCACATCTCAAAGGTATCTATTCTTCTATGCTCAGCTTTCCTAATGGTCCAGCTCTCAGGAATACCATTGCTTTGACTATGCAAATTTTTGTTTGCAAGGTGATGTCTCTACTTTTAACTATGTTCTCCAGGTTGCTCATAGCTTGTCTCCCAAGAATTAGTTGCCTTTTTATTTCATGACTGCAATCACCATCTGCAGTGATCATGGATCCTAAGAATGTAAAGTCTGTCATTGCTTCTACTTCTTCCCCATCTATTTTCCAGTGACTGATAGGGCCTGTTGCCATTATCTTGGTTTTCTTGATGTTGAGTCTCAAGCCAGCTTTTGCGCTCTCTTCTTTCAACCTAAGCAAGAGTTTCTTTAGGTCTTCTTCATTTTCTGCCATTAGGGTAATATCATCTGCATATCTCAAATTGTTGATGTTTCCCCCAGCAATTTTAATTCCAAATCGTAATTCATTAGTTTACAACTAACCTTTGGCACTCTGAAGGAAGGGTATGAAATGAATCTAAGAATGCATAACATGATATGATGGGTGAAGGGAAATGGCTAAGTGATGGGCCAGGACAGCAGATAGGCACTGACCAATATAACACACTTCAAAAGGTGAAAATTGAGGAAGAAACATAAAAATGTAGTTTCTGAAATGTATCATGTTGTTAGGTCAACTGAAAGGTTTCTGGCAAATGTTTAACATGGTCTATAGTAAAATCTATACTGAAGATAAAAATTATTGTACTTACTGGCAAAATCTGAAAATGCTTTATTTTTTGATGATGACACAGTGTGAGTACAAATGTCTTTGGATTGCTCTGGCTGTCCCGGAGAAGAAACAGTCTAGAACAGAACAATACACATTTCTTTTAAATTGATTGCAAATTGTTTCTATCATATTAAATGCTGTATTATGCAATCCATATACAGAGCCTACATCTATTTATTATTAATTTGGAATTTGGCCAACAGTACTGTGACAGCATCACATTCCTCAGACAAAAATACAAAACTGAGTTTCAAAGTCTCCACCATTAGAGTTCCAGTGCAGTGGAAAAGATTCTAACCAAGAACCAGACGCTCAATGGTAAACCCCCAGGCACCTCCAGAAAGGGGTGGAAAAGGTGTCTTTGCAAAATCTTGGGGAGCTGATAACTAATGTTTATTAAATAATTTATTAGAATGGTTACACCAAAGCACCCTCCTATGAAATTGTATGAAAATATAGTTGCAATTTTAAAGTACAAGCCTAATTTTTTCATTTCCCCAAAAATAACTAAAATAGTTCTTTTAGTTACTTTTAAAATCATTTGAATATCACAAGCTACTGGCCTAGGATACAGAAAGTGATCTGCTCCCAATCACCACATTGTTAAACTCAAGACTAGCATAACAAGAGGCACCATTTCATATTCTTCCTCAACTATATAGTAAACTCATTTCTCCCACTTGTCAAATTGACTAAAAAATTACAATTTTACCACAAAAGGAATAGAGTTTCAATTACATTATTGTAGTTACATCTCAGTTATTATAAAGTCGAACTAATTACTAGTTACTTGCATTAGAAGCCTTCAAGCTCAGCTGTACGCAAGAACAATCTAGATCAGTGGAGATTTCAATTGCCAGAAGCCTAAGTCAGTACATTGGCTGAACAGTACTTTGGGGAATTGAAGTCCAAAAACCAAAGGATGGGAAACACTGATCTAGATAGATTATTTGACATAGTACAAGACAATTTTCTATGAATCTTCAGTGAAATAAAATACAACTGAAGATCCTATTGAAGTTTACTTTCCAATTATTTTATGCCATAGATTTTTAGTCTACATATATAGCCTTGGGTATTTCAGAGCTATCAATCATGGTTTACAACTGGGACCTCCAGACACAGTTGTAAACACTACGTTCTCAAAAAAAAAAAAAAAAAGCATACCCATCCACAAGACCCTGCTGTTTAATAATTCTGTGTGATTCTTCTCGAGAAATCCTCCCATGAAACCAATGTTGTGTCCTATGGATAACTGAAAAAATAAATAAAGAGTTAATACTCATATATCATGGTTATATCGAAAGTTACAAACTTTCTGAGCCATAGCACCAACCTTTCTGATGACCAAATATCATTGCTGTCCTGGTTTTTTTTTATGCAGCTATTGTGTTCTGCTCATTCCACCACAGACAGCAGGGATGTGAACAGTTTAGCAACATGATCTGCATATTTTCATTCCCATGTATTCAGAGAATATAAATTGAATAAGGGTAAAGTTCTCACTGTTTGAAAGTTTTATTGCCAACTGCTACCAGTTGTCACCTTTAGCACACAGTCTAGAACAGTGGTTCCCAACATGGGATACATGCCCTACAAGGGGGCAATTAACGAATGAGTTATTAACAGTGAATGGCCTCTTAGGCTTCCTCCACATGAATAGAAGTTCACTTTTTGAATAATAAGAATCATATGTCACCCGGAGGTGGGGATGGGGTTCAGGATTTTAGAGATGCTTAGGTGGGACATGGCCAAAAAAGTTGGGAACCACTGGTCTAGATTTATGCTCAATTCTTCATATTAGTGTACAATGAAGAGCATAAAACTTCAAAAGAATATTTAAATAACCTAAAAATGGAAGCAGAATAATTCAATCAGGGGGACAGACATATATACATCCATGGAATATTTACAGACACACTACAAGCAGTAAATAATTGGTTCTATATAGAGAATATATTATATTTTTCTAGGTACAAAATGAAAGGAAAGGGAAGGGGCTGTGATTGGAAGTATATGTGATTGGAAGTATGAAGTGTTCTTCAACTATGTATTTTTAAATCTGTTTTGTAAGCCGCCCAGAGTTGGGTTTTACCCGATTGGGGCGGGATAACAAGTTAGAACAAACAAACAAATAAATAAATAATAAATATAGCTAGCTTATTTTGTTTCCTACCTGAGTTTCCTGGCTCTCCCTCACTGAAATTAATTGATGAAATTCTGTGGCAATGTCTCTCCAAAGACATCGTGCAAAAGATAATGTCTACAGAAATGTCTAAACTTACAGCAATTCCTTGCCAAACACCGCACCATTTGTGTAGCTGCATAATTGGATTTCAGCCAATGAGACTTAACCTAGTTGTATCTCTCCCCCCACCCCTCTCTTTTATTTCAGTGATCTCTTAAGTGTTCAAAGCCTGAACACTGGGTCTATATACAGACTTTCTGCAGCTATACACTGAAAAGAGTAGGTATGTATAATTCTGGGGCTATAAATTGAAGAGTACATATATGAGTGATAGATCAAACCAATCTTGTATTTTCTCTAGCTGTACTTTGGGCATACCATTAGAAGACAACACTTGCTGGAAAACACAATAATTCTGGGAAAACCTGAAGGGTGCAGGCAAAGAATATCATATATGAGACAAATTGACTTCATAAAGAAAGTCACAGCCTTGAGTACAATTTTTGGAGACTGCTCATTCAAAAGGTTGCAATAAATTAAAAGTAACTTAATAGTGCATAACAACACCATATGATGGAGACATAAATTACACATTTTAAAAATAATGAAATTTTAATCAGGAGGGCTGTATAAGAAACCTACCCACTTAATGCTCATCCACCAGAACTCTACATACAAAGAAGGTATATCAAGATCACTTGAATTCTTAACAAATTTCGCTAAGCTCCACACACTTGCTCCACACACTTGTCATATACAGTAATACCTCAGATAACATTAGTATCGAATAACACTAAAATCGCATAACATTAAGCAATCTGGGGGGAAGAATTGCATCGGATAACATTAAGATCCTATGGGATGCATCGGATAACAACCGCTAAAGCCTGTGTGGTTACAATGTATCTCTATGGATCCCATAGAGGATCAGATAACACTAAAAATCATATAACAGCAAGACTTGTGGAACCAGGTTTTAGTGTTATTCGAGGTTTTACTGTATATATGTTTTTCTATTGCAACAGAAAAAAACACAGAACAAAAATTGTCCCACTCTATCTGGTTCCTTTTGTCACTCAGGTACACTTTCTCTCAGCCAATGTAGATTTCTCATGAAAAATGATGCATAATATCCTTTTCCAGCTCAGGTCATGAAGTAGAAATTGGAACTTTTAGTAGCTTCAGGAAAAAGAAGACATGTACATTTAGATCCAGTTATAACCCTGAGCCTAACACTATCCTTTCTGTTAATGCTAAATGCAATGCATTTCTCATGGGAAAATATTCAGACTTTTTAAAAGTCCTGGTATATGAGAGTTAAGCCCCAGAGAATACAGTAGAAAAGGGCTCAACACAGGCTTAATCTCCTCACAGAAATTTACAGGCCATTCTACTTTTCAAGCATTCATCCACCACAATCTTTATTACCTGTGCTCAGTGTAGAAGGATGAAGTGGACTTTGACTACCCAGTATATTCATTCTTGTGCTGCGTTTCTGTAGAAGAAAACTGTGGTTATATTGTACATTTATAAAGTAAAGAATAACTCACAAATTTGTGACCTGGTTTTAGTTTTTTCCTTTCCTCCCTTAGAAAGCGCATGAAAAACTCTTGAGCAGCGAAAAAATAGAATATTTAAATACCATGAGGCAATTCAATTATTTTGGAGAACTGAATAGCAACAACAAATTTAGCAACTGCTACAGAGAAATAAGGGTTTTATCTTCTAATATTGCAAGTTCTTCAGAAAATAATATTTCCAGTAAATCAAATAAAGACTTAATAAAAGATTCTTACACAGAAGCATACAAAGGGCAAGAGCACAGAATATATGGGACAGTATCCAGGCTATTAACTCTGTCAGAGTAAGATTGACCTGACAAACTTCCTTGCACCTCCCCCAAAGGGGCAATATTCAATTTTGCATTAAAAAAAAGCCTCAGCAATAACATTTAATAGTTAGATGGAAAACCTATGATGGGAACAACTGCTGAATAGATATACCATTTGAGCACTAGACAGATTTATTTGACAAATCTGCTTCCTTATATTTCTTAATTCTATTTTGTTCATGTTAATAATACATTCTTGTGATAAACCCAGGACTTCTAGCTTGCTATCTATTAATTTCTACCAGCAAAATCCAAAAGATTCGTTCCATTGTAAGGCAAGAGAAGCATCCTCAGAAAATATTACTTTCATAATAGTAAATTGAAAAATTGCTGGAGATGTCAACAAAAATTGGGAACATATGAACATTTGTGGTAGAGTTGTAAACTTACATAAGATTTTTGGAAGAAATTAGAAAATGAAATCAGGAAAATAATGGGGTTTACCTTTAAACTGAATGCAAGAATCGCCTTATTAACAGATTTTGTAGAGATGGAATTAGACACAATTAAGAAAGATTTGTTATCCATTTTTTGACGATAGCGAGACAACAGGTTGCAAAAAACTGGAAAAATAATTTAAACGTAGAAATGGATAACTGATATGAAGAAATATGGGGAACAGCATTAAATGATAAGCTTGCTTGGGAATTAAATCTTAAAGAAGGGATAGTGAAAGATAATACATTTTGAGACATTTGGAAGCCTTTTTTAGAGCACACACTGAAAACTAACAAAGGCAATAAACCAGCACTTGATGTATTGACTTTTTGGGAAAAATAAGATAATAGTATAACAAACATATAACAAATTCTTGGACGCTGTAAATAGCACTAAGGTTTTTATATTATAAACTGTATAATAAAATGTAGAAAAACCATCGGGTAATTATTTAGAAATGTTAAAAATGAAAAGTATTAGGAATGAAACTTGCAGATTGTTATATATAGTGGTACCTTGCATAACAAACACATCATATAGCAAAAAATTTGCACAACTAAGCGTTCATTATGTAATGGTGATACCCTGCATAACGAAAAAAAATTCTGTTATGCGGGGGTTTTGGTAACTGGGGTATACCTGCTTAATGGGAACCCCAGTTAATGAACTTTTTTTTTCGTTATGTGGGGCATCTCCCACAGAGCACATCATAGTGGGGGGGGGGGAACCACATAGTGAACAGCTCCATGGAACAGAGTTTTTTCATTAAGCAGGGTTCTACTGTACAAGCTTTGATGTTTAAGTGATGCCGATGTAACCGAGTTTATTGATATTTTATGTTTCTTGTTCATTTTTTGTTTGTTCACACTGGTATTTTTATGTTTCAATAAAATTTATAAAAATTAAAAAAGAAAAGAAAAAGATTACTTTCAGTCTAAATTCAAAGGCCTGTTTCCATGATTCTGGCCTCAATAGAAGCTTGGGTAAACTCCACCTATAAAATTATCTTTGCCACACACACGTAATATTCATTAGATTCCTAAAGTACGAGGTGAGACGGAGGAATCAAGTTTTTCTGAAACCCCAGTTATTCATACTGTAAGGCCATAGAAAATCACTAGAATCACTTTTACATTAAAACATAATGATGCTTCTGAAACATGACCTCCTTTCATGTTCATGACTTCCTTTCATGTTGCAGAAATTAACAATTGCTATCTCAACACTTTTGCTTTGTACAAAATACTATCTCAATATAAATTTGGAAAAAAGACCATCCCTAATTAGGAAAAGCACTCTACCTGTTCAAGCTCCCTACCACCTAAAAGCCAGCAGATTTATGTATTCAATTGTACTTAGAGAAAACTAAATCTTTGATTTCTGATGGTTTATATCTATGTTATTAATTAAATTTAGAATATTTAGAAAAAGCTTTTAAATATTGTTTGAAACCAAATCTAGACCAGGACAAGAGTCCTGCATTGTCTGTGAAAAGAACTGCTATGCTCTGTTGAGTCAATTTTGGTGGATGACAAGATTCAAGAAGGGAAAAGGCAAGATTGTTTAGAAAAGGTTAAACAATGAAGGAGTTGTGTCCTTTGTTTAAATCAAAAATTCTTTAAAACACAGTGCACTTGATTTGTGCAACAAATATTGAATCAGCCCAAATGTGTGTTTATCAGTCAAAGAGTTCTTTGATTTATATCTATCATGTAATCTATCATGATTACTTGAATCAAAGGCCACAAAAAGGAATTCACCTGGCTGTAATACTTTTCCTGCAAAATGCTGCAGGATGAGGAAATAGTCAACTGTAGAGCATTCCTTCTAAAGCCAAATTGTCCTCAGCCTATGATATTCTGAGTTTCTAATTTGGCATTCCTTTACTTGGTCTAATAGGCCATGAGTATATCATTTGGCTAAAGAATTGAGGATATTAACTGGTTTTACTTTTTTGATGACAAATATTTTGCTGCAAGAATATATGTAAGCCAGAGCCATTGTTTGTACTCTTTTTCCTCATGAACTACATTTCTGCCTCAACAAATGAGCCATGAAACTTCCTTGGTGACATGACCAATTCCTATATCTTATTATCACAACTGACCGGTGGGGCTAATCAAGGGAAAAAGAAGAATCATTTATACTACTCTGAGGTTTCTGCAATATACAACAACACAATTCTATATGGCTGATCATACTGTCTAACGTTACTATTATTTTGCCAAACTGAAAAAACCTTCGATAATCAACAGTTTCCCTTAATACCAATCATAATTTTTATTATAAAACAGTTTGTTTTTGCTAAGAGAATAAAACATAAAGAACAAAAAACAAACAGAAACAAAAACAGATTTCTGTCTGCGTAAAGTAAAATTTAACCTTTTCTATTGTTTGATTTTCTATTACTAAATCCGCTGAAGCATGCTGGGCTAGTATTCTGCAATGTATTCTTTGTGCCAAAAATATTTAAACTAAATATATTGCTATTTTACTGATATTACTATTTTACCGACATTGATAATCTTAGAATGTTTATACGCTGTAATCTTAGATATTATTATATTTTATATCATATCTTTTTACATTATATCTTTTATTATATATGCATATATTGTGATTTTAACATGATATATATACTGGATCCTATGTGGCTCACTCTGACCAGAGCATTCTATAATCTCTTTTGTAGTTCCACCAGTATATTCAAGTTCTGAATGTTTTGTCTATATGCTGGTCTTTGACTGTGATAATAAATTGATTGATTGATATCACTAAATCAAAGAACAAAACATTAGAACAGAACCTTCTGCCAACTGAGTTATGCCTACAGACAGAGCTACTGCCCTTTTGGAAGGGCCTAAAAACCTGGCTGGCAGGGCAGGTGTGGGGCTCAAGTAATACGGGGTCCCATGCTGGGTGGCTGATCGGATGGGATAGCCATCCCTCTCGCTCTTTTCAACTTTTTAACCTTTTAAACTTTTAAACCTTTGATTTTTTTGTAAAATTATTATTATTATTATTATTATTATTATTATTATTATTATTATTATTATTATTATTATTATTATTATTATTATTATTATTATTATTATTATTATTATTATTATTATGTTGATTTAGTTTCTGGATTTCTGGGGTTGTGGTGGGATTGTTTGGTTACACCCATTTGTGTAACTTTTTCTTTTCTTTTTTGTGAGCCGCCTATGGTCGGGTTCGCCTGATTGGGACGGGATAATATAATATAATATAATATAATATAATATAATATAATATAATATAATATAATATAATATAATATAATATAAATAAATAAATAAATAAGCTGTAAGTTCATCTGCATATCTTCTGGCACAGTGGTCCATGGGGTCGCAGAGGGTCGGAATCGACTGTGCAACTGAACAACAACAACAACAAGTTCATCAAGATCAAAGAAAATCCTTGGGTTTTTTTCCCCCAAAGCTTGGCCTCTTAATCTCATTTAAGATGATACTACATCATGGTTAGTGGAGAGGGAATGGGAAAAGAACCATTTTATACTATCTTGAGGTCTATGAACAGAGAAAAAGATAACAATATTTAATAAACAACATAAATGTGTTGTTCCTTGATCCAACTGATGCATGAAGGGAGATACAAATTGAGATGAATATTTGCGCACCACTGGCCTCTTTAAACCATACTCTGCACATACATGGTAAGGGAACTAATTACAGCATTGCCCAGCACCAAATTACCTTGGTGTGACACTTAACAGGACACTCTCTTTTAATCAGCAATGCATGAATATCAAAGCCAAAGTTAGTACAAAGAACAACATCATCAGAAAACTCACAGACTACAAATGGGGAACTCAACCATCCACACCGCGTACATCTGCTTTGGCCTTGAGCGTCTCCTCAGCAGAGTATGCTGCTCTAGTACGGAGCGCATCCACACATGCAAAACAAGTTGACATTGCTGTTAATGAAGCCATGTGTATAGTGACAGGACGCTTCAAACCTACATCAGTTGAGAAAAAAATACTCTTTTGTTGGTATCGCCCCACCTAAGATCAGGAGAGAAGTAGTAGCGGATGCCAAGAGAAGTAAGCAAGATAATCACCCTCAAAAAACCCTGAATTGATATGAGCCTGCCACAGGCTCAGATCCAGGAAGGGTTTTATGGCAAGAACAAACATTCTTGAGAGCAAAACAAAATTAAAAGATGGAGGAAGGAGCTCACAGGACAAGGAACAACATTAAAGGAGGATATAGCTGAGTAACTCAACCTCCCCTATGTCACTTGGAGTACCCTGAATAAACCAACATGTTCAAGTGGGGGCTGGTGGTAGACAACAACATGTTGTGTGAATGTGGAGAGATACAGAATCCAGCTCATTTCAGGTTACTGCCAGAAACATGCACCGATGAGGACTTAAGTTTGGTCAACGACAAAGCCAAGAAAGTAGCTTCATTTTGGCAGTCTAGGGTTTGATTGGGACATGAAAGAAGAAGAACCATACCCACTTAGTTGTGAACACTGCAAAATTAAAGGTATATCAGGACATTCTTTTCACCTATTATCCAAAACATCCAGAGAACTTCTACATCTTGGCTACTCCTACATTGCTCCTGGTAACATCAAAAAAAGTTCAATTCACGCAGATGATGAATTATACTACAGTTTTCCCACACTGGCCCATTAAGGGAATCAGTGGTGCAGATATGGAAAACATCCCCATGCAACCCAAGTTCCTTAGAACAAGCCACCAGCTCATGATGGAGCTGACTGCTCTTGTATCTAGAAATTATTCATATAAATATTCTCAGCCAGAACTACTGACCAAGATTTACAACATAAAAGACATAAGGATTTTCAGATTTAAAAATAGGTGACAAGTAAACAAAAAGACATATTTACCCTCCAAGCATGTCCTTCTTCTAAGGCTGCAGACTGTGCTTCTACTGGATTTTCAATAACACGTCCTATTTGTCCAGAAAAATCCATTGCCACTAAAGAATTTTCAGATACACTTCTCTGAAAGGATTTTTTTAAAACACAAGAAAGAAAAATACTCACTATTAGTTTTAAAATGCTCCACCAACTTTATTCATTTTTCAAAAATTCTAACCTTTTTCAGAGTGAAGGTAAAGTTTGCCCTTGCTCAAAAGCCAGTCGTATCCGACTCTAGGGTTCAGTGCTCATCTCCATTTATAGTCAAAGAACCAGTGCTGTCTGCATGTACAGATGTTTCCATGATCATGTGGCGGGCATGACTAGACACCAAAGTGCATGGAATACTGTTTACTTTCCCACCAAAGTGGTACCAATTTATCTACTTGCAATTTATTGCTTTCGAAGTGCTAGGTTGGCAGGAGCTGAAATGGAGCTCACTCTATTATACGGCACTCGGTTCTCGAACTGATGGCATGCCAACCTTCCAGTCATCATATTCAGCATCTTAACTACTAAGTCATCACAGTCCCTTTGACCTTTTTCATACAGACAGGTAAATTGCAAGAAATTTAAATATCCAGAAAAGTACTAGGTAAAGTTAAAGGTCACCCTTACTTGAAAGTCAGCCGTATCCAACTCTAGGGTTCATTGCTCATCTCTATTTCATAGCCGAAGAACCAGCACTGCCTGCATTTGCAGATGTTTCCGTGGTCATGTGGAGTACACGGAACGTTGTTTACCTTCCCACCAAAGTGGTCACTATTTATCTACTTGCAATTTCTTGCTTTTGAACTGCTAAGTTGGCAGGAGCTCGGACAGAGATGGGAGCTCATTCCGTCCTGCAGTATTTGGGTATCGAACTGCTGATCTACCGTCTTCCAGTCAGCAGCTTAGCCACTTGAGCCACTGCAGAATAGTACTATTTTTCATTAACTCAAACCTATGTGATCATGAAATTGAGTTATGCCCAACAACTCCTACCACCTGATATCCTGAAATGTTATACTGTATATACCGTTTTTATAATAGTTCATTCTGTTGAAATCTGAACCAAAGCTGCCTTTTCTAGAGTACTTTTGCCTTTCTTGAACTGTGTCCCCGAGAAATGAAAATTCTATTTCTTAAGTTAAAACCATCAATACTCCAAAGCAGATATAACTTGTCATCAGTGGGCTGAAATCAATTGTGACTCAAAAATTCTGCTTCTTTGTTTTATGAGATTAATTAGAGCTATTCTAAATTCCTTTTATAAGCTGTAGTCAACTGAGGTAGAAGGGCTTTAGCAGTGGTGGTGAACCTATGGCACATGTGCCAGAGGTGGCACTCAGAGCCATCTCTGTGGGCACCCGTGAAATCACCCTAGCAGAGTTCGTCCTGCCCCTCTGCCCAGCAGCCCAATGGGAGTACTCCCTCCCTCCTCCCAGCACAGAGTTCACCCACCCCTCTGTCAGCAGCCCAATGGGAGTGCTTTTTCCCTCCCCTCAGCAGAGTTCACCCCATCCCTCTTCCCATATCCCAATTAGGGGGGGGGTTTCCTTCCTTCCCTGTTGCTGTGTTGGCACTTTGAGATAAATAAGCGAGTTTTGGGTTGCAGTTTGGGCACTCGGTCTCTAAAAGGTTTGCCACAACTGGGCTATAGGGATTTGTTTTCTTTTTCAAAATGTATCAAAAACACTCACTTCCTCCCATTTCCTATCTTATTCTGTTTCACTGATTTCTGAATCATTGCCTCAAAGAAGTATTTTTCTACACTATTGATTCCTACATGATGAACAGTTCTAAAGGATATTACAGAACTATTCTGTCCAGAAAGTTCCCAAATGAAGTCAACAAAATTTTTATTTAAAATCTTTTAATATGTCTAGCTGTTTCTGTAGCAGTTTTAGGTTTGATGGGGACATGCAAACTTCCTCCTTTCTCATCTGGGTTTGGGATGGGCAATGGCGAAGTGATGTCTTTCAGCAGAGGTGCCTCTACTGAATTTTAAAGATTCACTATTTTGACCACATTTACTAACAGGGAGGTGCTTCAAAGGAGTGGCTCATCCAAATAACATAACACCATTGCACTAAGAAGACTTTTCAAAATTTCTAACCTTTTTCATAGTAGAGGTCACCCCTGCTCAAAGACCAGTCGTATCCGACTGGCTATTGAGCCATATTTTCCATATTATTATTATTATTATTATTATTATTATTTTTTTGGGGGGGAAGGATCGCTACGGTGGTAATAAGCTGGACCGCTCTTAATGCCAAATGAGGATGCCCTCAAAATACATGGCGAAGAACTTTCATGGGAGACTTAAAAGACCCTGGAAGATGCTGAAGCACTTGCCCAAGACTGAAACTGCTGGAGATCCTTTGTTGTCCGCTATGCTATACAGCATGGGAGGATTTAAATTATATGTCTAAAGTTATAATAATAAAGTGATGCAATTTGCTTATGTCTTCAAATCCCATCATGAATGTTCTTTATAGACCTAATCAAACGTCATACATAAAACCACACCACCACATATGAAACATGGTGAAAAGGATTGTTTTGGCAAAAGTGTAAAGTAGACAGCTGAAATTTAATACATCAAGAAAGTTTGCAATGTCATATAAATTCTGGCTGAATGTGAAAAAATTGGATTCCTGTTGTTTTACGTCTTTCCAGAAATTATCTACAGTGCTTTTTATGCCTTGCCAAAGTCAGTTACAGAACAATTTAAAAAATCCAAGGTACCAGCTTGGCAGAGATGCAGAGGGCCAATTTCCTTAATCCTTCTTCACAAACCTTGACTTTCAAAATCAGCCAATGATGGGTAGTCAAATTTATTTCAGTCTTGAACTTCCATGTTCTGGACACTAGTACTATTGAAGCCCTAGTGCTAACAACAGTCCAGGGTTGTTGTGTTAGTGAAAAAGGATATCTGTACTTAAAAACTTACTACAGGAGTAGTGAAGTGTGGAAGCAAGGCTTTCCTCTGTTGTGGAATTCTGTAGTTCTGGTACAGCAACATCCCATACTGAAAATTGTGGGAAGAGAGGGAGACAGAGAAATGTGCAGCTGCTTAAATTGTTCCAAGTGCAATAATACAAAATTGTATGTCATGCTACTTTCCCCTCTATTTCCTATTATCTACATGATTTCCTTTCATTCTACAATTTTTGATTTGAGGAATGCTACCAAGCAGGATTACACTGCAATGTCCTTCTGGTGCAACAATTATATACATATCTATATATTAATAGCTGTATGTTATCATAGAAAAACTATTGTTTCATCAAGCATAATATGTACCAAGATGTACCACAAGAACACACAGTTTGGGGCTGCCATGTCAATTTAGTAATTCACAAATCATTATTACCCACTTTTATTTTATAGTATTTCTATACTGTACCGCCTATTGACCAAAGGCCACTCAAGGCTGCATACAAATAAGTAAAAATGCACTACATAATAAGTAAAATCTTCTGACCAGTAATGCCCCACATAAAACTATATTCTAAAGACAAATAAAACACAGCAGCAATAAATATATACATGTGGCACCAATAAAAATAAACTAAGTAGACAATTAAAGAATAGACAGTTAAAGAAGATTTCTGATGAGTAATTGTACGTGCATGCATGTGTGCATAAGTGCGTGCACAAACATTCATCTGAATGGAGTTGGTTTGCAAGCCTGACAAGTACTTTCACACAGAAGTCTCAAAAATGCGAACTGCCCTCAAGAGTCAAGGAAAGCCAGTACCTTGAGTAGTCTAAAGGCAGTCATCCAGCATGTCCTGCTCTGCTCATCTTCAGCACACAGCAACCTCAATTCTTTAGTTTCATTTCTCCCTCTGTTGGGCTGCAAAACAAACAAGACATAACACCTTGTCATAAAAAGAAGAGATCTGCAGTGTAAGTATAATACTTCAGAGTACGAATATGATCTAAGAAATGCTCAAAATTTCACCTTGCAATCTAGGCAGTAAGTACTGATAGCTCATTCTGCCAGAAAAAAAGCACAGAAGCTGTGACAATAGTATGTATGAGGTCAAGTAGTGGGCATATTTGAGATGAAATTTTAAATAGGGACTGTCTTACTCGTTGTAGTATGTGCTATTACTGAGATATGGGTCGGGTGTTTCTAATCTCTCACTCCAACTTCCCACTTACAAAGGATTTTCTAAACTAATCATCATGATGCACATTGATGATGACAACAACATTCCCAGCAAAATACTCACTAATATGGGATTAATAAAGCACTCAGATCTGACAAGGGAGTCAGGATTTGTTAAAATATATTTAAGTAGGAAACACTATCTTCTATCATCTTTACCTAGTTGGTCTGAAAAAGGGAAAATGAAGAATATAACCAAAACCATAATTTTATCTCAAAAGTTACACGAGAGAGCCTAAATAATTTAAACATCACTGCGCAGTTCAACAGCAAAAAAAAATTGTAATTATTGTATATACTCGAGTATAAGCCTAGTTTTACAGTCCTAAAAATGAGGTCAAAAAAGTGGACTCAGCTTATACTCGGGTCCCTGAGTGCAATGCGAAAAGGTGGAGGCTGCGGCTAATAGCCTTCACCACCTACTTCTCCCATCCTGTAATTGGTGCATCCCAATCAACATGGAGAAAACTCGTTTATCTTAGTTCATGTACTGTATTTTGATTATTGAAACTCACTAAGCAGCTGCTGCATTTTTCACCCTCGGCTTATATTTGGGTCAATCTATTTTCCTGGTTTCTCAGGTCAAAATTAGGTACCTCAGCTTATATTCGGGTCAGCTTATACTCAAGTACAGATGGTAGATAAATAGGTACCACTTTGGTGGGGAGGTAACAGCATTCCATGCACTCTGCTGTCTAGTCATGCCTGCCATATGACCACAGAGACATCTGCAGATGCGGACAGAGATGGCTATTTGGCTGTAAATTGAGATAAGCACTGTAGCCTAGAGTTGGATACGACTGGCTTTCGAGCAAGGGCAACCTTTATCTTAATTTACAAAGTTTCCAAGTACAGTAAAACTGCGGCTAACAACTGCCTTGGGTTATGTTTGCCATGGTTTATGATGGTAAATTCTACAAAAATCACACCCTGGCTTACGATTTTGGGGGGCTTACAACTCTAAAACAGCACCCGCCCACCACAGCCAGAAGTCGTGATTCACCATTTATCACGGCAGAAGTGGAGGTGGCGGCAGACTGCTGGGACCATATCTGCTCTGTTCCAGTCTTTGTCTGTGGTCCCTTCATGGCGCTACAGCTGGGAACGCGTGCCAGGGCACCTGGAGTGTATCCAGGAAGTTCCAGAATGGTGTGCATTCTCAGCTGAAACACCGCAGGGGGACCTCAGATGAAGACTGGAATGGAGCGGATATGGTCCCTGCAGTCTCCCACTGCCGCCATTGCCTGGGCTTCTCCGGCAGCTGGAGAAACTGCTCGGAAAGCAGCAGCAGTGTACAAAAGGTAGGGAGATTGTTTTTACTTTTACTATTTGCTCTGTTCCCCCATTTTCCCCCACACCTCCTCTGCACCTAGATTGATCTCCAACTTTGGTGGTTGGATGGAGGGGAAGGAAAGGGTGTTCTTAGGGGCTTCCCCTTTCTCACCTGCACCTCTTTCCCACCCCAGCCGCTAATCAGCTGTGGAGTTGGATCGATATGGGGCGGAGGAATGGGATACTAGCTGGTGGGGCAATGGAGGTATGGGAGAGGATATGTCTGGCTTTTTTGTATGTTTTTTGGGGGGATGGTGGTGGTGGTTGTATTTATTATTATTATTTTTGGTCTGGTCAGGACCATTTTTTATTTTTCAGTGCATTCCTATGGGAAAACGTGCTTCGGTTTATGATTTTTCTGGTTTAAAACTAAGGCTGTCGGAACAGACCAAAGTCATAAACTGGGGTTTTACCAATATAAACATGATTTTCTATTTCTTAAGAAGGATAAAAACAGTTGGCCGTATAGCTAAGTGAGTTAGATATCTGACTGCAGATCCATAGGTTAGGAGTTCAGTACTCCACTGTGCATCCCAGATGAGCCAGCCTGTGAGGCCTTGGGTAAAGTGTGGAATCCCAGAATACCCACAGAAGAAGGAAATGGCAAACCATTTGTGAAGACTGTCTACCTAGAAAACCCTGAAAAGGGTCACCATAAGTCAGATTTGAACAGAGGGCACACAATTAATATTATAATTACCTTTATACAGAATCCATAATCTGTAGGAGCACCGTACAGTTTCTTGCCAGATATCAGTGAGAAGATATTGCTATCCTCAAGGTCAGCTAACAACTGCAGGTGCCTGGGTTCCTGTAGAAATGGTTGCAGTGTTTAATGTTACACACTTAACTTCTAATTATCTGAAAGTAATTATGGAGCCACAAGAGGGCAGTAAGAGCACAATAAAAAGATTTCTCAGCTTCACACACAAAGATTATTTAATGAGGCTCTGCTTTCTCTACAAGTTTCAGTCATCAGAGGTTTAAGGAGCACAGCATTTCTCTGTGGATTGTACTCAGGGTTGCACTCTTCCATATTTTTGGATTACAATCCCAGAATTCTCCAGGAATTCCCCAGGCAAAATTCTGGGAGGACCAGCCCAGAAACATAATTCTATGGATCAACTTTCCAGTTATATTTTTTCCTGTCACTGCCTTCTCTGGTTTCTGCTTTTGAAAACAAGGAAGCTGTCATGGTGCCAGCAGGGAATGGTAGGACTTCTGTGGAGGCACAGTTCTTCAGAATGCACTCTATAGAGCTTAATAGGCAGTGAGACAAGTTTCAGCATCCTTTGAATATATAGAAGGTCCACCCAAACTGGTTGGTCCACCACCTCTGCTGTCATGTGTCCAACAAGCATTGTGTTCCATGAATTGCAGTAGATGGTTATCTTATCTTGCTGTTTTTATTATTTAAGTAAACAGAATAAAGTTGTCTGTTTTTAACCAGATTTGTTCATTATTGAATTTAAATTGATTTGGGTTGTCTTTGTGCCAGAAAGGCACATTAAAGAGACACTTAAAAAAAAAAACCAATATGAAAAATGAATATTATTTGAATGTTTCTTTTTTCATTTTTAATTTCCCCCCCATTAAGATTAACAATGAGGGCTGTACCAGCTGCTCATTTCACAAGGCTTACAAACTATCCCAAAGTCAAGTGCAGTGAATAGATAGGTTGACTTAAAAGTTCTAATGGCTACCTCTGTTAAACTAACCTAAGTAAAATTACCTTTGAAGCGCCTTTTGTAGAACAGTAAAGTCCAGATCTCCTCAGACAAACATACAGCTTCTTCCATGATTTCTTTCCCAGTTCTTTCACATGCAAAAACCCCTGAATTTCTGGACAGCTACTTGAGTTCATAAAATTCTGTTGAAGATTAAATTGTTGAATTGTACAGTTACAATGCAGTGGTGTGAGCAACAGAAATAGGCACAAGCCACTAATTACTAATTGCACCAGATAACATTCTTCATGAAGGGGATTCAATGCTCATTAGAAATATGCAATCAATTATTTATTAGCTCATGTACATAACTTATTTTTATGCTGATAAGTACACCCAAAGTCTCCTATACAGAACTGCCATCATACCTTGAGGGAACTGGCACTGACAGGGTATCAATCCAGGGGCCATTTCATTATTATTCAATGGCTTGCCACAAGGACAAACACTTAATTTCACAGCAAGTTATAGTTCTCCAATGAATGTGCTTGTACAATATACTGGCTCCACTCATACTTGACATTTTTCAGTTATACACAAAACACATAAAAATTCAATGGACATTGTGTTGAGAAGCAGCATTGTCTATGTCATGGAAAAAAGCAAGAACAATATACTAAAGATAATGACTATTTATTTCTACAGACTTGTAAATGTTCCTGACCAATGCTGCTTCATAATACAGGGTACTTTGTAAAACAAATGGTCCACTGATTGTAATGAATCTGGGTATGTATCTTGATCAGTTTTATCAGTATTTTCACCTAAACAAATCTGTCCCCAAATCAAGATCTTGTTTATTCCACCAAAAGTTCTTCTTACTGCTTTTGTTCTTTCATCTTCTCCTTCATAAGCAAATATTAGCAATTCTTCTGGGATTTTCATTTTACTATCAACAATTTGAGATATGCAGATGATACCACCCTAACGGCAGAAAGTGAGGAGGAATTTAAAAAGCTCCTGATTAGGTTGAAAGAAGAAAGTGCAAATCTGGCTTGAGACTCAATATAAAGAAAACCAAGATAATGGCAACAGGCCCTATCAGTCCCTGGAAAATAGATGGGGAAGAAGTAGAAGCAGTGACAGATTTTACTTTCTTAGGATCAAAGCTCACTGCAGATGGTGATTGCAGCTATGAAATAAAAAGGCAACTGATTCTTGGGAGGCAACCAATGAGAAACCTGGGGAACATAGTGAAAAGTAGAGACATCACATTGCAAACAAAAATTCGTATAGTCAAAGCAATGGTATTTCCTGTGGCAATGTATGGTTGTGAGAGGATCATAAGAAAAGCTGAATGCAGAAGAATAGATGCCTTTGAGATGTGGTGTTGGAGGAGAGTTTTGAGAGTCCCTGGACAGCGAGGAGAACAAATAGGTCAATCTTAGACAAAATTAACCCTGACTAATCCTTAGAAGGTCAAATAGTAAAGATGAAACTAAAGTACTCTGGACATCAAATGAGAAGAGAGGATTTGCTTGAGAAAACCTTGATGCTGGGAAGGGTGGAGGACAAAAAAAGAAGGGGGCAGCCAAAAATGAGATGGCTAGATGGTATTGTAGACACAATGGGCACAGAGCTGAGTGAGTTGAGGAGGATGGTGGAGGACAGAAGTGCCTGGCAGACAGTGCTCCATGGGGTCGCAAAGGGTCGGAATCGACTGTGCGACTGAACAACAAAAAAGTTCTGTAGAACTTTCTAAGTAAACAATAAATTATTATTTAAAAAAAATATCTTCAATTATCATTATCTCAAAAATGGTGTTAGTCTTCCTTTCCTTACTCTTGAACAGTACCTCTAGAGCTGTAGTGTCCGTCCTTTTTTGGCCATGCCCCACCTAAGCATCTCTAAAACCCTGATGTCCCCTACGTGACATATAATTCTTATTATTCAAAAAGTAAAATCCTATTCATGTGGAGGAAGCCTAAAAGGACATTCACTGTTAATAACTCATTCTTGAATTGCCCCACCACCTTAAAAATAAAATTGCCCCCCTATGGGGCGAGTGCCCCACATTGGGAACCACGGCTCTAGAGCAACATATTGCATCCTTAGCGAGAAGAACGGGATCCTTAGCTAGAAGAACGGCAATTCAGGTGGAATCCAAATGGGGTGTAAGTCAAAGTCCTACTCATGAGTAACAGGATTCCTCACAATACCCATTACTTGGGCAATCAAACACAGCAAGTTACACAAACATTGTTCTTGCCAATACCTTTTGCTGCCAGAGAGGTGAAAGGCCTGGTTTAGTGGTCTAATAAAGGTATCACCTACTCTTGCATTTGTGTAATCATGACAACCATATGGCCTTTCCCTAATTCCTTCTATGCTTAAAGCATGCAGTTTTCTAATAAGCCTATTCAATCACATATTAGTCCCCTTGCCTAACAAAGAAAATATCTATAATTTCATTTTGGGCATACCTGTAATAGTTGTGACTGTGGAATACAGCCATTTGACTGCTGACACCAAGCAACCATTTGCTCTGGGAAAAAGTTCTGGAGATGGATGTGGGTTGGGGAAAAGAAATAAAGTAGATAAAAAGGCATCAGATCTCTTCAGGCATTCAGACTTCCAATTGTGCTGTGGAAACAGGGAGACACAAGGAAGTCTCTCTATCCACTGCTAATCCTCCCAAGTTGAACTGAAAGTTTGAACAGACGCTGATTACACATGTTAAACCCAATGAATTTGCAAAGAAAGTGTGAGGACAGAAAAGGACAAGTCATACACACTCCAATGTCTACTCCAGGATTATAATTGTTGAATGCCTCATGGCAATAGAACACATATCTACTTCATCATGTACAGTCTAGAAAACATTTCAGTCAGGAGTGAGGAACATATGGCCTTCTCTGTGATTACCATCCCTGTGATCTCACATGATTGATGATCCAGAGAGTTTTACCATCCAACATCATCTCGTAGACAACGTATTCCCCACTCCACTTTCTAGTAACATGACATCTATTTTCTCTGTGTTACCATGAAGCTGATGCAGTGTTTAAAAGTCAGCAGCCATATGTAGAGGGCTAATATAGTACAGGAGGGACTGCAGTGCTTCAAGTGACTAAGATGCTGACTGGAAGACGACAATTCAGCAGTTTGATACCTGAATACTGCAGGACAGAATGAGCTCCCGTCTTCGTCCCAGCTCCTGCCAACCTAGCAGTTCAAAAGCAAGAAATTGCAAGTAGATAAATAAGGACCACTTCGGTAGGAAGGTAAACAGTGTTCTGTGCGCTCCGTTGTCTAGTCATGCCTGCCACATGACCACGGAAATGTCTGCAGAAGTGGAAAGCGCTGGCTCTTTGGCTATGAAACAGAGATGAGCGCTGAACCCTAGAGTCAGATATGACTGGCTTTTGAGTAAAGATGATCTTTATCTTTAATATAGTGCAGTACCTTGCCTCAAATATGTCACCCAAATGAAACTGAGGAGATACAAGGATTTATACCAGGGGTGCCCAAACTTTTCAGGCAGGGGGCCTGACCAGACCCCTGGAACAGCAAAGCAGGCCAGACCACATCCCCGAAACACAGCATGCTTTTGCATGCATGGCATGGATGATGGATGCTTCTGCGCATGTGTGAAAGCGACCATTTCCCATGGTTTGGTGCAGGAAACAAAATGGCTGCTTTTGCGCATGCACAGAAGCATCCACACCAAACCAGGAAATAAAAATGGCCATGTGTGAAAGTGGCCATTTTGTTTCTTGGTTTGGTGTGAACGCTTCTGCACATGTGTGAATGCAGCCATTTTGTTTCCAATGCCAAATCAGGTTAATAAAATGTCCGCTTTTCACACATGCACGGAAGTGTCGGTATGGGCCATGACCAGCCCACAGGCTGTACTTTGGGCATACCTGATTTATATGTTCAAAGTCGGTGCAACTGTTTGACCCAAAGAATTGCAAGCTTTTAAGTATTACAGAAAAGGTCATCTTAGCCTAGAGGTTCCTTCTCATTGACTAAAGAATTACAGAAGCACAATGGGATGATCCTAAAGGCACTACTATCACCTTAACTGCCAGGCCAAGAAGAATTAGTTGTATATTTATAATTCCTCCCACTTGGCTGGAACTTACTCACTCACTCACTCAGAGATAGAGACTCAGCTAGACTGAATTTGTAATAACTAGTGAGCAATAGGGCTGGCATAAGCAGCAACCCAAACTCTTCCTGACCTATCTGAGTTTCTTTAAATTAGAGATCTTTCACTTTCCTGTTTTTTAGAACATGCAGAAGATGTATCTTTTTCAGAATCACAAATCAGGATTACACAACAAAAACAATACAGTACTCACCACAGGATTCTTAAAGAATTCATATTTAGCGTAATTCTTCCTGAACAAAAATTTACTTTCACTTCCCATTGTCAATTCAACTTGAACCACAAGTTCATGATCTTCCAAGCACCTCTCTATAAAAGATGTTTAAAAACATTTTCCATTTTGTGAATGAGGCTGGGGAGAGGGGGTTTATGTATACATACACAGAACATATACATTTTCCATACCAGCAGTTTCCAAATTGTCTCCCTTCAGAGAAGTCTTTTCAAAGTGCAAAAAACCCGAACACTTAGCACAACTGAGATAGAATCTCTTCATGTTCCAAAGGACCACAGTACATGTTCCAGACATTGTATTTTATTCAGTCAGTGATGAAAGCTGCATAAATTGTTTGTTAGATTCCAACAAAGCCTCAAACAACCACCCAGTCCAACCTCCCTTATGGTTGTCCACTGCATAAAATGAGTCATAATGATAAACCTGCTCTATTCAAGAACATGTGTCCTTTATTTCTCTCCCACTGAAGTCATGTTTCTAAGTATCCAAGTAAGGCCAGGACTCCTTAGAACTCAAAAGGCAAAATAATATTTCAAATTTGACTGAGCTCAGTTTCTCTTTTTTAAAAACCGCATGAAGTTCATTCTGTTCCATTTTTACATCATGTTGCGTTTTTTAGGAAGACATTAAAATTCAGATATTATTGCACACTTTTCTAATACAAGTCTCCCCTATTATCCACAGGGGGAGACATTTTGAATTCTGCCACAGATACTTGAAACCATAGATAATAGTGGCCCTACATTTACAATGCAGATAGTGCCCTCTAGTAGCCAGCTCTGGTTTTGTTGTTGTTCAGTCGCACAGTCGATTCTGACCCTTTGCGATGACCTCATGGACCACTGTCCGCCAGGCACTTCTGTCCTCCACCATCCTCCTCAACTGGCCCAGCTCTGAGCCCATTGTGTCTACAATCTAGCCATCTCATTTTTGGCCGCCCCGTTCTTCTTTTGCCCTCCACCTTTCACAGCATCAAGGCTTTCTCAAGTGAATCCTCTCTTCTCATTTGATGTCCAAAGTACTTTAGCTTCATCTTTACTATTTGACCTTCTAAGGAAGCCAGCTCTGGTAATTTACCATAACAGAACATATACTGTATATACTGGAGTATAAGACCAGTTTTAAAAGAAAGTCTTTAATCTGAGGACATTTGCCACTGCATTGCACACATGGAGTTGCACAACAAGATTTTAGCCATTTCCCATACAAAAGTGTATTGTGCTGCAATCCTGGGTGCTAAAAGTATGTGCATGAATCTTCTTTGCCTCAAGAATATGTCTATGTGGCTCAGGGGATACTGGCTCACTGCTAAAATTCTATTACTTAGTGTAGAAAATCACACTAGAGTAGGTCCACTGAATCAGTGGTGATTTAGTAAGTAAATTCCTCCATAAGTTCTATTGATTTAAGTGGGCCTATTCAAATGATGATTTACTATGCTAAAGTAGGTCACTGTTAGAGTATGCCCATTTAAATCAGTGGAACTTAGGGAAGAGCTGATTCATCAAATCTCATTGATTCAGTAGGCTTAGTCTATCGTGATTTACTACACTTAAGCAGCAAGATTTCAGCAATGTCACATACACTAGTCTATTTTAAATTTTACCAAGTGTCTAGAGGAAAATTAATTCACACAATACAATCAGTATCAGGATTTGCAGCTGCTCCTCTAAGTCTTGAAGGACTGGAGCCCTCAACCTAGAAACAGCTGCTCTAGGTCTTGAAGGACTGGAACCCTTAGTCTGCAGCAGCTGCTAAGCCCCAGTATGAGAGCCCTGAGGAAGATGCTGGACCTTCATAGGTTCCACTTGGAGACCATGGGTAGCTTAGCTATATAATAACCTGCCCTTCCTCCCAGAAGGTACCTAAGCAATGAAGGTCAGCAGATCTACAGTTGTTTGGCTCTCATTGCTCACGTCAAGAATAAAGTTTAAAAAAGGGATTCTTTTACAGGGTACCCGTTCAAAGCTCATTAATAAAGTGCTCTTTAAAGGCAACTGAACATAAAACACGCATTGACAGATTTTACTTTCTTAGGATCAAAACTCACTGCAGATGGTGATTGCAGCCATGAAATAAAAAGGCAACTGATTCTTGGAAGACAAGTGATGAGAAACCTGGGGAACATGGTAAAAAGTTGAGACATAGTCAAAGCAATGATATTCCCTATGGCAATGTATGGTTGAGAGAGCAGGACCATTAGGAAAGCGGAGCGCAGAAGAATAGATGCCTTTGAGATGTGGTGTTGGAGGAGAGTTTTGAGAGTCCCCTGGACAGCGAGGAGAACAAATAGGTCAATCTTAGAAGAAATCAACCCTGACTGCTTCTTGGAGGGAGAAATAGTAAAGATGAAGCTAAAGTACTTTGGACATCAAATGAGAAGAGAAGACTCACCTGAGAAAGCCTTCATGCTGGGAAAGGTTGAGGGCAAAAGAAGAAGGGGGCGGCCAAAAATGAGATGGCTAGATGGTATTGTAGACACAATGGGCACAGAGCTGAGTGAGTTGAGTAGGATGGTGGAGGACAGAAGTGCCTGGCGGACAGTGCTCCATGGGGTCGCAAAGGGTCGGAATCGACTGTGCGACTGAACAACAACAAAAAAGTTCTGTAGAACTTTCTAAGTAAACAATAAAGTATTCTTTTAAAAAATATATCTTCAATTATCATTATCTCAAAAATGGTGTTAGTCTTCCTTTCCTTACTCTTGAACAGTACCTCTAGAGCAGTAGTGTCTGTTCTTTTTTGGCCATGCCCCACCTAAGCATCTCTAAAACCCTGATGTCCCCCAAGTGATATATAATTCTTATTATTCAAAAAATAAAATCCTATTCATGTGGAGGAAGCCTAAAAGGCCATTCACTGTTAATAACTCATTCTTGAATTGCCCCACCACCTTAAAAATAAAATTGCCTTCCTATGGGGCGAGTGCCCTACATTGGGAACCACGGCTCTAGAGCAACATATTGCATCAGTAGGAAACTAACAACTACTCTGTTATTGACAATTATACTTGATAATCTTCACAGTACAGCTTCAAGGGAGTTACTGTTGAATGAGGGTTATTTAATTTTTCTATGATCGTTAAGTCCAGGATTAGATTATTTTAACCTCCTTCCCTGTGCAATCTCTGGGGGGAGTCATTGGCCGTAGGAGCGGGTCCACTGATTGCGAGGCTGTCTTGCTCGGCCACTTGCAGCTGCGCCAGGCGAGATGATCTGTTTTTGTTAAGCGAGTTTTTCCTCGCTCAATGAAGCAGACATTTTGTGAAAAATCATCCTCGTTAAGTGAGTTATTCGTTATATGAGTTACTCATTGTGCGAGGTATGACCGTATTCTCATTTGAAATGCACACCATGTCCTGTCAGAAATCCTCCAAAGAAGCACAGGCCATAATCCAAGCTCCTTCCTGATGACAATATCTGCACAACTAATAGTTCACTTCTAAAATTTTGTATTCTAGTTGTAGGCCACAACCTTCAGTAGGAAAGAGTGGTGAAATAACCTTTTGACCTTCACCTTTTGACCCAGAGCCTCGCTGTACATTGCAATATGTTAGAGGCTGTGTCTGGAAATATCAGAACTTGGACCAATAGGTTTAAAAATTAATCTGCTGCTGTTAAATGTTAGAAAGCAGAAACTTAATTTACTGCTGTTAATGTTGCAAGCTTAAAATGTCTAAATTGTTGAATTAGTATTATTAACTTGTTCATTAAATTGTCAATTCTGAATTAAACATTGGGAGTTAAACTGATGCTTTGACTAGTTGTGACTGGCTTTTTATCGTATATATGCTTGAGTATAAGCTGAGTTTTTTAGCCCCAAAAAGGGGACTTGGCTTATACTCGGGTCAGTGACCACGAGGGTCCCAAGATTGTGCCAGATTGAGATGTGCCAACAATTTAGTTAATTTTACCATATTTTCATGTACAGTATTTTGATTATTGAAACTCACTAGCAGCGGCTGCATTTCCCACCCTTGACTTATACTCTGGTCAATCTATTTTCCTGGGTTTTCAGGTCAAAATTAGGTACCTTGGCTTATATTAGGGTCAGCTTATACTCAAGTATATACGGTAAACAGCTTTCTTTTTGCCGAAACTTACCTTCCACAATCCTTACACCTATTTCTGTTCTGGCTGTACAAATCCTTTAACATAATTAATTAGCTGAGAATAATGAGACTCAATATGTTTCAAGCTACAAAAGGCTGTGTGGCATAAAGAATGGGATCTTGTCTCCTCACTAAATGAGGAAAAAGACACAGACTCACATTGCCAACAACAATAATGACAATAGTTAATCCAGCCAATAATTCTTTGATTTTTACATAGACTTCTGAACACAATTCTCTAGAAGCTATTGCTGAAATGAGTGTTAAGACAAATTACTCAGCATTCAAGTTTGCTCTGTTGCATTGCTATTAAGGTCACACCAAACAACTTCACCACCCATCATGTTTGCAGGTTAAGCACACATCTGAAAATTACTAACTTCCACTTTCCCACAGATAGTTCAGTAAAGAAAAGCACTGATAGCCATGTTAGCAGAAGCACACAAAACAAGGACCTGCTTTCACAAATATGTCTACTGCATCAGGTAAGATGTTAAAACTTAACAATATATACATATATATACAAATGATCACCTAATTTCTGACAATACCAAACTACTTTGAGATAGCTGGAAAACTTACTGAAGCACTTGAAGAATTAGGACAGTATTACAACATCAACCAATGGAAGCCTAATCCAAGCAAGACTCAAGTACAGTATATGCTTTCCACTACTGAAACTGAGAGGCAAGGGTTAAGTTTAATGTAATGTGGCAAGGGAATTGATTACGGACACTCTCTTTTAAGCAGCACTGCCTGAATACCAAAGCCAACGTTAGCGCAAGGAACATCATCATCATCAGAAAACTCACAAACAATAAATTGGGAACCTAACCATCCATGCTGTGCACAGCAGCTTTGGCCCTGAGCGTCTCGTCTGCTGCTCCAGTATTACTCACCTAAGATGAGGAGAGAAGTAGCAGCAGATGCCGAGAGAACTAAGCAACACCCTCTGAATGGATATGAGCCTCAAGTCAACCAGCTCTGATCCAGGAAGAGCTTTATGGCAAGAACAAACATTCTTGAGGGTACTCAAGAGTAAAACCAAATTAGAAGATGGTGGAAGGAGCTCACTGGGAAAGGATCATCATTAAAGGCGGATATAGCTGAAGATCTCACTCTCCCCTACGTCACTTGGAGGAACTTGAATAGGTTGATGGCTGGAGGCCCTAATTGCAAGACCAACATGCTCAAGTGAGTACTGCTGGTGGACAGCTGCACATGGTTTAAATGTGGAGAGACACAGAATCTAGCCCATTTGCTGGTCTGCCGATTGCTGCCAGAGACATGCACTGATGAAGACTTGTATTTGGGCAACGACAAAGTGAAGAAAGTGGCTTCATTTTGGCAGTCCAGGGTCTGATCAGGGCACACACAAAAAGAAAGAAAGAAAGAAAGAAAGCTAACTAGAGATAATTAGGTATCTGGCTGTGAAGCCAGAAGTTGGGAGTTTTATTCTGCATTGTGCTTTCTGGGAAAGCAGCCAGCCTATGTAGCCTTGGGCAAATTGTACAGTTACAGGATGCCCCAGAAGGCACTGTAAATATGTTTTCAGTACTCTATACAGTAATACCTCGGATAACATTAAGACTTGGTTCTGCAAGTCTTAACGTTATCCGATTTTTAGCCTTATCCAATGCATGCATCAGATAACGTTAAAATCCTATGCAGATGACTCAGATAACGTCAACTCCATAGAGATACATTGTAAACAACACAGACTTCAAGGGAAATTCAAGGAAACATGCTGGAACCTTTGTCTAAAGGGTAAATACATTACAAAAGCTTGCCAAACCAGTCTGACTAGGTTAGGTGAGCAAAACCAGACATTTAACTCTGCTGTTTTAAAAGACCTGTTCCCTCTTTTTGCTGACATGTTTTTTTTTTCACTTAAAGAACTTGAAGAAATAATTGTCTAAAAGGTAAATACATTACAAAAACATGCTAGACCACCGTGACTTTAGGGGAACAAAGCCATACAGCATTTTTAAATTTTTGAAAACTTTATAAAGTGCTGTTTTAAAAGATCTGAACAGAAGCTAGGAATTTTTTTTTCTTTACAGAATCAGGCCCCTCACCATGGCTTGCTAAGGGGCTAAGATGAGGATCAGTTGCTGTGATTGTTATTGAGAAAGAGTCCTCAACCTTGGGAGAAAGAGAACAGGACTAACCAGTTTGCCTTTCTTTTCAGAATCAGTCCCCCCCCCCCCGCCTAGCTTGCTAAGGGGCTTAGCTATGAGGGGGGCTTCTTAAGAGTGGCTGGGAAAAGGGTCCCAAGCCTCTCTTAAGGAAACCCCCTCCACATCACTATGTCCCTTAGAAACCTAGATGGAGGCTTTCTGAACAGAAGCTAGGAAAACTTTTTCTTTACAGAATCAGGCCCCTCACCATGGCTTGCTAAGGGGCTAAGCTGAGGATCAGTTGCTGTGATTGTTATTGAGAGAGAGTCCTCAACCTTGGGAGAAAGAGAACAGGACTAACCAGTTTGCCTTTCTTTTCAGAATCAGTCCCCCCCCCCCCGCCTAGCTTGCTAAGGGGCTTAGCTATAAGGGGGGCTTCTTAAGAGTGGCTGGGAAAAGGGTCCCAAGCCTCTCTTAAGGAAACCCCCTCCACATCACTATGTCCCTTAGAAACCTAGATGGAGGCTTTCTGAACAGAAGCTAGGAAAACTTTTTCTTTTCAGAATCAGGCCCCCCACCATGGCTTGCTTAGGGGGCTTAGCTGAGGATCAGTTGCTGTGATTGTTATTGAGAGAGTGTCCTCAACCTTGGGAGAAAGAGAACAGGAATAACCAGTTTGCCTTTCTCCCAAGACACGCTTCAGGGAATTTGAGGCAAGCATTTGCATCAGATAACGTTAACAGAACAGATAATGTTAACGTTATCCGATGCAAATGTTTGCCACATTATCCAATTTTGGCCTTATCCGATACAAAAGTTATCCGAGGTATCACTGTACCTGGAAAAGACCACCAGTTAAGCCAAAATCGATATAACAAAACATGATTATTGTTTGTAACTGGAGATGCCAACTATTTAAGCAGGCATATTCTCTGACCTTTTTTAAAAAAGAACCTACGTAAATATCCTGAATAATTCCCTCTACTTGTTGTAGCGTGACACTGTATTTCTGTAAATTGGGTTTATACATGCATGCATATCCAGAGATTCAAATAATCAAGCACACAGATTTCACAACTAGATGTGTGCTCCAACTCCACTGGAAAGAACTGCGCTGCAGGGTGATATGGAAATGGGTGGTTTGATCTGAAATAATGTATCCAACTCACACAAGACACTGCAGCATGGTGCAGTCAGTGAAATAATGAATGTTAATGTTTGAACCAGTCCTCTGAAAGCAATCCATATATAACCTCCTAGGAGGTTCTCACTCACAGTCTTTCATTCTGTGTCTTTAAAATATTCCTAGGCATTCCCTCACAGGGCAACTTCCAGTATATGAAACACAATACTGTATATCATTCTAATTTTTAAAAAAGTAAAGTATCAAAACCACAACACACTGTAAAAGCAGTGTCACTAATAAGAAAATATCAGCAGTTCAAAATAGTTAACATTTGCAAGGCATCATAAAATATAGAGTAACCCTGGATTCCTGAAGATTAAGTTAACAGAGAAAACGTTCTCACAGGTTCTCCTGAGCTTGTAAAGTTTCTTATATGGCCCTTGTGGCAGACTCTAGGTCTCCTACCCAAGGACCAGACAAGCTAAGAACAGAGAAGCTCATCAACAGAAAGTTGACTCCCATATGATGATTTGGCCAAAGCAACTGCATAGAAATCCGTTAATAAAAGCATAAGTAAGATATAAAACAAAATTAACATGGCAACATTTAGTAATCTATCTAATGCAATGAAACAAAGAGGTCTTCAGAGTCTTTCAATCCCTGAATTACACAACAAATCTTCTTAAATGTAGCCCCATAATAGTAGCCAAATAATAGTGTTGCAAACATTAAGTCTTTACATTTAAAGCTTTAATAAGGTATGCTCTCAAAGCACATGAATGCACTCACACATGTTGAGATACACAAATGTAAAGGATCTTTGAACCATGGCTATGATGTATACAGACTGTACTGGATGTATTACATTTACACAGAGCTATTCACACAAGGGGGCTGCGGTGACTTAGTGGTTAAGAAGCTCGCTTTGTTATCTGGAAGGCCAGCAAGTCAGCAGTTTGAGACCAAGATACTGCATGACAGACTGAGTGCCCATCTCTGTCCCAGTTCTTGGGGACATGAAAGGAACCTCATTTGGGCATCGTCTGAGCGGAATTTCTCCAGCAAAAGTCCTTTCTACCCAGAATAATTTCTGACACAAAATTATTAAGGGACTGCGGTGGCTCAATTGGTTAAGACACTGAACTCGCTGACTGGAAGGTTGGAGTTCAATTCCAGGGTACTGCATGACGGAGTGAGCTCCCGTCTCTGTCCCAGCTCCTGCCAACCTAGCAGTTCAAAAGCAAGAAATTGCAAGTAGATAAATAGGGACCACTTCGGTGGGAAGGTAAACAGCGTTCTGTGCATACCAGTGTCTTGTAACACCTGCCACATGTCCATGGAAATATCTGCAAACGAGCACTGGCTCTTTGGCTATAAGCAGAGAGGAACACTGAACCCTTGAGTCAGATACAACTGGCTTTCGAGCAAAGAATTTTACATAAGGGATTTTATTGAGAACAAAAGAATTAAAATATAGCAAAGAGACAATAAAGTAGCTGAGTAATATGGAGAAATATATTCAAGAAACAAACTCACGTGGCTAAGTAGGTTTTGAGATTCAGGCTGCTCTACAAAGGTCTGATGTACCATGAACGTTTATTATGCCTGCTTGATGAATAGGTTTTGGACCTCAAAAGCTCATGCAATTTTTTGTTATTTTTTTATTTTTGAGTGATCCAATAAAGATACAGTAAAACCCTGATTTACATAAGCATCGATTTACGTAAAATTCAACTTACGTAACGATTTTTTGAGGAAAATGCATCCTGTTTTATGCAAATAAATCATTTTATGTAAGCAGTTATCTTGTGTCTTGTAAGTCTCAAATGGCAGCCCCACCAGTTTACACTCTAAAATGGCAGCCCCATGCCATTTTAGACTTTAAAATTCCGCCACCTGTTCCCACAGCCGGAAGGCACAAGACATCACTTACTGTGGAGGCGGTGCCGACAATTGCAGCAGTTTTGCCAACTTGTTTTCAAGAGTCTCCACTGCTTTTATAGGCACTAGTAGAGCGCAGAGGGCATTATTATTATTATTATTATTATTATTATTATTATTATTATTATTATTATTATTATTATTATTATTATTATTATTATTATTATTATTATTATTATATTTTGACTTGTATGGCGCCCCAGTCGCAATGCAACTCTGGGTGGCTAACAAAGAAATAGAGCATTACAAATTACAATTTCACAATGTAACATCAATACAGTATAAAAAACATTTTAAAAATACATATATCAAAGTACAGTAAAACATCGGATAACGCTAAAACTTGGTTCCACAAGTCTTGGTGTTATCTGATTTTTAGTGTTATCCGATCCATGTTAAAATCCTATGCAAAGGTTCGGATAACGTTAAAGCTCCATAAAGATACATTGTAACCGCACAGGTTTTAGCAGTTGTTATCCCATAGGTAGGACCTTAACGTTATTCGATCCAATTGTCCTCCCCAGATTACTTAACGTTATGCGATTTTAGCGTTATCCGATCCAATCGTTATCCGGTGTTTTACTGTAATACACATTTCAACATATGTCAACGCAATACACACAAAGAAAGAGAGAAAAAAACGCATTGCAAAGACTCGGACTTGTCCACTTCCCTTCAAGATAAGTGGCCAAGGGAAGAGTCCAGTGGGGCGGCGAGAGTGACCAGGGTTTTCATGGCCGGCTCCAGCCCTGTCGTGCAGCTGTTCCGACTTCCCCGGGGCGGAGCTGGCCAAGAGAAGAGTCCGGTGGGGTGGCGAGAGTGACCGGTGTTTTTATGGCCAGCTCCAGCCCCATTGCACAGCTGTTCTGACTTCCCTGGGGCTGAGCCGCCAAGGGAAGAGTCTGGTGGGGTGGCGAGGGTGACTGGCATTTTTATAGCTGGCTCCAACCCCATTGCACAGCTGTTCTGACTTCCCCGGGGCTGAGCCAGCCAAGAGAAAAGTCCGGTGGGGCGGCGAGGGTGACCAGCATTTTTATGGCCGGCTCCAGCCCCGTCGTGCAGCTGGTCCAACTTCCATGGGGCTGAGCCGTCCAAGGGAAGAGTCTGGCATATCCGCTTGGCTGCACTCTTTGTCTGAGGTTTCTCTGCCACGCGCTTTAGCTGGGCAGGCACGATGTGTAGGAATGCACATTGGCCAAAGAGCAGACTGGAGCGGTCTTCATCTGATGTGTGTCCCCAGCTAAAGTATGCCACAAGGGGGGACCTTGGATGAAGAGCAGAACCGAGCAGATATGTCCCCCACACTCTCCCAGTCCCCCACACTCTCTCATTTCTGCTCCCCCAACAGCCACACAAATCACTCAGGAGAAAGCAGCAGCAGCATGGAAAAGGTAGGGAGATCACTCTGTTAACATTTCCTTTGTGTTGTTGTTGTTGTTGTTGTTGTTGCTGCTGCTGCTGCTGCTGCTGCTGCTGCTGCTGCTGCTGCTGCTGCTGCTGCTGCTGCTGCTGATGATGATGATGATGATGATGATGATGATTATTGACCCTTTTTTTTAATTTTGCAATGCATCCCTATGGGAATACTGCATTTTACTTTAAAAAACATATTACAATTCCTCACTTGTATCATCCCATCTTGGTACATATTCTTTCCAGTAGCCTCTGGGGATATAATTTTTTGCAGCGCTGGTAATTGTACCTATAAACCTCTCATAGTTGTTGGAGATGGGTGGGATCCATCCAAGTACTCTGTCTAGATCTTCAGAGAAATCGACCCAATTCGTTTTTTGAAAATGCCAGTGTAATTGAGGAAGGCATGTTATTAATGGGATAATTATTCCAAACTCTACCAGTATTGGGCGGTGTGGACTGTGTGGCAAATCTGGCTGAATATTTCAAGTTGCCATAATTGGATTGAGTTTATCATCCACAGTTATGAAACAAATCAGGGTCATATTCCTGTCTCCATGCCACTGATTTAAAGGAGCCCCAATCTTTATTAGATGCATATTATTGTCTTCAGCCCAACTTACTAGGATTTCCCCATTTACATCATTTTCTCTGTAGCGCCAATTTATGTGGTGGCTATTAAAGTTGCCAACAAATACAGTGGGATGTTGATGTGTTTTCAGCACATGTACTGGCCACAAAATACCTGGGGGTTTCTAGATGTTACAGATAGTCAAGTCTCCAGTTTTTATTATAACTCCATGTATGCCATTTTCTATGGAAGCTGACATAAGATAAACTTCTTCTATTTTGTTTCTTGCATATGTGGCTACTCCATGAGAATGATGGTATGTTGTCCCAATAATATTATATCCAAGTATCTTCCCTCTGGCATAAAGCTTTGCCTTGCTATCTGCGTGCATCTCCTGTAGTGCAACTACATCAACATTAAAATCTGTTAAAATCTTGTGTAAAAGCTGGCATTTACTCTCTACATTTAATTGGCAAATTCAGACACCGTGTCCCAATTTTATAGTCCTCTGGTCCTGACAAGAACCATTGATAATTTTGTTGGTCGTTACTATTACGTTTTATTGTGCCTTTTATGGCTCTTATAGTAAAACTCTTAAAAACTTGAGTCTCATATGTACTTAGCCAGCAGGTTGTAGTGATTCTCTGGCTGCCAGCAAGTGCTAATTCGTTTAGCATTACGCAGGGTACACCATGAGGAATCTGTGACACACACATACTGTACATGTCTTAATAAATGTGAGACTCTGCAGGGGTGTCGTACAACCTAACCAGCTTAGTAACTGCTTTCAGTGTTAATTCCAGTTCTTTTCATTAGGTGAGGAACACACGTTCAACTAGTGCCACTGATGAGAGTCTCAGCACTGCATGCACAGCTGAGGTTTTAGTTGTGAACAGGATTATGCATAGTTAAGACCAGTGCCGGATCAGCCATATAGCAGGAGTAGCAAATGCTATGGGCACCACATCTCTGGGGTCCCTGGCCCCTGAACTTGGTTAGAATAAAAATCCAAATTTAAATATTCTGTGCATTCCCACCAATATTTTTTTTAAAAAAAGTTCACTTGGGAGAGACTCACTGATGCCTCATTGGAGTGTTCAATGCATGCCAAAGAGTAAAGATGTGTGCACAGGTGGAGGCGTCTTTGTCTGCGCACGCATCTTATGCGCTACTCCATAGTAGCGTGAATTTGTGTTGAGTGGCAAAATCAATTGATGTGTGAGCTGTAGTGGTGTTTTATTTTCTAAGTATCCTAAATCTAAGCAAGGGCCTCTTAACACTGTCCCATTCATTGGTAATCTCACGGATTGACTACTGTAATGCTCTCTACATGGGCCTGCCCTTGTGTCTGATATAGGGATTACAGCAGATCCAGAATGTAGCACCCTGACTGGTGACAGGTTTAAAGAAATTTGATATTTCCCCAGCCTTGCCAGGCCTGCACTGGTTACCTGCTGCCTACCGTGTCAGATACAAGGTGTTAATGTTATCATACAAGGCCCTATACAGTTTGGGACCTTGTTGTCTGTCGGAGCATCTCTCCCTCAGAACAACCCCCCACATCACCTGGTCATCACAGTTGGTGCAGCTCCAGGTGGCAACACCGAGGATGGCTCGAAAGTCTTTAACTAGAAACAGAGCCTTCTCGGTGGCAGCACCAATACTTTGGAACACACTACCAGAGGGGTTGCACCAGGCCCCTTCACTGACTATTTAAAAACAACAACAACTAAAACACTCTTTTTTAAGGAGGCATTTCAGGGCATTGTCCCCTTATCAATATTAGCCCGTTAGGTTCAGTCCAGATGCCATCAGACACCAATTATTTTAGTTTAGTTTGTGATGTATTTGTTGGTGGTGAGTTTTAATTTGTTGTGGATATTTCTGTTATTGGTTTCTCTGCTTGTTCACCACCCAGAGTGGGTTAACACCAAGATGGGAGGTAGAGAAAGCCAAATAAATAAATAAACAAATACATTCAGTCATAATGTTGAACTTAGGGTTGACGGACAGCACACATAGAATGCTCTAGTTCAGCACTCAAACCTTCTCATCCTCCTACAAAGAAGGACTGGACTGCAAGAAAAAGACTGAAAGCCTTCACTTCTATTTTTAACTGATCACATTACCGTATATGCTGGGGTATGTCTTTTTACCCCTGAAAAACATGCCTCCAAGTAGGGTGTGTGTGTGTGTCTTGTACGCCGGGTGCACTTCAATTGAATAAAATACAGTAATACCTCGGATAACGTTTACCTCACATAAGGTTAAGCAATCTGGGGAGGAGAATTACATCGAATAACGTTAAGGTCCTATGGGATGGATCGGATAACAACTTTTAATATCAGATGACGAACAGGAGTTTGAAGGCTTTTAAAGGGAAACTGTCATGCCAGCAAACTTGCTAGGGACTTGCCTGACAATTGCTCTCTCCCTCTATTTGTTATCTTCCTTCTATCATTGACAGTTCCAGTTTGGTTAACAGATTAGAAAACAAACAGCATGGCAGCTCCCATAGGTTTATTGTTCCATTCAGCTTTAGTGAATTGTCTTTGGTGAATTACGTTTAATAAACTTGCACTGTTTTATGTTTACTGTACATGTTTGATAACATACAGCCTTGTAACAGTTTTTCTGCATGTCATAAACATTTGAATATAAATTAACATGTTGAAATCAAATCTGATGTTCTTTTACGTTTTATTTGGTGTGTGGAAGGTGAGCGGAAGAGAGGGTAGTCTTATACAGCGAGTATATAACAAACTCTATATTTTGAGTGGAAATGTTGGGGGGGTGTCTTATACGCCCAGTGGTCTTGTACCCCGGCATATACGGTACATCTACATTCAGAAAAAGTATAGTAGTTATGATTTGCTGACAAAACCCAACTATAAACCATTACCTATGAACCTGAGCTACTTCAATAAAGATTAATACAAATTTATAGAATTTGAAAAGAATACATTGTTACTTAAAAATACGCATGAAAAGCGTCCAAATTCCCCACAGTATTAGCCCTTGCCTTAAGTACATAATGCTGAACCATTGTTTAGTTTTACATTTGAAATACAGTAGTCCATTTGCTTATAAATCAGTTAGACACATCATAAATATCCGATGCTTACAACCATGGAACACTTGGTTTTTACCATGGAAACTTTGCAAGGACTTTGTTTTGCATCAATCCTTTGGATGTGATGCATCAGCTTGCAAAAGAAGTTTGTTTTGCAACCAATTGTAACTCAATAGGGCTAGGCTTCACAGCCTGAGATTTTCCATTATTGCAAGTAGTAAAAAGCTACAAAGTTACTTTTCTTTTAGGCTGACCAACTATTGTGTGTCTCTGTACCTGATGTGTATGAATTGATGTCCAATGAAGTGGACCTGATTCATAAACATTCACATTTAAATACAGGAGTTAGTCTTTAAGGTGTCTTTTTTTTGTTTTGGTTTGTTTACTTTGATATGCCATAAAATTAGACTTTATCTTAAATTCAAGACACACCTAAAATGAAAAACTCACCGATCAGTATACTGCTTCTTTCCCATCATAGTTAATTACCAAGTTATTTGTGTGTAAACAGAAGCTTTTGATTTCCTAATCAGCCTCCTGCCCGATTCATTCAGAGATGTCACACAGAAGAGTTTGACAGCACAATTAGTCACCATGGAAGCTATTGTGATGTCACAGACACTGAATTGTGGCATCACTAAACGAATCTGGCAGGAGAAAGATGTTGCACACAAAGGAGAAAAGCCTCTGTTTACACAATACTTTGGTAATCTCAGATGGGAAACCCGTACTAGATATAGGTCCAAGAATTTTAAAAACAGGATCTGTTAAATAAAAATAATACTGTTCAAAATCTGAGGATATACACACTGGTTTATCCCATATGTGTTAGTAAATTTACTATATTTCCAAAAGTTTTAAGTGTCTTTGTATTTATTCTACAGCTGATTTTCTAAAGACAGACCAATTAAAAATATTATACTTATGCAGATTTTCAAAACCTGTTCTTGCTACATTCATCTTTCTCTCATTAATGTATTTGTGTAACACATCACAAATAATGGAAATGGATTCTCTTTTCTGCAAAACATTTCTATTAAAAGGCTACCTGTTTCACAACAGATATAGTAGGTTCTGATAATAGCCTGTCTAAAATTCCCCTTCTTTCCTAGTATTGTTTTTTCCATTAAAATAAATTTAAGGCTTAATAATACTTTTTTTTCTTTTTGTGCCGTATCTGATTCCGAATATTGGTGATCATCATGGAGATCAGCTTTATTATACTTTATTATTGAAGTATTACTCTACAGTTTGCAACTTTTGGAGTAAACTGAAGAACAAAGAACATTACTCATACAATAATACCTCGGTTAACGTTTACCTCGGCTAACGCTAAAATCGCATAATGTTAAGTAATCTGGGGAGGAGAATTGGGTCGAATAACATTAAGGTCCTATGAGATGGATCAGATAACAACTGCTAACGCCTGTGCGGTTACAATGTATCTCTATGGAGCCTTAACGTTATCTGATCCATCCCATAGGATTTTAACATGCATCAGATAACACTAAAAATCGGATAACACCAAGACTTGTGGAACCAAGTCTTAGTGTTATCCGAGGTATTACTGTAACTGTGAAAAAATAAATAAGAAGAGACACCAATATCTAAGATCTTTTCGGGTGTAGGACATTCATTCTGTTCCATACAATTCTTCTTGCTTATTATAACTATGGTGTCTTAATTTCAGTCATGCAAAATCTGCTCCCTTAAAAATAAAGATGTAAATAGCTTCTTATCATGCCCCATAACATTTTTGCTACTTTACCTCCCTGAAACCACTTTTAAAGAAGGCCATGTCTTATACTTGTTGCAATATATATCCAAGTGTACTTGTTACAATATATATCCAAAGTCTGATTAGTGTTTCCTACTAGGTCAGATACATACTGATGGCCCTATAAAATTTCTCCCAACCTGTTGTAGAGCTACAGATACACTACCGCGCAGCTTGGCTTTACCTATGAAAAAGAATATTACCTAGATGACTACACTTGACCTCTTTGAAGAAAATATATGAACACTCATACACATGCCCTTTATTTGAGATTGTTTGAATTGACATGTAAATATCAACATTCACCAGAACGTTACATGAAAGCTGAAATTCCGTTACTTGGGAATACACACTGAAGGCAAAAGTTGCAACATTCACTTGTTTTTAGCTAGCAATTAATGACCCACTGCTGCGATTCTCTGGGATGCATGCTGGCTTGGTGCCTGCTTGTGAATTACAGTGGAACTAGTTAATTGCCAGCTAAAGATGAATTAATATTATGCCTTTTCACTTCCATGTGTCACAAGGCAACAGAATTACAGCCAAGGTCACTTAACTGGATTCCCTACCACCACCTTAATGTACATATACCATCATTAACAGTATTCACAAGCACCTAAGAAAACCCATTTGTTGCTACATATTACCCACAGGCATTTAAGACAGGCTTCCTTGCCAGATTCTTCCCTACCTAATCCTAGAAGAGGATGATGTTCCACCAAGGTCCAGCTGTTGTCATCCACACAATGACTTTTGTAAACAAGAAGCTGGCAGAGGTCCCGGACAGTCATATCTGCTAAGATCTCAACCACTTTGCATGTCCCATCTTCACTAAAGACTTTCACATCCTGCAATACAAAAATAAATAAATACATTTTACAGATAATAGCCTTATATTCCAAAACCATAGAAAAAAATAATTGAATAATTGCTATATATAATCCAAGCTCTGCATACTTTCACTACACTACTGAACTTCTAACTTGGGTACATTAAGGTTGAGTACCTCTACGGCTTATGTGAATCATACATATCTGAAAAATAAAAATAAAATAAAATAAAACATTAATCTAGTTCTGAAGACTCAGAGATAGAATACAAAAATCCAACTCATTCATGCACTGAAATTGTACTGGGACATACACACCCTTATTCAACTTTACAGATTTCAGCTGGCATTGTTCACACACTTTAGAGTACCTTCACTCCATAAGAGCTAGAAACTTCATCAAAACTTCATTTAAAAGGTAAATAAAACCCACACTTTTAGGAAGCTAAGTTTTGTACCCAGAAGACACATACATCATTTTTGTGCTCCCAGAAAACTATACTCCCTATATGTGACTTTGACTTTTGGGATTTCCATCATAAATTGCTATTCTTATCCACATTCTCCCTTTTGTGAGGCTAGGCAGCCTTTAAGGCCATTGAAGAGTGAATCAAACATGTGGGGGGAACTGTTACTACATTAGACATTAAAACATTGGATAAAGGGGTGGGCAGATGGGACAAACTATAATAATAATTTTGTGTCAGAAATTATTCTGGATTGATGGGATTTTTGCTTGAGAAACGGCTTGGGGATATTTGAAAGAAGCTCCTTTCATGTCCACAAGAGCTGGCACAGAGATGGGCGTTCAAACCATCATGCAGTACCTGTGTCTTGAATTGCTGGCGTGCCAGCCTTCCAGCTAACAAGGCGAGATTCTTAACCACTGAGCCACTGTAGCACCCTCATGGGAAGAACTAATCCTATATGATCAAACCTGGGCTTTCCCCCAATATTTTTTCTACAGCAAAATTCAGCTGAAAAATTATCTACTGAACAAATGGTAGTAACTTTTATTGTGTCATTAGTGATTAAAACTAGGAAGTCAGTTACTAGTATTATACATATTTCTACCAGCCTCTTCACCTGGTATCCAATATTATCTAGGAACTCCATATGGATAATCTATGTTCTGTGTTCTATAATAACAATTTCGTGTCAGAAATTATTCTGGGTTGAAAGGATTTTTGCTGGAGAAACTCCACTTAGGGGATGCCTGAATAAGGCTCCTTATTTTCACCAAAGTGGTCCCTATTTAGCTACTTGCAATTTCTTGTTTTTGAACTGCTAGACTGGCAGGAGCTGGGACAGAGACGGGCACTTAACCTGTCATGCAGTACCCGGGTCTCAAACTGCTGACGTGCCTCTTATGTTCTAAGAAGAAGTTACAGTTTGCAAGCTCTCCATGAACCTTACTTAAATGGATGCTTGCCTATGATAGCTTTAATGGTGCTTAAGCTATATTAACAATGCACACATATCACCTCCACCCAATACAAAAACTACCTTGCTCTCCACAGGATAGAAAGCACGGCACCAGAATTTAACCTTGTGTTATCCTTATATTTAAAAAGCACATTTGTGCTTCTGGAAAGATAATGTGATGATAATTGTAAAAGGATTGAAACAATGTAATATTGGGGTTGGGGTTGGTTGGGAACAAAGAACCTTACCTCAGCAGCACTTAAAAGGCAGCAGTCAGAAGAACAAGATGGCATTTTAAAATACTCTCTATCTTGAGTTTATGCTCTGCTTCTTCTAATCCTTTGCAATTTTAATCTGCAGCACCCAGTTTCAATGGATTACTGAACCCGTGCCAGTCACCCGAGATCTGGCAGTATCTGCACTTTTTTCTGGGGGAGGCAAACAACTCTCCCAGAGCTTCACTCAAAGGGTTACACACAATCTTTTAGGTAGTGAATCAAACCACACTGTACAGACCAATCCTAGCCCTCCCTTTGACTGATGTAATCATTGCCCACACAACTCATAGACTTCCAAATTATGCCCCCCAGAAAGATTTTACAAAAAATTGCTTTATGACATGCATTAAAAAAAAAACATTTACACATAGCAACCCAGAAACCACTCTCCAGTATCAAGAAAGTTCAAGAAGAAAAAATGAAAATCCTACAGCCCAAATAAAGCACGCTTCTTGGACTGCCAGATTCTTTGCCAAAATGCTCTCAATAAGCCCACCTCACGGAAGCAGCTGATGTCATCTTGTTGTAAGTTAAGCACTTGAACTTCTTCGGAGCTCCTCACTGCTGCTGCAGCAGCTACGACTTCCTTCCCCCAGCAGGCTTGCCTCCTCCCCCTCCTCCCCCCATTGCTCCCTTCAAGCTCAGCACCGGCTTTGGAGGACTGAGAAGCTCTCATTAAAACAGACTGGCAATTTAAACGAATAGCAATAGGAACTGAATGGGGCCAGCTCTTACGCTACAGTTAAGAACCAGGAACCCACAATACCTATTACATTTAGCAGCTGCATTCATCTAATGCCTCCACAGCTACTCCTCCTCCCCCACCCTCCTCATCTCTCCTTGGCACACAGTGACACTGACACACACACACACACACACACACACACACACAGAGTTAGGGAGGAGTTAAAACTCAAGGAGAGCTCGAAAAGTGACTCAAAGCTGGTGCATTCAGGAAATGGCTTCTTTTGACAGCATATGAGCCAGCTCTTCCAGAAGTAGGCAATAGGAAGAGGAAGGGGAGGGAATCACTGTAGCTCTCTGCAAGGTACACATTCTTAACATTGCTTCCAGTGTCCCCTCTAAAATGTTTGTACATTGCAAAAAATCTAGCCTGAAAATAAATGCATATACTGTATTTTGTTTTAGATCTTTACAGCTTTCTGCACCCTTAGACAAGCTGCTTCTTTAAATCAGATATGGCCAATTTGCTGCTTTCTCAAAGGAGACTATACTCTCTCCATACTTGTCTGAAGGTGGGGACAATTCCTCCTCAACACATAGATCCATTTTTTTGTTGATGGATTACAGGTAGAGGCCATGTATGTACAGACAGCAGGTGAGGTAGGTCATGACTGAAAGTTACTAAGGAACAAGTCCATTCTCTGAAAGACTTAGTTAAGAGACAAGTTTTAAGAACAGCAGGGCTTTGTGTCTTCAGTGGCATATGAGAAACCCAGAGAGCAGATCCCTTGGTTTTGCAGAAATAGACTTCTTCAATAAACATGTCCAACACAACTTGACTAGAATTTAGAAGGGCCTCTGGAGGTACTCTAGGAACCCAGCAACAATATATAAAGATATTTCAGCTTCCAATAAGTTTCCTATTAGGACCATCCATTCAATTTGGCCAAATCCCAAACTAGATGGACAGATTCACACCATGCCTGAATTACTTTTGACTGAATTGGGGATCTGATAATTACCAATTTATTTGAAACAATTTCAGAAATCCCTAGCACCTCCAAGCAACTGGTCTTAATAATGATATAGAAAGTATCCCTCTGACATCAGCAACATTGCACAGTCCCTGGATCTCCCCAGAAAAAGGGAATGGTAAACCACCCCTTTGTACTCTATACGTACCTTGAAAGGATCGCCATAAGTCGGAATAACTTAACAACATGCAATTATTAAAAATAGGAGAGTCAAAATAAGTGAGAAATTTAAGGAATGTTTTTACCAATTCTACACACCCTGTGAGCTTCCACTGCTCAGTGGAGAAGTGAACCCAAGTCTCCTTAGTCCTTGTCTGTCGCTGGGTATCTAATTTATGTGTAATAATGTATAATTGAATTTTTTGGATGGGACCTAAACCTACTACAAACCCAGTGGTCAACTATGCCCCCACATTCGCTCTGGAAACAGTATTACTGGACCCAACGGCACCACACACAACATTAAAGGCAGTTTTACTTGTGCTTCTGCCAATGTGATTTATGCCATTGCTTGCCAAAAATGTCCATCTGTGTTTTATGTAGGACAAACAGGACAATCTTTGTGCAAAAGAATTAATGGACACAAATCAAACATCCGGAATGGCAACACAGAGAAACCTGTCTCAAACCACTTCAATCTACCTGGACACTATCCAAGACCTGAAATATACAATTCTGGAACAGAGAAATTACAAAACTAGGATTGAAAGAGAGACAGAAGAAATAAAATACATTCATCTGTTAGACACCCATCGCAGAGGATTAAATATTAGTGAAGGATTTCTGGGACATTATCAAATTTGAGACACAGTTTGCTATATGCTGGGAGATATTTTATATACAAATACCTCATATAACATTAGTATCGAATAACACAAAAATCGCATAACATTAAGGAATCTGGGGGGAAGAATTGCATCGGATAACATTAAGATCCTATGGGATGCTTCAGATAACAACCGCTAAAGCCTGTGTGGTTACAATGTATCTCTATGGATCCCATAGGAATTTAACATGCATCAGATAACACTAAAAATCGTATAACACCAAGACTTGTGGAACCAGGTTTTAGTGTTATCTGAGGTTTTACTGTATTACATTTTGGTGTATTACAACTTTCCTGCCAATTCTTTTTAGCAAAACAGAAAGTAATCAAGTACAGTACAGTGTTTTTGTTTGTTTTCTGACCTGCAAGTATAGTAATACCTTGGATAACGTTTACCTCGGATAATGCTAAAATCACATAACGTTAAGTAATTGGTGGGGGGGGGGAGAGAGAATTGCATCGAATAACGTTAGATCCTATGGGATGCATCAGATAACAACCGCTAAAGCCTGTGTGCTTACAATGTATCTCTATGGAGCTTTAACGTTATCCGATGCATCCCATAGGATTTTAACCATGCATCGGATAACACTAAAAATTGGGTAACACCAAGACTTGTGGAACCAAGTTTTAGCGTTATCCAAGGTTTTACTGTAAGAGGTTAATCGAAAACCAGAATGGGCTTTCTCCACACCTTTCAGATTGAAAGGGAGACATTTAAAATTAATATGAATAATCTATTGTTACTGATAGCTGTAGGAAGCTGTACTGTTATGCTTGCTTATCTGTCATTCTGCTTGAGCAAACCCTTCTCCCTTTAACCCCTGCATTTGGTGTATATAAACTATGCCTGTAAGTTTTACTCCTTGTCTGAAGAAGTGGACTTGATCCAAGAAAGCTAATAATAAAAATATAGCAGTTAGTCTTTAAAGTGCTACAGTGTTTTTGTTTTCTGAAATGCATAAATAAAAGTCTCCTTTATCAACACTCAGTCAGTCATACATACACTTTAGCCCTGTTCTAGTATTTGTGAAAACACTAAGTGGGTTCAGGATCCTGTGGCTGCCTCCCTCATGTCTTCAGCCTCCTACTGTGCCATGTTCAGCATCACAAGGGTGGTTTACTTCAGTAAAACTGAACGGAGCTGGAAGACTGCACAACTGAGAACCCTGTTTTGTCTCTAAGTCTTTACAGTAGTGGATTACCATTAAGTACCACCTGATCCTGTTAGACTTGAGAGAGGTGAGTACTGGAAGCATGTCTATTGGATAGTGTTTCTCTGTTTATACGTAGTAGCATAATATTACTGAATATCTAGAAAGTGATACTCCTCTTGTGTGGGCTTGTCTCAACCCAAGATTGAGAAGGATAGTAGAGATAGGAAGAATGATATTGGAGTACTGTGGAACTTGTCATCTGCTTCTTGTCTGTGAATCCTGATAACGCCATGTGGGGCTGGACAAGTTCCAGTTAGTTATGAGTTTAGGTTGGTCTGTTCTCTATATGCACAAGTTGGGTCAATTGATAGAAAGGGAACTGCATTTCTGCAACACTGTCAGATACATCTGCCATCTCTCCTCTTCCTTCTTCTATCTTTTAATTTTATAATTGGTCCTCTTTTACCTTTATTCTTAAGGAAATCCCCTAACTTAGGTGCTCTGATAAGCATTTCCACTTTGTGTTTTTAATTTTAAACTTGTGTGGAAAAGCCAAATAAAAGATACGCATTGCTGGAAATGTTGGATTCAAGCCTAGTCTTGATATTCAGCTTGGCCTACTCATTTATCTATAGTACTGCATGTAAATTCAGATTAATATTAATTCTGTGATCACTTAACAATTCCATCACTCAAAATTATATGAAACTATTACCTGCCCAAGTCAAGTGTTCTTATTTTAAGATAGTAAAAAGAAAACATCAATTTTATCCCGCAAATGGATCAGTTTTATCTGTATTAGAGCACTGAATGCCTAAACAGTGTTGCGCTCTGATTATCTGAAGTCCTCTTATTTATTTTTATATAAACTGCTTAAAGTTTCTGAAGTACCCAAGGTGGTTCAGTGGATAAAGTGACAGACTAAAGCTCAGGAGTCCTAGGTTCAAATCCCCACTCACCCATGGAAACTCACTGGGCATGTGGAATCAATTCCATCTTGACAAAACATACCACACACAAATTAGGTCAGGTTTCTCTTTGGCTATTTTATAACCAATCAAGCTGTTGCACATACTGTATTCTATAATGTTCTCTTCTCCTTTAAATTTCATATCTACCTACTTTTCAGCAATTAATTTATGAGTTGAAAGAAGTAGAAGATCTTGTTATCACAGATTTATCCTGTCAAAGATGCAAATAATAGCAATTGTTTCCAAACCAGATGAAGAGAGTGACCAGCCATCATATTCCACCTCAAATTTGGGAGAAAATATTCTCGTATAACCCAGCATATTCACTTTGTCATAAATAAGAAAGAAAATCAAATTGTAATATTATGTGAAGGCAGTACTTCCGACATCTACTCAAATCCATCATATTTAACCCAACTATGAAGACAGGTACTGGCAGGGTCAAAATAACAAAGCTAAGTCTTTATCTATATAGTGACACTATTCCATAATTAATTTTGGAAGAAGATTGCATATGGACACCAATAACTGCACACTTTCTATATCATGCAACCAGTTAGCAGTTCTACTTGATTAAACAGATGAAAAATCATTAACAGATACTTTCTCTATTATAGCTTAAGGATATTTGCCCTCCTACGCTTGTGGGATAATTTATTTGTTTCTCTTAGCTGTATGATTAAGTACTAGCTAAGGGGTTTCAATGTCATTCTGTGACATAATCTCTAGTACCTTTTCCATTTTTGAAACCAGTTCGAACATTGGACATTTCTTGCTTCATATATGGTAGAAGCCTTAAGCACTACTTTGCTTGCACGGCAAATTAATGCAATGCTACTATGGTTACTGCACCTGTCCTTAGCATTAAAATGTATACTGAATATTTCTTGTCTGTGGGTCACTGTTTTATTATCCATACTCACTGGCATATTCTTCTTAAAATTCTGACAGAGTCAATCTCTATAGATTGAAGTTATTCCTAGTGGCATCTCATTTACTCCGTATGATTTTTTTCTTTCACCAGTTCCACATGCTTCAAGACAGATTTTACTTTTCTTTCTAAAACTGCGGGTTCATCACAGGATTATTTTCAAAGGAATCTGTTAGGCTTGCATTACTTCTATATAGTTCTTCACTGTACTGTTCCCATCTTCTTTGCATTTTATTCTGGTAAAATAATGGGCTCCCATTTTTCTTTCAGCATCATCTAGGTTAAATCTATACTTATACTTATACTTATACTATAATATAATTGTCACAGTCCGGCACCAGAGGAGCTGGACAGCTGGATAGAGTTGCAGTGGAGGAAGGGGAGATTCCTCTTACTTCAGGGCTTGGAGCAGAATCATTGTCACCAGTCCGGGGTCAGTAGCCAGTTGAGTCTTGTCAGTGTTACCAGGGTCTTCTAGGAAACGTAGTCAGGGTCAGTCAGAGGTCTAGAGTCTGGTACATCAAGTCATGAAGCTAAGAGCATGGTGTCGGGTCCACAAAGTTGACATGTTGGTCTGACAAAGGGCCTGTCGGCAAGTTTTATCTGGTATAAGCTCCTAAATGCTTAATATGTTCTGAATTTGGGACTTTGTTATACTGATATTTCTTTACTCAAACATACTGTGCAAATCATAATTTTAAAGCTGTTCCAATTTTCATCAAACTATTATCTGAGTGGGAATAATTCCCTTCATTTTAATACTTCTTCCTATTTTAGCCTTGTATATTTCAAATCCACAATATTTTTTTCTCAAATTTTCATCTAGATTAATATCATCAGGTTTTTTAAAAGTAAAATTGGCAACAAGAACCCCTGCCAAAAAGTATTTTAAGGTTCATCATGGCAATAGTCTTCCTGCTCTTAACTCCTTGGAACTGTTCTTCTGAGGACATGCCACACCAGCCTCTCAGGTCTTTAGCCACAAAATCTGTCTATGTCCAGGGCCAATCTTTCCAAGGATCTTCCATTTCATAATGAGTTGGAGTATTCTATGCTTCATGTCCTCATGGATATGACCAAGGTATGGGGAAAAGCCAACATGGATAAAAGATAACAGCTCAGTCCATCACTTCCTGCCACCATCTGAGCATTCCCAAGCGCCTAGAAATGTTAGCCAAGACCAGACCCCCACCAAAGGCAAGAAAAGACAGCAGAAAAGCCTCCTGTGACTACCCCAAAATAAAGCAATGGAGCAGTAAGAAAGAAGAGAGATAAAGCAGACCAGAATGGAATCCTCCAACCAGCAAACCAACAGACGTCTGGAGAATTGAGTAATAAATCTTTTACTCTCATCACTGCCCTGCCACCAGAAACAATCCCAAATGAGACAGAAATCTCTCCATGGGAATACCCACCCACCAGTAGAGGGAAATCTGAACAACCACAGCTGGAAAATTATCACAAAACAACTGGGAGATGTGTGCCTGATCTCTGCAGAATCGTTCCTTGTGATATTTGAACGTTTCAACAAAATCTAGTAGCAGATACATGCCCTGGTACTGTCCCTGGACTTTTTTCCAATTCCCAGCCAAGCTACAACAAGTAGTTAACAACTCAGGAAATACCACCACACCCATCCCGCAAGCTCCGCCCCCCCGAAAGCAAACATCATGATTTTATGCAATTTTAGGTGAAGATGACATATTAATGGGTTGTAAATTTATATATTCAATTATTATCATAGAAGTAGAAGGACAGGTTGCACTTACCTGTAACTGTCGTTCTTCGAGTATGTTGTTTGTGAATTCACACTGATGGGTTCTGCGCTTGCGCGGGAGCCATGTCGGAGCTGAAAAGCTGATTGGATAAATTTGAATAGTTAGTACCACCCACCATCTCCACCCGCCCATAGCGCCATTTCGCGCTTTCCACCTCAGTTAATATTAAAGCTGTACAGAGGATAATGGTATCTCATCCCTGCAGCAGTAAGAGGGGAAGGACGGGTGGGTTGTGTGAATTCACAAACAACATACTCGAAGAACGACAGTTACAGGTAAGTGCAACCTGTCCTTCTCCTTCGTGTTGTTTGTGAATGCACACTGATGGGTGACTAGCAAGCTTGCTTACCTGGACGGTGGGTAGCTGGTGCTGTGATGAGATGTGCCGCTTGGTGGAGATGTGGTCTGGTCTCAGGATACACTCGAAGGTCAGGAGGTCATCATGGCATTGAAGCGCGGAGACCTGCTGTCAAGACCGAGCGACCCAACCTGGAGTCGGGGATGGCTCTGGTGTCAAGTCTGTAGTGGTTGACAAAGGTGAGTGGCCTGGACCACGTTGCGGCTTTGCAGATGTCCTCCATCGGGATTCCTTCCAGGAAGGCGGTGGAGGAGGCCATGGATCTAGTGGAATGAGCCCTGACGTGGGGAGGTGGTTCCCTTGATGTCAGGCGGTAGGCCAGATAGATTGTCCCGCAAATCCATTTGGAGAGGCGCTGGGCAGAAAGCGCCCGGCCTTTGGATTTTCCGCCATAGGCGATAAACAGTCTGTCAGATTGTCTGAACTCTCTGGTACGTTGCGTGTAGAAAAGGAGCGCTCTTCGCACATCCAGGGAGTGCCAACTCCTTTCCTGAGTGCTGGAGGGGTTGGGGAAGAAGGCAGGTAGGGTGATGACCTGTGACAGGTGAAACTCCGTGACCACTTTGGGGAGAAAGGAGAGGTCCGGGTGCATGACCACTCTATCGTGGAAGAACTTAAGGAAAGGAGGGTCACTCCTGAGGGCTGCAAGCTCTCCTACTCTGCGGGCCGAGGTGATGGCCACCAGGAACGCAGTCTTCCACGAGAGTAGGTGGATGCTGGTTGTTGCCAGGGGTTCAAAGGGCGGCTTCATCAGGGCCTCCAGGACAATGGACAGGGACCATTGAGGCGTGGGTGGTCTCGAAGGGGGAAAGACGTTCTTCAGACCTTTGAGGAACCTCTTCATGGTGTGATCCTGGAAGGCTGAGGCAAGGGCAGACTGAGGTGGAGAGTGGGCGACGACAGCGGCCAGGTGTACACGTATGGAAGAGTGTGCCAGGCCGGTCTCAGCGAGATGGAGCAGGTAGTTCATTACGTCCTCTAGGGAGGCTGTGGCCAGTTCTTCGCCTTGATCCCTGAGGAATGCATTAAACCTCTCAATCTTGTTCTTGTAGGACTTGGATGTGGAGGGTTTCCTGCTCTGCTCCAGGATCCTGCTCACTCTGGGGTTATGAGCCAGGCCGTGAGGTGGAGGCTCGGTAGGTCTGCGTGAAGCATCTGTCCCCCTTCCATGTGGAGGAGTGACGGGTCGTCCGGAAGAGTGACCGAATCCGTTGCCAGTTCCCCAAGTAGCGGGTACCAGTGTTGCCTGGGCCATGCTGGCGCGATTAGAATGGCTCGGGCCCTCTCCTGCCGAAGGCGAACTAGGACCCTCTGGACAAGCGGGAAGGGTGGAAAAGCGTAGAGGAGGCGTCCGCGCCAAGGGATCATGAAGGCATCCCCCATGGATCCCTGGCCCATTCCGGCTCTCGTGCAGAATAGGTCGCACTTCGCGTTGGTTTCGGATGCGAAGAGGTCCATCTGTGGACGGCCCCACTGCTTGCACAGGAGCTCGAAGACCGATGCGTTGAGCTCCCATTCGTGGTTGTCTGTGGTCTTGCGGCTGAGGCTGTCTGCTGCCGTGTTGAGTGCCCCTTGGATGTGCACTCCGATTGGTAGGATGTGGTTTTGGAGGCACCACTCCCAGAGTTGGACAGCCAGGTAGAGTAGGGATGGTGAGTGAGTCCCTCCTTGTCGGTTGAGGTAGGATAGGGCTGTTGTATTGTCCGAGGCAACTTGGACGGCTCGTCCTCGGAGGTTGGCCTGGAAGGTCTTCATGGCCTTCCAGATTGCGAGCAGTTCCAGGAAATTTATGTGGTGTGCTCGCTCCTGTCGTGTCCACTTGCCGCTTATCTCCAGGGATCCGCAGCATGCTCCCCATCCGAGTGTGCTCGCATCCGTGGTGATCTGGGCTGACGGCGCGGGAGGTAGGAATAGTCTCCCGATGGTCACGAATTCGTGGTTGGTCCACCATTGTAGTTGCTGTTTGAGTTCGTGGGTTGGCACGAGCAGCATGCCTGGATCGTCCACCATGGGGTTGAAGAGGTGTAGGAACCATGACTGGAGTGATCTCATCTTTAACTTGGCAAACGGTATGACCGCCGTGGTGGAGGCCATGAGGCCTAAGAGTCTCTGTGCTGACTTGGCACTCACCGTGCGGCGTCTTCGAAACTGATGGACCAGCGATCTGATGTGTGTCAGGCGCTGGGGGGGGGAATGCTCTTGCCTTCGTGGCATCCAGGATCGCCCCGATGTAGTCCATCTCCTGAGCCGGTTGTAGGCGTGACTTCTTCATGTTGATGCGAAGACCGAGATCCTCCATGGTCTTGAGGGTGAAACGCACGTCCCTCCGTGCTTGGTCTGCAGAGGGGGCCGTTATCAGCCAGTCGTCTATGTAGGGGAATACCTGGATGCCTCGGGTGCGAAGGTATGCCGCCACCGGCGCCATGCATTTTGTGAAGACTCTCGGCGCGGTGGAGAGGCCGAATGGCAGGCACGTGTACTGGAAGGCTTGCTCCCCGATGCAAAACCTGAGGAACTTGCGGTGATCTTGCCGTATCGAGACGTGGAAATACGCGTCTTTGAGGTCGATTACTGCAAACCAGTCCCCAGCCTTCAGAAGGGGGAGGATGGTTTGGAGCGTGACCATGCGGAACTTTGCCACTCGGATGTGCTTGTTGAGGTGACGGAGGTCCATGATGGGCCTGAGCCCTCCGTCCTTCTTGCTGACGATGAAATACCTGGAATAGAATCCGTCGCAAAGAGATGTCGAAGCGACTGGTTCTATTGCCCCCTTGAGCAGAAGTGCTGAGAGTTCCTCCTGCAATTGGGGGGATGGGTTGGTGGTGCGGATGTGCCCTAAGCTTGGCCATCTCTCGAATTCGATGGCGTAGCCAACGTCTAAGATTTTCAGTACCCACCGATCGGTGGTTATGGAGTCCCAAGCGGCAAGGAAGTTCCGGAGCGGTACGTACGGCATCGGATGGGTGGAGGGAGGATCTTCGGTTTGGTGAGAGTCAAGGCCGTTGCTTCTGCCTCCGATCGGGGCGCTTGGAGTTTTGGCCCTGATTCTGGAAGCGCGCGCGGTTGTAGTGCTTACGGGGTTTGTAGTATTGTTGCTTGGCCTGGTCTTGGGGACGAAAGGACTGGCGGTTGCGGTAGTCCTGGTTGTACCCTGAGGAGGACCTGCGTTGGTAGCCGCTGGTCGAGCCAAGTCGAAGTGTGTTGGACGTCGCAATGTCCTTTTGGAGCTCGTTAAGGGCACTGTCCGTGTCCGCGGCGAACAGTCCCTTCCCGTCGAAGGGGAGCTCCTCGATGAGCTTCTTCGTGTCATCGTGCAGGTCGGCCGACCTGAGCCACGCATGGCGACGGAGTTGTATGGCAGCAGCCACAGTCTTGGCCCCCGAATCGCAGATGTGGCGCGCGGTTCGGAGCTGCTGTTGGCTGAGCTGAGTCCCTTCCTCGGAGAGGGTCTCGAATTCGGCACGCAGATCAGGGGGTAGTCTGTCCAAGGAAGCCTCCACTTTACCCCACAGCTTGATGTTGTAGGCCGCCATGGCTGCCTCGTAATTCGCCGCGCGGGTGGCAAGGGAGGAGGTGGCGTAGACTCTCCGTCCGATGGCGTCCAGTTTCTTCCCTTCCTTCGTGGACGGGACAGGGACGCTGTGCACGGCGGTGCGGTGCTGGGTGGCCTTTACTACCCTCGAATTCGGCGTGGGGTGTGTATGGAGGAACTCACCCTCCTCGCCGAGGAGCTTGTATATCCCGTCCAGCCGATTGGAGACGACGTGGGATGATACTGGCCTGCTCCAAACCGTCTTGGCCGAGTGGGCGACGGCAGGGAGGAAGGGTAAGATCTTTTTGGTGTCCGCCAACCCGCACACCTCGTCCACGAATGGAGCCGGCGGGTGTTCTGCCCTGATATTCAGTATCGGGCCCATGCGGGTAAGGAGGGCGGTGAAGGACTTCTGATCCTCCGGCTGCAGGCGTTCCTTGGTGCCGACCTGCTCCACTGGGGACTTCTCGGCGTCGACCGGAGGAAGATCGTCCGTGTCCTCCTCCTCGCCTTCTCCCTCAGATGATTCGTCTGAGCCTCCAGACACCCCGCCGATGGATGGGGGTGGCAGTGAGGCCTCGGGGTCCGAGTCAGACCAGTAAGGCCTGGCTGAACTCGGTTCCTCCCCGGAGACGGATGGTGGTGGCGGCGGCAACGGTTGCGAGGCCACGGATGGGACACGGCGCCGCTTGGAGACTGCGGGTGCGTGCTCAGCCTTCCGTTTGGAGGCGGCTCGTGGAGGTCCGATGGTGGCGATGACTCTATCAGTGATCTTCTCCGTCATGGCCTCCAGGAGCGGGGACAGCATGTCCAGCGTGAGGAACGGTTGTGCGGCTGCCTCCGGTTCTCTCTCCTCCCTTCTCCCGTCAGGAAGCAGGGACGCCCTCCGCTGTGGTGGTGCCGGAGGGGTCTCCTGGTGTGGCGGGATGCCCTGTGACTCCGGCGGTGAAGCATGTGGCGGCGACGGTGGCGGCGATGTAACGGCCGCCACAAAGACGGCGGAGGCCGGAGAAGCAGAAGGAGACGGCCGATGAACCCGCGGTGTTGGGGGTAGGGAGGAAGAGTGTTTCTTGGCCTTCTTTTTCTCTTCCTTCCTTCGCTCCTCTTTGCTCTTTTTCTTTTTGAAGAGCTCAACGGTCGTGAGCTTCTTCGTGGCTGGTGGCGCTGACGAGGACGTCTCTTGGCGGGCCTCAGCCGGGCGGCTTGGGCCTTGTGGTGCCAGGGCGGACTCCATGAGGTGGGCCTGCAGTCGGTTTCTCCGGTTCTTTAGGGCGACTTTGGAGAACTTCTTGCAGGCCACGCACGAGTGCACCGGGTGGTCCTCGCCCAGACAGATCAGGCACCTCGAATGGTTGTCGGTGCTCGGGATCTTGGCCGAGCACGAGAGGCACTTCTTGAAGGCCGCCGACGATGCCATCCACGGAGGGGTGGCGAAGGGCTAGAAGGGGGGGTACCCCTTCGCGGCTCTTCTGCTTCTTATTCTCTCTCTCTCTCTTTTTTTTTTTTTTTTTGAAAGGAAAAAAGGGTTTAGGAAATTTTTAGTGCCGAAAGCTATCCCGGTGAACGACCGAACAATTCGGTAAGAAAGGAACAAAAACGGGAGAGCTCTCGAACAGGCTCCTGCTGTAGCAGCGGAAAAACAAGAACTGAGGTGGAAAGCGCGAAATGGCGCTATGGGCGGGTGGAGATGGTGGGTGGTACTAACTATTCAAATTTATCCAATCAGCTTTTCAGCTCCGACATGGCTCCCGCGCAAGCGCAGAACCCATCAGTGTGCATTCACAAACAACACGAAGGAGAATGTGAATATTTAAACATATAAATATTTACATTCTATTTCTATGGTAATAACTGGATGTCACTTATTTTGAAATGTTAGTGTGTCAAAACCAACTGCCAAATAATTGGATTTTATAGAATTTTGTAACTGCAAACTGACCTCAAAGAGAGAAACCTCAAAGAATGGGCTAGTATCCATCAACCTCTATGTTATTTGCTGAGTTCCAAATAATACAATAATACAATACAACACTTTGTTAAAGTATTGCAAGAAAAAAATTATTTAAGAGTTATTCTCCTAAAAATGAAAAATATCATCTGCATGTTAAAATATAACCAAATTAAGAAGTAAGGTTCTACTATTTCTACAAATATTGCTTCTGGTAGATCTACATATGCTAATTAAAACAAGAGTTTCATACCATCACAATTAATTTCACTTTACCTTTACTTGTGTTTCTTGAATCTCATGTAAGCAACTAGGTATATGGATTAGAAAAGAATCACACAGGAATTCATTCTAAATAGAGATGGTAATTAAACCCTCAAGACATAAAATAAGTATGATCTGTCCTGAATCTCTCAGCATGTTGCTGTAAAGAATAATCCTAGTTGTGTTTTTATAGCAGCCTTTCACTGGGTCAAATACTTCAACAGAACTATCAGCACTATCCCAAAATCCCTTCTTGGTCATTTGCTGCGAACTCAGATTCCTTCAGTATGACTCCTTGTGAAGCTGAGATTTCCTGACCAAAAACACACATCATCCTTTGCACTTCTTTTTCACCAGTTAAGGATCTAAAACCATCATTTTAACTGTGTGCATATGTGGTGCATGCACACATGCACACTCTCTATAGATTGATCAAACCACTGCTATACTGATTTTCTAGGATTACCCATCACTTTTCCACCCTTTCAGTTACAATTCTGATGCCTTTACACATCTAAAAGTAACCCACAAATGAAAGGTTACCAAGCTCAGTCTGTTGTGGCCATAGCAAAGCATGACAAACAGCTGGCCATCACTCACTTTTATGGGCTCCTAGAAGATGGAGTGGTTTCTCTTAGGTTACTGGTTTCTAAGCAATGGGAATGAAAAGTAAAGAATAACGAAAAGACACACACTTGATTATTTTTAGGCCTGGAATGTTTTATTACTCAAGTCAAAGCTTACAACAATGATTTACAGAGCTCCTCATGTTTGGAGCTTTGTTAAGCTGGTGGAAAAGTACAAATATCCATTATGTGAATGAAATTAATATTGCTACCTCCTCCCAACCCTCTGTCTAAAATGAAATATAAGTAGGAGTTGTCTTAATTGCAAGTTAGGCTTGTTCCCACCTTCTATTTAATAACAAATCCTTGCAATTAATTGGAACTGAAGAATTGCACTAATGTTTGCAGCTACTCAGAGCACCATATCCAAGTCCTTTTCAATTCATATTCCAGAAAGCAAGCAGTTAAGTAGGCAACTCCCTTTCTGATGCAAGACCTGCCAGTATGCCATCAGGATGATGCAAGATAGTTGGCTGCTACTATAAGCATTCCGGCAGCAAGCTAAGAAAAAGAAAGGTACCTGTCTCAATGTAATCATACTTCCTAATATGCTGCAGTAACTTATTTGTTAATATGCTCCTCAAGAATGCGGTCAACAACAGAGCATTCTGTAACCATACAAGAACAAGAACTACTACTACTACAACAAAACTGTACAGCAGTGGTGGGCATGGGGCGGTTCACCCCAGTTTGCCTGAACTGGTAGTAGGGTCATTCCATATCAATTCAACCAAAAAAAATTAACTTTCTCACCCAACATCTCAGATTTTGGTGAAACTTGGCTTATTTGTTCTACCCACAAAGATAAGTACCCATGCCAAATTTTAACACTCTAGCTCACTTCGTTTCCATTTTATAGGCTTTTGAAGTTTTGTATTTTTGGCAATTGTAACCAACGGATGTCGCGAAATGAAGGTCGCTGACATTTTGAAAATAATTTATAACTTTTTTATTTACCATCCAATCTTGATGAAAGTTTGTAGTCTTTTTCTTCAGAAAATGAGGATTCTAGAAAAAAATACATAATACCTCTAAGAAAACCCACTAAGTCTGAAAAAAATATTTTTGTTTACATCTTTGTATTTTTTAAAAACCAAAACATAGGTCAGCGTAAAATTCCATATCACAGAAAGGGAATGTGATAATCACAAAATCTTTTTTTCAAAATGATCCTTACTAAATGGGCTATCAAATGCAGAAAATTTTTTGATGGGGTTTTGATACCTTTGTTGTGTTTCATTATGTTATATATTAGTTTTTCAAATTGTTTTATTCACCGATTTTACTGAGTAATAAGGATTTTAAGGGATTAAAATTATCTAGGTTTAGACTATTATGAAGATTGGACAACTACCTATTTTTTCATCAGTTGATAACATAATATTTTAGCCAGAATTGTCTTCTTCAATAACTTAATTTTAGACTAACTCAACAACATAAAGAAACGATAAGGTCTGGAAACTTACCAATGTATTTGATATTTCCAATATTTACATTCTTCAACTTCTACAGTAACAAATTTAATGGAGGTTTGACATTTTCTCTTCAATTGTCCTCATACATTTTTCAGAAAACCTGTAGGTCCTTCCAGTTGAAGTGTCAGGAGGATCAACAATTGAGAGTACATGAGGTATAGGCACAGCGCAAATGTCCTCTCGCTTAGGCCAATAAAATGATGGGGATGGCCCTGCAGGATGTAAAAACTGAACTGTCACATCACCTTCTTCTTTGTTCACTTCAGTTATGATTCCAAAGTACCATAGATTGTCACATTTACAAGCCACATAGCACGATGGGTTCAAATTTTCTTCTCTCACAAATGATGTTAATTTGTTCTTTAAGTCAAACGTGATGGCAGGTTTCTCATCAGTACTGATCCTTCTTGTTTCCAAGTTCCCCAAACAGTCTATTGGCTTAAAGTTATGGAAACATCTGGTTCCTGGAACTGTTTGTATGTCTACAAAGCGTTTCTCCAAGTCAGAGTGTATCTTCGACATGTCATCTTTAGAAATAAAATAAAAATTAACTTTCGTAATGTTTGATTTACAAAACTCGAACAAATGTAATGGAGACAGTATTTGATTTTCAAGAGGTCGCTGTAGACTTTCCTTTCTTGCTAATCTTTTCACAGTACCCCCAATCCCATCACATTCAGTTTTCCCGTGACTAGTCGCAAAAAACGACCACTGGGCCTTGAATTTAAAATCTTTTTCATGCAGGCAAAGATTAATAAAATTAAATTTATTTTTATATTGGCCTGCACAGCCATCACTGAAGTAGTGGATCTCTGTTACATGTGAATACTGTTCTTTAATGAATTCTGTTACTATTTCTTGGATTTTGTAGACCATAGAAACATCATGTTTCATGTCATCAGATATAACACAGAGAGACGAGACTAATCTTTCACCTGTTACACTGCTTAGGTTAATTATAATAGGATGCACAGTGCAAGAGTCTGATGTCCAGTGGTATCCCTGGGCTTCATCCTGGATAGTGAAAGAGTAATTTTCACTAAAATCCATTGATACTGCAGCAAAGTTTGTATCAGATGATTCCTTCAGTGTTTTAAAAAACTATGATTGTGACTTTGCTATGAAAGAGTGGGGAACAAGTTTTTCCAATTTAGATGACAGGTCTTCTATGTAGTCTTCAATTTTTGCTGTTTGTCTTATCGTTTGCGTTCTATCAGTTGAAATCCACTGATTAAATTCAATGGTGTCATCTTCGTCAAAATCTTCAAATTTTGCTAGTAAAAAACTTGTCAGATTTCCTTTTGGTGGGCAAAGGTTACAATGTCTTAACATACACTCACGACTTGGGTTTTCACATTTTTGTTAGGTCTTTGTAGCTTTCTTCCAAATGTGCAGCATGAATTAATAAAATGACATTCTGAACAGGCCAATAGACCTGACAATCTATGGTACTTTGGAATCATAACTGAAGTGAACAAAGAAGAAGGTGATGTGACAGTTCAGTTTTTACATCCTGCAGGGCCATCCCCATCATTTTATTGGCCTAAGCGAGAGGACATTTGCGCTGTGCCTATACCTCATGTACTCTCAATTGTTGATCCTCCTGACACTTCAACTGGAAGGACCTACAGGTTTTCTGAAAAATGTATGAGGTCAATTGAAGAGAAAATGTCAAACCTCCATTATATTTGTTACTGTAGAAGTTGAAGAATGTAAATATTGGAAATATCAAATACATTGGTAAGTTTCCAGACCTTATCGTTTCTTTATGTTGTTGAGTTAGTCTAAAATTAAGTTATTGAAGAAGACAATTCTGGTTAAAATATTATGTTATCAACTGATGAAAAAATAGGTAGTTGTCCAGTCTTCATAATAGTCTAAACCTAGAGAATTTTAATCCCTTAAAATCCTTATTACTCAGTAAAATCGGTGAATAAAACAATTTGAAAAACTAATATATAACATAATGAAACACAACAAAGGTATCAAAACCCCATCAAAAAAAATTCTGCATTTGATAGCCCATTTAGTAAGGATCATTTTGAAAAAAAGATTTTGTGATTATCACATTCCCTTTCTGTGATATGGAATTTTACGCTGGCCTATGTTTTGGTTTTTAAAAAATACAAAGATGTAAACGAAAATATTTTTTCAGACTTAGTGGGTTTTCTTAGAGGTATTATGTATTTTTTTCTAGAATCCTCATTTTCTGAAGAAAAAGACTACAAACTTTCATCAAGATTGGATGGTAAATAAAAAAGTTATAAATTATTTTCAAAATGTCAGCGACCTTCATTTCGCGACATCCGTTGGTTACAATTGCCAAAAATACAAAACTTCAAAAGCCTATAAAATGGAAACAAAGTGAGCTAGAGTGTTAAAATTTGGCATGGGTACTTATCTTTGTGGGTAGAACAAATAAGCCAAGTTTAATCAAAATCTGAGATGTTGGGTGAGATAGCCTGGTTGAACTGACACGGAATTACCCAGTAACAATTCTGGGTGGTCTCCCGGGGGGGGGGGGAGTAACTTTTCTGGGAGACCACCCAGGGTTGTTACCTTTTTTTGAGGTGGCCGGTTTGGCCACCTCTCCGACCAGCATGCCTGCGTGTTAAGATACCAATTGACGCATGTGCGCCTCCAGTGCTCAGCATGCATGTGTCAATTGATATCTTAAAATGCATGTGTGCTGACAAAGCAGCCATTTTGTGCTGCACTGTTGGGCGGCTGTTGAGGCCCTCAGCGGCCTCCTTGTAAGTGTGGCGGTGGCTGAGGCCCTCGCTTGAATTGCCCAGCACCACAGGCCTGTTGCTACACCGCCGCCGCGCCAGGCCGTGACGCCACACCAGGCCACACTGCACCACCGCGCCGCCCCACGCTGCCAGGCCAGGCTGCACCACCACTGCACCAGGTCATGTCGCACCACAGGGCTGGGCTGTGCCGTGCTGCTACTCCAGACCGCCACTCTAGGCCATCCTAAAACACTGGGCCCATGCCACCTGGCTATGCCATGCCACTGTGTATCCCTCACTGACAAGCTGGGAGGAGGAGAAAACACAGTTGGCCCAACATCAGCCCAAGTGAATGCCCTGCCACCTGTTCCCCAGGGTAAGTGATTCTCCTTTGGGTGTGGGATAGGTGGAATGTGTATTTAATGTGTATTTTATGTGTGCTTTTATGTGTATATTTATGTGTACTTTATGTGTATTTTTATGGCTTTTATGTGTATTTAATTTGTATTTTTATGTGTATTTTTATGTGTTTTTTATGACTTTGGTTGCACCCACGACATTGGCTCTGGCCATGACATTGGCTCCGCCCATGACATTGGCTCCACCCACAATGTGGTAGTAAAATTTTTTGGCTGGTATTCACTAGTTTACAGGTTGTAGTCCAGTGAGTTTACTTCCTTTACTTTTATCTTTAAAAAAAAACCCTGATATGTCCATTACATTGTATACTCACATGTAGACTTTGCTTTTAATCTCTGTACAACAGATAGTATATTTTAGGTTCCTAATACAAAAGATTGTTCTGCCTCAAAAACAAAGGTTCTTTGCTGAATTTCAAGGTAAACAAGTCAATGGAGAATCAACAGATAGTATCCTGCCACCATTACTTTTTAACATTTACACAAATGATCAATCAATGTTCCTGTATGCCAAATCCATTGAGCAACAGCTTATCATAATTTAGCAGATCTTTTCTAATATTACAAAAACAACCAGCTGAAAACTCTGGGAAATGAGTGTTTCATACCACCACATACTTCTTGCTATTCTAGTTGTTCTCAGTTGTAGATTATTGAAGAACAATACAAAATGGATTAGACTTTTGATCCCACAGTCACAGTCTTAGGACAAGTCACACCTTTCACTTTCTCTCAATACTTGTTCCTCTTAAGTCATAAGACTTGTCCGTAGAAATAATTTTAAAGGTAAAATAATGTGACCACCTCAATTTTCAAGACCTAGTACAACATATACATATATGCAATACTATTTTCAACACTATTGTTTTTGACACAATGGGCACAGAGCTGGGTGGGTTGAGGGGGATGGTGGAGGATAGGAGTGCCTGGTGTGCGATGGTCTATGGGGTCACAAAGGGTCGGACTTGACTGAGACTGGACAGTAACAAAATTTGACAGAAAGGCCACATTTCCATTACTATTATTTTTCTTCTGCAGCTATCCTTTCAAATGAAGTAAAATGACCTTTGAGATAGAGAACCTCTCTATCCACAGGCAATAGCAAAGAAGTTAGTAATACAGTTCAATAAAAGGGAAATACTGCAAACTTTAGTCTTTTACTAGCAACAACATGGTCTTGAATGAATTCTGAATGAACTATCGTCATGGCATAGCCCTTCTTGAAGGGTTATTTTAGATGAATACACATCATAAAAATCTTATCTGAAACCAAACAAGAAAGACAAGTCAGATTAACTTGTACTCTCTGTATGCTTAGTTACCAAGGCAGGGTTTGGACATTATAGCCATGACCTAGACTTAAGAGAGTTAAAACCTAGGTAAATAAACTAAATTTACAGTGAAGTCAAAATTTCCAACAAAGAAAATTATGAAATCTATTTCTCATATATATAAAGGAAGAGATAGCAAAGGAGTACACACTAGAATTATATTAAAATGGCAAAATAATGGTTCCTTGTTCTGTTTGTCTTGCACATAAAAGTATTAGTCCAAGGAATTTTACAATCTACAAAAGAAATCATGCATGAACTCCAGACTATTGCTTATAATCTGCCATTTTCTTTCAGATTCACAGAATATTCTAACTCTATGTTTGTCTCATCATTTCATTAACACCTGCATATTGTCAGAGCAGAATTTGTGATCTGGTTTTAGACCATTCAAGATGGAGATAGTAATGTGTGGGAGACCCTTCATAACAGGGGTTGGAATGTGTAAACATGCTAGTCTCGTGGTTTGGAAGATATGGAGCCTAATGTGTGATGGACATGTCATGCTGTGTGGTCATTAGCTGGAATCCTTTAGGAAAATGGCAAGGAGGTGGACCCTGAGGGAGGAGATCAAACCCAGAAGGTGGGGGCCAGGATACACATTCTCTTGGACCTGATGTTTGGAGTTAAGAGAGAACTGCAATCATGTAGCTGCTTAAGCTAGAAGCGGTGCCACTGGGCTTTCTCCAAAAAGCAGCTTTCTTCATTTCTTTATTATGACATGCATTCTGAACTTTTGATAAACTTTCTTCTGTAACTTTCTTTGATTACAGTATACAGTAATACCTTGGATAACGCTAAGACTTGGTTCCACAAGTCTTGGTGTTATCCGATTTTTAGCGTTATCCGATGCATGTTAAAATCCTATGGGATGGATCGGATAACGTTAAAGCTCCATAGAGATACATTGTAACCTCACAGGCTTTAGCGGTTGTTATCCGATCCATCCCATAGGACCTTAACGTTATTCGATCCAATTCTCCTCCCCAGATTACTTAACGTTATGCGATTTTAGCGTTATCTGAGGTAAACGTTATCCGAGGTATTACTGTACTTTTCAATGAGATGACTGGAGTAATTACTGTACTTGGTTTGACGCTACATCATTTACACTAATCCCATGAGCTACCTTGCTCACCACCTAGATCCAGGTCAGGAGTGAGAAGGCAAGCTTTAGGAAAAGCCTGGACTGTTTGGCCAGAAGATCAGGCAGTATCAGGTGGGATCCCATTGTGAGGAGGCCGAAGTGCTACTTGTGAGTAAGAGGATCCTTACACATATTACTTTAAAAGATGTTACAATGGTACACATAACCAAAGATTTTTAGGTATTAAAGTTTTTTTTCCAAAGAAACCTAGCCCTGATTTATATGTGTCTAACATCTCTTGGTGTTATCTGGGATCGGTTTGATCCTGTTGGCCCTGAGGAAGTGGACAGGCTTCTTGTATCTGTTCGCGCCACGACCTGTGCACTGGACCCATGCCCTGCCTGGTTAATTAAAGCTTCCAAGATTGTGGCAGGTGGCTGGGTCGAGGCGATCATTAACGCTTCATTAAAAGAGGGGCATTTTCCTGAACCTTTTAAACACGCTTTAGTGCTTCCCCTCTTAAAAAAGCCGTCCCTCGTCCCCACGGTAATATCCAACTACCGTCCAGTGTCCAACCTACCTTTTTTAGGTAAGGTTTTGGAAAAGGCTGTGGCACAGCAGTTGCAGGAAGTCCTGGATGAAGCGGATTATCTGGACCCGTTTCAGTCAGGATTCAGGCCCGGATATGGTACTGAAACTGCACTTGTCGCATTGGTGGATGATCTCTGGAGAGAGCGGGACGGAGGGGAGCCGTCTGTCCTTGCTCTTCTTGACCTCTCAGCGGCTTTTGATACTGTCGATCATGGCATCCTTCTGGGAAGGCTCCAGGGTCTGGGGATCCAGGGCACAGTGTTGTCCTGGTTTTCCTCATTCCTGAGGGGCAGGACCCAGTCGGTGTGCCTGGAGAAGTCCAGCCCTAGGCCCCTGCAATATGGGGTGCCTCAGGGCTCGGTACTTTCTCCTCTCCTATTTAACATCTATATGAAGCCACTGGGTGAGATCATCCGTTCCCATGGGGTAAGGTATCATCAATATGCAGATGATACCCAGTTATACATTTCCGCCCGTAGGGACCCAAGCGGTGCGGTGGAAGTCCTTTCCAGGTGTCTGGAGGCTGTTAAGGTCTGGATGGGGGACAACGGGCTACAGCTGAATCCCGGCAAGACTGAGTGGCTGTGGGTAAGGGGTCCTGTGTTAACTCAGGAGCTGCCACCTTTGGTTCTGGATGGGGCAGTCCTGCCCCAAACAGACCCGGTGCGTAATCTGGGGGTCCTCCTGGACTCACGGCTACTGTTCGAAGAGCAGGTGGCAGCCGTGGCCAGGAGGGCTTTTGCACAACTTCGTGTAATACGCCAGTTACGCCCACTCCTGGACCGGGACGCTCTGCTTATGGTCACACATGCGTTGGTCACCTCCAGACTTGATTATTGTAACGCGTTCTACATGGGGCTGCCCCTGATGACCATCCGGAGATTCCAGCTGGTCCAAAATGCGGCGGCCCGGGTAGTGGTGGGGTGTGGGCGTTATGCTCGTGCTTCACCGCTGCTCCGGGAACTGCATTGGTTGCCAGTATGTCTCCGGGTGTAATTCAAGGTGCTGGTTATTACCTTTAAAGCCCTATATGGTAGTGGGCCAGGATACCTAAGAGACCGCGTCACCCCAAGAACATCTGTCCGTCCCACCAGGGCGGATCGGAGAGGCTCCCTTGTTATTCCTTCGGCGAGAGAGGCGCACCTCGCCTGCACCAGGAGGAGAGCCTTCTCCGTGTCCGCTCCGACCCTCTGGAACCTCCTGCCCACCGAACTGCACCTTCAGACAGAGCTCCTGCCCTTCCGGAAGGGCTTAAAAACCTGGCTGGCAGGGCAAGTTTGGGGACCCGGGAACGTGGGTTCTCATACCAAGTGGCTTATTTAATGGGTTGCCACCTCTGGGTCCGATCCTGGGATTGTGTATTGCTTTTAACTTCTGATGATTTTTAACTTCTGATGTTTTTACTGATGTAGATTGTTTTATGCTTTTATTTTTTTTTTGTAAGCCGCTCAGAGTCGGGTTCTCCCGATTGGGGCGGGGTAACAAATGCAATAAAATAAAATAAAATAAAATAAAATCTCGTCATGCTGGAACCAATTTATAGTAACCCTAACATAGATTTCAAGGTAAGAGATATACAGTTAAACCTCACATAAAGAGCACCTCGCTTAAAGAGTAACTTGCTCAAAGAGCAGAATTTTCTCTGAATGTTCACCTCGCTTAACAAATAAAACCAACCAAAAACTTGCTTAACAAATAAATTGGGTTCGCAATCCTCCCACAATTGGTCATTTACAATGGTGTTTAACTTAAAGAGCTAACTCACTTAAAGAGCAATCCTGTGGAATGCATTATGCTCTTTAAGCAAGGTACAACTGGAGTCATTTTACTAGTTCACCACTACCCCAGGTGGACTGGCCTCTAAACCTGGCCTCTAAACCTCCCTCAGCCATAAAAACTCATAGGGTGGGGGTGTAACTGGTAAAACCATTCTTTAAATATTTTATTTACAGCAGAACAACAAGAAGAAGGAAACTCCCACCATTGTAGTAATGCAAGGTTGTGCCCACCAGGTGTTGTTAGAGTTAAACCACTTCTTGACTTCCAGTGGTGAGCAGTAATGGGAGTAATAGTATGAAAACATTGAAAAGGCTGCAAGTTGCTCTCCTTGCACTAGTGTTTTATTTACAGCAGAACAACAAGAAGAAGGAAACTCCCACCATTGTAGTAATGCAAAGTAAGGAATGGCTTGTTTCTGGAAGGTCACAGTCTGCTCAATTTCAGCAATAGTGCAAGTAGCATGGATCCTGTATTATGCTTGTAGAACTTTCCAATCAGCAGAAGCTCAATAAAATATGTGTCCTACTATTTATTTATTAAATGTATGTCCCCACTAGCCCTCTGGTCTGTACATTCCTCTGAGACTTTTGCCCGCCAAAACACCCTGGGAATGGAATGTGTCCCTTAGAGTAAATTAATTGCAATTGGATGAGGTCCCACACGTGGGAAGGCTGATAGGGTGAGAATAAAAGGAAAGTGTGAGGGATTTACTTTCTCTTTCAACATGGAAGGCCACGGGAAGGGCCTCATGTGATGAAGCCGTGAGTAAAGAAGGCCAAAGGGCCTACCTAAGTCAAGTTTTATTATTGTTGTGTACTTTGAATGGCTAGACTGCAAGTCTGATTTCCCACGCTATATTTCTTTATTTCACCTTAATAAAATTCATAAATTATAGATCCTTTGTCTATTCAATTGGAGTAGGAGCTGACTGGACCACACTCAGTGATGGGATGTAACAGGTTTTCACCAGTTCTCTAGAACTGGTAGTAACTTTTCCCAGTGTCCTGGATAACCGGCAGCAGCTTTTGGGGAGGGAACCACCTTCAGGGCTTACCTTTTCACTGGTTCCCCCACTGCATATGCGCATCAAGCACTTGGTGCGCATGCATGCCTACAGTGTTTGGCATGTATGCACAGCCTCTATGCTGTCCTCCCAAGCGGGGAGGAGGAAGAGAAGCTGCTAGCTTGAAGCTCCCTATAGCCTGCTCCCCAGGGTAAGTGACTCACCTTTGGATGGGGTGTGTCTGTGTGTATTTTAATGTGTATTTAATACCTTTATCTATATTGACATACTACCACAGTTCCTAAAACGGCCTGGCGGCTGGTAGCCTGGCTTGGGGTTTTTAAGCAAAGTCTTGGAGTTACCTCATCAATAAGCTACACCTGTGCTGTTCCAATTGCTGTTCCAATTGGAGAACCCTTAAGGAGGTACAGCTGTTTTACATTTACATTAGGGCATATTATCCTAGAGAACTGGTTAGGCAAAGACTTAGTACCTAACTTCTTTAACTGTTGAAAAGTTGAAAAGTACCAAAATGAAGCCATCTTGTGGAGAGTTCATTCTGTAATTCCTTCCATCTGACCTAGTGTGAGAAAGATTAACCAGAATAAGCTTTAAGCTCTGGTTTAAAAGCTCTGTTTGTTTTGTGTTTGGGGTGGGTGGGTGAGTGGGTGTATTTTAATGTATTTTTTATTTTATTTATTTATTTTTTAAATTTATTTACGGATTTGTGTTGTGGGTGGGTGGGTTGAGGTGTGTGTGTTTATTTTTTTGTTTTATTATTATTTATTATTTTTATTATTTTTTCTTTGGCCTGGCCATGTCATGACATCATGATGTTGGCTCCACCCATGACATCATGATATCATGACATTAGCTCCACCCACACTGTGAGGACATCACGGTGGGGTAGTAAAAATTTTGACATCCCACCACTGACCACACTACATAGGCCATGAAAAGCTACCTTATCTGAGCCCTGCACATTTTCACTAGCCAAAAGCCAGGCAGAGTCATGGGTAATCCATTTGAAGGGATTGCCCCTCCCAGAGAGGACAGGCTGCTGTTGGTCAGGAGTGCTGTACAGTGAAGTGTGAGCAAGAAGGCATTTAAAAATCACTAGACAAACAGATTTCAACCATGACACTTCATTCTATTGTTACCAAAGTGTGTGAGTATTTTGGTTTTCAGTGCATTCCTATGGGAAATTGCATTCAATGCATTAAAATGGGAAATTCAGTTAAAGTAATTTTCACTGTAAGAAACGTCCCAGAGAATTCATTAATTACATTAACTGAAGTTTTGCACAGTCCCCGCCACTTTTCCCAGCAGTGGGAGGCTTGGTGGAGCATAATCGCTCCATTTTCAAGTTTCTCTGTCGCTCTTCCACGACACTTCCGCAGGGAAAGCGTGCCATTCTAGGACTTCCAGGTTCCACACCAGGCACTCAGTTTTCCTAATTGCATGGTTAAAACACTAGTGCAAGGAGAGCAACTTGCGGCCTTTTCAATGTTTTCATACCCTTACTCCCATTACTGCTCACCACTGGAAGTCAAGAAGTGGTTTAACTCTAACAACACCTGGTGGGCCAAAGTTGTCCACCACTTTATTATTGACAAGTCACATGAATATAAGTAGCAACTAAGAGTGTACAGTACTTTTTTTACACCCAGACCTGATACAAACTAATGCTTTCATAGTTCAAGTGAACCTACATCTGAATAATCTAAGTCCATCATTTCATCCCCTACATCATACCAACTTAGGGTGCATTTTGTTTACATAGGGAGAATGAACTTGTTTTCCAGTGTATACCTGAATGGTCTCCAAACAGCTATAGCAGCACAGAGCTACTTAAGCCTTCCTTTGTAATTAAACAAAGAAAAACTTAAGTAGCTCTTTGTTACCCTGCAATGACCCAACCAGAATAGGTAATTGGTTTATGGGAATTGCTTCAAAGAAATATATTAGAGAGCAGGGATGACATTAGCATATAAATCTCTATGGAGTTTAATTTAAGAAGGAATAGGTTCCCTACCTGAAAGAGTTATTTGGAAGTTTTTTCGAAGCTCTAACCAGAGCTGTTATAAGATGTCTGCCCTATTTTTACAGCTGAAAGCTTCATTGATTCGCACAAGAGACTTGCAACTAATATCTTGTGGCACTGTAGTGACCTACATGTAATTATTGCATGCTTCTAACAAAATATTTGTATACAACCTGAATTTACAGGTTACATTATTGGTTAGATTTGGTTTGTACCCATAACAGAAAGCCAAACATCACTTAATGGTACTGTAGCTGCCTGCTAATCAGGGTTTTTCCTTCATATGAAATTATTGGTTTTGACAGATTCCCTCTATTGCTTACAGCTTTTTCCAATGCACAATAAAAATGTTAAACATAATTTACTCAGAAGCCATTGTAGGACCATCTATTTCATTCTTAACTTTCCCCTACAAAGTTTAAAGTCTAAGGGGAAACAAATACAAGGAATATGAAAGGTGGCATCTTCAGACTTAGAGTTTTCACCCTCTAACTTTCATTATAAGATCTTTCCAGATTACATTTAAAGAGGAGAATTCAATTATTGGGGTTGGAGGAAGGGAAAAAACACAATCCTCACAGATAATTATTGTGAAATAACCCTTGAGTATGTCAGCATTCTCAGATGTGTCAGAAAAACACACTGTCTTTTCATATAGGGGCCAATACATTAGCCCTTTAATATAGAAATTTCTTTTATCACCTTGGCAGAGGATTTACACTGTAGATTGCCTGGTTTCAGTGCCCTGTTAGTTTTCCTTGAGAATTGATATTAGAAAATTTGGTGTCCCTGGATTGAGGACTGAGCCCCTCTGTAATTAAGTAGTCATCATCCTTCTTCAAGTCACCCTTTTCAAGTCATAAATTAAGTGCATTGTTGATGTATCCAAATGATGTCCCACAAGTTTTAATTTATTCCCTACATTATTCAACATCTGGATGAAGACACTCGGAGAGGTTATTCAGAGTTATGGAGGGGGATGTCACAAATATAACAAAGCCACTTCTACAGCTCCTTTGTCAGTTATCATGGAAGCAACCAATATTATTGAATGTGACTTGAGCTTTAAACATCAGTTAGTATAAAATGTGGCAGACAAGCAGCTAACTGGTTTAAGTTTATTTTTATTTATTTATTTATTTATTGTTCATACTTGATATCCCACCCCAATCGGGTAAACCCGACTCTGGGCGGCTTACATCCTGAATCATAATATAAAGGCCTTAAAAATTCATAAAATTCATAAAAATTTAAAACATTCAACAATAAAAGCAAATAAACACATAAGGACAGGTTTCACTTACCAGTAACTGTCGTTCTCCGAGTATGTTGTTTGGGGATTCACAATGATGGGTTCTGCGCCTGCGCTGAATCCTGAGCGGAGCTGGAAAGCTGATTGGATAAATAGTTTTAAATGTGGGACCGCCCACCATGCCCAACCCCTTCTTGCGCCATTTCGCGCTCTCCCCTCAGTTTGATACTAGAGCTGCCTGCGAAGCATAAGGCCATCTCAGGCCGGCAGCCTTGAGGGGAGGTAGGGTTGGGTCGTGTGAATCCCCAAACAACATACTCGGAGAACGACAGTTACTGGTAAGTGAAACCTGTCCTTCTCCTTCGTGTTGTTTGGGGATGCACACTGATGGGTGACTAACAAGCTCACTTACTTGGATGGTGGGCAGCCGGCGTCCTGAGATGTAGGAGAGCGCGATGGCATCATGGATGGGCGGTCATCAACGAAGAGGATCGGAGACCAGCCGTCAGGATGGACCTGCCCCGTCTGACGTCGGGAGCAGACCTTGTGTCAACCCGATAGTGGGTGATGAAGGTGGAGGATCTGGACCAGGTAGCAGCCTTGCAGATGTCCTCCATTGGGATACCCTCCAGGAACGCAGTGGAGGAAGCCAATGTCCTGGTGGAATGTGCCCGGACATGGGGAGGTGGTGGCAAGGACGACATCTCATAGGCCAGGTAGATGGTGCTTGAGATCCACTTGGAAAGTCTCTGGGCAGACAGAGTGTCCCTTGGACTTGCCACCATAGGCCACAAACAGTTGCTTGGCTCTCCTGAAGGACGCAGTCCTTTGCGTGTAGAACAGCAAGGCCCTCCTGACATCCAGCGAATGCCACTCTCTCTCTTGTGCAGACGAAGGATTCAGGAAGAATGCTGGAAGCGTGATGGACTGGGCCAGGTGGAATTCAGTCAGGACTTTGGGCAGAAAGGCCAGGTCCGGGTGCAATACTACCCTATCGGGGTAGAACTTGAGAAAAGGAGGGTCAGACCGCAGGGCTGCCAGTTCTCCTGCCCTCCGGGCAGAGGTGATGGCTACGAGAAAGGCAGTTTTGTAAGAAACAAACTTAATGTCCACTGTAGCCATGGGCTCAAAGGGCGCCTTCGTAAGCGCGGTGAGCACAGCAGTGAGGGACCACTGAGGAGGTGGTATCTTTACTGGAGGGTAGGCATTACGCAGTCCCTGGAGGAATCTTTTAACAGTCTTGTCTCTGAAAGTGGAGGACAATACTGATGAAGGTGGGGCCTTGGCCACCACCGCAGCCAAGTGGACCTTTAAGGATGAGTGTGCAGATCCTGACTCGGCCAGGTGCAGGAGGTAGGACATGACGTCCTGCAGGGATGCTGAGTCCACGGTACGGTCGTTGGATACCAGAAAGTCCGTGAAGCGACGGTACTTGGCATCATAGGACTTTTGCGTGGAAGGTTTCCTTGATAGTTCAAGGATCCGTGTTAGGTCGGGCGGATAAGCCAGGCCGTCAGGTGTAGGCTCGGCAGATCCGAGTGGAGGATCCGACCGTCCTCCATGTGGAGGAGATTCGGATCGGTGGGTAGGCGAAGGCGGTCGCAAGCCAGGATTTGGAGCAGCGGGAACCACGGCTGGCGCGGCCAGGACGGGGCAATCAGGATGGCCCAGGCGGTCTCCGCACGGATCCGTACCAGGACCCGTTGGATGAGAGGGATCGGTGGAAACATGTACAGTAGTTCCTGGTGCCACGACACCATGAAGGCATTGCCCTCCGATCTGTGGCCGATCCCCGCTCGGGAGCAGTAACGGTGGCACTTGGTGTTGGCCTGTGTCGCGAACACGTCTAGGTTCGGAGTGCCCCACCGTCGGCACAGACGGTCGAACACCGATCCGTCTAGTTCCCACTCGTGCATCGCCGTCCCTTTGCGGCTCAGGGAGTCCGCATCGGAGTTCAGGGTGCCCTGGATGTGGACACCTATGGGGAACACGTGTACCTTCAGGCACCACTCCCAAATCTGGACAGTCAAGTGAAGGAGGGAGAGAGACTTGGTCCCTCCTTGCCGGTTGAGGTAGGCTAGGGTCGTGGTGTTGTCCGAGGCGATCTGCACCACGCGGCCCGCTATTGATAGTCTGAAGGACCTCATCGCCTTCCACACCGCCAACAGTTCAAGGAAGTTGATGTGGTGGTTGGCTTCCGCGGGCGTCCAGACGCCGTGGACTCGTAACCCGAGGCAGCATGCACCCCATCCGTGTGTGCTCACGTCGGTGGTGACTTGGACGGATGGTGCGGGAAGGGTGAAGAGTCTCCCCGCTGCCACATTGCTGTCCATTGTCCACCAGTTCAACTGGTCTTGCAGCTCGGGAGTTGGTGTGAGCCACTTCCCGAGGTCGTCGTGGGTGCTGTTGAAGGATGCGAGGAGCCACGACTGGAGCGATCGCATCTTTAGTTTGGCGTGTGAGATCACTGCCGTGGTCGACGCCATGAGTCCTAGCAAGCGGAGGGCGTCCCTCGCACGGACCCGACGCCTGCCCTGGATCCGTGCCACCACCGCACGGATGTCGAGCAGACGTTTGGGCGGAGCGTAGGCTCTTAGAGCCAGAGAGTCCAATACGGCTCCGATGTAGTCTATTCTTTGAGTGGGGGTCAACTGGGACTTCTTATAGTTGACCCGTAGACCGAGACTCTGCATAAGGGCCAGGCAATGGGCAACATCGTCCTTGGCTTTCTGTTGGGTTGGGGAGCAGACCAACCAGTCGTCTATGTACGGGAACACTTGGACGCCTTGCAGCCGAAGATGAGCAGCCACCGGCGCCATGCACTTCGTGAAGACCCTTGGAGCGGTGGAGAGGCCGAAGGGTAGACATGTGTACTGGTAGATGTCGCCGCCGACCTGGAAGCGTAGGAAGCGGCGGTGTTCCCTCCTGATGGATACATGGAAGTAGGCATCCTTCAGGTCGATGACGGTAAACCAGTCCCCGTGGTTGATCAGTGGGAGGATGGAGTGAAGAGTCACCATCCGGAACTTCCTCGCGTCGATGTGCTTGTTGAGGAGACGGAGGTCCAGGATTGGACGTGCCCCCCCGTCTTTTTTGTCCACGAGGAAGTAGCGGGAGAAGAACCCTTCGTGAGACTCCGACGCTGCAACCGGTTCTATGGCACCCTTCTCTAGGAGAGCTGATAGTTCTTCCTGGAGCGGTGGGGACGGATCGGTGACGCGGACCCGTCCTACAGTAGGGCATTTCTTGAACTCGATCGCGTAGCCAGAGTCTAAGATGGTTAAAACCCATCGGTCTGTGGTGATGGCAGACCAGGCCGATAGGTAGTTGGTGAGGGGACGGTAAGGTAGAGTCTCGGTCACGGAAGAGTCAAACACGTTGCTTGCCCTTCCGTTCCGTCCGTTTACCCGTCTTGTGACGCTGCTGGTAGCGTGGGCGGCTGGGTTGTGGTCGTGGCCGGTAGGGTTGGTACCGGGAGTAGTCCCCCTGCCTCTGTGGTGGGCGAGGTTGGTAGGACGGACCCGCCTGCGACGTCGATGGTTGGTCCTGTTGGTAACGGCTGGACCCACGGCGTGGAGGGCGGAGCTGCTTTATGGTGGCGTAGTCCCCTTTCAGCTCCCCCAAGGAGGTGTCGGTCTCCTTGGCGAAGAGGCCCTCGCCATCGAAGGGTAGCTCGTCCACGAGCTGCTTGACGTCTTCCTGCAGGTCAGCCGAGCGGAGCCAGGCGTGGCGGCGGAGCTGGATGGCGGAGGCCAGGTTCTTCGCCTCCGACTCCGTGACGTGGCGGCCCGTACGGATCTGCTGGAGAGCGAGTTGGTTTCCCTCCATGCAGACCCTCTCGAAGTCCGCTCGCTTGTCCGGTGGTAGCAGCGACTTGAAGGACTCCGCCTGTTCCCACAGTCGGCACTGGTAGCCCCCCATGGCCGTCGCGTAGTTGGACGCACGGAAGGACAAGGAGGCATTGGCGTAGAACCTCCTGCCCAGTGCGTCCAGCTTCTTCCCTTCCTGGGTCGACGGAACGGGGGTGCTACTGATCGGTGTCCGGTGTTGGGAGCCTTTCACCACTTGGGAGTTCGGCGCCGGGTGGACATGCAAGAAGTTGGAGTCGTCCAGCAGTCTGTACATGGAGTCCACCCTGTTGGACACCGAATGGGAAGAGACGGGTCTCTTTCAGACCTCCTTGGCCGCCTTGGCGATCTTCGGGAGTAGTCCCAGGCGGACGGGGACTAGCTCCTTCCGGTCGACCATGCCGCAGACGACATCTTCGCATTCGTCCAGGGGAGCCTCCGCCCGGATCCCCAGCGTGGATCCGAGGCGGGTGATGAGGGCCGTGTACGTTTTCTGGTCCTCCGGTTGGGAGCCGTGGACGGAGCCGATGTCATCGTCCGGGGATTTGTCAACCGCAACCGGTGGTGGCCGATCCTCCTCCTCCTGGTCCGATGAGTCGTCGGAGCCTCCCGACCGCTCCGAGATGCTGGGCGGTGGCAGGTAGGCCTCGGGGTCCGAGTCCGACCAGTACGGCCTGGCGGATCTCGGGTCGCTCCCCGGCAAAGGCAGCTGGTACGGAGGGAGAGAGGCCTCCGACCGCGCCTGTTCCACGCGTTGCCTCTTCGGTGCCGGGCCCTCATCACGGAGCGGTGGTGCCTCCGTGGTTGGTTCGGGAGGCAGAGGGTGCTCCACGAACTCAGACGATGCCGGCCTAGGGCCCTGGAGTTCGGCGTGCAACTTCCGCACCATCGCCTCGATAAACGGGGCGATGATGCTCAACTGGGGTGGCGCTTCGGAAGCCAGACCAGGAGCCATGGAAGAGACGCGAAGAGAGGAAGATCGTCGTGGCGGTGGAGGTGGAAGAATCTCTGGTGACGGCGGAGGGCTGGGGGCCCTCTCCGGTGTTGCGGCTTCTCGGGCAACGACCGACTTCCTGCCCGGCGTAGGTGGGGCTGCAGCCGGGGCGGATGCTAGGGAGCGTGGCGGCGAAGGGTGAGCCGGTCCCGGGGTCAGTGGGAGAGAAGACGAAGAGCTACGACGCTTCTTCTTTCTTGTCTTTTTTCTTCTTCTCCTGCTCCTTCTTCCGCTTGAACAGTTCGGAGGCCGAAGGCCGTGAAGAAGGAGCGGAGGTCGAAGGAGCAGACGTTGAGGCAGCGGCCTGCTCTGGAGCTGGGGGAGGCGGTGGTGCGAGTGCGGCCTCCATGAGGTAGGCTTGGAGGCGGTACTGGCGGTTCTTGATGGCGGCCTTCGAGAAGACTCTGCACACCTCACAGGTCTGGACCTGATGGCTCTCCCCGAGGCAGCGGAGGCAGCGCACGTGTCCGTCCGAGCTAGGGAACTTTCTCTTGCAGGACGGACACTGCTTGAACGCTGCCGCTGAGGCCATCCACCGAAGTAGATGGCCGAAGAGAAAAAATTATCCCGGCCGAGAGGCCCCGGCACGAGATTGTGTAGAAAACGGTTGGTTTTTTGTTTTTTTTTTTACCGGCGGCTGAGGGCGAGCCCCCAGCCACACGAGGACCAAGGGATTAAGTCCCCTGGTCCGAGAAAAATTGTAGGGTATAAAAATTGGAAGATTCTGAGACAATCTCAGCTAAAGTACTCACAGCTTTTTTTCCAGGCTCCTGCTTGCGCAGCGGAAAAAAGCAAACTGAGGGGAGAGCGCGAAATGGCGCCAGAAGGGGTTGGGCATGGTGGGCGGTCCCACATTTAAAACTATTTATCCAATCAGCTTTCCAGCTCCGCTCAGGATTCAGCGCAGGCGCAGAACCCATCAGTGTGAATCCCCAAACAACACGAAGGAGAATAACTGATACAAATACCAGATGGGGGGGATGGCTGCTCTTAAATTAGCCATCCTGGATGGGAACCTACATTGCTGCGTCCCCACACTTGACCCGCCAGCCGTGTTTTCAAGCCCTTCCGAAAGGGCAGGAGCTCCGCCTGCAGGCGCAGCTCTGTCGGGAGAAGGTTCCACAGGGCCGGGGCGAACACAGAAAAGGCTCTCTTCCTGGTGCTCGTGAGGCGAGCCTCCCTAGCCGATGGAGTAACAAGAGAGCCCCTCCGACCCGCCCTGGTGGGACGGGCAGACGTTCTTAGGGTGACGCGGTCTCTTAGGTATCCTGGCCCACTACCATGTAGGGCTTTAAAGGTAATAACCAGCACCTTGAATTGCACCCGGAGGCAAACTGGCAGCCAGTGCAGCTCCCGGAGAAGTGGTGAAGCCCGAGCATAACGCCCGCACCCCATCACTACCCGGGCTGCCGCATTCTGGACCAGCTGAAGCCTCCGAATGGTCACCAAGGGCAGCCCCATGTAGAGCGCATTACAGTAATCAAGTCTGGAGGTGACCAAAGCATGCGTGACCATGAGCAAGGCGTCCCGGTCTAGGAGGGGGCGCAACTGGCGTATTACACGAAGTTGTGCAAAAGCCCTCCTGGCCACGGCTGCCACCTGTTCTTTGAACAGTAGTCGTGAGTCCAGGAGGACCCCCAGATTACGCACCGGGTCCTTCTGGGGCAAAACTGCCCCATCCAGAGCCAAAGTTGGTAGCTCCCGTGATAACACAGGACCCCTCACCCATAGCCACTCAGTCTTGCCGGGATTCAGTTGTAGCCCGTTGTCCCCCATCCAGACCCTCACAGCCTCCAGGCACCTGGAGAGGACTTCCACTGCACCGCCTGGGTCCCCACGGGCCGAGATGTACACCTGGGTATCATCTGCATATTGATGATACCTTACCCCATGGGAATGGATGATCTCACCCAGCGGCTTCATGTAGATGTTGAATAGGAGAGGAGAGAGCACCGAGCCCTGAGGCACCCCATATTGCAGGGGCCTAGGACTGGACTCTTCCCTCTCCAAGCACACCGACTGGGTCCTGCCCCTCAGAAATGAGGAAAACCAGGACAACACAGTGCCCTGGATCCCCAATCCTTGGAGCCTTCCCAGAAGGATACCATGATCGACGGTATCGAAAGCCGCTGAGAGATCGAGAAGAGCTAGAACGGATGGGTGACCTCCATCCCGCTCTCTCCAGAGGTCATCCACCAAAGCGATTAGTGCAGTTTCCGTACCATATCTGGGCCTGAATCCTGACTGAAAAGGGTCCAGATAATCCGCTTCATCCAGGACATCCTGTAGCTGCCGCGCCACAGCCTTTTCCAAGACCTTACCCAAGAAGGGTAGGTTGGACACTGGACGGTAGTTAGTCAATACCGTAGGGTTGAGGGATGGCTTTTTTAGGAGGGGGCGCACTATAGCATGTTTGAAAGATGTTGATTATATTCTTTTGATACTGAGGAATGTAAAATAGGACCCGATTCAATGTGTCACCTTTAACCATTAAAGCTTCAAACAGCTTGTTATCCTGTTACAATTATTTTGTTATGAATCTAACTTGATGCTACCATTTTTGGGACTAGCTCTCTTTATGGTACTGTCATTTACAGGGGCCCATGTGACGAGGATGAGAAAGAGCACACTCTCTTATGTCTGACTGTATAATACTGTACATTTATCTCAAAGTTTCAATCAATTACCATTCTGACTACTTTTAGGACATGTGTAAACACATTGCTATTAAAACTAACCAACTGGATTGTTTTGATGTTTATTGATTATTTTAGTTTATTTTTTATTTACTTTGGTAGTGTTGTTAGCCACTCTGAGTTCTATTTAATGGACATTTGGGACAGAAAGTAGTAACAGTGGTTAATATATTAAAAAATAGTTTTCCTGTCTCTTCAATGAAATTATTATATGGCAGCATTTCAGATAAGGCAGTATACAGATACTGCAGGCATGAAACAGATATTTTTAGTTCTGGCCTACCTCCACTTAATACATACAATGTCAACATATTGTATGTTACATTCCATCCTGTACTTCTACTACACAAGAGAACAAATATACATGGACAACCATATACCCTTAAAAATTACATACAACTCTCTTATTAAGTCATCAGAAAATGAGCCCTGCTAAGGACTGCAGTGACTTAGTGGTTAAGACACTGAGCTTGGTAGGTCAGCAGTTTGAGGCCCACGTGCTATGCAATGAATTTGAGCTCCTGTCATCTGTCCTGGCTCCTGCCAACCTAGCAGTTGAAAGCAAGAAATTGCAAGTAGATAAATAGGTTCCACTTTTGTGGAAAGGTAAACAGCATTCCGTGTCTAGTTATGCCTGCCACGTGACAATGGAAATGTCTGCAGACTCACGCAGTATTGGCTCTTGGGCTGTAAATGGAGATGAGCACCACTCCCTACAGTCGGACACGAGTGGAGTTCGAGGAAGGAAGAACTTTACCTAATAGTTTTAAAGTTTTAATGAACTCAGCCCTTTGCTGAAATAACATGTGTCAACAACTTAGCAGAGAGCTTTCCAGGGACATGATTCTTGATCACTGGATCTTGCCATGGCAACATCTGTATAAATTAGCTTACCTTTACGTGGTTTGCCACGCGAGTTATTCCAGCTGACTTTGACTTCAGGAACTCAATTACAACTGACATGCTGTAACTTAAGTAACCTACTTTGTCATCAAACTAACTTGACCTGACTTACTTCAACCTGTCAGGTATCAGTTTCCTTCTTCTTTGCAGGCTCCAAAACCCTGCTGAAACAGGAATCTAAGGTACCAAAGTGCTATGGAAACCCTCCAAAACATTAGGGACCTCACAGCATTATACTCTTCTCAAAATAAGCTGCCTGCTCTCTCCCACTGAATGCCAACATTACATCATTACTAAAGACTCCCCATGGGAGCATGTCTTTATAATTATCAGTCAATTTTTCTGTGCCCTGGTGCATTAAGTATTTGACCACCCCAGTTGTTGTCCTGCCTGACCTTAGTGCAGTCTCCTTTTACACTGTCTACTCGCTTTTCAGGCTGCCCTCAGCTAGCTTCTCTTCCAGCCTTGAAAGTTCTAGGACAGAGGACAGCTTTGTTTTAAAAGGTCCATGCTCATTGCTTTGTTTGCTGTTACAAAAGGATCTCTCAAGTTGCTGATCGAGCTTTTCAGCAGTGCGCACATTCTTCAAGATCTAGATTTCTTGATCACCCAAATGACTTTTTACAAGAACTTTCCCTCTGCCAGTGCAATGATAAAGTCTTATTTCTCTGGATAGTCACTTTTAACTTCTACTCTATGCTCCTGAAATATGACTTTGCAGACCAAAAGAAAACTTGAACTCACACTTTAAGACACATGCATAAAAGATACTGTACTAATGACTTAAAGTCACTTTATTTAGTTTTCTGTGTATGAATCAAGGAGTTATTTCTAGCCATTTCTCTTTAATATCACTCATTTCTTTTAGTAAACTTTAATATGCTGAGCTAATACATCAAACAGAGTGAATATAGTTATATATAATGATCACACAGAATTGTTATTTAGAAAAAATGGGTAAGCATGCTGACAAACATTGCCCAATAACTTCGAGTGGGCCTGCTCCCCACTCTCACCCCAAGGAATAGCTTCAAAAGAGCCAGGAACTCAACTGGAATGGAAAGCTTTGTGCTAGATCTGGATCAGACTCCTGGTCTTCATATCAAAATATGCTAGGAATTGTAAACATTGGCTTCTAACTCCAGCTTTTCAACTCTTGGTCGAACTGTTCCATGAAGTAACTTCTCCAGTGACAAAGTAAGGTAAAGCTCCCCATTGCTTGAAAGCCAGCCATATCCAACTCTGGGTGGTGGTGCTCGTCTCCATTTACAGTTAAAGACCCAGCGGTGTCTGCATCTGCAGATGTTTCTGTGATCATGTCCACAGGCATGACTAATCACTGAAGCACACAGAACTCTGTTACCTTTCCCATCGAAGCAGTACCTAATTATCTACTTGCAATTTCTTGCTTTTGAGCTGAGGCAAATGATGAGAGCTCTGTCACACAGCACGCGGGTCTCAAACTGCTGATAAGCCAGCTGTCAAGCTCAGCGTCTTAACCACTATGTCACCATGGACTCAGTGACAAAGTACCATGGTACTAAGAAGTTTGCGAGTCAAAGCTTAGCAACAAAACAAGGCGGCTGTGTCAGTTGACACCTCAACCCTTCTGACAGTAAAAAACTTAGTATTCCAGCTGAATAATCACAATACAGAGACAAAATAAAAGCAGAATATAAGCCAGGTTTTCGGGATGGCCAGTATACTGCCAGATCATCATACGCACTACTACCTGCCTGACAGATAGAATTCATGGACAAGTACTTAGTGCAATGAACTCTGGATTGACAAGTTCAAATGGGTATATTTAAAGCAATGGGACCAATTTTCTAACACCAGTATAACATTTCTGGCATAAAATCTCTTGTCAACATAGGTCATGCTGTGAGCTTGCCCATGAATGTGTTCCCTTCAGCTTAAGATAGCTGGTACTGGAAAAGGTGAGGTAGGCAGAAATTGCAAATACAGTAAAACCTTGCATAAAGAGTGCCTCGCTTAGAGAGTAACTTGCTTAAAGAGCAGAATTTTCTTTGAATGGTCACTTCGCTTAACAAATAAAGTCAAACAAAAACTCGCTTAACAAATAAATTGGGGTTCGCAACCACCACCACCCCCGGTCAGAAGTTACAATTGGTCATCTACAATGGTGTTTCGCTTAAAGATCAAACTCGCTTAAAGAGCAATCCTGTGGGACGCATTATGCTCTTTAAAAGACGTACAACTGTACATATAGTGCTTAAGGCACTGAAGGTCTGTCCCTGAGGGTACCAGCTCATTTGCTACTAAAGAAATAAGAGTCTCAGAAATGGGTGGTGTATCAATACATGAATTAGGAAAACAATCCCCCAAAATAAGTCTATTTTTTGGGAGGGCAAACTCACTGAGTACACACATTTGGGGTAGGGAGCTGATCATTGTGCGTAGTTCAGCCATTATACAGAATCAGAGTTCCTTCTCCAGAAAGAAGATATGTCAGTTACTCTTATTACTTAATAAATTGGTTAGACAAAACACTGAGTTACTGTGAGAACAATTTAATTGTATACAAAGCTAATGGGAAGAATAGTTAGTGCATGTTTTGTCTTATATGTCGGTTTCTTTAATTAGGGGAAATCACAATTGCAAGGGAAATCTGGAGGCTATTGCAAGCAAACCCATTAATCTTCGAGCCATTTGAAATAAATGTCATATTTATACAAACATCTAGCCTACAGGGATAGAATTATTATTATTATTATTATTATTATTATTATTATTATTATTATTATTATTATTATTATTATTATTATTATTATTATTATTGAATATCTGCTCTGTCATTGTGTCTGCTGTGCCAGAACAAGCATTTATCTGAGCTATTGCTAGCCATGAAAGCCCTCCTCCAGAGTCTGATCCAAGCAGATGACTACTCAGTAAGTTGTCTGAGAAATCACTCTAAACCACTTGGTAATCAGTTGTATATAGACATATCCATCAAATCTTATTGTATGCCGATGATATTTTTCTCTAATATAAACAGGTTGGGATGCACAGACTCCTCAAAATATGAACTCATGTTGTACCATGGGATTTCTGTAAAAACTAAAGAACAGTGTTTGGAAAGTGAAGGCAGATGTATAATTAGCAACTGAATTAGACTCAACTGATGCTTATAAATATGCAGGTGTAATATCTTAAAACTCTTGAACCTGGCCCACTGATTAGAAAGATGCTGCATAAATAGCTAATGCCATTTTTCTGCTATGCAGCTGGATCAGGTTCAAGCAAATGGTGCCTCATCTTAATTTTCTCATGACTAAGTTGGAAAACTTAAGAAAGGAGTCACTGTATGGACATATTCAGACAGTAAAATTCTGGATTCAGAGAGGATGCTATGACATTAAGGCTCACAGAGTGAAGCCGTGGGTCCTTCCCAGTAGTAGGGAACATATCATCTGCCACCCTTCAGGCTTATTTGTATGGAGAAACAAAGTACAGTAATACCTCATATAACATTAGTATCGAATAACACTAAAATCGCATAACATCAAGGAATCTGGGGGGAAGAATTGCATCAGATAACATTAAGATCCTATGGGATGCTTCAGATAACAACCGCGAAAGCCTGTGTGGTTACAATGTATCTCTATGGATCCCATAGAGGATCAGATAACACTAAAAATCATATAACACGAAGACTTGTGGAACCAGGTTTTAGTGTTATATGAGGTTTTACTGTATTTGTATGGAGATACAAATAAGGTATTAGGTTGTGGTAGAGAGCATAAGTAAGGCTTCAGCTCCTTACTTTCAGCCAAATCTTTGGTATGAATAGATAGACTCCCTTTCAGAAAAACCCTTGAATTATTTATTTGAGTTTGAAGCACTGAAAATTAAAAATCCAACATAATTTTTAAAATACTAGTCATTTAAAAATGTATGCAACTTCATGTGTTTATATATACAGTAATACCTCATATAACATTAGTATCGAATAACACGAAAATCGCATAACATCAAGGAATCTGGGGGGAAGAATTGCATCAGATAACATTAAGATCCTATGGGATGCTTCAGATAACAACCGCGAAAGCCTGTGTGGTTACAATGTATCTCTATGGATCCCATAGAGAGGATCAGATAACACTAAAAATCATATAACACCAAGACTTGTGGAACCGGGTTTTAGTGTTATATGAGGTTTTACTGTAGTAAAGAAAGGATGGAAGGCAACACCCAACCCTTTATAAAACACTTTGACTGCAAGAATGCTGAAGTGTTTTTGTCAAAAGCTAATTTTCAATAAATCCTTTGATTGCTTAAAATGCCTCAAAAGTATTTGAGTCCTGGTCCCTTCCATCTTCTTTTCTAATTTCTAGAACAAGTGTAAGATACCAGATAACTGCTTCACATTAAATCACATTGACATATTAAACACTTTTGACTAGTGTTGACCATCCTGCAGACTTAACAGTAAACTATCGAATAACAGGTAAGAATCCTAATTTTGCAGTATAAGCCCATTTACCCCCAACTCTGAACAACATTCCACACTTCCTAATTAAATGACTCATTGCTTATAGTAATACAATTCAAAGAGGATACCAAACTTTATAGCTCTATTCAGTATGAAACACTCATTAGATAGAAAGATTTTGATGTGCTTTGTACTTACAAGATTTTTTTTAAAGGCTTTGAAGTCTGTTTGAAGACTGCAGTGCTTACAAGTCTTTACATTGCTCAAGAGAGAAAGGAATTATTTTTAGCAAAAATACATTTTACTCCCTCTGCTTCTGCATCCCTAATGATTAACATATCAACTGAGTCAAAAGAGAGAGGGGAAACCTCTTTGAAAAACCAACCAATCATTCTAAAAAATGCTATGTAAAATATAACTTACTTGTTTATTAACAGGTTGACTCTGAGGTAGAGAGCCAGGTGTTAACACAGGTGAGCTTGTAGGGCTGCAAAGTTCAGGAAAGGGATTTGGTATGGCAGGCAAAGAAGAAGTTCTGAATTGTTGCTCCTCCTCTTGTAGGCGTCTGGAATACAGAAGTTGTGGTGCAAACCGGTTACTATAAGCCATAGGTAACACTAGCATACACAGAATCCTACCCACAGTTAGAGCTGCCAGAGCAGGGGAATACACAAGTTTGTGTGATATGGGATGAAACAAAGTCACATGGCCATATCTTTCCACCATGTTTAAAAGATAGATACTGTAATTGCTACCAGACAGCAGAAAGAGCCTCTTCAAAGATTGTGTTATTTTTGAACCACAATCATGTATACCTCGTGTATACATGATTGTATACATGATTGTATACAATGGCCACCTCGTGTCAGCTAATCTTTTCCACACTAGGTTGGGCAAATGGAACTGCAGAACGAACTCACCATAAGGTGGCTTCATTTTGGCAGTTTCATGTGTGGCCTAGACATGGAAGAAGCATGTCAGACTAGATCTCAGGAGACATGAGTTCAAATCCCCAATCAGCCACAGAAACTCACTGGGAAACAGCAATAGTAAACCACTCCCTGAACATGTCACAAGAAAACCCTACTAACATAAGTCATATACAAGTTGGCAGCATATAACAACAACAAGTAGACAGACACAAATAAATATATCTGTACAAGATCAAAAGAGGCACTTTTTACAATAGAGAAATTAGACTCACCGTGGAAAATAATTGTAAGGAGTATGATCAGCAAGGTCAGCTAAGAACAATTGTGTAGCTCAACCTTTGATGTACCAGGGGAGAGAATTTGAAGCACACTGGGGGACCTACTAAGTCTCCTTTACCAAGTATATCATATCTAAGACTACTGATACTGTCATATTCAAGATTATTAAATTTGCATGGAAATATACATTGACAAATATCAATATTCTAATCTATATAATCCAAACCTAGTTCTCTCAGTAGAACCATTTGATATCTTGATCTTATCTCAACATACACTATTTAAATCAGGGGTGCCCAACCTACACCCCATGGGCCAAACCCGGTCCCAATGCCATCCCATCTGGCCTGCCACTGCCTCTGCCGCACCCAGAAGTAGAAGCATGCATGCACAAATGCACCTGTGCCCACCATAAATGCAGAGGTTGGGCCATCTATGACAGCCATAAATGTGCCCACTTCTGCTTCTGGGGCCGCTGTCCAGCTGTCCAGAGGCATGGTCAGGCCCATAACATAAAAAGGTTGGCCACTCCCAATTTAAATTATGCATAATTAGTTCATTTCTGCAAACTACTAAATGAATGCATTTTAAAAAAATGTTTGATAGAGGTATTCAGAGCCAGCATATTATTCCCTAAATATGAGGGTTTGGCAGCCTCATGCGTCCAAACGTCTAAAGGGTTTCTCAAAAACCTAAACATAAGCCAGAATTTAGGAATTATGAGTAACATTCTGAAACATCTGAAGGACACAAAATTGCCTACCATTTATTTACAAGAAATTATGTGCAAGACACATTTTTCATCAGGAAAGCTAACTGGCTCCATATATAATTAATAATACCCATGTACTCTAGTACATTCTCTAGTCTACATCAGCATGAAGGTATTTTACACTTGTATTCCATGAATTTTTCAGCATGTATCCCATTTTTAGCCCATTCGTGTTGTCCAGTCACACAGTCAATTCCGACCCTTTGTCACCCTATGGACCTCTGCCCGCCAGGCACCTCTGTCCTCCACCATCTTCCTCAACCTGTCCCAGCTCTGTGCACATTGCATCTACAATACCATCCAGTCATCTCATTTTTAACTTCCCCCTTCTTCTTTTGCCCATTCATTCTTTTGCCCATTCATAAAGAGCCAATAAAAACAGGTTTCTCTCCTCATTCCTTCTTTTAAGCTAGTTTTAACAATTTTTACTTCTAGAGAGAATTATGCAGAAATAAGTATTTTGCAACCTGGCCTTCTTTATCTTTTCCATTAACTGCTTTCTTAAGGAAATAACACGGTTTGTGGGTAATTTTCTTATTTTTAACTTGCTTATTTACATATGTGAGTTGGCTGAATAACTTACATACAAATAGCTCAGTGGTTTCAATATCTGGCTGGGGAGTCAGAGGTTGGGATTTCAATTCCCTAGTGTGCCTTCCAACAGAAGAACCAACCTATATATTTATGGATACAGTACTAGGACCCCTCTGGAAGAAAGGAATAGTAAACAATGTCTGAGTATTCTTTACTTAGAAAACCCTTGGAAGGGTCACCATAAGTCAGAATTGACTTGATGACAAGCTGCTACTATTACTATCACTATCATCATCAACATCATCCACAATCCCTTGTTACTACTAAAACTGTGCTATGTATCAATTGATTTGTACCCAATAGTTCTTCTGAGGTTATTTGATATCTTTACCATAACAGAGTTTACACCAATAATTATTTCTCATGAGTTTTTTCCATGGCATCAGTTTCAAGTCTGACAAGGGGTGCTGCCTCAACTATTTTACACTTCCATTCTAACTGAGCTTCTGCTAGTGCTCCCCTTTTTTTACTGGTCCATTTTGCAGGTTCTGTGCTTGCTGGACAACACCCGGATTTGGAATGTTCCAGATCTATGAGGGAAACAAGGGAAGGCTATTAAGACAATCCACCCTACTGTGCATACATGCATGCCCAAAGGCTTCCAGCTTCAATTCCTGACAAGCTCCTGAAATTTGTAGCAAGCCGAGGTGTGACTACGGGGAGGTAAGGTGGGTTGTGTGAATTCACAGATGACCACTCGAAGAACCACAGTTACAGGTATGTAACCCGCTCTTCTTCATCGTGGTCTCTGTGAATTACACATTTGGGTGAGTAGCAAGCTCACTTAGCAGATGGTGGAAGTTCACGTCATGTTGCAGGCTGCTGTGTGCACCCCTTCTGTTGTGACTGGCATCCAATGTTAACTGTATCAAGGTGTGAAGAGTGTAGAAGGGCCTGTCCTAGGTGAGGTTGCCAGGGGAGCTCCACCACCAAAGCTGTTCCACAAGCTAAGGAGTCATGGGTAAATGTTGTGTCTGAGGGTCTATTGCTGATGAGAAATGAGCCAGAAACCAAGCTTGTAAAGACTTCATGCAGACTCGGGCATGGTGCGTGACTGCTGTCATGGAGGCCATGTGTCTTAATAGTTTCCATGCTGTGTGCATTGTTACCATCTGTTTCATTAGGAACCAATTCACTAAAGTTGCTATCTTCTGAATCTGAGTCTGTGGTAGGTAGGCTCTTTCCATGTGGAAGTCCAGGGAACACCTAATGTACACTGCCATTTGGAAGGGCATGAGTCTGGATTTGTTGCAGTTCACTTTGAGGCCAAGGCCATGAGCTGGAGGTTGAACAATATGCTGTACTGTGTTCGGTCCTCTGTTGGGAATGCTAGGACCTATGGGCGGTAGCTCCTCAAACTTGATGGCATAGCCATTCACTACTACTGAGAGGACCCACTTGACAGACATTATGGCCTGTCATGTCAGCAGGAAAGGTGCGAGCAGTGTTCTGGGCAATGGTGGAAGTGGATTTATAAGAAAATGGACCATGGCCTAGGGGCTGTCAAGTGGACTATTTGTGTTTGGAGTTCTCAGACTGACTGAATCATGGATGGCCCACACTGGAGTTGTAGAAGAAAGAGGCATGTGGTTTGGCTTTTTGCACTGTGGAGCCAGGAGTTTGATTCCTCACTGTGCCTTATAGAAGAACCAAGGTTGCAATCATCATCATTTCTGGACTGAGTCCCTAGGCACAAGAAAGAAGAAGTATAAAATACTAACCCACAGAAGTGGTTTTTCCCTGCGCTATAGTTACTTCTTTCAAGAAGCTTCCACCTGAAGGAAGTAATTTCATCTAGTCTCTAATGAAAATGTTCAATTACCCAAATGTTGTGCTACAACAGAACTATTAATAGGTGTCTTTCTGCATAAGTCACTCCTCTCCAGCCCTTTCCCATGCCTCTCTCCATGACTTCCTAAGGCATCTGGCTTGTCGATGTGTGCTGCAGGTTGTACTAGATGGGGCTTTGCTCTAATCCAGATGGACCCTTCAAACTGGTAAGGGCATCTGAAATAGAAGGAACAATATAACCCACTGTGTTGATGGTTCTAACCAGAATCTAACAATCAGTATTAGTCTGTGGTGTGCCACTGGTTTACAAAGATGGGCTGGGGCCAGGGAGGAGGAGATGTAGTGATGGGGTGCGGGCGTTATGCTTGTGCCACACCACTGCTCCGGGAGCTGCATTGGTTACCAGTATGTCTCCGGGTGCAATTCAAGGTGCTGGTCATTACCTTTAAAGCCCTATATGGTAGTGGGCCAGGATACTTAAGAGACCGTGTCACCCTAAGAACGTCTGTCCATCCCACCAGGGTGGATCGGAGGGGCTCTCTTGTTATCCCATCGGCTAGGGAGGCTCATCTCTCTAGCACTAGGAAGAGGGCCTTCTCTGTGTTTGCCCCGGCCCTGTGGAACCTTCTCCCAACGGAACTGCGCCTACAGGCAGAGCTCTTACCTTTCCGAAAAGGCTTAAAGACCTGGCTGGCGGAGCATGTATGGGGGCCCAGTAACACGGGATCCCACATAGGTTGGCTTATTTAAGGGACAGCCACCCCTCATGCTTTTGTTTTATTTGCTGCACCGTTTTAATCTTTTATAAATTTTAAGGTTTTGAGATGTTGAATACTATTACTATATTAGATTTACTTGTGATTTTAAATTCATGTTGTAGGCCGCCCAGAGTCGGGTTTACCCGATTGGGGCAGGGTAGTAAATGTGAGTTAATAAATAATAAATAATAAATAAGAATTATTGTTTTACAGCTTCCATACCTGACTGCCATTATGTGTACTGGCTGAGACCTTTGAACATTCTGTTTTGGAGACACAGGATGCAGTAAGTCTATTCCTGAGGCTGCTGGTTGGTTGCGGTTGAGCTGACCATTCTGAAGGAGTGGTGTGCTTTCTGAATGCATACCGAAGGTGGAGCACAGGCTTTCAAATGAGGAGTTCATGTCATTCACTAAAGCTTCCAAGTCCACATCATCATCTGAAAGGATACAAAGTGGCAGACATACTGAGGATCAGAAGTAACAGAACAAGGGGAAAGTGGTATTATTTGTACATTGAAGAAACAAAACCAAATGTATGTGTTAGAACGACTTAGGTGTACAATAACATATGCTGAACTGGTTTTTATGCAACACTAAACCATATTTGCATGAGCTATAGATCTACACATCTGAAAGACATGAGGTTATAAAAACTTGGTTTAACATTCCAAGAATGTTCAGCTGTAGCAACTCTTGATCTTCCAAACTCTCCTGCCTCCTCCAGTAATATAAAAGAGCTTTGAAGCTTTTACCTTCACTTTACTTTAACCACAGTTTGTCATGTAAACTACGCAAAGGGTTGGTATTTTTTACCAAGACTAGTGGAAATTCAAATACAACAAAAAAAAATCCTGTTTTACAGAAAAAGTCAGTTCTGTAACTTTTTCTGTAAATCGCTTTCTGTAAAACGAAGCATGATTTTTCCATAGAAATGCATTGAAAAATTAAAAATGTTCCTGAACAGACCAAAATAAATAAATAAATAAATAAATAAATAATCTTTAACATACCTCGATAGAGGTATGGGAGTGCGAGATAAAAAAAGGGGGGGACAGAGCACAAAGGAAATGATGAAATGATCTCCCTACCTTTTCAATGCTGCTGCTGCTTCCTGAGTGGTGTGTTGGGCTGTCAGGGGAACCACCACTGTTTCCACAGCCTCCATAGATTCTACCAGCACTGGGAGACTTTGGGGGAGGGGGCATATCTACTCCATTCCGGTCTTCGCCCGAGCTCCCTCTAGAGCACACCTTAGCCCAGAACACATGTTGGACAAAGACTGGAATGGTCTTTGTCCAATGTGCATTCCCAGCTAAAGCGCGCTGCAGAGGAACCTCGGACAAAGAGTGGAATGGAGCGGATATGCCCCCGCAGTCTCCCATTGCTGGTAGAAGCAGTGGGGACTGTGGAAAAAGCAGCAAAACTGCCACAATCATTGCTGTCGCCTCCGCTGCTGCCATGGTAAGTGATGTCTCACGACATCTGGTGTTGGGGCAGATGGCACAGGGTGCAATTTGAGTCTAAGATGGAAGGAACTCTGGGGAAACCCGTTCCGTAAGTAGAATTTTCCCGTAAATCGGGACGTGATTTCCCCAGAATTTCCTTCAGTAAAATGATTTTTTTGTAAAAAGAAGCTTCCGCAAAACAGAGTTTTACTGTATTGTAAAATTTTATGTAGAACATGTGTATCAAACAACCATGGTTAAAATTAATCACAGCTGGATATGTTTAACTGTAGCTAATCTAAAATGAAAACTGAAGTTTTTTATCTGTCATATCAGGCAAAGAAAGAGAAGGGCAAAGACAAAAGAATTAGATTATTCTTAAAATTAAACCACAGGTTTAGTACTAGTGCAGCCAGTGTGCAAACAAATTTATGCACTCCCATAACTGTATATCAGAAAACAAAAATTAAAATATAGTAAAACAAAAACACTGCAACACTTTAAAGACTAACTGTTATATTTTTACTTTTAGCTTTCATGGATCAAGTCAACTGCTACTATTAGTGCTGCCTACTAGTTTTACTATTAGTACCTTTAAGAATTTTTCTGCCTTCACCATCACTAGAACTACAAACCCTCTACTGCTGATGCAAAAATTAATTACTGAAGAGGAGAAGATAATTCCAGTCTGGCATATTAGCTTTGAATATTTGAATATTCTACTTTGAATATTCTACTTTGCATGATGCTACTTGATTTCTAGACTTGGAATGGAGTCCAGACTTCTTCTGTCTTCAGGAGTAATGCTTTGAGTACAAGGCTTCCAAAAAGTAATGCCTGCCCTCCTCTCACAAGCATTCCCCTAACAGGTTTGCCAACAGAAACTCGGATTTCTGAGACCATCTTGGTTCCCCATCTCAGCTCTAACATCTTTAAAAGACTATCAAGCATGAAATCAAAGAGGATTGTTTTTGTAAGCAAATATGGTTGACTTTACTATTAGACTGCCATCTAGTCAGCCTTCTTAGGATCAGTTCCAGCTATTAGGGAATTACATTCAGTTGCCTAATGCAGCAACAAACATGAATCTACCTGTACCTGGACAGGTCAGCTAAGCTCTTTGCCTCATTGGCTAAGAGAGATGAATCAGCTGGTGGCTCTAGGCCCTAGGGAATGGAAATGATTTTTATGGCTGGTTAAAAGAAGATGTAATACATTCTCTTCTGAAGAGGACCTCCTTGGATCTTAAGGCTTGTAAAAAAGCACCATCCAACTGTAAAATCCCCCTGTTGTGTAAAGTGCTGGACAATGTGGCAACTGGGCAGCTTCAGACATTCACAGAATAAACTGTTTATCTAAACAGATTTCAGTCTGGTTTTGGTACTCTTGTTGCCTTGGTTACCCTAACTGATGACTTGCTGTGGAAGAAAAAACTGAGATGTGCTACCCTGTTGATCCTCCTAGTTTTTGATACAATGAAACATGGCATCTTATTGGAGCAGATCTGCAACAAGGGAGGTGGAGCTCCTGTGTTACACTGATTCCTTTACCTTGCAATTTCTTGCTTTTGAACTGCTAGGTTGGCAAGAGCTGGGGCAGAGGTGGGAGCACACTCCGTCATGCAGCACTCAGGTCTCAAACTGCAGACCTTCCAGTTGTCTTAACCACTAAGCCATCACAGTCCTTGGTTGCTACGGAGAGCTTTTAAAATTGCAACTGCAATAGGTAGAAACAGAAATGTTTTTGCTAAGGAGGGAAAGATCTTTCCAATACCGTCCCTTGGAAGAACTGCCACTCCCACTCCTGCTGTCAAGAGACACTGGCTAAAAGTGTAAGAGGAATCATGCCTAGATTAACAGGGACAGGAGGCTGCAAGTCAGCAGGGCTGTTGCTCCATCCATTTCTGGCATGCAGCTCTCCATGTGCTTGCCCAGAACCAATTCAGCTTTTAGGAAGAAAAAAGTTCACTACCTCATCTTAGTTTCAATCTCACCAACTTCCCCAAGAATCAAACCCAGCACTCCCAAGTATATATGAGCTACACATAACTACAGCCTAGATCAGTGGTGGCAAACCTATGGCACATGTGCCAGAGGTGACACTCAGAAACTCTCTGTGGGCACCCATGCTGTTGCCCTGGCACAGAGTTTGCCTCGCCCCTCTGCCCAGCAGCCCAATGGGGGTGCTTCCTCCCTCCCCCAGCACAGAGTTTGCCCCATCCTTCTGCTGAGCAGCCCAATGTGAGAGTTTTCTCCCTCCCAGATGCCGTTTTGTCACTTTGCAATAAATAAGTGGGTTTTGGGTTGGAGTTTGGGCACTCGGTCACTAAAAGGTTCACCATCACTGGTCTATGTCTACAGCTAGATAGCCAAATGCATGGATTTCATGTATATATGAAGATTTTGCTTCAAATGTTAGGAGGGTCTGATAAGTAATATTGTAATTAGATGCCTACTTCAGACAAACTACAGTCATACCTCGCATAATGAATTTAATTCGTTCTGTGAGGCTGCTTGTTATGCGAGTTTTTCCCTATTCAAGCCAGACTCACATAATGAATTTTTCACTATGCGAGTTGGACTTTCCCTATGGAAAAACTTGCATAACGAGCATTTCAAGCGGGAAAACATGCGTAGCGAAAAATTTTTGCTATGCGAGTTTCCCCCATAGAAACGCTCATTATGTGAGGTTTTCCATACGGAAAAATCTGACTTGCATAGAGAAAAATTCGTTATGCGAGTCGGACCACTTAGCAAAAAAACTTGCTCGTTATGCGAGTTTTTCGCTAAGCGAAATGCTCGTTATGCGAGGTTTGACTGTATTTACAAAAAAAAATCATATTTTAATAAAAATACAGTTGTACCTCGCTTAAAGAGCATAATGTGTTCCACAAGACTGCTCTTTAAGCGAGTTTGCTCTTTAAGTGAACCACCATTGTAAGTGACCAATTGTGACTTCTGGTCGGGGGGATTGTGAACCCCAATTTATTTGTTAAGCGAATTTTTGGTTGGTTTTATTTGTTAAGCAAAGCGAACTTTCAAAGAAAATTCTGCTCTTTAAGTGAGTTATATTAAGCAAGGTGCTCTTTATGCGAGGTTTGACTGTACAAAAAATCACAAAATCAAAATCAAAACAATCACAACAAAAACATACAAAATTTTAACAAAGTACATATACAGTACTACAATATAACTGCTACATGCACCCACCACCAATGGGACTTATAAACCTTCTCAATTAAATGTTCTCAGTGTCCTTAAATTGTATATATTCCCCTCATTCCAATAAGATAATACAGTAATACCTCGGATAACATTTACCTTGGATATCGCTAAAATCGCATAACGTTAAGTAATCTGGGGAGGAGAATTGGATCGAATAACGTTAAGGTCCTATGGGATGCATCGGATAACAACCACTAAAGCCTGTGAGGTTACAATGTATCTCTATGGAGCTTTAACGTTATCCAATCCATCCCATAGGATTTTAACATGCATCAGATAACACTAAAAATCGGATAACACCAAGACTTGTGGAACCAAGTCTTACCGTTATCTGAGGTATTACTGTACAGTAAAACCCTAGGTTACTGATGCCTTGGGTAACAAAAAACTCGACTTACGTAAGGAAATTCTGGGGAAATCACATCCCGGTTTATGGAACTCACATTAGTGAACAGGTTTCCCCAGAATACATTATGTCTGGGAGGGTTTAAAATGGCAGTCCTATGTCATTTTAGAGTCTCTGAATGGCACAAAGAGTCCTCTTTTTAGGAGGAGTTTGAGTGGGGTTTTTAGTGAGCAAACCAGTGGCTTCTTTAGCAAAAGAGGCCAAGATGTGGACTATCTGGCAGCCGGACAAACCACTCCTGTTCATCATCCTTTGGAATAGGAAGGTGCGCCCAAGGCCATCCCTCAGGACAAAGCAGTAAATAAAACCAATCAGTAAATAAAACCAATCAAAATTTAAAAACCAATAATAACCCCATTAAAACTGCTACCAAAAATTACTCCGACCCCTACAGATTAAAAGAGGGAGAGTGTGTTCTTACTAAATCAGCCAGCAGGCAGGAGTCACCACATTGCCAGCCAGGTTCTTAGTCCTTTCCTAAAGGATAGCAACTCCATTTGGAGACGCAGCTCAATTGGCAGGAGATTCCAAAGGGCTGGAACAGACACAGAGAAGGCCCTTCTTCTGGTGCTAGAGAGACGAGCCTCCCTAGCAGACAGCACAATGAGAGCGCCTCTCTGGTCCACTCTGGTGGGACGGACAGATGGTCTCAGAGTGACACGGTCTCTTAAGTATCCTGGCATACTACCATGTAGGGCTTTAAAGGTAATTACCAGCACCTTGAATTGCACCCAGAGGCACACTGGCAACCAGTGCAGCTCCCAAAGCAGTGGTGATGGATGGGCATACCGCCTGCACCTATCATCACCCGGGCAGCCGCATTCTGGACCAGTTGCAGCCTCTGAATGGTCATCAAGGGCAGCCCCATGTAGAGCGCATTACAATATTCAAGTTTGGAGGTGACCAGAGTGTGTGAGAGTCCCGCTCTAGGAGCGGGTGTAACTGGTCTATAACACGAAGTTGTGCAAAAGCCCTCCTGGCCACGACTGCCACCTGCTCATTGAGCAGGAGTCATGAGTCCAGGAGGACTCCCAGATTACACACCAAGTCTGTTTGGGACAAAATAGTCCCATCCAGAACCAAAGATGGTGGCTCCCAAGATGACATGGGGGCCCTGATCCATAGCCACTCAGTCTTGCCAGGATTCAGTTGTAGCCCATTGTCCCCCATCCAGACCCCAACAGCCTCCAGACATTTGGATAGAACTCTGACTGCATCGCTTGGATCACCACAGGCTGAGATGTATAGCTGAGTATCATCAGCATACTGATGATACCTCACCCCGTGGGAACGGATGATCTTTCCCAGGGATTTCATGTTGATGTTAAATAGGAGAAGTGAGACCACCAAGCCCTGAGGCACCCCATCCTGAAGAGGCCTAGGGATGGTCATCCCATCCTCCAACCACACCGACTAGGCCGGGCCCCTCAGAAATGAGGCAAACCAGGACCACACAGTGCCCTGGATCACCACTCCTCGGAGTCGTTCCAGAAGGATACTGTGGTCGACGGTATCGAAGGCCGGTGAGAGGTCAAGAAGAGCAAGGATGGAGGGATGACCTCTATCCCGCTCCCGCCAGAGATCATCCAACAGTGTGACTAATGCAGTCTCAGTACCATATCTGGTGTTGTGGGTGAAAGTGGGTCTTTCATCAGATAGCAACCAGTGTGTGTGTGTGTGTGTGTGCCATTTGTCCAGCCAGGATATTTGTAGAGCAGCGGAGATGTGAACTCGTTCCGGATGTCTCTATAGAAAGGGCAGCTGCATAGAATGTGTTCTGTGGTTTCAATTTCTCCAGAGTCATTGGTGTCCTTTGGAACTTTCCCTCAAGAACTGCAGAAGGGAGAGCCTGGCAGCAGGCTAGGGTAAATGCCCTCCAATGACTTGGTGTCTCAAGTTGGGGCCGGGGCAACAATGTGTCTCCAAGACTCTGGAGCCAGGAAGGAAGGGACCCTGGCTACGTTGGTTTGTCTCTCCATGTTTAGTGTTCTCTGTTTAATGGTCTGTTTTGCCTGGTTGTGACTCATGGCCTCTATGAGAGATTGGGAGAGGCCAACATACTGCAGTCTGGATTGGATTTTTCTTTTCCATGCTGATTGGAAGCTATCCTGGAGAGTTAGAGGAGCCAGGCCATAAACATTAAACAGAATTTTAAGCCAAAGGTTGAGAGTAGCTATTCACAACCTCGCCTCAACCTTTATCATGCCCAGCAAAGGATGGTGTTGGATATACAACAAGGGGTCTGGAGTGCTGCACGTAAGAATTTAGACTGTTCTCTTTCCATAAGAGCCAGGTTGTTAGGTTGGGGGCCTGATTTGACTCCGTAGAGTAGCTGTGACAGGGTTTTGGCTTCAAATAGTTTGAGTGCAGCAGGGATGAATTGGGCTACTTTTGTCCTCAGGAATTTATGTATGGCAAAGGTGGAGCTCTGGGCTGTAATAATGGTGTGTGTGGTATGGGCATTCCTTGAGCCTGTAGCTTGGAGGGCTACTTTACTCCCAAGTATTTAAAGTTGGTAGCTTGTTCTATCTTATCACCAATTATTCTCCAGGTGTGTTTCTTAGGCCTATTAGCAAAGGTGATCACTTTGGTTCTCTGATCATTGATCTCTAATAGGTTGCTGTTGCAGGAATGAGTCAAAGATGCCAGCGATCCTCTGAGACCTACTGGGGTCTTAAAGAGAATTATGGCATTGTCAGCATATAGGAATATATGTATGGGTTTGTCAGCAAGTTTGGGAGGATGGAAGGCAGGGTTTCTTAGATGGTCAATCATATTGTTGACGAAGAAGTTGAATAGAAGAGGGACCAGTATGCATCCTTGTTTGACACCCTTCTGTGTAGGTACTGGTTCTGTAAGATGTCCCTGCTGGTAGCATCTGACCTTAAGGTTTGTGTTAGTGTGGAGAACACGAATCAGGTGGAGCAGCCTGCAGTCAATGGGGGATTTCTCTAGCTTCTCCCACAGCTTGATCCTGGAGATTGAGTCAAAGGCAGACTTTGGGTTGATGAAAGCAGCATACAGAGATACTGGGCTCTTGGAAGAGTATTTTTCAATGAGATGTTGTATTACTAGGCAGTGGTCTATTGAGGTCCACTAAGCCAAACGGGAGAGCTTAATCTGGTTGGCCATATAATATATTTTTTTAAAAATTGGCATTCCTAATCCTCCTTTCTGAGAAGCAAACCACAAATTATTTATAACTGCCTGCCATTGTTTAATTCCCCTTCTGTTAATTTTATTATTGGTAACATCCAAAACAAAGTCTATTTTAGATAATATTTTCATTTTACATAATGATGTAAATCCACCTATCCACCCAAACCATTGCAATCTTTTTCCACACCTTTCCAAAGTTTCATTTCTTAATATTTTACCTTATTAAAATGCATTATTTCAAATCCTACAAAATGTTTGCAATATATTTAAAACTTGATTTTATTTTAATCTTAAACATGGTTTTAAACTTCTCAATTTCCTGTCTATTGTTATTAAATAAAATCATCTGTTTACACCAATTTATTTTTAGCCCTTTACTTCTTTAATGTTTTCCAAATGATCCTGAATTATATTTAGATATTTCATTAGTTTTTATAGATAATAAGGTGTCATCAGCAACTAATCTTAACTTTATTCTTATATCCTATGCCCGCGGTGGTGAACCTATTGCACACATGCCAGATGTGGCACTCGGAGCCCTCTCTGTGGGCACCCATGCAGTTACCCCAGCAAGGAGTCTGCCCAGTAGCACAATGGAAGCACTTCCTCCCTCCCCCAGCACAGAGTTCACCCCTACCCCTCTGCCCAGCAGCCCAATGGGAGCACCTCCTCCTAATCATAGAGTTCACTCTGCCCAGCAGCCCAATGGGAGTGCTTCCTCCCTCCCCTGCTGCTGTGCTGGCACTTTGTGATAAATAAGTGGGTTTGGGGTTGCAATTTGGGCTCTCGTTCTCTAAAAGGTTCGCCATCACTGTCCTATGCCTTCTATAATATTATGATGTCTTATCATGTTTGCCAGCATCTCCATCATTAATATGAACAGTATTGGAGACGAAGGCCAACCTTGTCTAGTTATTATTTCATATTAATAGTGCTATGGGATAGACAAACATTCTCTGATGAAGATGAAATAACCTGATCAAATTATAGTACTATAATAAATTTATTGGAACCTCAATAACTACAAGAATGAATACAGTAATGCCTCGCATAGCGAGCATCTCGTATAGCGAAAAACTCGCTTAACGAGCAGACCTTTCCCCAAAAGGTCTGCTTCGTTGAACGAGCAAAAATTTGCTTAACGAGAAGCTTCACATTTGCAGGATGTTTCGGAACGCAACGGGGGACACCCCCGCCACATTCCAAAACACCCCACAGACTAGAGCGTGCTGGCTGGGTGTTTTGTAACGCAGCGGGGAGTCCCCCATCCGCGTTCCAAAACACCCTGCAGCCAAGCCACCTGTCAGCTGGGCGTTTTGGAACGCGGACGGGGGACTCCCCACTGCGTTCCAAATCACCCAGCCAGCACGCTCTAGTCTGCGATGGGGGCTTGGGTGCCGGGTTAAACAGGTGCGCCCCCGTTCAACCTGGCACCCAAGCCCCCATCGCACACTTTGCCATGGAGGCTGGAGCGCCGGGATCAACGGGCACATGCCTGTTGATCCCGGCACTCCAGCCCCCCTCGCACTTTTTGCCATGGGGGCTGGAGCGCCGGGACCAACGGGCGCCTGCCTGTTGATCCCGGCGCTCCAGCCCCCATCGCACTTTTTGCCATGGGGGCTGGAGCGCCGGGACCAACAGGCACCTGCCTGTTGATCCTGGTGCTCCAGCCCCCATCACACTATTTGCGATGGGGGCTGTAGCGCCGGCCTCAACGGGCGCGTGCCTGTTGATCGCGGCGCTCCAGCCCCCATCGTGCAGGCGAAAATAACAAATAACTCATATAACGAGCAAGTGCATGGAACGCATTATGCTCATTATGCGAGGTATGACTGTATATATACTTCTCAAAATACAGGGTCCATATTTTTTCACCTGACTAAAATAAATCAAATTCAGCACTAAAAGTGTAAAGTATTAACAAAGGACTGTGGCTGGCTGAAGTACTCATAGTAAGTATAAATCTTATTTCTCTTTTTTCTCTTAATGTCAAAAAGTTCTTTTGATGCCAATCACTTACTGTGCTGTCACTATACATAGGTTTTATACTGAAAAAGCTTGTTTTGTACATTAGTTTCCACATTAGTTTAAAAGGGGGAAGAGACAAAGAATTATGATTAATTCTGCTCATCAGATTCAAGTATATTTCATTTACAGCTTAGTTTCATAAACAAATTGTGGAAGACTACCGTAAGTCACCACAACTAACAGGTTGTTATATGCTCCAATTTTGCCTGGGTCACTCAAACCACTGTCAATAGATGCTAATTCATTGGCAAATGTGTAATGCCACAATGTTTGTTTTGCATCCATCCTTTGGATGCGACGCATCCGCTTGCCAGAGAAGTTCGTTTTGCAACCATTTGCAACTCAATAGGGCCAGGCTTCATAGCATGTTTAAATAACACCCTTAAAAACTCAAGTGAACAGAAAATCATGTCCACTCTTTGAACTACCTTAGCACATCATAAATGAAATACTGCCATGTTGAATCTAGACTTGTTCTTACAGGTCAATGCATCTACATCTATCCCCGATTCCCCACTATCATATAGTGTCACAGATAAAGCCTTTCAATAGCTTTCAAACCTAGACATGGAACTCTAGTTAGCAACTTGAGATGGACAATTTGTGCTCACTGTATATATCAGCATTAATGTAGACAACTGAAGCTCATCATATGATAAATAAATAAAATGCATCTACCTAAACTACACATTTCCTTACCTCCTTGGTGACTTAATAAGATTTCACTTGATTGTTCTTGGAATCCCTGTTCCACTAGATCTCGTCGAGTATGTACTGATGTCTGATCTACACTGTCCTAGAAAGAGCACAAAAACTGAAGTTAACTAACATTCCTGTGAAAATAAAGCAAAAGGATAAAAAAGTTAGTTGTTTCCTGAGTCAAGGAGAAAGGTTATTACAACACCCAAATGTTAAAAAGAATTACATTGTGTAATATTTTCCTCAACACTCTACTTGTTCCATGTTTAAAACAATGCCATTATTATTTCAATCTGAGGAGACTGCAACTTCACCTGAACTTTTACTATAGGGGCTGCATAAAATTGTGCTGACAGGTTTATTAATTTTAAAGTCATATAGACGAGCAATAATTTTAGCTATTGTCTTCACAGGTTAGGCCACAACACAAACACATCATACAGAATGAGGGTGACTGGTACTTTGGGAATCACATCTGGAGTAAAAAGCATTCAGCAGTAATTATTTGAAATGTTTCTTTGAAGAGCAACTCCAACATAAAACAATAAACTAAGTACCCTATTAGAAAATTCTCTTAAATTTAACTTAATTAAACTAGCAAAAATAAAATACAATTTTTAGATAAGTAACAACAGCAAGTAGAGTAAAATCTCCAGTTACAATTACATAGCAAATTCCATAGCATAAAAACAATAACATTATCACATAGCAAATTACAAATATCACATAGCAAGAATAGCATCACAAAACATATCCACGACTGGGGCTGCTTCTTTGGCTGGGCTCCTGCTGACGGCCCTTTATCCCCCCCACCAGCCAGATGGAATGAGTCCGGGGGGAGAGGCGGAGGCATCCTCACCTGCCCGCACAATCGAGGAGGTGGGGCAAACGCCTGCAGGACCGGGGCTGCTTCTTCGGCCAGGCTCCTGCCGACAGCCCTTTATTCCCCCCCCCCCGCCAGGTGGAATGAGTCCAGGGGGAGGGAGAGGTGGAGGCATCCTCACCTGCCCGCACGGTCGAGGTGGCGGGGCAAACGCCCGCACGACCGGGGCTGCGTCTTCGGCCGGGCTCCTGCCGATGGCCCTTTATCCCCCCCCCCAGCCAGGTGGAATGAGTCCATGGGGGGAGGGAGAGGCAGAGGCATCCTCACCTGGCCGCACGGTCAAGGTGGCGGGCCAAACGACCGCAGTAAATGTACAGTAATACCTCAGATAATGTTAAGACTTGGTTCCACAAGTCTTAACGTTATCCGATTTTTAGCCTTATCAGATGCATGCATCAGATAATGATAAAATCCTATGCAGATGACTCAGATGGCGTCAACTCCACAGAGATACATTGTAAACAACACAGACTTCACGGGAAAGTCAAGGAAACCTTAAAGAACTTTAAGAAATAATTGTCTAAAGGGTAAATACATTACAAAAACATGACAAACCACCCTGACGTTTGGGGAACAAAAACATACAGCATTTTTAAACTTTTGAAAATTGTATAAAGTGTTGTTTTAAAAGATCTGATCCCTCTTTTTGCTGACAGATTTTTTTGTCAATGATGCCATGGCACACCAGAAAAACTAGGTGAGCAGAAGAAAACAAATTTTAGTTTGTTTACTGTGCTGTAGTGCACTGACCTTCCAAGACATGGGGGGGGGGGGAGAGAGAGACTCTTTCAATATGTCCTGACTACATTTTAAAAGCTAAGAGGATAGAAGCAGGCCCAAAATGGATGACAACATTTACCATCATGCAGAGTGGCCATATGGAGTCATGTGCACAGGAATCCATTTTAAAACCTAACAACATGGGTGTACAGTATTAACAAATGACTGTTAATGACTGGCCCGTGGCCTGAAAAGTTTGGGCGCCCCTGCTGTTAGCTTTTAAAATGGATTCCTGTGCACATGGTTCTAGATGGCAACTTTGTATGATGGTGAATGTTGGCATCCATTTTGGATCCTGGAGTGCTCAAACTATGGCATGTGGGCTGGATCTGCCCCATGATGCCAATTCATCTGGCCCATTCCACCCTTGTTGCTCCCAGAAGCAGAAGTAAAACTCACCCGACTTCCACTACTGGGAGTGATGACGGTGGTGTGGTCCGGATGATTTGGCATTGGGGGCCGGATCCAGGGAAAAGGGGGATGTCTGCTCTCTTTCCCCCAAGGAGGCACACTGAGGATCCTCATTGTGCCTCCTTGGGAGAAAAAGAGCAGGCAGCATCCCCCTTTCTCCCAAGGAGGCAAGCTGCTGAGGATCAGATGCTGTGACCGTGATTGAGATTGTGCAACCTTGGGAGAAAGAGAGCAGGCAGCCTCAGGGAATTTGAGGCAAACATTTGCATCAGATAATGTTCCCCAACGTTATCCGATTATACCTTTATCCAATGCAAACGTTATCCGAGGTATCACTGTATATCTATTAGGAAGAAATGCTATATGATGGGCCAAATACTAGAAAGCTTTCTCTGTATTGCCTATTAAATACCATTCACAATGGTGGACAAATTAAGTAAAGCCTCCAAATAGAGTACTACAGCATGGTAAGATTGTAGAAAGTCCTCCAAATATCTGGAACTCAAACTTTATTGGCTTTGCTCAAACATTTAAACACAAACCCAAACAAAATGAACCAGTTATAAAATAAGGAAATATATTGGTCTTACAGGTTGCTGAAGAAACAGACAGCAACAGTTTCAAGGGGAAAAGAAATCTTCTGAGCCAAGAAGCCTGTACAGCAGGAGTTCTCAACCTTTTAAATCCAGGACCTGGGTCACGCTCCCTCAGGCAGCGTCAGGGACCAGATGGCCATTTTGCCCTTCCTACACCACATGGCACTTCCTGGTGTGGTAGAGGCAGTTGGGAGGAGCACATGAAATGGTGCCATGGACTGCATCCAGCCCCGAGGCCTCAGGTTGAGAATCCCTGCTGTAGAGTTTGGCATATCAGTCATTTGTGCAGATGTCTACAAGTGAGATATTTTTCTCTTATCATTCCAGCAGAGCTGAGCTGACAGTTTTATGACTAAGTCCCAAGTAAGTGTTATCTACTTTGGGGTTTGGTTTGGTCCCCACCCTGGAATGGGAGTCTCTAAAGGGCCAAGAGAAAGTGAAGATTCTACTCCCCCTGCCTCTAAACAATCTAAAATTGGGGACTATTTCTTACCAACCCAGTGCCTGCTCCCTCAGGTCTTCTTTTGACAAGTTTCAGCGGACTTCCACATTCATCCTGTTGCTTATTTTAAACAATTATTCTATTGATTTTAGGATAGAGTGGCTGCTTTTTTGAATGTGTGCTATTAGACTCCACCCTAGATGTAGGAGTAGTTGATTCCAGGTTCCCCATGATTTTATTTGTATCACACCTTGTTGTGTCAACTGCCTGTAATGCTTTTGGCACTGTAGTGCTGATTGTAACATCAATAAAGGTTTTTTTAAAATAAAAAAAATCGATTTGACTACGTCCAGCTAAGCAATGGCCTCAGTTTCCCTTCTGTAAAAATACACTTAAGAGACTTCACCCCATTTGACTGAAAATTATGCCTAATTGTCATGCATATAGCATACACAAAGCCTTCAGCTTTGAAGCATGGGTAACCGCATAGGACTGCCTTGTACAGTGTATATTTGTATCCTACAAGAATGTTAAACACAAACCTGAAGTATTAAAAAATTTGGAGCCTTGAGAATGGCATGAAGAGACAATCTAGAGACCTTGGCACTCCAGTGGTTCTTGCATTTTAATTACCAGAAGCCCAAGTCAGCACTCCTGCTGATCAGGGTTTCTGGGAACTGAAGTTCCAGAATAGCTAGAGTGCCAAGGTTAGCCATCACTGATCTAGAGAAAGGGACAGCAAATTTTGCTCTCCAAGTGTTTTTGTACTTCAATTGCCAAAAGCCCAAGTCAGTACACCTGCTGTTCTGAGCACCTGGGAATTGAAGTCCAAGAACATCTGGAGAGTTTGCTGACCCCTGATCTAGAACAACTCCACCAATAAAAGAAATCCACAACTAAAGAATTCCCAAGGTTGAATGGCCATCCAACATCTGTAAAAAAAGAAGAGAGAAGGGGAAGGCAAGCTCACAATTTCTGAGATACTACAGTACACTGTCAAGCAGCTCTATTTGAAAGAGAAATCTTTAACGTTTTCTTTAACGTTTCACTGGAATCTCATTTCCTGTATCTTGAACATACCAATTCATGTCCTGTACTCTACAGCTGCAGAAAAGAGGCTTCTATATGACAGTCCTTCAAATACAGTTGTGCCTCACTTAAAGAGCATAATGCGTTCCACAGGATTGCTCTTTAAGTGAGTTTGCTCTTTAAGTGAAACACCATTGTAAATGACCAATTGTGGGGGCTACTGCAAAGCCCAATTTATTTGTTAAGCGAGTTTTGGGTTGGTTTTATTTGTTAAGCGAAGCGAACATTCAGAGAAAATTCTGCTCTTTAAGCGAGTTACTCTTTAAGCGAAACGCTCTTTATGCGAGGTTTGACTGTAGTTGAAGATGACTACCCTATCACCTCTTTTCCAGGCTAAACATACTTCAACCTTCTCTACAAAACGCATTTCTCAGACTACAATACCCATTCAATCAGAGTTTCAGGGCAGTGCTGTTGGAGCCAGATGCAGCAGCCAGAAGACCCCCCAGACGGGTGGGATACAAATGGAATGAATGAATGTAAAAAGAAGCTGCTGTTTGACATACACCAGAAACGGGGGTCTGGTTTTGAGCCAAACAAACCGGAGGATTTCTTTGGGCAGAAGAGAAATCTGGGCAGCTCATGTTGTTCAGCTGCAACTTTTCTACCCTGAGCAAGTTCAAAGGAAGGAAGAGAATGCTGACATTTCAAGCACTGGAACGGCATCTGTCCTTCTTTGAAAGGGATAAAGCTTTTACAAGCATACCTTCAAAACAATAACTGAATAAAGATTCTACAACATTTGAAGGGACTCTTACCACAGCAATGTACCTTAACTGAAGAAATAAGGACTAAAGTCCCCATGCAACACCAAGAGTAGGTGAGAAATTTAATTTTGTCCAAATGTTCAAGGGAAAATATATCAAATTGCAAGTATTGATTGAACATTACCACCTAGTGGTGGAATACAGCAATCAACTCAACCATTAGAGATACAGTAATACCTCATATAACATTAGTATCGAATAACACTAAAATCGCATAACATTAAGGAATCTGGGGGGAAGAATTGCATCAGATAACATTAAGATCCTATGGGATGCTTCAGATAACAACCGCTAAATCCTGTGTGGTTACAATGTATCTCTATGGATCCCATAGAGGATCAGATAACATTAAAAATCATATAACACCAAGACTTGTGGAACCCACAAACTGCGCCTTCAGACAGAACTGCGCCTTCAGACAGAGCTCCTGCCCTTCCGGAAGGGCTTGAAGACCTGGCTGGCTGGACAAGTGTGGGGACCCGGGAATCCGAGTTCACTTACCAGGTGGCTTATATAAGGGATTTCCACCCTGGGTCTGGAAGCGGGAGTGTGTATTGTTTTAATTTCTGTGGTTAAATTTTGATGACTTTTTAACTTGATGTTTTTATTGATGTAGATTGTCTTCTGTTTTTTATTCTTATTTTTAGCCTCATGTAAGCCACTCAGAGTCGGGTCCTCCCGATTGGGGCGGGGTATTAAGTGTAATAAATAATAATAATAATAATAACCAGGTTTTAGTGTTATATGAGGTTTTACTGTATCATCATTAAAAATAGGATAGAAATACAGTAATACCTCACATAGCGAGCATCTTGCTTAGCGAGTAACTCGCTTAACGAGAAGAGCTTTCCCCAAAAAGTCTGCTCCATTGAACGAGCAAAAAATCGCGTAACGAGAAACTTTGCATCTGTGGGGCATTTTAGAATGCAGGTTCCCCCCCCCCCCCGGCCATGTTCCAAAACACCCCACCAGCGTCTGTGTTTTGGAACACGGCAGGGGCCTCCCCCACCCATGTTCAAAAATGCAGAGCTGATGTCTGCGGGATGTTTTGGAACGCGGCAGGGGAGTCCCCTGCCTGTGGGGTGTTTTGGAACGTGGTGGGGGACTCCCCCATCTGTGTTCCAAAATGCTCAGCTAACAGGCAGCGCCGCATTCCAAAACCGCAGACGCACGGCGCGCATCAACTGGGCATTTGGGAAGGGTGTGTGGATCTTTCCCATACCCTTCCAAATACCCTGCATGCATGCGTGCATCAGCAGGGTGTTTGGGAAGAGTACAGGGAAAATCCCCGTACCATTTGCAACCCCCCCCTGCTGATGCATGCTCCGCAGCAGCAAGGCATTTGGGAAGGATGGGGGGACATTTCCCGTACCCTTCGCAAGCACCCCGCCGATGTACACATGCATGCAGGCCATTTGAGAAGGGTACGGGAAAGGTCCTCCCACCCTTTCCAAATGCCCCACTGACACACAGCAGTGGGGCATTTGGGAAGGGTGGGGGAACCTTCCCCGTATCCTTCCCAAATGCCCCGCTGATGTGCACGAAGGTCTCCATACCTTTCCCAAATGCCCTGCTGATGCAGTGAAGCGAAGCACATTTCCGTATGAGAAATGTGTTTTGCTGAACGAGTAACTCGCATAACAAGTAACTGCATTATGTGAGATATTACTGTATTCAGGAGATTGAATAAATAAATTAAGTTAAGATAAAATGATAATGAGGTATGGGGCAAGCAATTCAGGAGATCATCAATAGCATCCTTAACATCAGGAATAGAACCAGCTCAACTTGAAGATAGAGCCAAACTCCAGACTGAAGAACTGAAACTGTGGATGCAACAGACCTTACTCCAAACCAAGGGTTCTCAACCTATAGCCCACGGCCCTGATATGACCCCCACACCCATCCTTCTCCCCTCCACTTGGCTTAGCATGTCCCTAATGCCGCTCCATAGCAGAGTGGATGTTGTAAGAAGCCTTACAACATCTGTCCTGCTACAGAGCGGCATTAGGGACACGCCAAACCAGACAGATGGGAGAAGGATTGAGGGGACAGTGGTGGAAGCAGTAGATACACATGTCCACCCACATCTTTCCCAGGGGCCACTCTGGCTGAGTGCAGGCAAGGGCATGGGCCAGGCGCAGGCTGAGATCTCTGGCTCAAGGCATCCTCGGCCTTGGGTTCAGGCAGAACTGGGCTGGGCATAGGGAATGCCCCCTGATCCAGGTCCTCTTCGGAGTCAGAGGAGGGCTGGATCACATCACCAATTTACATATGCCTCTACTTACGTAAAAATCGACTTACATAATGATTTTTTGCATAAATCATGTCCTGATTTATGCAAATAAATTAATTTGCATAAGGGGTTTACTTGTGTCTTGCAAGCCTAAAATCACACCGCTGTCATTTTAAATTCTAAATGTGGCCCTGCACCATTTAGGCTTAAAAATTCCACCCCGCACAACTTGCCCCCACCAAATGTTGCAAGATATGACTTTGAGAGTCCCCTGGACAGTGAGGAGAACAAATAGGCCAATCTTAGAAGAAATTAACCCTGACTGCTCCTTAGAAGGTCAAATAGTAAAGATGAAGCTAAAGGACTTTGGACATCAAATGAGAAGAGAAGATTCGCTTGAGAAAGTCTTGATGCAGGGAAGGGTGGAGGGCAAAAGAAGAAGGGGGCAGCCAAAAATGAGATGGCTAGATGGTATTGTAGACACAATGGGCACAAAGCTGAGGAAGTTGAGGAGGATGGTGGAGGACAGAAGTGCCTGGTAGACAGTGGTCCATGGGGTCACAAAGGGTCGGAATCGACTGTGCAACTGAACAACAAAATGACTTACCATGGTGGTGGTGGGGACAGCAGTGGCAATTGTGGCAGTTTGTAGTGTTTTACGGAGTCCCCACCACTTCTACCATGACTGGGAGTGTGTCCCCCGCATATCCGCTTAGTTCCACTCTTCATCCAAGATTTCCCCATGGCACGCTTTAGCTGAGCATGCGTGTCGGATGAAGAGCTTAAAAGAACCTATTTCCAGGTGCAGTGTGTGTGGATTGCCTATCATTACCAGAGATGACCACTAGGGATGCAAAGCATAATTTCCTATAGGAATGTACTGAAAACCAATTTCAAAGTGAGGCAAGCTCAGGGAGGGGATGCTGGAAAACGTGGGAACACTGGTGGCTCCCCCTACAGCCAGAAAAAGGACAGGTTTCACTTACCAGTAACTGTAGTTCTCCGAGTATGTTGTTTGGGGATTCACACTGATGGGTTCTGCGCCTGCGCTGAATCCTGAGCGGAGCTGGAAAGCTGATTGGATAAAGAGTTTTAAATGTGGGACCGCCCACCATGCCCAACCCCTTCTGGCGCCATTTCGCGCTCTCCCCTCAGTTTGATATTAAAGCTGCCCGCGAAGCATAAGGCCATCTCAGGCCGGCAGCCCTGAGGGGAGGTAGGGTTGGGTTGTGTGAATCCCCAAACAACATACTCGGAGAACGACAGTTACTGGTAAGTGAAACCTGTCCTTCTCCTTCGTGTTGTTTGGGGATGCACACTGATGGGTGACTAACAAGCTCACTTACTTGGATGGTGGGCAGCCGGCGTCCTGAGATGTAGGAGAGCGCAATGGCATCATGGATGGGTGGTCATCAACGAAGAGGATCGGAGACCAGCCGTCAGGATGGACCTGCCCCGTCTGACATCGGGAGCGGACCTTGTGTCAACCCGGTAGTGGGTGATGAAGGTGGAGGATCTGGACCAGGTAGCAGCCTTGCAAATGTCCTCCATCGGGATGCCCTCCAGGAATGCAGTAGAGGAAGCCAATGTCCTGGTGGAATGTGCCCGGACATGGGGTGGTGGTGGCAAGGACGACATCTCATAGGCCAGGTAGATGGTACTTGAGATCCACTTGGAAAGTCTCTGGGCAGACAGAGAGTGTCCCTTGGACTTGCCACCATAAGCCACGAACAGTTGCTTGGCTCTCCTGAAGGACGCAGTCCTTTGTGTGTAGAACAGCAAGGCCCTCCTGACATCCAACGAGTGCCACACTCTCTCTTGTGCAGACGAAGGATTCAGGAAGAATGCTGAAAGCGTGATGGACTGGGTCAGGTGAAATTCAGTCAGGACTTTGGGCAGAAAGGCCAGGTCCGGGTGCAATACTACCCTATCGGGGTAGAACTTGAGAAAAGGAGGGTCAGACCGCAGGGCTGCCAGTTCTCTTGCCCTCCGGGCAGAGGTGATGGCTATGAGAAAAGCAGTTTTGTAAGAAACAAACTTAATGTCCACTGTAGCCATGGGCTCAAAGGGCGCCCTCGTGAGCGCGGTGAGCACAGCAGTGAGGGACCACTGAGGAGGTGGTAGCTTTACTGGAGGGTAGGCATTACGCAGTCCCTGGAGGAATCTTTTAACAGTCTTGTCTCTGAAAGCAATAATGAAGGTGGAGCCTTGGCCACCACCGCAGCCAAGTGGACCTTTAAGGATGAGTGTGCAGATCCTGACTCAGCCAGGTGCAGGAGGTAGGACATGACATCCTGCAGGGATGCTGAGTGCACGGTACGGTCGCTGGATACCAAGAAGTCCATGAAGCGACGGGACTTGGCATCGTAGGACTTCCGCGTGGAAGGCTTCCTTGATAGTTCAAGGATCCGTGTTAGGTTGGGTGGATAAGCCAGGCCGTCAGGTGCAGGCTCGGCAGATCCGAGTGGAGGATCCGACCGTCCTCCATGCGGAGGAGATTCGGATCGGTGGGTAGGCGAAGGCGGTCGCAAGCCAGGGTTTGGAGCAGCGGGAACCACGGCTGGCGCGGCCAGGATGGGGCAATCAGGATCGCCCAGGCGTTCTCCGCACGGATCCGTACGAGGACCCGTTGGATGAGAGGGATCGGTGGAAACATGTACAGTAGTTCCTGGTGCCACGGCACCATGAAGGGATCGCCCTCCGATCCGTAGCCGATCCCCGCCCGGGAGCAGTAACGGCGGCACTTGGTGTTGACCTGTGTCGCGAACACGTCTAGGTTCGGTGTGCCCCACCGTCGGCACAGACGGTCGAACACCGATCCGTCTAGTTCCCACTCGTGCATCGCCGTCCCTTTGCAGCTCAGGGAGTCCGCATCGGAGTTCAGGGTGCCCTGGATGTGGACACCTATGGGGAACACGTGTACCTTCAGGCACCACTCCCAAATCTGGACAGTCAGGTGAAGGAGGGAGAGAGACTTGGTCCCTCCTTGCCGGTTGAGGTAGGCTAGGGTCGTGGTGTTGTCCGAGGCGATCTGCACCACGCGGCCCGCTATTGATAGTCTGAAGGACCTCATCGCCTTCCACACCGCCAACAGCTCGAGGAAGTTGATGTGGTGGCTGGCTTCCGCGGGCGTCCAGACGCTGTGGACCCGTAACCCGAGGCAGCACGCACCACATCCGTGGGTGCTGTCGAAGGAGGCGAGGAGCCACGACTGGAGCGATCGCATCTTGAGCTTGGCATGTGAGATCACCGCCGTGGTCGACGCCATGAGTCCTAGCAAGCGGAGGGCGTCCCTCGCACGGACCCGACGCCTGCCCTGGATCCGTGCCACCACCGCACGGATGTCGAGCAGACGTTTGGGCGGAGCATAGGCTCTTAGGGCCAGAGAGTCCAATATGGCTCCGATGTAGTCTATTCTTTGAGTGGGGGTCAACTGAGACTTCTTGTAGTTGACCCATAGACCGAGACTCTGCATAAGGGCCAGGCAATGAGCAACATCGTCCTTGGCTTTCTGTTGGGTTGGGGAGCAGAGCAACCAGTCGTCTATGTACGGGAACACTTGGACGCCTTGCAGCCGAAGATGAGCAGCCACCGGCGCCATGCACTTCGTGAATACCCTCGGAGCGGTGGAGAGGCCGAAGGGTAGACATGTGTACTGGTAGATGTCGCTGCCCACCTGGAAGCGGAGGAAGCGACGATGTTCCCTCCTGATGGATACGTGGAAGTAGGCATCCTTCAGGTCGATGACGGTAAACCAGTCCCCGTGGTTGATCAGTGGGAGGATGGAGTGAAGAGTCACCATCCGGAACTTCCTCGCGTCGATGTGTTTGTTGAGGAGACGGAGGACCAGGATGGGACGCGACGCCCCGTCTTTTTTGTCCACGAGGAAGTAGCGGGAGAAGAACCCTTCGTGAGACTCCGACGCTGCAACCGGTTCTATGGCGCCCTTCTCTAGGAGAGCTGATAGTTCCTCCTGGAGCGGTGGGGACGGATCGGTGACGCGGACCCGTCCGACAGTAGGGCATTTCTTGAACTCGATCGCGTAGCCAGAGTCTAAGATGTTTAAAACCCATCGGTCTGTGGTGATGGCAGACCACGCCGATAGGTAGTTGGTTAGGGGACGGTAAGGTAGAGTCTCGGTCACGGAAGAGTCAAACGCGTTGCTTGCCCTTCCGTTCCGTCCGCTTACCAGTGTGGTGACGCTGCTGGTAGCATGGACAGCTGGGTTGTTGTTGTCGTGGCCGGTAGGGTTGGTACCGGGAGTAGTCCCCTTGCCTCTGTGGTGGGCGAGGTTGGTAGGACAGGCCTGCCTGTGACGTCGATGGTTGGTCCTGTTGGTAACGACTGGACCCACGGCGTGGAGGGCAGAGCTGCTTTATGGTGGCGTAGTCCCCCTTCAGCTCCCCCAAGGAGGTGTCGGTCTCCTTGGCGAAGAGGCCCTCACCATCGAAGGGGAGTTCCTCCACGAGCCGCTTGACGTCTTCCTGCAGGTCAGCTGAGCGGAGCCAGGCGTGGCGGCGGAGCTGGATGGCAGAGGCCAGGTTCTTTGCCTCCGACTCCGTGACGTGGCGGCCGGTGCGGATCTGTTGGAGGGCGAGCTGGCTGCCCTCCAGGCAGAGTTTCTCGAAGTCCGCTTGTCTGTCCGGCGGCAGCAGCGATTTGAAGGACTCCGCCTGCTCCCAAAGTCGGCACTGGTAGCCTCCCATGGCCGTTGCGTAGTTGGACGCACGGAAGGACAAGGAGGCGTTGGCGTAGAACCTCCTGCCCAGTGCGTCCAGCTTCTTCCCTTCCTGAGTCGATGGGATGGGAGTGCTGCTGATCGGTGTCCGGTGTTGGAAGCCTTTAACCACTCGGGAGTTCGGCGCCGGGTGGATGTGCAGGAAGTTGGAGTCGTCCAGCAGCCTGTACATGGAGTCCACCCTGTTGGACACCGAATGTGAGGATACCGGTCTCTTCCAGACCTCTTTGGCCGCTTTGGCGATCTTCGGGAGCAGTCCCAGGCGGACAGGGACCAACTCCTTCCGGTCGGCCATGCCACAGACGAAATCACATTCGTCCAGGGGAGCCTCCGCCCGGATCCTGAGCGTGGAGCCGAGGCGGGTGATCAAAGCCGTGTATGTCTTCTGGTCCTCCGGCTGGGAGCCGTGGACGGAGCCGATGTTGTCGTCCGGGGATTTGTCGACGGCAACCGGCGGTGGCTGATCCTCCTCCTCCTGGTCCGACGAGTCGTCGGAGCCTCCCGACCGCTCCGAGACGCTGGGCGGTGGTAGGTAGGCCTCGGGGTCCGAGTCCGGCCAGTACGGCCTGGCGGATCTCGGGTCGCTCCCCGGCAAAGGCAGCTGGTACGGAGGAAGAGAGGCCTCCGACCGCGCCTGCTCCACACGTTGCCTCTTCGGTGCCGGGCCCTCCTCACGGAGCGGTGGTGCCTCCGTGGCTGGTTCGGGAGGCAGAGGGCGCTCCACGAACTCAGACGGTGCCGGCTGGGGGCCCTGGAGCTCAGCGTGCAACTTCCGCACCATCGCCTCGATGAATGGGGCGATGAGGCTCAACTGGGGCGGCACTTCGGAAGCCGGACCAGGAGCCACGGAAGAGGCGTGAAGAGAGGAAGATCTTCGCGGCGGTGGAGGTGGAAGCATCTCCGGTGACGGCGGAGGGCTGGGGGCCCTCTCCGGCGTGGCGGCTTCCCGGACATCGACCGACATCCTGCCCGGCGTAGGTGGAGCTGCAACCGGGGCGGATGGTAGGGAGCGTGGCGGCGAAGGGTGAGCCGGTCCCGGAGTCGGAGGGAGAGAAGACGAGGAGCTACGACGCTTTTTCTTCTCCTTTTTGTCTTTCTTCCTCTTCTCCTGCTCCTTCTTCCACTTGAACAGTTCTGAGGCCGAAGGCCGTGAAGAAGGAGCGGAGGTCGAAGGAGCAGACGTTGAGGCAGCAGCCTGCTCTGGAGCTGGGGGAGCGAGTGCGGTCTCCATGAGGTAGGCTTGGAGGCGGTACTGGTGGTTCTTGATCGCGGCCTTTGAGAAGCCTCTACACACCTCACAGGTCTGGATCTGATGGCTCTCCCCAAGGCAGCGGAGGCAGCGCACGTGTCCGTCCGAGCTAGGGAATTTTCTCTTGCAGGACGGACACTGCTTGAATGCTGCCGCTGAGGCCATCCACCGAGGTAGATGGCCGAAGAGAAAAAATTATCCCGGCCGGGAGGCCCCGACACAAGATTGTGCAGAAAAACGGTAGATTTTTTTTTTTTTTGTACCGGCGGCTGAGGGCGAGCCGCCAGCCACAAAAGGACCAAGGGATTGAGTCCCCTGGTCCGAGAAAAATTGTTGGGTATAAAAATTAGAAGATTCTGAGACAATCTCAGCTAAACAACTCACAGCTTTTTTTCCAGGCTCCTGCTTGCGCAGCGGAAAAAAGCAAACTGAGGGGAGAGCGCGAAATGGCGCCAGAAGGGGTTGGGCATGGTGGGCGGTCCCACATTTAAAACTCTTTATCCAATCAGCTTTCCAGCTCTGCTCAGGATTCAGCGCAGGCGCAGAACCCATCAGTGTGCATCCCCAAACAACACGAAGGAGAACCACTCAAGAGGATGCAGATGCAGCAGCAGGGAAAAGGTAGGCTTTGTCATTGCATCTGTGCTGCTTTTTTCTTATTATTATTTTTGATCCGGTCAGGACCATATTTTTATTTTTCAATGCATCCCTATAGAGATGCATTGATTTATGTAAAAAACCGATTTATGTAAATAGCTACAGAATTGACTTTTTACATAAACCGGGGTTTTACTGTACAATGAAAACATTTATAAGCAGGTATATAAAATAGATATGGAAATGTATCCAGTTCAATTTTAGTCTGGATTAATTATATTCACATGCAAAACAAAAAGCACATGTGATCACACATTATTCTAGAATGTGGTGGAGGAAGGGCAAAATGGCCGTCCAACCCCCAAAGCTGTCTTGAGGGAGTGTGACCTGGCTGCCAACTTTAAAAGGTTGAGAACTCCCGTTCTAGAATCTATGGGTGGCTGATGCGCTGGGACAGTTGGGTGCTGCACCCCAAAATTTCATGATCCCCCTCACACAAGTTTTCTATGCCAGAACCAAGCCCTCTAAAGTCTATAGCATGAAATGTTATTTCTTCCTCTCAGAAAACAGAATGTTGGGTCTCCCTTCCAATTAAGAAACCTTCTGCTATGCTCACCTACACGGAGTGGCCAAAATAGCTTTAACTATACCAGTACTAACTATAATTTAAAGAGTGGACATTAGTATAAACAGAGATATGTTATGGCTGTATGTACCTGAAACACTGGGAAAGTACCACATAACTATATATCAGACCATCATCTATTTATACAAGCTGTTTGAAGACAAATAAAGGCAAGTTGCCAACTACAACAGCAGTGTCGGTAGACATAGAAACAAGGTCAGAAAATTTGTTAAGTGTTCTGTGTAATGCTTGCCCCCCAACAGAGGGAACAAATATTCTGTGTACGTGTAAACCATGCTGGACTGTCTCAATATTTTAGACTTAATGTATTAATTTATCTTCCTTCTACCTATGGAGATTGTGAAACACAACAACAAAACAGGTCCGGCTTTGCATACTACTGTGTTAAGAGAAATGCTGTTTTCGGACCTTACACTATGTATTAGCAAATATTAAAAATCATACAAGTAACATTTAAGAAAACATCTGAACCAAGAGATGCAGAAAGCTGTACAAGGCTTCAGTTTTAAATCAACAAACCGTTAATATACAACACAATCACATGTAGGTAACTATTTTCACATAAGACTGATAAAACAGTGTGTTTTCTTAACTTTTATGCCCACAGTAATTTGCATTTCTGCAGTTTTTGCAATAGTCTTACTAGAAATATTTTATTTCCATAACTGATTTACTGATCTTGTCTGGAGTTCTTTTTACTCACTCTGTTTATCTGAAAAGATATTTGCAATTAGGTATTTGAAACAACCCACCCATAAGTATGCATTTCTGGTAGTTTTCAGAGTGAATACAAATCAATGTTGAAGCACTCCATTGCTTTTAACATTCCTCAGTTGCTATACACCTGTGTCATAAATATGTTTTATTTACCTATTCACTATAGTTTCAATTCTGGCATTTCAATTTTCTGATGAAGATTTAACTCTATCACATACAAAATTAAAGATTACCTTCAAGTAAAGGTAAAGGTCGCCCTTGCTTGAATGTCAGTCATATACAAATGTAGGGTATGGCGCTCATCTCCAAGAGCCAGCATGGCCTGTGACTACAGATGTTTCAGTGGTCAAATGGCAGGAATGACTAGAGTACGCAGAACACTATTTACCTTTCCATCAAAGTATGTAGTACCTATTTATCTACTTGCAATTTCTTGCTTTTGAACTGGTAGTTTGGCAGGAAATGGGACAGAGATGGGAGCTCACTCCGTCATGCAGCACTCAGGTCTCGAACCACTGACCTGCCGATCTTCCAGATGTCAAGCTCAGCACCTTAACTGCTAAGCCACTGCAGGCCCTAGATTACCTTCTAGCTTACTTTAAAAGCTACAGTAAAACCCCATTTTACAGACACCTCGTTTTCCAGAAACCCCATTTTGCGGAAGGAAAATCTGGAAAAATGTCCCATTTTCTGGGGGGAAATCATTTTTTGGAACGGGTTTCCCCTGAATTTCCTTCTATCTGGTAAGACTCGGCGCCCCCACCATTTTAAGACTCTAAAATGGTGGGGGCGCCGAGTCTTACCAGATAGAAGGAAATTCAGGGGAAACCCGTTCCAAAAAATGATTTCCCCCCAGAAAATGGGACATTTCTCCAGATTTTCCTTCCGCAAAATGGGGTTTCTGGAAAACGAGGTGTCTGTAAAATGGGGTTTTACTGTAGCTTTTAAAGTAAGCTAGAAGGTAATCTAGGGCCTGCAGTGGCTTAGCAGTTAAGGTGCTGAGCTTGACATCTGGAAGATCGGCAGGTCAGTGGTTCGAGACCTGAGTGCTGCATGACGGAGTGAGCTCCCATCTCTGTCCCATTTCCTGCCAAACTACCAGTTCAAAAGCAAGAAATTGCAAGTAGATAAATAGGTACTACATACTTTGATGGAAAGGTAAATAGTGTTCTGCGTACTCTAGTCATTCCTGCCATTTGACCACTGAAACATCTGTAGTCACAGGCCATGCTGGCTCTTGGAGATGAGCGCCATACCCTACATTTGTATATGACTGACATTCAAGCAAGGGCGACCTTTACCTTTACTTGAAGGTAATCTTTAATTTTGTATGTGATAGAGTTAAATCTTCATCGGAAAATTGAAATGCCAGAATTGAAACTATAGTGAATAGGTAAATAAAACATATTTATGACACAGGTGTATAGCAACTGAGGAATGTTAAAAGCAATGGAGTGCTTCAACATTGATTTGTATTCACTCTGAAAACTACCAGAAATGCATACTTATGGGTGGGTTGTTTCAAATACCTAATTGCAAATATCTTTTCAGATAAACAGAGTGAGTAAAAAGAACTCTGTTTAAGACTCTAAAATGGTAGCCCTGTGCCATTATAGACTAAAAAATTCCAGCCTACGCCACCCGTCCCCACCACCGGAAGTCGCAAGACATCACTTACCATGGCGGCAGTGGAGGCAGGGGCAGCAGCAGTGACAACTGCGGAAATTTTGCTGCTTTTTCCAGTCCCTGCTGTTTCTACCGGCACTGGGATAGTGCAAGGGGCATAGCCACTCTTTTGTGCTCTTCATCCAAGGTATCTCCACAGCACACCTTAGCCGGAAAAGCACATTGGACAAAGACCACTCCGTTCCAGTCTTCGTCCAACACACGTTCCCGACTAAAGCGTGCCACAGAGAGACCTTGGATGAAGAGCACAACACAGCGGATATGCCCTCCGCACTCTCCCAGTACTGGTAGAAGCAGTGGGGACAGTGGCAGCGCTAGTGATGGCAGCTCCCACTCCCCGAATGGCTGAACAAACTATTCAGGAAGCAGCAGCAGCACGGAAAGTGTAGGGATATTGTTTTGTCATTCTCTTTGTGCTGTTCCCCCCTTTTTTTATCCTGCACCCCCAAACCTCGAAAAAGGTGTGGAGGTGTGGGATAATAAAGGGAAATGCTCTAATAACACCCCCTCTTCTCCAACCCAGCTGCTCAACTGATGGCGAGATTATTGGGATGTGGGAGAGGGTTATGTCTGCCATTTTTTGGGCTTTTTTGGATAAGTCTTGGGTTTGTTATTATTATTAGGTCCAGGCAGGACTGTTTTTTAATTTTTCAATGCATCCCTATGTGAAATCATGCTTTGCTTTAAGGAAAAAACATATTATGGAAAAAGCTACGGAATGGGCTTTTCACAGAAAATGGGGTTTTACCGTACATTAGAAAAATAGCACTACAAGAACAGGAAGCATTTGACCAATAAATAAACTGTTTCTTCTCCTTATTTTGCTGAAGTTTTTAGAATGAAATCAGGGAGACTCTTCAAGCTGGAATCAGGCAATCCTATCAGCGGCAGCAACTCAGTATTTCTCAGAACTTTAATCTACATATAAACTGGATTTACTTCCAATATTGTTATATTTTCCTCTGTTACTAATAAATGTTTTACCCACTTTTAGAATCAAATAGCAACAAACTTTAAAATGCAACTCTGGGGTCTGCCTTTTCTGCAAGTTTATCATTATTTTTAAATAGTTTTCAGCTCTGAATATCTCACTGTATATAAATATGAATTGTAGTAAAGTATGGTAAGGGTTACGACACCACCCATTTGGCCATGTTTTGCCCAGATTTTAGGCATGCTACTGAAGGCTTGTTAAGGCATCAACTTGTTCACGTTCTAAACAATTTCTTGCTTTCGAACTGCTAGGTTGGCAGGAGCAGGGACAGAGACAGGAGCTCACTCCATCATGTAGTACCTGTGAATCAAACTCCAACCTTCTAGTCAGCAAGTTCAGCATCTTAACCACTTGAGCCACCACTTGTAGCTCTTACAAAACTGGAACTATAAGACAAAACATATAGTCACTGTTTGGACCACTGTTTTGTGGGAAAACAAGCCTTTCCTAGTTTAATAATCTTCTTTCTACCTATGCTCATTGCACGTAAATGAAAGGTCCTGGTTAAGAGGAGCCCTGGTGGTGCAGTGGTTAAACTGCTGCTATGCAACCAAAAAGTTGTGAGTTCAATCCTGACCAGGAATCAAGGATGACTCATCCTTCCATCCTTCCAAGGTCAGTAAAATGAGTATCCAGCATGTTTGTGGCAAAATGCTAATTAACTTGTGAACCATCCAGAGAGTGCACTAAACACTATGGGGCGGTATATAAGTGTGATTGCTTTGCTTTAAGCGCCATACTTGCGGGAATATTTGGTTCCTTACACAGCTACCTCTAATTAACCTGTAGCAATGAATGTTGACTGAAGAATTATGGAAGCCACAGTCCAAAAATTAAAGAAACAAACTCTTTCAAGCTCTGATACTATCCATCCCTTGGCATTTCCTCCCTTGGTAGGACTCAACAACTCTTGTGGCTCTGCTATTCTATGATTCTGTGAGCAAGTGTTGTAATGGCATTCCAGAAATATCAATTCCATCTTATATTCCACATGCTTCTGGGAGCATAGCTTAGGGTTTGTATCAGTTTTGTATTTTGGAAATGTTTCTTATAATTTAGCATACAATTGATAGTGATACCTAGATATGTGGGGGTAAAACAACAATGTAGCTGAATGCCCTTCCAGGTAACCTGAAGTTTTCAAGATGTCTCTTTGTTTCTCAGATAAAGCACATTCAGTATATGAGTCTTAGAAGATGTTCTATCACTGGAAAGCTATCTGACTGAGCAGAAAGTACAAGACTGTCAGTTTCAAATAAAATTTAAAATTTTATAGTTGGGATTCTGAAGCTCTGGGGTGATGGGTTTGGATTGTATTATGTAGTTGTTGTTTTTGATGATGTTGTAAACCGCCCTGGGTCGCCCTGGTGAGGAGGGCGGTATAGAAGTATGAAAAATAAATAAATAAATAAATAAAAATAAAATAAAATGTCTAGTCCCTTAAGGAAGTGGTTGGTGACTAATGTAGATATTAAACAAAATATAAGCCATATCTTAGGACATACAGTAATACTTCGGATAACGCTAAGACTTGGTTTCACAAGTCTTGATGTTATCTGATTTTTAGTGTTATCTGATGCACGTTAAAATCCTATGGGATGGATCGGATAACGTTAAAGCTCCATAGAGATACATTGTAACCGCACAGGCTTCAGCGGTTGTTATCCGATACATCCCATAGGACCTTAACGTTATTCGATCCAATTCTCCTCCCCAGATTACTTAACATTATGCGATTTTAGCGTTATCTGAGGTAAACATTATCCGAGGTATTACTGTACCATTCTTTGGAGCCCTCCATTGGATGTGTGGCCCTTGAAAGTCAGTGATTTTTCAAAAGGATTGCTATTACTTTTGTTGGCTCATAACCCTTCAGAAATTTATAGAATTTTTGCAGACATACTTTATAATGACATACAGTACAATTCCTAGTTGTTGGTTGTGATGCATGTAGATTTACACTAATGTAACTTTATATTATGCTTCCAAGAACAGTAATTTGTCCATTTAATAAGAAAAATAAAGTCTCCACTTTAATGACCCTTTTGTGAAAAGCAAATGTCTAGAGCAGGGGTTCTCAACCTATGGCCAGATGCAGCCTGCAACATATTTCATGTGGCCTGAAAGTGCCATGTACGGCAGGCAGGGCAAAATGGCCGGCCAGCCCCCATAGCTGTCTGAGGGAGCGTGACCCAGGCTAGACCCTCAGTCTATTTAGAGACTCTTGTTCTAAGTCTTTAATTTTAAAACTGTGCATTTCAGTACCTCTTTTAGCATGGCTTGTGACTGCACTGTGTTTTTATTGGTGTGGCCAATAACTAAATACATAAGAATTCAGTAAAACACTCTTCCCTTATATTATTTAGATAGAGTAGAATAGGGTATTAAGATACAGAAAGCTGCTAACAGAATTTAGAGAACTATCATGACTTTGATCTTACCTGTACCTTGCACTATTGCCCAAATTGATTTCATCAATAAGCTTTCATTCATGAAAAGAATCCATAAAGTGATATTTAATAAGTATGATATGGTAGAAAGCTTGCAACGTATTGTGTTTGTGTGTGTGAGTGTCTGTGTGTGTGAGTGAGTGTGTGAGAGAGAGAGAGAGAGAGAGAGAGAGAGAGAGGGAGAGAGGGAGAGAGGGAGAATGGGATGTATGACTTCTCTGAGTACAGTGAAACTTGGAAGTACATATTAAAAGAAATACATATCCTTTAGAACAGGAGTGGCAAACCTTTTGTGCCAGATTTGTGGGGCCGGAGGCATGGTTTCTTCTGCCACTTGTGGTGGTGGTGGTGGTGGCTTCGGCGGCTGCATTCATGGCACATTTTTGCCGCATTTAGGGTGCTTCCGGCATGTTTTTGCCATGTTTGGGGCACTTCCGCCATATTTTTGCTACATTTTTGGCACATTTGGGATGCTTATGGAAGCACCCCAAATGCTCCAAAACATGGCAAAAACACTCCAGAAGCATCCCAAATTTGGTGAAGGTGCAGCAAAAATGCAGCAAAAACAGTAAAATGCAGCAAAACCACGCCAAATGCGCTGTTTTCGGTGCTTTCAGCAGAGGTGGGATCCTCACCATGGGTCAGATTAATTGGTGTCATGGGCCAAGTCAGGCCCACAGGCCATAGGTTGGGAACCCCTGCTTTAGAAGAAAGTGACATGACAGGCAAAATGTAGAACAAGATGTTCTTCTTTTAAACCAATAGTGCACAAAATGCAACCTACCAGATGTTGCTGGACTGCAAATCCCAGTATTTTTCATCACTGGCTAACCTGATAAGGGTGGATGGAAACTACAGTCTTGAAACATCAATTCCTAAACAATCGAAGAGGTAAAAATCTACATTCTTCTTGTCAATGATTATCCTAGTGATACCTGCGTAAAGTTGACAATTAAAGCAGCTATTCCAAAAATTGCTCAGGCAGAAGGCAAAGAGACTTACTTCTAACCTTTATTTTTGTTGTTGTTCCGCCGTATCCGAATCTTGGCGATTCACATGGCGATCAGCCATGCAGACTGTCCCGAGAATATAATGCAGTGGCCTTTCATTTGCCTTCTGCATCGCAACATGACACCTGTACCACTGATCCAGTTCTGCAAGTCACTTTCTGATTTTGAGCCCTTTTGGCACACGAAGTCCTCATCAGCCCAAGGTCAGTATTTATGAAACTGCTGCTCTCCATCAAGATGGATTCAAATGGGATTTAACACCCAAGATGTTAGTCCTCAGGGTTGTCAGGTTAATTAACCGCCACCTGAAACTCAGTGTTGAGTCACTGGCAGTATGGTCTACTCTATTACCATAGCAGGATAACTTGCCTAGACACCCATGTTACTTGTAACCCATGTGAAGTACCGGTAATAAGAAAAGGCTATGCAAATGGAGGCAAGCTTAGCAAAAAGACAAGAAAAAAAGATAATTTGAACTATACAGAAGAGGGTTAAGGCTAGGTTATGTCAGCTGGCCTATCCATACAATCTGGCACCATCCAGTTCCCAGTCAAAGGAAGAGGTATAGGGTTTTTTCCCCACACAACCAATCACTACTTCTTCCCTGTTACCTGGAGGAGAAGATGGAGCTGGTATGTTCTTTCTGCTGTTCTTCTAACTGCAAGAATATGCTTTACATGGGAGGAGTGAAGCTCTCTGAACCAATGTTTGTAAGGCCAGGCTGATCTGAACTCTAGAATGGTTGAGAGCAGGAAACTAAATCCCCACTGTGTCAATCAGTAATCAGAGATAAGGGAGACTCTCTTTGTCACCCCTTCCTGAGAGGAAGGAAAGTGGGAACATCAACGTGCCAAGATGCAGCCTTGCAGTCTGGATGTTCCCTTTCCTTAAGAACACATCTGTGACCTAGCAGTGATATCTACCACATACAAAGAATATAATGTAAATAACTGCAACTACAAGCTGAAAATAATCTTTTCTTTGTAAATGACTGTGGTCAATTTCTTCACAATGAAATGACAGTGTTACCAAATGTCAGTTATTTTTCTTCTTCAAAATACATTAAGCATTTTATGCTTTCAGCACTCAACAATTACCAGCACCACCTTATGAAGGTCCATTCAGAAGTAAGTCCCACAGAATTCAACAGAACGAAAATCCATATAAAATGTATAGTGTCTGAAATACCGTTGCTTAACACAATAAGTCACAACTAGAGTTGGCCGATTTGAATCAAAGGCACCTACAGAAGACTGACTGATTAAATTCCCATTGAGACCCTGGGCCTTCTCTAGTTGCTATTTACTATGCTAAGCAACTGGATTTCAGCCAGTGAAACTGACAGTGCAGACATGATGTTTTCTGATCTCAAAATTATGGTTAAGAGGATCAGAAACACCCCAGAAGTGTATAAAGTCTTACATTTTCTTTTATGCACATCCGCAACCAACATTTTCTATCTAACTCAGTGGTTCCCAATGCAGAATTCACCAGAAGACTAAGTCAGTACATTGGCTGATCAGTGCTTTGAGGGACTGACTGAGGCTTCTGGGAACTGAAGTCCAAAAACCATTGGGAAACACTGATCTAACTCCTCAGATATGATACAAGACTTCTTCTGTAACTTGGGGTTTCATGAAGTATAATTATGTTCAAACCCCAAGTCGCCCACTCAACAAGTATTGCCACTTTCCTTTTTAGCTGCCCAGGAACCCTCCTTCCTCCTACTATGTTGCTGTGGTTTGTGTTTCTTAAACTTACAGATATAATTTCCTTTGTGTGCAATGTGCGATGAGGCCAAGCAGTAGAAGGAAAAGGGTGTGAGACGAAGAGACTAAGAGAGGAAGAATGTTAAAGAAAGACATGTCACAGGCCATCTTTTTACTCCTCTCCTCTTCCTGATCCTTACTTGCTTCCAAAAAATTTTCCTTCTCCTTCCTCTGAGGTTGAAGGTGGGCATGAAGGGCCCACATAAACCACATCTCCAACCAAGGGAGGTGCCAGGAAACCTGCCTTTCCACAAGAAGTGATAAGTAAGAACACCAAGTTTAAGGGAGACACTACATCCTCCAAGAAGACATAAAATAAGCCTGCCTTTCAGTCCTGGTAGTGGGCCATGCTCCAGAGCTAGCTGGCCCGTCTTCTGTTCTTTTTGCTGTACTATGCTGGTCTTAGACTGTAATAAAGATTAATTGATCACTTGGCAAGCATGACTAGACACCGGAGTGCATGGAACAATGTTTACCTTCTCACTGAAGTGGTCCTACTATTTATCTACTTGCAATTTCTTGTTTTCAAACTGCTAAGTTGGCAGGAGCTGGTTCAAAGACGGGAGTTCTTTCCGTCGTGCAGACCGAGTTGCACCTCCAGGCAGAGTTGCTTACCCTTCAAAAAGGGCCTAAAACTTGTCTAGCACAGCGGGTTTGGGGTGCTGCCGGTGTGGCAGCTCCGTCCCCACCCCCAGCTGGCTTATAAGGCAGTCCTGGCTTGAATTTATAGGGAGGGTATTTTAAATGGTTTTAATAGTTTTTAAAGTTTTTGTATTTTGTAACCTTTGTAATTGGGGATGTTTTACATTTCTATATACCGTATTTGCCGGCGTATAAGACCACTGGGCGTATAAGACGACCCCCCAACATTTCCACTCAAAATACAGAGTTTGTTATATACTCGCCGTATAAGACTACCCCCTCTTCTGCACACCTTCCACACACCAAATAAAACGTAAAAGAACATCAGATTTGATTTCAACATGTTAATTTATATTCAAATGCTTATGACATGCAGAAAAACTGTCACAAGGCTGTATGTTATCAAACATGTACAGTAAACATAAAACAGTGCAAGTGCAAAGTGATACTTATTTATCTACCGTATATACATCAATATAAGCTGACCCAAATATAACCCAAGGTATCTAATTTTGACCTTGAAACCCAGGAAAATAGATTGACCTGAGTATAAGCCAAGAATGGGAAATGTAGCAACTGCTAGTGAGTTTCAGTAATTAGAATACAGTAATATTAATTATTTTATTGAATTTTTTTAGAACTGTACTTGCACCACCCACCAGTGGTGGTGCTGCAGGTAAAGTGGGTGGGCAGGTCAATTGCACTGAGGCAGGAAGTGTTGCTCTAGCCTAGCCTCTTGCTTCCCCTGCAAGGAAGAAGCATGGCTTTTTCCTCCATTTTGGGCAGAAGGTGCCAGTAAATGAAACCCTTTCTTTTTCCCCACCAGTTTGAAAGGGAGACACAATTGTAATGTAGAGCTTCTTTCTTCATCTGGATGGTATGTAGAATGAGGTGGGTGAGCATCGGGAGGCCACTATGGGCAGCTATGTCTATCCCAACTGAAGTGCACCCGGCGTATAAGACGACTCCCCCACTTGGAGGCATGTTTTTCAGGGGGGGAAGTAATCTTATACGCCAGCAATACTGTATTTTTGAATTTTTAATGTTTAGCTGTGAGTCGCCTGGGGTCACTTCGGCAAGTGAGACAGCAATATAAATGCAGTAAATAAATAAATAATAAAATAAGGGTGCGAGTGATCAACAGTATTAGGTAAAATTGGTACATCAAACTCCCGTTCCACCTGATCATGAAGGAGTCTCCTAAGGAGTGGCGACCCACTCCTGTCCTCAAGCAATCTAGATCACATTTCTTGTTGTCGCTTGATGCAAACACATGGATCTGTGGATATCCCCATCTGTGACATAAAAGGTCAAAGATGTCTTGCCTGAGTTCCCATTTGTGCAAAGTTGTCTGTCTTCGACTGAGGTCATCATCTGGCGTGTTCTTTTGCCCTTGTATGTATACTGCTATCGGTATGATGTGGTGTTCAATGCACCGTTCCCACATGTCCATGGTGATGTGGAGCAACTTGTTGGATCTGGTGCCCCCTTGCTTGTTGAGAAATGCAGATGCCTTTGTGTTGTCTGTGGGCACCTGGACCGTGTGTCCCTGCAGAGATAGGGTGAAGGCTTGAAGGGCCTTCCAAATCTCCATTAGTTCTAACTGGTTGATGTGCAGCTTCCTTTCCTCCAGTGACCATAGATCGTGGACACAGTGTGAGCCACAATGAGTGCCCCATCCCTTGCGACTTGGATTCGAAAAGACCTGGATCTTTGGCATGGGCTGTTGAAAGGGGAGCCCCTTGCTTATGTTTGCCTCCTTGGTCCACCATTATAATTGTATGACCAAGTGTCATGGGACCCTCATCCTCTTGGATTGAGCATCTGTAGCTGGTGAAAATTTTTATAGAAACCACTGCTGGAGTAGTCTCATTCGTAGGCATGCATGCATTACCACTGATATCATGTGGTATTAGCCCAAGTAGGCTTTGCGTGGAGCAGGTGGTCACCCTGTGGCTTGCTTGTAAGAGTCATGTTAGATGTTTTATCTTCTGCATTCTTGCTGAGGGTAGGAATGCCCTGGCCGACTGAGAATCCAGCACCACTCTGATGTACTTTACAACTCTCTGTGGCATGAGAACAGATTTTTCATACGTGATCCGTAGCCCCAGTATCATCATGAGTTCAATCATGAAAGTGATGTCCTGCATTGCTTGTTCTCTTGAAGGGGACACAAACAACCAGTTGACAATGTAAGGGAACATGACTACTCCGTGTGATCTCAGGTATTCCGCTACTGGGGTGAGGCACTTGGTGAACACCCTGGGAGCTGTTGAATTTTTTGATGTTGAGTTTCAAACCAGCTTTTGCACTCTCCTCTTTCACCCTCTACCATTAGGGTATAAGACTACCCCCTCTTATATGCCGGGTACACTTCAGTTGGGATAGACATAGCTGCCCATAGTGGCCTCCCGATGCTCATCCACCTCATTCTACATACCATCCAGATGAAGAAAGAAGCTCTACATTACAATTGTGTCTCTCTTTCAAACTGGTGGGGGAAAAGAAAGGTGCTGGATTCATCTGTGTATCTCAGGTTATCGATGTTTCTTCCAGCAATCTTAATGCAGGCTTGTGCTTCACCCAGCCCTGCATTACATATTATGTACTCTGCATATAAATTAAATAAACTCAGTGAGTGGGTGGCAATATAAATCTGAACAAATAAATAAATAAAAAGTGGGGTGACAATATACTGCTTTGTCGTACTCCTTTTCCAATTCTAAACCAATCAGTTGTTCTATATTCTGTCCTAACTGTTGATTCTTGACCTACATACAGATTTCTCAGAAGACAGACGATGTGGTCTAGTATTCCCATCTCCTTAAGGACTTGCCACAGCTTATTGTGATCCACAATCAAAGGCTTTGGTGTAATCAATGAAACAGATGTAGACGTTTTTCTGATACTCCCTTCCTTTCTCTATGATTTAGCGAATGTTGGCAATTTGATCTCTAGTTCCCCTGCCTCTTCAGAACCCAACTTGTACTTCTGGAAGTTCTCTATCCATGTACTGCTGAAGCCAAGTTTGTACAATCTTGAGCATCACTTTGCTAGCATGTGAGATGAGCTCAATTGTATGATAATTTGAACATTCTTTGGCACTGTCCTTCTTTGGAATGGAACATATACTGATCTAGTTTTGTGGGTCTTCATAGAACTGCTTGACTATGGCCTCTTCTGCATCAGTGATTGGGGTATAGACTTGGATTACTGCAATGCTGAATAGTTTGCCTTGAATTCAAACTGAGATCATTCTGTCTTTTTAAAGATTGTATCCCATTACTGCTTTCTTCACTCTTTTATTGTCTATAAGGGCCACTCCATTTCTTCTAAGGGATTCTTGCCCACAGTAGTAAATATAATAGTCCCCTGAGTTAAATTCACCCATCCCTGTCCACTTTAGTTCACAGATTCCAAAGATATTAATGATCAGTCTTTCCATCTCATTTTTGACCATGTCCAACTTGCCTTGATTCATAGGTCTTACATTCCAGTTTCCTACACAACATTGTTTCTTTACAGCATCGGACTTTCCTTTCACCATCAGATCCATCCACAGCTGAGCATCTTTTCAGCTTTGGCCCAGCTGCTTCACTCTTTCTGAGGCTACTTGTACTTGTCCTCTGCTCTTCCCCAGTAGGATATTGGACACCTTCCAATCTGAGGGGGTCATCTTCCAGCGTCATATCATTTAACCTTTTGATAATGTCCATGAGGTTTTCTTGGCAAGGATACTGAAATGGGTTGTCAGTTCCTTCCCCAGTGGACTGTGTTTAGTCTGAGTTCTCTGCTATGGCCTGTCTGTCTTGGGTGACCCTACACAGTACAGCCCATAGTCTCACTGAACTATGCAAGCTTCCTTGCAAGGCAATGATCCTTGAGGGAAATCAACAACCTACAACTCCCCAACAATACTCCCCTCTCCAAAGAGCATACTCAGTTTGCCAATTTTAAACAATTACTGACACACAAAAGGCCACAGAACACAGATATGGACACAGGAAAAAAGACCAAGCAGAAGCTTAATACCTACTCTATTACCACATCTACTCTGACAGCACCACTTTGAGCCCAACATCACACACACTTATCCGCCAATGCAAGTGGTGTCCCTCTGCATTGTTTTGTCAGATTCTGAGACAGCTTCGGGGCTCCATCTACTGGTAAAATGCCAGAAGAACAGTACGAGTAGTTAGCAGGCTTAGACAGCCTACTGCAGCTTCCTTGACTATCATGAGCACCACCTGGGAGCCCTGGAGAAAGAGCTACAGTAATACCCCGGGTAACGCGAGTGCCGTATAGCGTGAAAACCGCATAATGTGACAAGATTTTCGGGAAAATCTTGTATCGAATAACGCGATTTTCACGTTATTCGGAACAAGCGTATGCGGGGGGGTTGGATTGGGTAGAACATCTACCCAATCCAACCCCCCCCCCCAGCGCCCACCCCCACGATGTTTGGAAAGGGTACGGGGATCCTTACCCTTTCGAAACTTCGAGTTGCAAAAGTGTAAGGATCTTTACCCTTTCGCAACTTCGGGCGGCTTGGAGGCTTGTGCGCCTCAGCAGCTGTTAGGCGAGGATGTGCGGTTCCGAAGGGGTACCCTCTCGGAACTTTGGGCGGCTTGGAGGCTTGCACGCCTAACCGCCGCGGCGGCGCACAAGCCTCCAAGCCGCCCGAAGTTCTGAGAGGGCACCCCTTCGGAACTGCGGGCGTACACGCGCGCCACGGCGGCAGTTAGGGAAGGATGTGGGGGTCTTTTCCGCATCCTCGCCTAACCACCACCGCGGCGCACAAGCATCCCAAAGTTCCAAGAGGGTACCCCTTCGGAACTGCAGGCGTGCATGCGCACCGCAGCGGCGGTTAGGCAAGGATGCGGGAAAGACCCCCGCATCCTCGCCTAACCGCTGCCACAGCGCACAAGCCTCCAAGCCGCCCGAAGTTGCGAAAGGGTAAAGATCCTTACACTTTTGCAACTTCGAGTGTGTGCGCGTGTCTACCCGGGGGGGGGGATTTCAGGCAAGCCGAGCCTTGCCTTGGCCATGGTTTGTCCCTGACGTCAGGGTTTTTTTTAGCATTGTTCGATCAATGTATCGAACAATGTGAAAAACCGGACAACGTCATGACTCGTGGAACCATGTCATCACGTTATCCGGGGTTCTATTGTATATAAGAACAGATCTCAGTAGCTGCCTCAGCAATGAAGGTCTCTTGACCTACTGCAGTGCTTTGTCCTGTTAGGTTCCCTGCGGACCCTGCCCTCTGGTTCTAGGACTTTGCCCATGTTCCAGGCTCCCATTTCCACTACTGCTCCCATTCCAGCCCTAGGATATCCTGCTCCTGTTCACATTGATTCCTTGGTTATCTGGCTTCTGGCCTACCTGGACTAGGTCTTTTCTACTGGAGTGTACTTGCCTTGTTCCCCTGTCTATCCACCAGCCTTAACTTGGATTTGGATAGGATTGCCATTTGGACTTTAGCCTAGTTCAGTGTTTCCCAAATGTTGGGGTTGGGACTTCAATTCCCAGCAGCCTAAGTCAGTACACTGGCTGGCCAGTGCTTTGGGGAATTGACTTAGGCTTCTGGAAATTGAAGTCCCAACTCCCAACATTTGGGAAACACTGGCCTAGTTGGCTTGGTTCTTGTTGCCTGTGTTGTTACTTGGCTGCCCACACTTTGGACTCTTGACACAAATTTTAATGTAAATTATGAGGATTAAACTAGAGATTTTAGCACAGCAGAGTCCAGTAGAATTCACAGACAGTAAATGGGTTATCACACAAGTGATCCTACCTGTGTTGCCACTTACCCAACAAATGTCTCTACTGCCTTCAGTTAGGAAAGCACTCGTATATTTAGATGCACAAATAACATCCAGTAAAGAAGGAATGCTACTGTATGATTGCCCTTATTGCATAGTCTTTCTCAATAAGATTGTGTTCACATTGCCAGCAGGAAAAAGGATACCACCTTTCCATAGGAAGGTAGTCTGAATGTTGACAACACCAATGTTGGTAGTCAAGATGGTAGCAACTACATCGCCCCATAGGACTTGGTGTCTGGGCGGTTCACAAGTTAATTAGCATCTTGCCCCTAGCCTGCTGGGTACTCATTTTACATGGTCTACAGCAGGGGTGCCCAAACATTTTGGGCTGCGGGCCAGTCACATGGATGAGTGTGCTGGTCACGTGGTTCCTCCCACCCGGAAGCAGAACGTGCCTGTGCATGCAAGTAACACTGCCATAAATGACCCCCCGCTGCTGTTGTAAATGCGTTTACAACAGCCGTGGGTCATTTACGGTACTGTTCTGTGCATGTGCAATCTGCGCATGCACATGCACATTTTATTTCCACTTCCATGATCAGCAAGGGTGCCATAGGCTGGATTAATTGGTACTATGGGCCACATCTGGCCCACAGGCCATAATTTGGGCACCCCTGGTTTACAGGATATGCTTTTGTGCTCACTATCATTCACATTTGTTACAGAACAGCCATGGCACTTGCTTTGTATTTGGATGCAGGGTGGTTAACTGATGAAAAAGGAGTCAAATCTCCTCACCTTAAAAAAAAAAAGGGGGGGGGTTGAATGGAAATTGGAAGCTAGCAGATTATCACAGGAAACCAAGGTCAAAATCATCCATACTACATAAAGAAAGAGAGGGGATAAATTCATTTGAAATGGTTGTTTGTTGAATTTGTATTCTTTATTGAATTTGAAATGTGATGTTGCAAGAGAGCCTTACAGATATCATAGCTAGAAAGGCAGATAAGTGTATGCTCAATCAAGTCAAGCCTGAACCTAGAGCATCCACAACATTGATAAATGTTCCTTACACTCCCTCACCCAAGTCATTAATAAAAATATTAAAGAACACCAGGCCCAGAACTGAGACATATGGTGACCTACTTGTTACCTTCTCCCAGTTGGAGAAGGAGCGACTGACAAGTACTCTCAACCTAGTTAGCTTGTTAATCAAAATATAGCTGGGCAGTTTGTTAAATGCTTTGCTGAAGTCAGATATGTCCACTGCATTTCTGTATCTACCATGGTGGTTACATAATAAAAAAAGAGATAAGATTAGTCTGGCAGGATTTGTTCTTGACAAATTTATGCTGGCTTGTAGTTATTACCACATTGTTTTCAAGGTGCTTGGAGAGTGATGGTTTTATAATCTGTTGCATAATTTTCCCTGGGATGGATGTCAGGCTGACAGATGTGTAGTTCCCAGGTTCTTCGTTTTTGCCCTTCTTGAAGTTAGGGGCAACATTAGCCCTCCTCCAGTCACTTGGCACTTCACCCATCCTCCATGATTTCTTGTTCCTCTTGTTTGTTTCCCATAGTCTTGCCATTTATATATAGACACTGGAGATTGTGTGATTTGTGGCCTGCTTTCTTTCCTACATTTTTTATGAAGATTATTATTGGGTAGCAGCAGAGAGGCAGCAGAGAGGTGATACATTTAAAGTTTAGGAGGGTTTAGTTATTTTTAGCTATCATTGGTTATCTTTTGTTTTTGTCTTGGGAAGGATATTATCACTCATTTTACTCCCTTTGGCATTACACATTTTACATACCTTGCATACTTTTATGTCTCCAAGAAATTTTGAATGGCAGTTGTTGTTTTTTACTTCTTGGCTGTTACTTCTTGGCTTTTTTTTTTTAACACCCAATGTCCAGCTGTGGATATTGTTTCCCTGAACCTCACAGCATTCTGTGAGAGCTATGAGACAGAGGAAAGCCTTCCAGGTGATAACACTCTCACTTTTGAAAGGATCTGTATGGATGGACTACACAAGACAAGAGTTCACATGGCAGTAGGGAATGCTCTAAGTACTAGACATGGAAAAACTTCCAGATTCTACATGAGTATTTTAACAGACTTAATTTACATTTTAATAGATTTTACTTAAATTTATGGGAAATAATTTTATGAATATTTTATTTGATTTGAAACCTAATTCATGTTAATGTGTATTTGCTGCGAGGGGAGGGGGATAAACTATTTTTCTACTTTGTTAACAGTTATTTGATTCATATATCTATTAAGGGGGTGAATTGGTTATTGGTTAGGTTACCTTCCTACCTTCTATTTACTGAGTAATTTTTGAACTGGGTTTTATGTATGTCTTAGCCAGGAATTTTTGTCCCAATTTATGATTTTAGGGGTTGATTTAAATTACTTGTGTGTTCGTTACTGTCCGGCTTGGATCCTTCTACTTTATTAAATTTGGAAGGCTGTGGCCTATAGGAGAGTGGGTAAGGTACTGCAATTTTTGTGTGTGTGTGCGATTTTGTTTCTGTTCTCTTTCTGTTTGTTTGTTTTTGTTTCTTTTTCCTTAAGATGTGGGTGTTTTGGTAATCTTTTAGTTAGTTTCGGTTTTATTTCTTTTTCTTTGTTTTGTTTTATATTTTTTATTTTGATTTCTTTTATTGCTTAAAGTTCTAGGTTTGGTTGCTCTTGTTTTGTCTTTATTAATTTAATTAAGTGGTATTAGAGTACAATTCCTAGCCTTATATCTGCACTTAATGTATACTTAATTTTGTTCTGTCTTATTATTGTTACTTTGAGTTGATTACTATTAACTTAGGTACTCACTGTTATTTTATGATTTTATCCCTATTGCTTAGAATCAGTACTTGTATAATCTGTTGTTTTTTCTTCCCTAAAGTTTTGGCCAGTTTTATAATTGCTTTTGTAATTTTTTGTAATTGCTGATTTCCTCTACCCCTTGATTTTGTGACCCAGGAAGTTCCTCCTTGAGTAGAGACTAATCCAGTGATGGGAGAGAATAAGATCCCAGTGATGTGGGGTCATAGGAGTTATTGTGTGCAGAGGTCAGTTGGCCATTTCAGAAGATTGTGTCTGAGATGCTTGAAATATGCTGCATGTTCTAATTGCCCTCTGGCCCACCAGTTCCCTCAGAACTGTCCCATTTGTTGATCAATGTCAGGTCTATCAAGAACAAGTCCCAACTGATCTTGGACCTGTTGTTGGGAAGAACATCCTGACCTGTGTAACAGAAACATGAGAGGGAGATGGGAATGGTGTTTCACTGTCCTTAATGTGTCCTCCTGGGTATTCCATACAGCAACATGGCAGAATTGAGCTAAAGAGGTGGGGTTGCTGTCATTCATTAAGATTCCATCACAGTCAGCAGAGTCTCTGTAGTCTTGAATTCAGGTTGGGAGGCCATCCATGTGCATGTGGAGTCTAGAGAGGCTGGGGATTGAGCTAGTGTACTAAGTTCCCATGATCTGGCCCAATCCTTGGCAGGGCTGAATGACTTCATCTCTGCGATCGTACTGACATCCCCCAAATTAGCCATGTTCGGGGACTTCAACTTCCACCTGGAAGAGTCTGGTTGGGGTGGCCTTGGAATTCATGAATTCCATGATATCCATGGGCCTGTCTGAGCATGTTATCAGACACACATGTAGCTGGCCACACGCTTGACCTGATATTCTCTACAGGCTGTGGAGACAATGTTCTGAAGGTTGTAGAGGTTGTTTGAACCATCTTATCATGGTCTGCTGAAGTTCAAAATTATGACATCAACCCTCCCCCATGGCGAGGCAGGACCAATTAGAATGGTCCACCCGCGAAGGCTGCTGGATACAATTGGTTACAAAGCAGCCTTGGGTGGGTTTCCAGCTGACCTGGCCAGCACTTCTGTCAATGTTCAGGTTGTTAGGTGGTATGTGAAGGCAACCTGGGTAGTTGACACAATCACCCCTAAACACCCTCTCCGCTGCAAAGCTTCGTGATCCCCATGGTTCACAGAGGAACTAAGAGTGATAAAGCAGTGAATGAGAAGGCTAGAGAGCCAGTGGAGACAACCTCCCTCGGATGAGAACTTGAGAGTAGTTAAACAAGCAACCTCGATATACCTGTATCATATAAAGAGGGCTAGAAAGACCTATAGTGTCCAACAGATCCAAGATATACAATAGTCCATGGCCTGCAGGAGGTTACTTAAGTGGACCTCAGCATAGTCTTCAGAGTTGTGAAAATTTTGCACAGCATTTTAGATATAAAGTTGAGGCTGTCAGATAGGACCTGGACTCCACTCTTTATATGGTACATTAGGTTGGGATTTCCAATGAACCATCTGGTCTTGATTCTTGATATCGGTTTCAGCTTGTGTCATCTGAGGCAGCAGACAAGGCACTTGCATGCTGTAAACCCATGACCTCTCGTTTGGATCCTTTCACATCGTGGCTAGTAAAATCCATGAGGGATGCTGGGGAGTGTGTGCAGAACATCGTTAATTCTTCACTGGAAGAGGGCAAGCTGTTCTCCTGTTTGAAGAATACTATTGTTCACCCACTTCTCAAGAAGCCAGATCTAGCTACAGAGATTTTAGACAACTTTAGACCTGTGGCAAATATCCCCTTTTTGGACAAGGTCATTGAGAGGATAGTGGTGGATCAGCTGCAGGCGGTCTTGGATGAAACCAACTGCTTGGATCCATTCCAGTCGGGTTTTAAGCCTTGTCATGGCACTGAGACCGCATTGGTCACGTTGTAAGATGACCTTCTCCAGGGGTCAGGGGAGCTTCATCTCTCTTGGTGCTCCTGGACCTCTCAGTGGCTTTTGATACCATTGACCATGGTATCCTCCTGGGACGCTTATCAGGGTTGGAAATACGGGGTACTGTATAACAGTGGTTCTGCTCTTTCCTTGGTGAGGGGACCTAGAGTTCAACTCAGGGGGTTTGTTTTGGCCCCATGGACCCACCAATGGGGTGTTCCACAGAGGTTAATCATCTCCCCATTGTGGTTTGATATCTACATGAAGCTGTTGGGAGAGGTCATTACGAGATTCAGGGCTTGGTGTCTCCATTATGCGGATAACACCAAACTCTATCTCTCCTTTTCATCATCAGCAGTTGATGTGGTCCAACATCTTGATGAGCATCTGGACTCAATAATGGACAAAAACTAACAGGCTGAAAATGAACCTTGACGAGACAAAGCTTTTGGTGTTTGATAGGCCATCTGCCCTACTTAGAGACTTGGTCCCTACCCTGGGTGGAACTACTCTTACCCTTAGGGACCAGCTCAGCAATCTGGGGGTCATTACTGACCCATTGCTCTCATTTAAGCAACAAATAGCAGCAGTATGCAAAGCTGCTTTTTCCCAGCTCTGGCAGATTGCACAGCTATGTTCCTACTTGGACAGATGTTTCTCTCCCATCACTGGATTAGTCTCTACTCAAGGAGGAACTTCCTGGGTCACAAAATCAAGGGGTAGAGGAAATCAGCAATGACCCATTCATTGATAATTTTGGGGATTGACTACTGTAATGCTCTTTATGTGGTGGTGCCCTTGTGTATGATACGGACATTACACTGGGTTCAGAATGCAGCAGCCAGGCTGGTGACAGGCATTAAGAAATTTGATCATATTTCCCCAGCCTTGGCAGGCCTCCACTTGTTACCTATTGTCTACCATGTCAGATACAAGGTGTTAATATTATCATATAAGGCCCTATACAGTTTGCGACCCTGTTATCTGTTGGAGCATCTCTCCCACAGAACAACTCCCCACATCAGGCGTTCATCACAGTCTGTGCAGCTCCAGGTACCAACCCTGAGGATATCTCTAAAGTCTATAACTAGAAATAGAGCCTTCTTGGTGGCAGCACAAACACCGTGAAACACTCTACAGGTGGAGCTATGCCAGGCCCATTCATTGGCTATCTTTAAAAAGCAATTAAAACTCTCTTGTTCAATGAGGCCTTTCAGGATATTGTCCCTTTAGCTATAAATTAGTCAGTCAGGTTGATCCCCTATGCCCTCAGACACCAGTTATTTTATTTTATTTTGAGACATATTTATTGGTTGCCTGTTTTGATTTGCTGTGTGTTCTGTCATGTTATTTGATATTTGCGTGTACACCACCCAGATAGCACAATAAGAGAGCCTCTCCGGTCTATTCTGGTGGGACAGACATAAGTTCTCATGGTGAGGTGATCTCTTAAGTATCCAGGCCTACTACCATGTAGGGCTTTAAAAGTCATTACCAGCACCTTGAATTGCACCCAAAGACAGTGCAGCTCCCGAAGCAGTGGAGAGGCACGGGCATAACGCCCGCACCCCATCACCACCCGAGCAGCCGCATTCTGGAACAGTTGCAGCCTGAGAATGGTCATCAAGGCCTCTTCAAGAACATGAAGCCTCTTCAAGAACCTGAAAGCGGTTTTGCAGTTACAATATTGAAGATTGCCTTCACCTTTTTTTATTGCTCCTGTGACACTTTTCCGTGGTGCTTCCTCCTCTCTGTTTGCCAGTGTTCTCTTTCTCTGCTCCATCTTCCTGTTCTTTTACTTTCAGTATCTTCCTTGTCTGCTGATGATGCTTAAGAGCTCTGTCTATTACTCTACATCAGGGGTGCCCAAACTATGGCCAATGGGCTGGATCTGACCCATGGCACCAATTAATTCCCATGCCACTCCCATAAGCGGAAGTAAAATGTGCATGTGCAGAACATGCCTGTACATGCACAGAATGCTGCTGTAAATGGCCTGCAGCTGTTGGAAACGTGTTTACGACAGTCGCAGGTCATTTATGACAGCATTCTGCATATGCGCATTTTACTTATGCTTCCAGGTGGGAGGAACCACATGACCGGCATGCTTGACCACGTGACCGGCCCATGGCCCAAAAAGTTTGGGCACCCCTGCTCTACATCTTACCTTACACACTTAAGCCTGTAAACATTAGCAAAGTCAGCCCTGTGATCCATGTATAAAACATATTCAGAAGTAGAAAGTGAAACCTTTTCTGGATCACTAAATGGAAGTGATAATGAATCACAAAAGCTCGCAATGATTTTCATTATTATTATTATTTAGTGATCCAGAAAAGGTATCACCTTCTACTTCTGTATATGTTTTATACATGCATTACACGGCTGACTTTGTTTATGGAACTACTGTATACGGATACCAAGAAACAGCCGTCTGAAATGCATGGACTTTTTAACATCACGACAGCAGCGCTACACGTTGAACCACTGGGTAATATTTTTAATTGACTCTGAATTGCCTAAAATTGGAACCACTAGTGTATACACCAACCCCTCCCCTCCATTGGAGGTTACCGTTGGAGGTCACTGGAATTTGCATTGGTTTAACATGCCAGAGAAGGGGCCTGCAGCCTCAATAAAGCCATTTGAAGAAAGCAAAAAGCAGAGGCCTGGTTTACTGTGAAAAATGCGGGTATAGCATCAAATCAACTGATGCTTTTAAGAACAGAGTCTGACAGACCACCATGCCATGAATATCTGAGTGCATGCCTGAAGAAGTGATCATGAATCACGAAAACTCGCAATGATTTTTTAATTTAGTGATCCAGAAAAGGTATCACCTTCTACTTCTGCATACACTTAAGCCTGGCCACTTACTGCCCCAGTTCTTTCACCTTTTCTTCTACAAGTGCTACTGTTTGCACTTGCTACCTATGTAGGCTGTAATGTTCTCAGGAACAAAGACAAACATTGCACACAGGTTACAGGTCACCACCCACTGATGTGCCTTCTCCCTCTCTAATCACTTTTACCTTTCTGCTTTCTTGTCTTTGACTAAGAATGTCCTTCCTTTACCATCCCTGTTTCAGAGGCTGTTTATGGAGTCTACTGATATATAAATAATATACAGAAACCTTTTTTTCCCCTTTTCCTTTTTCTTTTTTTGGTTATGGGGCTCCTTTCTTCAAACTCCTGCTTACTCACTCTGGTCACTCACGCCCTGATGTCTGTCTCCCTTAAATTCCTCTGCTGTACTCTCTTCAGAGTTAGGAGACAGACAGAAAGAAAGAAAGAAAGAAAGGACTTCCAGCAGCCTCTGATGCTACTTACTGCTTCCAGCAGTTATCAATTTCCACCCTTTTCCCTTAGGCTGAGCTCATGGCAGTTTTCAGTGGAGCGCATGGTAGCTTTGAATGGAGACTTCCTCTGTTGCACTCTCTTTAGAGTCAGCAGGAAAAAAGGCATCAAGTATAATACACGAAACCTCGCATTAAAATTAACCTGCTGTGTCTTTTATTCTCATTTTTGTTTTGTAATACAGTAAAACCACTACTTACAAGAAAAAAAAGTCCATTCCGTAGGCTTTTACTTAAATTGGTCTTTTATGTAACTCGAAGCAAACCCAAAGGAAAAATTGTTTTTACGTCACTCAAAGCAAACCCATAGGGAAATGAATTTTTACATAACTTGAAGCAAATCCATAGGAAAAAGAATATTTATGTAACTTGAAGCAAACCCATAGGAAATCGTGTAAATCGGCACATGGTTTTAGCACAAAATCATTATGTAAGTCGGATTTTATGTAACACAAGGTATATGTAAATTGGGGTTTTATTGTATATAGTGAATCAGATTAAGATGATTACTTATCTGAGAACAATACACTGCATACCAATAGCTCCACTGCTCATATAAATAGGAAGCAACTGGATGTCCAGTCTAAATCCATCCTCTAGACCAGTGTTCCCCAACCTTTGGGTTTTGGATTTCAATTCCCAGAAGCATAAGTCAGTTCCCCAAAGTACAAATCAGCCAATGTACTGCCTTAGGCTTCCGGGAATTGAAGTCCCAAAACCAAAGTTTGAGGAAACTGTTCTAGAGCAGTGTTCCCCAATCTTTGGATTTGGGACTTCAATTCCCAGAAGCCTAATTCAATTCCCCAAAGCACTAATCAGCCAATGTACTGACTTAGGCTTCTGAGAACTGAAGTCCACTAGTGTTCTGAGGAACATTGTTTGGGAAACGCTAGAGATTCCAGCTGGCTCTGCAGTTGCCAGACTAGAGATAAAATTAATAGCAACAGTGAGTAAAATTACTAAGAACTATCAATGGCCAAAATTTTATTGTATTTGTTACATTTATACCACCCATCTGGTTAGTTTCCCACTCTAGGTAATATACAAAATTAAAAACTTTCTAGATACAACAAACAAACAAAAAAGGGGGAGGGAAATTCTCAATAAAAAATAAACCATCAAGAAAGGAAGTTGTGAGATACAGGACAGGAGAGCTAAGGTCAGGTCCTCAAAATATATCTCCAAGAAGTACTAATTGTTGAGGAAGAATGGTCAGGATTGCTACTTTTGGTACTACAATAATACCTCACATAACGAATTTAATTCGTTATGCGAGGTTGCTCGCTATGTGAGGTTGCTTGCTATGTGAAACAAACAAAATTCCTATGGAAAAACTCGCATAACGAGCATTTCAAGGGGGAAACACGCATAGTGAAAAAATTCGCTATACGAGTTTTCCCATAGAAACGCTAGTTATGCAAGTTTTTCCACAGGGAAAGTCCGACTCACATAGCGAAAATTTTCGTTGTGCGAGTCAGACTGCTTAGCAAAAAAACTTGCTCGTTATGCGAGTGTTTCACTAAGTGAAACGCTCGTTATGCGAGGTTTGACTGTACAGTATCTTTAAAAGCCAGGAGTAATCAACATAAACTTCAAAATAGAAGCAAAACATAATTCTAAGCATGAATTATTATAAATCTGTTATAAATCTTCTTTACACCATCCATAGCATCCTTTCACCTAATAGAGAGAGAGAGAAACCAAGAACAGAGGAAAGCAGTTTTTTACTCATTTGACCCATTTCATACAAACTACCAGAAAGCATCCTTACATGAGAAGAGTGAGGTTTTGGACAAAGTAAAGTCAATAAGATTGTAGACACTGATGCATAAAATGTCAGCAAACAAAGTATGAAATTGGGACACAAGATTTCCAAAGTGTTAATATCACACACCATTCCCAAGAAGAGAGAGACTTTTACAACCTTAATACCTGAATCCACAGGGTTAAAGCCAGGGTTTCTCTCCTTTGATTTGTAACTAAGATTGTTTCCTCTTTGCAAGAAATTACACATTATTCACATTTGAAGTACAACTTCCCTCTAATTTAAAGAAAGTAAAGATAATTAATTAAACAGAGAACAAAAGAGAGCAAGACTGGTTGACAGGAGTAAGGATACCAAAATCCACAGTTGGACAATACTTAATCAGCAGTGTAGAGGATGTCATGGTAAACTCTGAACTTTTCCCTCCAGGCTTCTTTTGGAAACCTCACAATAAAGTCTTATCCCAAAATAAGAGTAACTGATTATATTACTAGAAGCAGAACATGAAGACCTTCATTTCCTCCTTAACTGGATAAAAAGTTCAAGTGATTACTGCTGTGACTCCAGATTGCATAAGAAGAGGAATGTGCACACAGTAAGTCATCCCTTTTTTCTGAGAAATTCTGGAACTCTAATCTGAACTTCCAGGAACACAAGATGAGTACTGCCAATTCTCACTGCTAGATTTTATTTTTGAAACCAAAAGAGTGTCAGATATTTTAAAAAGATTTTGAGAAAACACTTTTGGAAATGGTCTTTTAAATCCCTTCAAAATCCGAGATAAATTCCAAAAGAATGCATCTGAATACTTAATAGATTAAATGCAAGTTTCTGGATCAGTAAGCAAATCTATAAAAGAAACAGCATGTTAACCATTGACATATAGTACTGTATTGTTTAAGGACATTTAAAGAGCTAGGGTCCATGTCTATCACTGTTTCCAGCTTTTAATATGCAAATTGAGCTTCTCATACATGTGACTATCTCCTTCAACCATTTATTGTTAGTTTCTTTAACCACATAAAGTCAAAGAACTATACAGTATTCAAATTATGCAAGGCTACCAATACAGACAGGAGAGAACACAGCAATGGTTACTTCTGAGTAGACATGTATAGAGCAGAAGCGTAGCGTGCCTTGGCGGGGCCCCGTATAAAAATTTGTTTGGGGGGGCCCTTAGGAAGGGTAAAGATTTGTTTTGCTTACGCACGTTGGGGGCCCCCATAGCCTGGGGCCCCCGTATAATTGATACGGCAGATACGGCGGTAGCTACGCCCCTGGTATAGAGCTATATTTCAGGGGTGCACAAAATCCAGAAATCCTGACCCAGCTACCAAGATAGCCAGAGTTTGAATCCATAGCTATGTTTAAATACTTTTTGCAACTAAAACTTATGACAGAGTTTTGGAGAGATGTTATTACATCACACTATCATAGGAATGATAACAAGCTTTCATGGACTGTAACCCACACATGAGCTTTTGTGGATTGTATTCTACTTCCTCAGAGCCCATTTCATCCAGTCATCACATACTGGGCGTCATCCAAATCTGAAAAGAAACTGAATGCCATCAGCACATCTTCAGCATTGCACTTTAAATATATAAATGACCATATTTAGCAGTTTCTTTCAGAGGCTCAACATCATAGAATATACAATAGAGCAAGGGTCCTCGACCTTTTTAAGCTGGGGGCAGGATCATGCCCCCTCAGACTGTCGGGGCCCCCAATTAGGAGCCACTGCCACCTTCAGCACCCCCAGCAGTGGTGGTGGTGAGAGTGGAGGGTTCAGGGTGGTCCCACCTTTGGCGGCGGTGGCAGGGCCACCCACAAGCCATCCACCACTCCACCCACTCTGCCACCACCACTGGTGACCACCCCATGCCACCCACCACTCCCCACCACACTGTTTCTCTGCTTACCAGCCTGGAAAAGCTGCATGGCACCAAATCATCTGGCCTGTGACCTCGCTTCAGCTGCCACTTCCACCTTAATCCTTGTCTCCTCTGCTTGGCTTGGCATATCCCTAACGGCGCTCCATAGCAGGGCTGATGTTGTAAGCCTTACAACATCTACCATGCTATGGAGTGCCATTAGGGACACACCAAGCCAAGCCAAGTGGAAGAGACAAGGATTGAGGTGGCAGAGGTGAAAGCAGCAGCTGGAGCAAGATCATTGGCCAGATGTGGCCCATGGGCCATAGGTTGAGAGCCCCTGCAATAGAGTCATGGTTGAATGTGTAACTGCTATAGGTCAGAGCAGTAACCTTCAAGCAACATTTAGAACAGAGGTGGCGAACACTGGCCCGTGGGTCTAATCTGGCCCATGACATGTATATATACATGACATGTATATACATTGTACATCAGTAATCTGGCCCATGGTAGCCACCAGGGCACCTCTAGACCCACCCACCACCTCCAGAAGTCATGATACACCACTTACCACAGTGATAGAGGGAACTGCAGTTTGTCAATGGTTTTGGAAAACCTCCACCACTTTCCAGGGCAGCAGGAAGCATTTCGGAACATGTTCATTCCCTTTTGGGAATTTTCCAAGCCATCTCTGCTGTGCTTTGGCAGCTGGGTAGCAGTGATGGATGACTTCCAGTGCTGGGCAGAGCTTACGTCAGTGCCTGGGGTCCCAGCATGGAACCAGGAAATCATCCACCACTGTTCTCCAACTGCTGAAGCACAACAGAGAAGGCTAGGAAAATTCCAAAACTGGAGCAAATATGCTCCAAAAAGCCTTCCTCCACTCTAGGAAGCGGTGGCGGCTATGCAAAACCCTGGGAAAACAGCACGATTCCCGCTGCCGCCACCGATGACGATGATGATGACTCAAACATAAATTTTGGGCACAGTCACGCCTCTGGTGGGAAAACATTGGGATCCACTGATTTAGAAGAACTGACTATGTTTTCTGAAATAGAAACTAGTCACTGATCCTCCCTGCAAAAATAGCTAATTCAGATGACTACTATTGTTCGTGATACCAAAAGAAATGGAAAGAAGCTAGAAGACCAGGGGCAAATTAATTTTTTTTTTAGTATCTCAGGTTATCTTCTGGAATAGAACATCAGTTCCAAAAGCAAAAAGTTAATACTAGGATGAATCCAAAAAGACAGAGTCTGAAACTGCAAGTCAACCACTTGCTCAAGTACACTGTCAACAGACAACAAACCTGGAAAACATTACGGTCCAAAGGCACTTTAATGAGTAGACTCAGGACAATCTCACACAACCTAACATCATCCCCCTGCTCCTTTAGAAAGAGTAGAATCCTATTCTGAGAAGCTTAACACAATTTCCTTCAAACAGGTGTCACCCGTAAATTGGATGCCCACTGTAACAGGACTGAGATCCCTCAATTGATGTAGGAGCTATGTGACCAGCAGTCCTCACACTTTCATATAACCCAGCTATCCATTTTCCATTTGTTAGTAAGTCAGATCATGTGTCACTCTGTTAACTAGATCAGGGACAGGAAACCTGGCCATACAGTCCATATGATTCTTCTCCAGACATAAATGTATTTAAATTTGGGAATTTGTTCCACAAATGAATCTACCTTTATGCTAGGTTCTGATGTGTAACCTGGGAATTTGCTGCATAGAACTGAGCAGTTCTTTGTACTCTTGGAACACTGAAGATTGTGAACTTTTTATTAGTTAAACACAAATTTGAGCTATACTATGCACACTAATAAATAAATATCTAAATGAGTAAGAATTATACCTATCCCTCCAGGTTTTGTTTTAGACCCATCTTTTGCACTGCAGTTTGCTCACTGATCCTTCCCAACTGGACTTCAGCAGTTGGGCTCAAAGAAGACCCTATATTTGGACTATTCTGACAAGGAGCAGTTGTTAGGTCCTTAAGACTGAGAACTGACTCAGTCCTGCCTTGGGACATCACAGCAGAAAACTTAGTCCCTTGTACAAATAAAGGTATATGCTCTACCACTATGAAAAGATAGTTAAAAAAATCAAAGAAACCCAACATTCTTAACTTCATAACATATGTAACATAGCTCCTGGTAGAAGAAACCAGTGAAGCATAAAGTGGACTTTAGCTGTAAAGCATTGAAGAATGTTTCCTGATTTATAGATCTCAGATAGAACAATGTCAGCTACCACCTATTTTATTAAAAACCTCTTTATTCCAATGCACCATTTGCACCATCAGAAGAATAAGTGCTTACACTATTAATGCTTTCAGGACCAGGAACTTGTCTTTATTACTAGCAATAGTCCACTGGCACTAGACGCAGAAAACAAAAATGTTTTCCAAAGCATGCCTGAGTGCACAGTTGTACTTTCAAGGTCTGAAGGAGTTTTCACACATTAAATAAATTGTGTCTTACATAAAACCTAAGATACCATAAAGAAATGCAGGAGGTAAGACTACTAGCTTTGCTCACTCTTTCCTCTCTTTGCAATAAACTGAGGCAGATTTAATCCAGCCACAATCCTAACACCACACGGCTATAGAAAAAGTACACTGTATATACTCAAGTATAAGTCTGGTTTTTTAGCCCTCAAAATGAGGTCCAAAAAGGGACTTGCCTTATACTCGGGTCAACAACCCCGAGCGTCCCAAAACGAGGTGGTGTAAATTCAAACATACATTTTTAAAAAGCACTAATACTACCGTAAAAACTCAAAAACAAACCCACACAAATGTCTAAATTAATTAATTTCACCATATTTTGATGTACTGTATTTTAATTATTGAAATTCACTAGGCAGTTGCTGCATTTTCCATTCCCAACTTATACTAGGGTCAATCTACTTCCCTAATTTTAGAGGTCCAAATTAGATAGCTCTACTTATATTCGGGATGATTTATAGTCGATTGTATACGGTATTTCAGTAGTCCCTTATTTTAGGAAGGAATGATTACATGTGCACTGCTTTCTGCTACTGTAAGTTCCACACACCTTGAGGAAAGAAACCTTTCTGCCAAGTTTCTGAGGACATCTCTACCAAGGATTGTGAAGAGACAGAGGCCAGAATCATAATTGCTCATGGTCACAAAAGGAAAATCACATAGGGCTTGATGGCAACAAATATTGCTCATTATTGAGGTGCTAGCTGTATTCCAGGGCATGCGTTCTACATGTGCCTGGAATGCAACCGAGAAGCCAATCAGTATTTGCCACCAAGAATCTCTTCACAATAAAAATTTACAGTGTCATGTAGTCATTTCTGATTTACATTGTCCTTTCCCAGCATTTTCCAGATTATGAATGTACAGAAGTGGTTTCCCATTCACCTTTTCTGGGGGAGCCCTGGGAATCTGCAGCTTTTCTCAAAGGAGGTTCAGTGGGAAAACAAACTCCCAACTCCTGGATCTCGAAACAAATACCTGGGGTACACAGAAAAAGCCTCCTCGAAAATTTTTGAATCACAATTGGGCATACCCAGGTAATGGGAACCTTGTGTTACCGGCTAATCTTTCTCTTACACTAGGTCAGGCAAAAGGAATTGCAGAATGAACTCACCAGAAGGTGCCTTCGTTTTGGCAGTTTCACATCTGGCCTAGGCAAGGAAGAAGAAAAACAGATACCTAAACTGCTAAGCAAAAATCTTCCAGATTTAAATCAGCAACAGGATGTAAGCCAATATTTTATTGCAAGAGTAGAGATTTATTTATCCTACCTCCCCCATCCCATTCAGGCTGCTCAGTAGTCATTCAATCATAGAGTAAGGGGTTGGAAATACCATATGACCAAAAGTCACGGAAAGTCACGGGGGGGGGGGGAGATGTTCGGCGTGAAGTCACGTAACTCCAAAATTACCTTCCTCCACTGCTCGAGCCAGCATGGCTTTTAACCCCCCGCCCAGGTGGGAGTCTGGGGGGGGGGGGCGATGGCAGGTGTTCTCAGGCTCTGAGCAGGACCATCCTCTGCCACTTGAGCTGGTGTGGCTTTTAACACCCTGGCCAGGTGGGAGTCTTGGGGTGGGGCAGCAGAAGTCGTCAGGCTCCAGGTTGGCCATGCTTCTGCTGTTTCTCTTTAAATCAGGGAAAACAGAGAAACCACATAATTTAGGGGGGAAGGGGGGTCGACCAAAAGTCATGGAAAGTCACAGGGGGAGGGGGGTCAAAATTGGCCTATTTTAGGTCACGTGGTATTTGAAAGATCCTTAACTGGGTTGGAGAAGATCTATGAGGCCAAATCAAAACAAATCAGACAGATGGTTGTCTAATTTTCTCTTGAATGTCTCACGAATGGGAGCACTCACCACTTCCCAAGGTAATTGGTTCCATTGTCGTACCATTCTAACAGTTAAGATGTTTTTCCTGATATTCAGCCTATACCTGCTATCCTGTTGTTTCAGTCCGTTGTTACATGTCCTGTCCTCTGTCCGATTGAGAGCAGATCATGTCTCTTTTATGACTATCATTCAAGTATTTAAAAAGTGCTATCACATCCCCCATCAGTCTTTGTTTCTCAAGTCTAAACAGTTATTTCTGTCTTTCCTCACAGGGTTTGGACTATAAGGAAAGCTGAGCACAGAAGAATAGATGCCTTTGAAATGTGGTGTTGGGAGGAGAGTTTTGAGAGTCCCCTGGACAGCGAGGACAACAAATAGGTCAATCTTAGAAGAAATCAAACCTGACTGCTCCTTAGGTCAAATAGTGAAGATGAAGCTAAAGTACTTTGGACATCAAATGAGAAGAGAGGATTCGTTTGGGAAGGGTGGAGTGCAAAAGAAGAAGGGGGCGGCCCAAAATGAGATGGCTAGAAGATGGTATTGTAGAGACAATGGGCACAGAGCTGAGCGAGTTGAGGAGGATGCTGGAGGACAGAAGTGCCTGGCGGACAGTGGTCCATGGGGTCGCAAAGGGTCGGAATCGACTGTGCGACTGAACAACAACAACAAATAAAGGAAAACTAGGACTTCACGGGCTTTGGAGATTATGCTTGTTAATGCAGCCTAAAATAGGTCCTACCTTTCTGCAACAACATCACACCAAGATCCTTCTTACTCACAGTATTAATGACCCAAGTATTCCCCATCCCTCAACTATGAATTTGGTCACATTCCCCAGTATAGAACTTTATGCTTATTCAGATTAATTTCATTCTGTTGTTTTCAGCCAAGTGTTCAAGCTTATAAAAAATGTTCCTGTGTTGCAAGGTATTAGCTATTCCACCTAATTATGTGTCATCTGCAAATCTAATAAGTTTTCTGTGGACTCACTCATCCAAATGATTAAAGAAAATTTTGAAGAGCACTGGTCCAGGGTTTGAGCCTTGTGGTCCCCCACTTTTGTTATCTCCTTCCAGTTTGAAAAGGAGCTATTGATAAGTATTCTCAGTACGATTCTGTAATCAACAGTATATCTACCTGACACTTAGGCTATGCAAGCCATATTAGTTACCCTACTAATCAGAATAGCATGGTGCAATTCATCAAAGTCTTTGCTGAAGATATATTACATCTACAGCATTCCAACTATCTTCCAAGGAAGTTACCCAAATGAAAAATGAGATTAATCTGGCAATATTTGTTCTTAGCGAACAATAGCTATTACCACATTGTTTTCAAGAAACATGACTGTTTAGTATCAGCCACTATAGAGTTCGCCTAATATAATGGTGCAACTAAATCTTCAGATATTGCCTCCAAAATCATTACATACTGCTTACAAAACAATACTACTAATCAAATTTATATGCCACCCTCCTCACAAGTGACTAAGGGTGATTAACATGACATTAAAAACAACAATTAAAACACAAGATAAAAAATAGAATTGAAAGATTTAAAGAGATTTAAAAGATTCACAAAGAGAGAGGGAAAGAGTCAAATAAGCCAGCATGCCGGGGTAACCATCTGGATGGTACCCCATGTCTGCCCCACCAGCCATGTCTTAACACACTTTCTGAAGGGCAGCAACTCCATCTGGAGACACAACTCAGTTGGCAGGAGGTTCCATAGGGCTGGACACAGAGAAGGCCCTCCTTCTGGTGCTAGAGAGATGTGCCTCTCTAGCCAATGGCACGACCAGAGCCTGTCTGGTCCGCTCTGGTGGGACGGACAGATGTCCTTAGTGTGACGCGGCCACTTAAGTATCTTGGCCCACTACCATGTAGGGCTTTAAAGGTGATACCCAGCACCTTGAATTGCATTTGGAGGCATACTGGCAGCCAGTGCGGCTCCCGGAGCAATGGTGAGGCATGAGCATAATGCCCACACCCCATCACGACCCGAGCAGCCGCATTTTGGACCAGCTACAGCCTCTGAATAGTCACCAAGGGCAGACCCATGTAAAGCACATTACAATAGTCGTCTGGAGGTGACCAAAGCATGTGTGATCATGAGCAAGGAGTCCCAATCTAGGAGCCGGAGTAACTGGTGTATAACATGAAGTTGTGCAAAAGCCCTCCTGGCCACAACTGGCTAAGCATGGAAAGCAGGAGCAAAATTTGAGGCATAAGAGGGAAACATTTCCATAAGCCACAGCGAGCCTTTTTCTCTCTCCCTTCTGACTTGCTTTTCCTTGCAGTACAACAGATTAAAACTCTGTTTCCCATTTTGAAAAAGTCATATTTAAATTTATCATCAAAAGAAGACAACTGGATATGGATTTACAACAGTAGTAAGGGTAACATGTGGGTCATACATCTCCTCATCAGTGTGGCTATCTATTCCCAAATATAGGAAAGCTTCTTGCTTGGCAGATTTTAATGCTTTCTCTTCTAAGATTTAGAAGACAGATATATCAACCAAAGTAAATGACAAGATACCGCCTTTGCCATTGTAATGGTGCCTCACATGTTTCTTGTAAGTATCATTTTTACTAAGGGTTAGAGAAATTATATTATATCCTCTTTTCAACCTCTTCTAGTCTTCTCTTCTGAAGATGCCCATTTTATTGAAAACTGCCAATATTCTAAAATACAAAGCAAGTTTCAAGAATAGTAAAAACCCATTTTACGTAAAAAGTCCGTTCCGTAGCTTTTTACGTAATATGGTTTTACGCAAAACGAAGCAAACTATAGGAACTCTTATGTAATATGAATTTTTATGTAAAACAAAGCAAACCCATAGGAAGTCTGGGGAAATCCATTATGTAAAATGATTTTTTTTTTTTTGTAAAATGGGATGTGATTTCCCCAAATTTTCCTTACGCAAATAGTAGTTTTCTCTACTTCTATAATTTTTCTACATGTTATCAATTTGAAATAATATTATGTTCTTCTACTACCTGTGGTAAGATAAAGGTAAAGTCAAAAGTCAGACATATCCAACTCTAGAGTTCAGTGCTCATTTCCATTTATAGCCAAAGAGCCAGTGTTGTCTGTCAAAGCAAGTTCCTTGGAAACACACCTGCTATTTGATCACCAACCACCAAAGCAGAGACTGAAATCAAGGCATAGCTTCCTCACAACCTCTGCCCCTCCAAACAACCAGCCCTGACAGACCGCCTTAGAACTATGGAAGGTGAGCCAGGAACTACCAGATAACTGGGCAGAACCACATGACTCTCTACCACCTGGCCAAGAACAACCATGGCCTGTGTGGAAAGCTTTAAATACACTGTGTGCCAGGGAAGATCAAGGGCTAATCTGAGAAAGTGAGGTTTCCCTGTAGATGACATCCTGTGTGAATGCAGAGAAGTACAAACTATCTCTCCTATGATACAATGCATACAATGCCCCTCAACGTGCACTGAGGAGGACCTTATGTTGGCAAGGGGAAATGCTGTTGATGTGGCCCGATATTGGGCAGATGTCATCTAGCCCTTTTAATTCTATTTTGGTTTTAGATATGTGAGTTTTAGCTTTGCATGTTATTATATGCTGGTGGTGCATCTGACACGATTAAAGAAAGTATTGTCTGTGTCTGCAGACATTGCCATTGTCATGTGGCAGGCATGACTAGACACTGGAGTGCATAGAATGCTGTTTAACTTCCCATCGAAGTGGTACTTATTTATCTACTTGCAATTTTTTACTTAGAAAAGGGGCTGTGGTGGCTCAGTGCTTAAGAAGCCTCCCTTGTTAGCTGGAAGGCCCACATGTCAGCAGTTCGAAACCTGGGTACTGCATGATGGATCAAGTGCCCATCTCTGTCCCAGCTCTTGGGGACGTGAAATGAGCCTCATTTGGGCGATCCCTGAGCAGAGTTTCTCTCACAAAAATAATTTCTCTCACAGAATAATTTCTAACACAAAATTATCATCATTATTATTATCTTCCTCAGAACTGCTAGGTTGGTAGGAGCTGGGACAGAGGTGGGAGCTCAATCTGTCCTGCAGCACTTGGGTCTCAAACAGCTGACCTGCCTACCTTCCAGTCATCAAGTTCAGCATCTTAACCACTAAACCATGGGCAGCTGCTACTCGTATCCACGTATACATTATTCCTGGAAACAGGAAAAATGCCACTATCATGAATCTGTTTAAGGTGGATCCCAGCTTGCCATGAAGTGACCCACACACTGTAAACATGGAGCATGTATGAAATGAGACATGCAGGATTTAACTGCAATGAACTGCTGCAGGTTTGAGGAAATTAACAAGGTGCGCCTTCACAGGCAGTCCATCTGTAAACACACATCTAAGTACAGCAATACCTCGGATACAGTTAACGCTAAAATCGCATAACATTAAGTAATCTGAGGAGGAGAATTGGATCAAATAACGTTAAGGTCCTATGGGATGGATCAGATAACAACTGCTAAAGCCTGTGCGGTTACAATGTATCTCTATGGAACTTTAACATTATCCGATCCATCCCATAGGATTTTAACATGCATTGGATAACACCAAGACTTGTGGAACCAAGTTTTAGCATTATCTGAGGTATTACTGTATCTACATTTAAAAAACCAAAATGGGTGCATGGGTTAAACAGAAACTTCAAGTATTATACTTCCACTTGTATGTCTATATTAGAGATCCTCAAACTATGGCCCATGGACAGGATCTGGCCCACAGCATCAGATCATCTGGCCTGCACCCTTGCTCCAGCAAGGGGGTGGGGAGGCCTCCCGCAGCTTTACTAGGGGCCTGGGCAGGCGTGCACAGCTTTCATGGTGGCCAGGGAGGCCTCTTGCAGCTTTTCCGGGGGTCAGGGAGGCCTCCGGCAAGTTTGCTAGGGCCTGGGGTGGGCGTGCATGGCTTTCCGGCGGTTGCAGGTGAAAAGGACAGGTTGGACCCCTCCTCCACCAACACCATGCAACTCCTCCAGGCCAATAAGCAGGGAAGCAGTGGAGGGGGCTCCCAATGGTGGGGTGGGGTGTGTGGCGCTCATGGTGGGGAGAGTGGGGGGCAGGGTGGGGAGGAATGGGAAGGTCAGAGTGGCCATTGCAAGTGGCAGCGCCACCAGTCCAGCCCCTCAACAGTCTGAGAGGTGTGATCCCGCACCCATCTTAAAAACTTTGAGGACCCCTGGTCTATGTGAACCACTTCCCAAACAATGTGCATTCTTTAAGGAGCAATTAGATATTTAGCATAGTGAGCAGATTTTACTACATAAATACAGTAGTACCTCAAGTTACGCACAGTTCGTGTTATGAAATTTTTGCGATATGATTACAGTAAAACCTCATATAACACTAAAACCTGGTTCCACAAGTCTTCATGTTATATGATTTTTCGTGTTATCTGATCCTCTATGGGATCCATAGAGATACATTGTAACCACACAGGCTTTCGCGGTTGTTATCTGAAGCATAGGATCTTAATGTTATCTGATGCAATTCTTCCCCCCAGATTCCTTGATGTTATGCGATTTTCGTGTTATTCGATACTAATGTTATATGAGGTATTACTGTATTTTCATTGAAAATAATCCTTGAGTAACTTTTTTTCGCAATACAAACAGATTATTTGGGTTTTCAGCCAGCAGCCTCCAGTGGCCAACTCAGCTGTGTGGTTGCTCACAGTGCTTTGTTTTCAGCGGTGGGCGCAGTTGCACATTTTTTTTGGTTGCTTGGGCAGCCTCCACAGCTTCCCGCAGCAGCGCAACAGTATGGAGAGCATTTCCACTCTATTTTTGGAATTTTCTGTCACGTTTTCCGTGTGTTTCGGAAGGTAAAGTGCCTGGGTCAGCGAAAAATTCCAAAAATGGAGCAGAAATACTCTGCATATCCTCCTGCTGCCATGGGAAGTGGTGGAGGCTGCCAAAGCAGCTGAAAAAAATGGCACAGTTTCCTCCATCACCTCTGTGTAAACCAGTGTTTTGGCACGGTGGGTGCAATTGTGCTATTTTTTTCCTGGCTGCTTTGGCAGCCTCTGTCACATCTCACGATGGCGGGAGGGTATGCATAGCATTTCCACTCCATTTTTGGAATTTTTCACCAACCCAGAAGTGCCAAAAATGCATTGAAAACCAATTAACTTGTTCCAGAGGTCAGACAAAAAAGTGAAAAAACATTTTTTATCTGTTCAAAACTCTTTATAAAGTGGCAAAAATGCAGCGAAAAATTCCATAGTGCACTTTTGAACAGATAAAAGATTTTTCCCTTTTTTTTCTGACCTCCTGAACAGATTAATTGATTTTCAATGCATTCCTAAGGGAAACTGTTTCGAGTTATGAATTTTTCATAATATGTAAAATTCTGAGGAACCGATTAAATTAGTAACTCAAGGTTCTACTGTATAATTAATTACATTCCAGATGTTTAAATATATATTAAAGTTACCACTTACTATCCGGTAAGGATGGTGCAAAAAGGAGTCTGGGCAGCCAGCTAAAGCCATTTGTTCCTTCAGGGATTCTTCAAAATTACATCTACTGTCTCAACAGCACCTACAATATAAAAACAAGACTGTCGGGAAAAACAAACTGGAAGCATTTCAACAAATGGTTAGCATTGCAAACAATTTCAAGATGGAAAAGAGAGAGATGTGAGGTATAATATGACAATACTATTGAGATCCTAGCAGTTAAGTTTAGCCATGTGCATGTTAAAGCACCCTTTTTATTGTGCAATGGAAAGGAAAGTATGAAGGGAAAAGAAAAGCTATGATAGTTCACCAATATTACTAATCCACAGAAAATTTCAGGTATACATGATTTAGAGCATTATAACTTCTACATTCAAGAAAACAGTCTTCCAATTTAACAGGAAGTTTTCCTGAAGAATCTTCTAACTTGCAAATGACAACCTAGGAGTTTGCCATTTATAAACTTGATATACTGCCTATAGCAGTATTGATGGGGACACCTCTAGATATTGTTGGATTACACCACCTTTCAACCTCCAAATGTCTTTTCAATGCTAGCTAAAATTCAGAAGAAGTGGGCTGTGTTAACCATTGGACAGTACATGTTCCCCATTTCTACTCTACAGGATAAAGCACTGTTTATTTCCCAAATTCAGGTTCATCAGGAAGCATTCCACATATCATACACACATAATTTGGTATCTCCTATCTATCTACACTCATTAAGAAGTAAACAGATTATCTGTTTATCATGGCAGAACTAACTTTACGTGCAATATGGTACTACCACTTTATGTGTTCCCACTCACATGGTGTTTAGGCACACTCTCATAAAGCAGTAAGTTTGCCTAAACATTACATGAAAGGGCTCACGCTGTCTGATATATAGTAATACCTTGGATAACGTTTACCTCGGATAACGCTAAAATCGCATAACGTTAAGCAATCTGGGGGGAAGAATTGGATCAAATAACGTTAAGGTCCTTTGGGATGGATTGGATAACAACTGCTAAAGCCTGTGCAGTTACAATGTATCTCTATGGAGCTTTAACGTTATCAGATCCATCCCATAGGATTTTAACATGGATCGGATAACACTAAAAATCGGATAACACCAAGACTTGTGGAACCAAGTCTTAGCGTTGTCCGAGGTATTACTGTAGTTGTAACGTTTTCAGTGTCAGCCACATATTTCTAGTTAAACTGATGTGAAAAGGGACAGATGTAAGAATGTTCATTGGTCTTCTTAATGGGCCATTTCAGCAAATTATTTTTATGTCTACGAGGCTGAATGTGACAGGACTGAAATGCTGGCAATCTGTTCTTCTACTAAATTATCACAGATATATCATGATCCAGAAAGAAAACTGCAGTATCTAATGCTTACAGCTATTAAAAAGCACATTAACCTTTCCTTTTTAATTTTTTGGAATAGTAGCCATGTTAGTCTGCGTTTCAGGCATATCAGAGAATAAACAAAACGAAAACACTGTAGCACTTTAAAGACTGTTATAATATAATGTGAGCTTTCAAGGCCTTTCCTTTTTAAGTGACCATCTATACTTTCATATTAATGGGTCTGTGGCTGTACAGAACCGCCCTTTGGAACATTCCAAACAAAGAGTGTTTGGCAGTAGCTCTAGCCGTCCACCTCTTCAGTGCAGATCCTCAGTTCAAAAAATTTTGACAACACAAGTGTTCAGAGTTTTATTTGCCATTATATAATGAAGATGGGAGGAACAGTAGGTCATATGAATAAATAATCACTTAAAGAACAGATATTACAGAAGAGCAACCTGTTTTTTTTTCTTCCTCTGGTCTCCATGATTTCAGAGTAATGGGTAAAGACTAACAAAAGCTTACTTCCAAGAAGATAACAAAGAGACAGGCTGGGAGCACAGTGGTGAGAACTGCCATACTGAGGGAATGTCCCTGAACAGGCATTCAGGCAATAATGCCAGAAGAAGATAGGCAGCTGACACTGGGTCACAGTTTGGCACAAGTCAGGCAAGAAGAAACTGCTTACAAATGCAGAAGTGGCTGCAATTCTGTTGGAAGGTCTCCTAAGGTAGGGGTCCCCAACTGCCAGGCAATGGGCTGTACCGAACCAGGCCACAGGATGGCGGGGCATAGGGTACGGGCTTCAGACACAGTGGGTGGGCAGGTGGCCAGACCCCTCCTTCACGCTGTTTAACTGCAGCAGCATTCCACCCACCCACCCCCACCTGTGTGCAGTATGATGCCTTGCTGCCCGAGTCGGGCAGTGTGGCTGGCAGGCAGCTGGGCCCCTCCTCCTTGTTTTTGGGCTTCAGCAGGGCTCCTCCCCTGCCTATGCACAGCCGGTACGTGGTGTGAGGAAAGGTTGGGGACCCCTGTTCTAAAGGCACATGGCACAGGTTTCATGGACAACTACTAAGCTACTGTGCCTGTTTTCACAGTCCACTTAGAAAATATTTGAGCCAAAATATTCTGCCCTTCCACAGGTCAAGAACATACTCATAAAGACGTATGGAAACTGCTCTGAACATGAAAAGGCAATGTTCTTCCAACATTTATCACGTGGAAAACTTTATCAATATCAAGAGAGATGGGAGAAGTTAGAAAATTCAATTACCTTGAGCAAAGGGGAAATGAAACACAATCATGTCCATGAGATTTACATACAGCTGTAGTGCCACAGAATTGGAAAAGGTCAGTATATGATCCAATACCAAATAAGGGCAATGCCAAAGAAATGCTCAAATTATCAAACAATTGTGCTCATTTCACATGCTAGCAAGGTCATGCTCAAGATAATACAGGACAGGCTTTAGCAGCATGTGGCGAGTGGGCGGCAATATAAATTTGAACTAATAAATAAATAAATAAATAAATAAAACTACCAGAAGTGCAGGCTGGGTTCTGAAAAGGTAGGGGAACTAGAGACCAAATTGCCAACATATGTTGGATCATGGAGAAAACAAAGGAATACAAAGGAATGCACGGTTATCTCGCCCCATTTTGGCATTGAAGTCTGTAAGGCACAACGCACTCACATTGTCCAACTATCATAGGACTCATTCCACCTGAGAGAGACCTGCACCCATTCAGGAAGCCCACATAAACCTTTGTACATATACCTTCAAAATACTGCTCCAGGCTAGAGAAAGATATGAAAGGTTTCAATCACTGACTGTTTATGCTTACAAACCAGCCAAATCAGGTAAGGACATGCAGTGTGAATTAACAAAATGTATCTTAGTTAGCAATAGGTAGCATTGCCAATAAAGAAATAAGTGAACTGGAAATCTCCCACTAACTTATGCTCTATATAATAAGTGCACGTCTTCTGTATTAAAAGAAATATACAGTAATACCCCGTATAACATGAGTATCATATAGCGCTAAAACCGTATAACATGACAAGATTTTCGGGGGGGGGGGGGAAATCTTGTTTCAAATAACACGATTTTAACGTTATCCGATACAGTCGTTCTTAGTAGCAGGGTGGGTGGAAAGCTGAACGGGGTTCTCCGTTCAGCTTCCCAGCCACCCTGCAGCTACGGAGGCAGGGGTGGGGAGGCTGGAAAGCTGACGGGGGGCTCCCCCGTCGGCTTCCCCACCCACCCCACAGCTGCGGAGGCAAGGGCGGGTGGCTAGGGAAGCCGACAGGGAGTCCCCGTCAGCTTCCCCAGCCACCCTGCAGCTGTAGATCGGGTCCTCTGATCTCTCTGGAGCAGGCAGGGGACACGATCCAAGCTGTTTCTGGGCTTCCCCGACGTCCTGAGCCAGTGCAGCAAGCCAGAATGTCAGGGTTCGAATCCCGACATTCTGGCTTGCTGCACTGGTTGAGGACATCAGGGAAGCCCAGAAACAGCTTGGATCGGGTCTGCCCACCTCCCTGGACCCAGCGGGGGGTCAGAAACCCCAAAATTGGATTTTAAAAAAAGTCCGGTTTTTTTAACCAATTTTGGGGTTTCTGACCCCCCCCCACCGGGTCCAGGGAGGTGGGCAGACCCAATCCAAGCTGTTTCTGGGGTTCCCTGATGTCCTGAGCCAGTGCAGCAAGCCAGAATGTCAGAGTTTGAATCCCGACATTCTGGCTTGCTGCACTGGCTCAGGACGTCGGGGAAGCCCAGAAACAGCTTGGATCGGGTCTCCACACCTCCCTGGACCCAGCAGGGGGGTCAGAAACCCCAAAATTGGTAAACAAAACGGATGTATTTTTACCAATTTTGGGGTCTCTGACCCCCCTGCCGGGTCCAGGGAGGTGGGCAGACCCGATCCAAGCTGTTTCCAAAGTTCCCCCTCCTCCCTGGAGGCTGCAGCAAGGCAAAATGTCAGGATTCTAATCCCGACATTCTGTCTTGCTGCAGCCTAAAAGAGGGTGGGGGGACTTCAAAATTAGCGCGCATCGGGTCTCCCGACCTCCCTAGAGCCGATGCGCCCAGCTAACCCCCGCAGAGCCGCGCGTGCATGTCCGAGGTCCGGAAAGGGGTATCCCTTCAGAACCGCGGGCGTGCACATGCGGTGCGGCGGGGGTGACGGGAAGATGCAAGGGACCTTTCCGCATCCTCCCGTCACCCCCGCCCTGCCGCGCAAGCCTCCGTGCTGCCCGAGGTTGCAAAAGGGTAAAGATCCTTACCCGTTTGCAACTTCGGGCGTGCGCGGGCATGTCGTTCGGGGTTAGGGCAGGAGACGGGGGTCTTTCCCGTACCTTGCCCTAACCCCGAACGACACACGATCGCGTGCCTACCCGGGGGGGGGGAATGCCGAGCCTTGCCTCAGCGTGGTTTGTCCCTGACGTCAGGGTTATTTTTTAGCATTGTTCGATCAATGTATCGAACAATGTTAAAAACCGAACAACATCATGACTTGTGGAACCATGTCATCACGTTGTTCGGGGTTTTATTGTAGTTTCAAAGTTCAGACTTACTAAAAAGCAGGTGCAAAAATAAAAAGGAACATTTTTACTTTTCATTTTCCCCCAGGATAAAACAAGAAAGGCACATCTAGCTATATTTTCTGGCATAGCCTAGCCAGGAATATATTTGACTACATCTTTCTACTGTTTACTCACAAGCAAGTATAAGTATGCTTCTTCTCCCGATAAGCATGTACCATCACAATCCTAAACAGAATCATTTATTTATTTATTTTTATTATTTGTATTTACTATCCCGCTCCAATTGGGTAACCCCGACTCTGAGCGGCTTACAAATTAAAAGCATAGATAATCCTATGTTAATACTGATTCATCTAAAAAACTTAATGCTTAAAACTTTAAAACAATCATAAAAACATTAAAAACAGCGTCAGAAGTTAAATTGAACTGAGACTGTCCCTTAAACCAACCACCCTACGTGTGATCCCCCACTCCTGTGTCCCCACACTTGTTCAGCCAGCCAGGTGTTTAAGGCCTTCCGAAAGGGCAGGAGCTCTGTTTGCAGGCGCAGTTCGATTGGCAGGAGGTTCCAGAGGGCTGGGGCGGACACGGAGAAGGCCCTCCTCCTAGTGCTAGAGAGGTGCGCCTCTCTAGCCGATGGCACAACAAGGGAGCCTCTCCGATCCGCCCTGGTGGGATGGACCGACGTTCTCGGGATGAGGCGGTCTCTTAGGTATCCTGGCCCACTACCATGTAGGGCTTTAAAGGTAATAACCAGCACCTTGAATTGCACCCGGAGACATACTGGCAACCAGTGCAGCTCCCGAAGTAGCGGCGAGGCACGAGCATAACGCCTGCACCCTGTCATTACCCGGGCCGCCGCATTTTGGACCAGCTGAAGTCTCCGAATGGTCGCCAAGGGCAGCCCCATGTAGAGCGCATTACAGTAATCAAGTCTGGAGGTGACCAAAGCATGTGTGACCTTGAGCAAGGCGTCCCGGTCCAGGAGTGGGCGTAACTGGCGTATTACACGAAGTTGTGCAAAAGCCCTCCTGTCTTCGAACAGTAGTCGTGAGTCCAGGAGGACCCCCAGATTACGCACCGGATCCGTTTGGGGCAGGGCTGCCCCATCCAGAACCAAAGCTGGTAACTCCCGTGATAACACAGGGCCCCTCACCCAAAGCCACTCAGTCTTGCCGGGATTCAGTTGTAGCCCGTTTGCCTCCATCCAGACCCTGACAGCCTCCAGACACCTGGAGAGGACTTCCACTGCACCGCCTGGGTTCCCACGAGCCGAGATGTACAACTGGGTATCATCTGCATATTGATGATACCTTACCTCGTGGGAACGGATGATCTCACCCAGTGGCTTCATATAGATGTTAAATAGGAGAGGAGAGAGTACCGAGCCCTGCGGCACACCATATTGTAGTGGCCTGGGGCTGGACTCCTCCTTCTCCAGCCGCACCGATTGGGTTCTGCCCCTCAGAAATGAGGAAAACCAGGACAACACAGTGCCCTGGATTCCCAAACCTTGGAGCCTACCCAAAAGGATAGCATGATCGATGGTGTCAAAAGCCGCTGAGAGATCGAGAAGAGCCAGGACAGACGGATGACCTCCATCCCGCTTTCTCCAGAGATCATCCACCAATGCGATTAGTGCAGTTTCCGTACCATATCCGGGCCTGAATCCTGACTGAAAAGGGTCCAGATAATCCGCTTCATCCAGGACATCCTGTAGCTGCCATGCCACTGCCTTTTCCAAAACCTTACCCAAGAAGGGTAGGTTGGACACTGGACGGTAGTTAGTGAGCACCGTAGGGTCGAGGGATGGCTTTTTTAGTAGGGGGTGCACTATGGCATGTTTAAGAGGCGCTGGAAAAGACCCCTGCTTCAATGATGAATTGATTATCGCCTCGACCCACCCACCTGTCACGGCCTTGGAAGCTTTGACCAACCAGGGTTGAAAAGATTTTTGCTGGAAAAACTCTGTTCAGGGGACGTCCAAATGAGGCTCCTTTCATGTCCTCAAAATCCATCATGCGGCACTTGGGTATCAAAACCCAACCTTCCAAACAATTGGAGTTTATGACACATGACTTCAGGTCCCCACCTATTATGAAAATAAACTTGATGGTTTCCTGCTTTATAATAAGAGAGAATCAGCCATTTAAAAAGATAATACAGTAGTACCCCCCATAACGAAAAATTTCTGTTCCACAGAGCTCTTCATTATGTGGCTTATTCATTATGTGGATCAAATGGGTGACACCCCGCATAATGAAAAGAAAATGTTCATTATACAGGCTTTTTGCTAAGCAGTGTATACCCTGGTTAACAAAAACCCTGTACAGTATAATGAAAAAAATTCATTATGCGGGGTATTGCAATTGCTGCATGAACGCTTTGTTGTACTGATTTCTCTGGACTGTAACTCCCAGGTAATGGCTATGCTGAGCAGAGGATTTAAAGTACTGTAATCTAAGACTGGGGTTCCTAATGTTTTCCCGCAAGGGGCCAGTTCCCGCCACTGTACTCAGCTGTGGGAGCCAGAGGTGCGGCTGGATCCACAACTTACATTTGTCATCATTGGATGACTTCCTGGTTCCACACTGGGATCCCAGACACTGACATAAGCTCCACCCTGCACCAAAAGTCATCCACCACCACTCTCCAGCTGCCAAAGTGCAGTGGAAAAGCCTAGGAGAATTGCCAAACCGGAGTGAACATGCTCTGGAAAGGCTCCCACCACCCTGGGAAGCGGCAGAGGCAGTGCACAAAGCAGCAAAAACCACACGATTCCCACTGCTGTGGGAATGTTTTTTCACTTCCGGCGGTGGGGGGCGGGTCTACAGATGCTCAGAATTAATGAAATGTGTGGGCCAGATTAGGCTCATGGGCTGGAAGTTGGCCACCCCTGATCTAAGAGGTTAAATTGCTAATCTCTCAAAAGGAAATCAACATACAATAGAACCTCAGTTAACAAACGGCTCAGTTAACATAAAAATCGCATAACAAAAGGAAACCAATAAAAAATAGTGGTTCAGTTTGCATAATTTTTTTCAGAATGGATTAATTGCGTTTCAATGCATTCCTATGGGAAACCACATTTCAGTTAGAGTATTTTGGTTTTCAATGCATTCCTATGGGAAATTTGGTTAAAGTAATTTTCACTGTAAGAAATGTCCCAGAAAACACATTAATTATGTTAACCAAGGTTCCACTGTATAGCATGATGTGGAATAAGCATGCTTTGTTACAATGCAATGCAATGCTTCGTTAAAACAGTTCTATGACATGAAAGAAAAATCAAATAGGTGGAAAGAGATATATTTTAGCGAGGCTGGTTGGCATGCTCCCCATTATCATATCTTCCTCTGCTATGTGCAACTGGAAAGGAAATTTCAGAGCCAGAGTCCCACTTCATGTAAAAGACCACAATTAACCACTCCTGCACTATAGTGGTAGGTGGACTGCTGAAGTTAAGGACTAGAGATCAGGAACCGAGCTTCAGAGGGCAGCAGATATTTGCTATTGTGGAAGTATGAACAGATTTCTTAGTTTTTCATCATTCCCTCACCTCACACAAATAATTTCTCAGAGGCTTCTAGGTAATCCAATATTACCTTTCTAACCTTTGGGAAAGGTAGAATCAAAATAGCTCACAAAACGAAGTACTGTATGCTCTTAAGTCACACTACCATTGATCCTTACTGACTAATTAACTACAGCTTTAGCCAATTAATCTGCTGGTTAAAGCATGCAGACTATTTAAATCTATGAACTTTAAGCCACTAAATTAAGAGCCAAAACCACACCCAAGGCGCCTACATAAAACAGAAGGCAAAGTGAGCAGACACCTATTTATAGGATCAAAAGTCTATAGTCTTTCAACTGAAATACCCCCAGTGAATTCCTCCCCATGCAAAAATATTCAAGGTTCCAGACAAACCAAAGTAAAACTTATTTGTTTGGAATTCCTGGCTAGCAGTGCTGAAATATCTTTTCTACTGAACAAGCCTTGCAATTGGAGATTCTTGAAACTGTTTAAATTTGGCAAGCTTCAATATGCCAGCTTCCATTCTCATTAAGTCACTGTATATAAAGAAGCATTAGGAGAACTGCTGCTCAGGCCCAGGCAGTAGGACAAAACTCATCTTAAGGCCAAAACAAAAGTAAGACCAAACATCACATAGTATTGCACTGCTCAGCTTCCTGCCCTCTCTCCCACCCCAGGTCTACGAAACAGTTTGTGAAATGTTTTCCACTACTACTTTTTTCCTGAGATTTTTCTTCAATTGTAAAAAGAAAGTGTCATAAAATTAAGAATACAGTACAGCAAATACAACAGGAGAAAAACTTCAGAAACCATACTAATCCTGGTACTCACATAATATTTATACTCTTCAAGCATACTAAATCATGATGCTAACTGAGATGTTTTCTAAACTTCCAGTCCTTCAATAGTTGTTGGACTTCAATTCCCATTAGCCAGCACAGCCAATAGTGAGGGATAAATGAGTTGTTGTCTGGCATCATCTGGACCATTTAAGTACCCTAACTGGTGATTTTCAAGCTGCCAGAACCCCAATGAGATTATCTTCTTTAAATCCAAATAAAGATTGAAAGCCTCTGGTGCCTAAGCAGGTTTGTTTTGAAACTTGATGCAGCTTGATACCATATAGCAGATAAGACATATGCAGAAACCCTAAGGTACCCCAACAGTTTCTATAACCTAATTTCCACACAGTGATTCTTCTTCTGCCGTATCTGATTACCAATATTGGCTATCCTGGGGACAATATGGGTGGGTGGCCTTCCACTTGCCTTCTACATTGCAGTGTATCACTGATCCAGTTCCATGAGTCACTTTCTGGTTTTGAGCCCTTTTGGCACACAAGTCCTCATCAGCCCCAGGCCAGCATTGACGAAGCTGCTGCCCTCCATCAAGCTGGATTCAAGTAGGATTTAATCCACTTGAGGACCAGCACCCTTCCCTGTGGACTTCTTCAGCTAAGGCTGTTAGTCCTCAGGGTTGTCAGGGTAGTTAACCACCACCTGGCACACGGCGTTGAGTCACTCGCAGTATGGTCTACTCCAGTAATGGCCAACCTTGGCATTCCAGCTGTTATTGGACTTCAATTCCCAGAAGCCCTGATCAGCAGGAATGCTGACTCGGGCTTCTGGTAATTGAAGTCCAAGAACACCTGGAGTGCTAAGATTGGCCATCACTGGTTTACTCTATTACCATAGCAGGATAAGCTGGCTAGACTTAAACAGTGATTCTGGCAGGAAGAAATGGGGGTGGGGTGCAGAGGAGGCAAAACTCTTTTCTCTGACCATGTTATCACCATGCTAAAATAAGGTAACCTTAGGAAAAATTGTTTGAAATTCAGGATCCTACAATTAATTTCCTTTTATGTTTATGACTCACACTAAGCTTCATGAAATAGTGTATAAACATATTTACATAGCAAAATCCTCAATCAGTATAACTAAGATAAGACATTGAAGGAAAAGTGTATTGAATTGGCATTCCTCAATTTAGTCAAATTATGCTGACCAGTAGCTAACTGAATATTTAAGCCAGCAAAAGTGAAATGGTATAACTTGGAGGAACCAATAGTCTCTAAAGAATAAGTCCCAATTTAATTCTTAATCACACATCAAGTCATGTGTCTGGCACATTACTGGGAATTCAATCAGCAATTCATTAATTCATTGTTATCTGCTACTCCAAGGCACACTGCTCTACTTACATTGGTGTAAATAGTCAATCTGATTCTAGCCATTTTATATTTAAGTAACAACTGCTTGAATCCTGTTGTATAGCATAGCAAATTGCACTGGATTAGGACCACTAAATCAATAAAAATTTGGTGAGCTAACACCTCTCCAAACTTAAACGGGTTTACTCTTGTTGGAATTTGCAATGCTAAATTAAGTCACAACTACAGCAGAATCACCAAATTCTCACTGTGTTATGTAGGCTTACTCCAGTTCAACATACTACACTATGCAACAGGACTTCAGTCACTATCTTGTGAATCAAGTCAAATAATCTGAATCAAGTCAAATTCAGACAAACATAAAAACAGACTAATTCCCTTATATTGTACTTCTTTACATAATGACACTCTCTTTTTTTGGCTTGTTTGCAATGTTCTAAGACCACACATTAAAAAAATAAAACTTTTCTAGAGTTCATGATTCTTCTTGTGTAATGTTCGACTCCTCAGCATTACTAATGCAAATCAATCACTTTATTATGGTCAATAACCAGCACAATAACAAGGGTTTAAGTGCACGAGATAGAATTAAAATGCACCATCACAAACACATCTAGTTGAGTTAAAATAAAATAGAATAAAATCAGTTCTTAATCAGCACTTCTCTGTATCTGATATAAAAATGTTGACATTACTAGTGGTATCCAACTCTTATATCAAGAATTTGCTATCCAGGCATTTAAATGACATGGAACATAACTCTAAGCATGAAAGCATTTATATTCAATATGAGGAAATTGGGCAGGTGTGTTGTTCTGGGGTATGCTTTACATATATATTATAATTATACAGTATATCAATTCTAAATTTCATTTTTAAAAAGGTCTCATTATACTTGAACAGAAGAGGAACCCAGGTTCAGTTCCTGCCATTTCCTGTTTAACACTCCATCCTATAAAGCTGAATTTTACATGCTGGTAATGGCAGTCTTACTGCTCCACTAGCACTTGGCTCCTTGATTAATAATCTGCTTCATTAAGTAGCCATTTACACTTAGTCAAGAGTCTGTCTAGGGTAGCACATACGTCCTGACCCGTCCATGTGTTATTATGCTATATTCAATTATGCACGTATTACAGTTGTACCTTGCTTAAAGAGCATAATGCGTTCCACAGGATTGCTCTTTAAGCGAGTTTGCTCTTTAAGCAAAACACGATTGTAAATGACCAATTGTGTGGGGGGGGGGGGATTGCAAACTCCGATTTATTTGTTAAGCGAGTTTTTGGTTGGTTTTATTTGTTAAGCGAAGCAAATGTTCAGAGAAAATTCTGCTCTTTAAGCGAGTTACTCTTTAAGCGAAACGCTCTTTATGCGAGGTTTGACTGTATTATTATTTTCTTTTCTTTTTCAGAGAAATATGGCTGATTTATGCCCATTTACACTTGAAGAGCATATTGTGACAAGTACATAGGTACATGAGCGCAAGAATACTGGCGACATCACACAGATACACTGAATACATGAGATATATGGACGGGTAGGGACTTAAAGGGCCACCCTATAGATTAGAATGAGAACAAGCATAGCTCAGAAGCCGACAGGATTGTTGAATCATGGCTCGTGTTAAAATAGTCAGCCATGTATAAACCTATTTTTGAGTGTGTGTGTGTTCACAACTGACATTCTAGAAAGATATATAATCCCAAACTACTCTGCTTTTCCAGAAAATACTGAGTTTTAGAGTACAGTACTACATTCTTAATATATCAGGACTTTTACTATTTACCAAGCAAACTGGAAGAAATAAAACATAGCTAGGCAGATGTATATTTCCATCTTTCCACTATCAATGAAAGGTTTCTAAAATACCAAAACCACTTTTCAGATTCTCCCCAATGTATGTCATAAATGCCCATGGACACCAGGGAAGAATGCTATAATTTGAAACCAATATGGAGCTATGCAACAGAGTATGAACCATCTAAATTTAGCCATGTAAAGCCATAGATTAGAGTTTGGGGAAATTTTTAATTTCCAAACAATTGTATACACAAGTGTATACAAAGATGTTTTCATAAAATCTCTGTACGTAGAGTCAAACCTCGCATAAAGAGCGTCTCGCTTAAAGAGTAACTTGCTTAAAGAGCAGAATTTTCTCTGAATGTTCACTTCGCTTAACAAATAAAACCAACCAAAAACTCACTTAACAAATAAATCCCGGTTCGCAATCCTCCCCACAGTTGGTCATTTACAATGGTGTTTCGCTTAAAGAGCAAACTCGCTTAAAGAGCAATCCTGTGGAACGCATTATGCTCTTTAAGCGCGGCACCACTGTACTTTAAAATGCAAAAAGGACCACAGCAGACCATACTCATGTTTCAAAAACATGCAAACTTTACAGAAAAAAACAGCAGAGGATTATGTTCAACACTAAAAAAGAGAGGTTAGAAAGCAATACTAAAGAAGTGGGGTGATGGCCCTCTCAGTGGAAAAAATACCACTGGAAACCATCATATTGAGCCCAATGGCAAAATGAGCATAGGAGGAACCACTTCACTATTCTGATTTCCAATGGTCATGGAGGCGGAAGAGGCCTGGTGTTAAATCCTGCATGTCTTAGCTCATATGTTCCGTAGGAGATGGCTCCATGATCACAGTGTGTGGGTCACTTCATGACTAGTTTTCTTTTCTTTATTCGTGTCAGACACACCACAAAGCATATACAGTAATACCTCAGATAACGTTTACCTTGGATAACGCTAAAATCACATAACGTTAAGTAATCTGGGGGGGAGAATTGGATCAAATAATGTTAAGGTCCTATGGGGTGGCTCGGATAACAACCGCTAAAGCCTGTGCGGTTACAATGTATCTCTATGGGGCTTTAACGTTATCCGATCTATCCCATAGGATTTTAACATGGATCGGATAACCCTAAAAATCGGATAACACCAAGAATTATGGAACCAAGTCTTAGTGTTATCCGAGGCATTACTGTAATAGCATACAAAGCTAAAACCAACATATAGAAAACAAACAGGAACTAGATGACATCCACCCAATATTGGGCCACATCAACAGCATTTTCTCTTGCCAACATAAGGTCCTCCTCAGTACATGTTGTGGGGCACTGTGTACATTGTCTCATATGAGCGATAGATCGTTCTTCCCCAGATTCACACAGGCTGTCATCTACAGGAAAACCCCACTTTTTCAGATTAGTCCTTGATCTTCCTACCCCAGCACGCAGTCTGTTTAAAGCTTTCCACACAGGCCGTGGTTGTTCTTGGCCAGGCGGTAGAGAGTCATGTGGTTCTGCCCAGTTATCTGGTAGCTCCTTGCTCGCCTTCCATAGTTCTAAGGCAGTCTGTCAGGGCTGATTTTTCAGAGGGGCAGAACTTGTGAGGTGTCTACTCACTTGGCAAGCTGGGATCCACCTTAAACAAATTCATGCCAGTGGCATTTTTCCATTTCCAGGAAAAATGTATACTTGGATATGAGGAGCAGCCGATGACGACTAAGGAGAATTCTGATACCGTACTTTGAACAAAAAACTCATAGATTATTCAAACCTTTTTTCTTCCACGTCTACGCCAGATGTGAAACTGCCAAAATGAAGCCACCTTTTGGTGAGTTCATTCTACAGTTCCTTTTGCCTGACCGAGTGTGAGAAAGATTAGCTGGCAGTACAAGTTTGCCATTACCAGGGTAAACTACAGATGCTGGCTGAGGAACATTAACACTTTCTATGAAGCCCTTAAGCATCATCATAAGGACTGCAGAACAGAGCAATATCAAAATCACAGAATTAAGTAGCCTTGCTCATTCAGATCAAACACAGTTTCTGCTGTATCTAAAATAAATGGGCTTAACATTCCATTTTCAAGCAGCCTGGACTACCAAGAAAGAGGGAATATTTCACAATCACCATGACAATAAAATACTAAAGTAGATGACCTAACTGAAAAGGAAGGCATAAGTGACCACTAGAAAAGGTCAAACAAAACAAAAGATAATTTTGAGCTTGCTTCAAAAGCTTCATGGTCAAAGAAGCTGCTCCTTAGTCTTGAAAACACAGAGTTGTCCTAAGAGTCCTACAAAATGAAATCCAGGGGTTTCATCACCCTGTACCTGGAGTATCACATACCCCAAGTGTCATCAAGACATAAGTCTTCTGTGTGTGAGACAAAGACTGAGTGCAATTCAGGAGGTCGATTAAGGTGGTGAGGGAACGTTATTAAAAAATTTGCACCACTCCCTAAACCCAAAAACATATTTGGCAACATGGAAAATGGCAGACAAGGTAACAAGTCCCCAGTCTTCTATGAGGATACATATGACCATCCCCATGAAAGTAGTCTCTGCAGAACTCTAAGGCCATCTTTAGAGATGGGGAGGAGACTCCTTCATATAAGTAAAACAATTTAACCTTCAGCCAGAAATGCAACAGTGAAGATGCATTCTGACTAAAAGAAACCTATTTCTCCTTTCTTCCTACATTCTGCATTATTTCTGACCTATGCATGCTATTATAATTTCATGCTATTATAATTGACCTGATTGGCCACTCATTAAATCTAGTTTTTACAGAACAGTTCAAATCTATTTTTTAGATTTGCCAAAGATATATGCATAGATATCTGTGCAGGAAGCATCTGTTCCACCTTGGAATTCTAAATGTACACTGACATAACCACATCTAGCTTATTAGAAAAAGATTTTTGTGTGGAGAGCCCCTCTGACCAAGCAACCAGCTCAAGTGTTATGTTGCCTGTTCTCCTAACATGACACTGTTTCAACGTATTCCACAGATTTTTGTATTCTAAAAATACAAGGATAATATAAACCTACAGTGAAATAAGTTTGTACAAATATGATAAATGGAGTTTACTATAAACTTCTTTATATTAAACTTTTCAGTAAACACAATTTTTTAATAACGCAAACTGTTGTCTCTGCATTGCAAAAAGCAGAGTAATTTGACCCTTCCCTAAAATCCTTGGGTTTTAAGCAAAGAAAAAGTTAGAGATACAGTAATATAAGATATCAGATAACGCTATGATTGGCTAATGATGCAAATTTTGGTGGTGGTGGTAGGGGAATTTGCATCAGATAACGATCTCTTAGCGTTATCCAATGCCATCGTCTGCAGGGGCAGGGAGCTGGAAAGGCAATGGAGGGGCTGAGGGCAATTGCTGGGTTTGTCCCCTGAAGCACCCCCCAGCCCCAGCTAGCGATCGCTGTGGCCGCGCAGGTTGTCCCCGAAACACCCCGCAGCCCCAGCGATCGCTAGCTGGGGCTGGGGGATGCTTCAGGGGACAAACCGTGCTCCTGTGATTGCTAGCCAAGGCTGAGCTTGACTTCGGGGACAAACTGCGCAGCCACGCAATCGCCAGCCAGAGTTCGGCTTTGCTTGGATGAAAACCCACGCGGCAGCGCATGTTGTTGCCCAAGCCAAACCGAGCCTGGGCTGGTGATTGCCAGCCCGGACTCGGCTTGGCTTGGGCAACAATGCGCACGCGGGGGGGTGTCGCCCAAGCCAAGCCTTGCCCAGGCTAGCGATCGCCATCCTGGGCTCAGTTTGGCTTGGGTGACAACCCAAGCGTGGGGCGGATTGTTGCCCAAGACAAGCTTTGCCCCAGCTAGCGATCGCCAGCCTAGGCTCAGTTTGGCGCGGGGGTTGTCACCCACACCAAGCCTTGCCCGGCTAGCGATCGCCAGCTTGGGCTCAGTTTGGCTTGGGCGACAACCCGCGCACATGAGCGGGGGTTGTCGCCCAAGCCAAGCCTTGCACCAGCCAGCGATCACCAGCCCAGGCTCGGTTTGGCTTGGGCTACAACTCATGCACTGTGCACGGGAGTTGTCGCCCAAGCTGAGCCCATGCTAACGATCACCAGCCAGGGCTCAGTTTGAATGCAGCCATACTTAAGCATCCTTCTCTGTACTTTCACTTTCACCTCAAGTAAATATAACAGGTGAGACCACTCTTCAATTTCTTAAAGAGAAAAAAATTCCACTTACCAAACTCCAAGTCCATTAAATACAAATTAAACATCCTTCCTGGCAAACAGGAACAGAAGTGAACCAACTAAGAATTATGTCATTGCAGATGGCACTGCATATCTGCTCCCCCCCCCCCCCCCACTTAGATTCCTTTTCACATCCATCACTCCACATAAACCTTTGTTCCTGTTCAGGATGCCTTCTATGTTAATTAATATTAACAGTGTCAAATACCAAATTCAGGGTATTCTCTCCTACTGTATGTTGGCTTTAAATGCCATATGACTATGCAGTTTTGCCCTATCTTAAAAAATTCGCTGCAGAAAATTAGGGGGAGGGATCCTCTATTCTGCTAATAGAACGTTCACCATCCCCTCCCTTTTTTAGCAGGGAGTGGAAGAATTTTGGAAGACATCCTTTTCTCTCTTTCTCATATCATTTCTATCTATTTTTTCCAAACTGGGGTAATCTATCACCCAGGGTCATATTTCACACCTACATACGCACAATGAAGCCAGAGATTAAAATCACGCTCTCAGATGAATCCACATGAGCCATATTTCAGAATTCAAATGGACACACACCAAAATATACAGATAAAAGAAAAGCAAACTTAGCAAAATGATCTATGAGTAATACAATCAGAAAGCAAAGTTGGTAGTATCTTTACAGAATGTATTAAAACACCTTCAAACTCTTCAGCAGTATTAATAACCAGGGATTTGTGGGAAAAGCAGAAACATTAAAAAATCATTCTACTCATGTGTTATAGCCACTGACTCTGGAATTGCATAGCCCCAAAATATAAACTGCAGGCATGAATCATTAACTTAATGTGTGATGTTATCAGTTTACATCTCAGAAGAAGTAGAGTCAACTGTCCATCTCTACAAATTAAGGGCTCAGAGAAATTCAATAAATTAAAGCACATGGCTCCTATAATGACTTGGAGTAAACAGAATCCCCAAAATACATGGCATCCCTAATACGGCAAATCCTACAGCATACTTGGAGATTAAGAATGCAGCAAATACCAGATATTATTCTTGTAAATTGTGTCTTTCACCGCTGCTCTTCTGTAACCACTTGGGCAGCAATTCCCTTTCCAAACAGTTTACACATTAAATAAAATGCTATGATTACTGCAATCTTATGTTTGCTCGCATTGTTTCCCAGTATTGTATACACTGGAACTTCAGTGAATTTAAAAATCACGTAACAAAAAGAAATCCATAGAAAAACACAATTTTTTTCAGAACGGATTAATTGGTTTCCAAAGTATATCCTATGGGAAACCACATTTTGGTTAAAGTATTTTGGTTTTCAATGCATTCCTATGGGAAATTCGGGTAAAGTAATGTTTTGCTGTAAGAAAGGTCCCAGAAAATGCATTAGTTACATTACCCAAAGTTCTACTGTACTTATGGGCGTTTCTTTCGGATAGACTACATAATTCTTTTAGTACAGTGGGAGCATACTCTTCAGATGTTCTGGAAGCAAACACAGAAGTAGAAGCGCCTGCTCAATTCAAGAGTCGATCTGCAAACGGGGGGGGGGGGGAGTGCATGGTCAATACTTGAAAAACATACAAGGCAAGGCTGACATGGGGAAGGTTAAGAGCAGGAGTTTTGAAGAAGGAAATGGAAGGATTTATCTTGGCAGCTCAGGAACAAGTTTTGCCAACAAATTGCATGAAGACAAAAATACAACACGTATAACAATTAGGTTTTGGGGGGAAATGGTGTCCCACATAACAATTTTCCCTATGGAAAAAATAATGCAACAATTTTTCAATGGGAAAAACCACTTAGCAAAAAAATCATTGTATAATGCATCCCATAGGGAAAATCACTATACAAAGCATTCATCTTATAGCAATTGTTTCATACAACAGCGAATCCCATGGAACAGATTAAAATCATTGTATGAGGTATCACTGTACAGTACTTGCTTTCAAACTGCAAGGTTGGCAGGAGATGGACCAGAGACAGGCCTTCAAACCATCATGCAGTACCCAAGTTTCGAAACTGCTGGCTTGCAGGCCTTCCAGCTAACAAGGCAAGCTTCTTAACCACTGAGCCACCACAGTCCCTACAATTCAGGATAATCCATAGACAAACCCTGATACCTTGTCCTAAAACAACTGTAAACTCCTAGCTTGAACAAAGAAAGCCTTTCTGGTGAATTAGGTTTCAGCACTAAGATTTCTCACATTCAACAGACTATAATTAAAGCTTGCGCAGTGAAGAAAAAATAAAACACAAATCTTTCTTCCATTCACGATTCATTTTTTGTCACATATACCACCACCCCTGTAATTGTCATATGAAAATATTACTATGAATTTGTTTCTAGAGATGTTTGTGTGCTAAGGAGTGTTATTTGTTGGGTCACACTTGAGACAAATCTTGCTAGACAAAGCTATGCACATATTCTCTTGAACCTCTGACTTCTAAATATGGAAGCTGAAAACACATGTTTTTAAAACACTACATGTATAGATAAAGACATGCTTCCCAAATGAAAACTGTATACATTGCTTCTAACCTGTTACTCTGTTCCACTTCCCCCACTTATTTAAAACACAATTTCAATACAGTTCTGTGCCCGGCATTACTGACTGTAGCAAAACTGCAACAATATTTGCATTTGACATGTACCAAATGACTATCATGATTCTTTCACCCTTTTTGCCTTTTACAAACTGTGGCTCATTGATTCACCAGTTACAATGCTCTTTAAAAACACAAAGTACAAAAAGAATATCTGTACAAATAGTTAGTTAGCTAGCTAGTTAACTTGTTAGCTCATTTCTATGTCACTCATCTGAGGTATTTCCCACTCTGGGTGGCACACGTACAAGTAACAAAATAACGTAATGAAACAAACAACAAAATAAAATGAACAACCGAATAAGTACAGCAGAAAATAAAAATAAAATAAAATACCTGACGTCTGTAGGCACACAGGGTCAACTGACCAGCTAGTTTGTGCATCTTTTAAAAGCTGGAGACACAAAGAGAAACAATGGCTACTCAAACTTACTTATAAAAAAGATGAACAAATTTATAAGCAAAGACATCATCACAAGAAAATGTTTGTTTGCATTTTGTTTAATACCAGCCTGTGCTTTAAGATTATAGGCTGGACAGCCACAAGTTATTCTCTTGTAACTGGGTTCTTGTCTAAAATAGATGTGTTATTTTTAGCAGTGTACTTAAGTATCTCAACCACAGGCTGTACAGCCAAAAGCTGGCATATGTCATTCTCCCGTTCCATGGGGGGGGGGGGGGGCACAATATTAAATACAAGCATAGATGTTGAGCAGCTGTACTAAATGTCAACATTGTAAAAACATTGTTAGTTCTGCCCTAAAACTGAAACAAATTGGGTTAGAAAGGGTGAATACCCACACTTTGATAAACATAAATCTGAGGAAGGAAATAACCTGTTTTAAGCCACAAAACGCTTTCCACAAAGCCACAGCAGACATTCCTCTTGTTCTCAAGAATTCAAACCTCTGAGAAATATAGCTTTCTGAGCAGCTTGTTAGCTTCAAAGAACTCTGTTGATATTAGCTGTGCATACTTTTTCTCTCTCTGTTGGTATTAGCTATACATACTCTTAGTTACAGCAATAGACTTTTTAGAAGAGAAAATATGGTTTGGATTTTGTTGACTGAAGTTTCAGTATTAAAAGTTACTATTTTTAATGTACAAAATCAATATAAAAATAGTACAGTGGAACCTCATACAACAATCACCCCGTATAGCAATGCAAGCACATAACAATTAGGGTGTTTTGTTGTTTGTTTGTTTGTTTGTTTGTTTGTTTGTTTTTTGGGGGGATGGCATCCTGCCTAACAATTTTCCCTATGGAAAAAATCCGTACAACAATTTTTCAATGGGAAAAACCACTTAGTGGGGAAAAATTGTTGTATGATCCATCCCATTGGGAAATCACTGTACGATGCATTCATTGTATAACAATTGTTTCATACAACAACGAGCCCTGTGGAATGGATTAAAATAATTGTATGAGGTATCACTGTATTCTCATTTGCAAGGATTACAAGTGAGTTATGAAAAAATTGTATCAACACCACAAAACACAGAAATATGCAAAAAGTATGGGGTGACAGCAGGTATTACTGTATTGTCTTAATTACAATGTAGTTTTGGAATAAGTTAATTTGATTAAAATCATGATTTAAAAAGGACTTACATTACTAGTCACGATACAATTTAACTGTGATACCACCACCATAAAAAACTGCATTCTTCCTTGCAGTGTTCATAATAAATATTCATTTTAACACAACTCATAGATAGGTTTTATTTTTTAGAAGGACCACTGTAATTAACCCAAATGGAGCCTTTGGTTTTAGTGAGTTAATATGGTCCACTGGTTCTTTGTTCCCTGTGTGGGGTGTGTGAAGAACGTATGGGCATGTATCCTTCAAAGCCAGGTGCAGATTCCTTTCCCTTGAAAATAGTCATAAGAAGCTGAAACTGTGAGAACAGAAGTAGATATGATGAACATTGAAAGCAAAGCCATATTGGATAACATCCAGGAAAAGGTGCCATGAAAGATGAAAAATGGGTTTGGTTATGGAGTACTTGAATGTTGTAGAAGAAACACCATTTGAGTGCAGTATGCATGTTCCAAAGAGCAGGTGGAGACAAGCATTACCTATGTTTGCTCCCTCCCTCCGGGCCCCGTCATCTCGCCCAGAGGAGAACATTCCTGGCACCTGCGGGCGGCGAGAGGACGCTCCCACCCTCCCTCCAGACTCAGTCAACTCGGCCTGGAGATTGATAAAAAGCCGGTGCTGCAGGCGGCGAGAGGACACTCCTGCCCTCCCTCCGGGCCCCGTCATTTCGCCCGGAGGAGAAGACTGCCAGTAGTTGAGAGAACATTGTATCTATGATATCTGATCATATTGTTATTTTGTACTGCTGGATTAGATTTTCTTGTTACTATAGTTATATTGTATGCTATATTATATTGTTGGATTATACCTCTACATTGTATTGTTGGATTATACTGTTATATTATCGCTTGATTGTATTATTATTGCTGTTTTGCTGTGTGGTGTCCTATCACAGTATTGTTGCCCTATTATTGTATTGTATTGGTGATTGTATGCTACTTGTTTTGTACACTGCCCTGAGTTCGTTGCACCAAGTAGGGTGATATAGAAATCCAAAAAAATAAAATAAAAAATAAATAAATGAGTAGAACAGTAGAAATAAGCAATCTTGATTTTCTTAACTGGCTAGATAGATATGTTAGCTAGATAGATATGCTTTTATTATTTTATCTAGGGAAAAGTAAAAATGTTCCTTTTCTATTTTTGTGATCCTGAACTTTGATCTATTTTCCCTTCAAAATAAAACCTAACTTGTAAAAGAAGATGTTGTACATTTTATATAGAGCATAATAAGCTGGTGGGAGATTTCCAGTTCCTTTATTTCCTTATTAGCCATGCTACATATTGCTATCTAATTTACGTTGCTTTTTCCTATCTGATCTGACTGGTTTGTAAGCATAAACAGTCAGTGATTGAATCATATCATAGATTTCTCTAGCCTGGAGCAGGACATGTACTTGAAGCAGCAATAGGTTTTTATGCTGGCTTCCTGAATGGGTCTAGGTCTGTCAGGTGGAATGAGTCCTATGGTAGTGGGATGAGCTTTGTTATCCTTACACTCATATGTGGCAATTCCAGTGTTTGTACAATGTCTTATGCATATACAATTTGTAGTATTAGTGAGGAATTGGTTATATGTACTCTATATCTGCATACAAATGTTCTTATATGGCATTATGTGCTGACAGATTGATGAGATGGAGGGGAGGAGAGAAGTTAGTCTGGGCTGTTGTTACAGAGTTAATTCAGAGTCATTTGGGTTTTTGCATAACAGGAAATGGTATGTTAAGCACAGTAAATGAATAGAAAATAGAAATGTTAAATTCTGCATCCTTTCCCTTCTCCCTACACATGGTCAATTAAAAAAATACATCCATGCACTAACAGGCTATGCTGGAGTCCTAAGCAGCAGTTTCATGAATGTTGAAGACTCCAATGGCAGCAGTCACGATGGCCTACAACAGGGGTGGCGAATCTTTTTGTGCTGAACCACACACCCTTGGACAGATGTGTGGGGGCGGAGGCGTGGTTCCTCCCACCACTTCTGCCACTTCCAGTGGTGGTGACTGCATCCACAGTGCATTTTCTGATCCCCCACCCACCCCGTTCCCACTGCTTCCCTTGGTGGCAAGAGTGAGGGTGGCACATTTTTGACATTTTTCAGGAGGGGTCAGTACATATTTTGTTTTTGAGTTCTTGGGGTGTTTTTCATACTCTCTGCATTTTTTGGCATTTTTTGCTCTTCTGATACATTTTTGGGCCTCTGGTGCTTTTTCGGGATGTTTTTCACACTTCCAGCAAGTTTTTGGTGCTTTCGGCGGCAATGGTAGCAGCAGCATGGTCCTCACTGCAGGCCAGATTAATTGGTGCCATGGGCTGGGGCTGGCCCATGGCAGTAGGTTGGGAACCTCTGGCCTACATAATGTCATCTTGTGCTCGGTATCATTTACTCAGAGATACCAAGAATGGAAAAACCCTAAAACCTGCCTCTTTTTCTCAACAGTTAACCACTTCTTAACTAAACACAAAGTAATTATCATGGCTGTTTTCAACAAGTGTGAATGGCAGTGAATACAAGAAAGTATCCTGTAGATCATCTTGATTGCCGCCATTGATGCCAACAGTAGTTCCAACCCCACTCACTTTTCCAATGGAAGTGGCGGGAGCAGCAAAAAAAAAAAGCCCAAAAATGCACGTTGAATTCACACACCACTGCCACCACGACTGGGAGAAACCACTTGACCAGTCTGAGGGAGCATGGTTAGGCCCCTGACAGGAAAAGTTTGGTCACCCCAGTCTATCCTACTATATTAGTGAGTTTCACAGATTGGGAGCAGCTATAAAAAAGATTCTCACATCTCAACAATAATCATATGGGAAAATATATTCTTCTATAATTGAGGGATAGCTACTGTGAACATTTTATCTATGAAGTTCCCATGTACAGATGAGAATCAGTAAGGAACAGGCCATAAAGTCTTGGATAAACCATGGTCAAACTCTGGTGGAAGTCTGATAGATCGCTTAGTGTTTGCTAGAGTCCTTGAAAGAGAGTGTTAGATTGGGCAGGCATTGGTCTGACTAAGCAACAGACTGGAATGTCACCCGTCTGAAACATTAGAACACAACTACTAGTTACTACTGATAGTATTTTTTTCACATGCCCATTCCTGTGTACTGTGGTTTTAGGATTGGTTTTTAGACTGGCTAATGTGTTTATAAAACATTGTGTTTATAAAACATTGGTTTTCAAGTTTTTAAAATCATACGTGATGGTTAGCATCCAATTGGTTATTCAAGCTAGCAAAATGCAATGGTGTAAATCACAACAGCATATTGCTGAAAGTTAACAGGTCGCAGCTTATGATGTCTCATCATGCATCAAGTCATGAAACTAGTGTGTGATAAGAGTACAAGCAATGATTCATTACGAAGTGGAAATATGTCATTGTGATTTACACACTAAACACTGGCCAGCATGAATAGGATTTCAACCAATATGTTTAGCTTTGTGTGGTTGGACTTTTCTTTAGGAGCTCTCACAGGCTGCAGAACAAACACAATACTTCTAACAAATCATAATTGAGTGAATTGATGAAAGTGAACAATTTATGTGGTTCTGGAAGCCACATCATCCTCTGCTGTTTATCCTCAGTGTGGGAACCTGCAAGTCTAACACCTGTGAGGACATCCTCAGCTGTGCAAAGTGGCTTTTCACTTTAAAAGCATCTTTAAAGATGCATATTCACTATGTATCACCTTTTAAAATGGATCTATACCTCAAGAGTGTGAATAACTTGCAAATAAATTGTGTGAAAGGAAATCTGTGTTCTTAGAGTGGAAAACAGCAATCCTTGCACCACCGTTACATCAAACTGACACCAGTCAACATCAAGAGGAAGGTACTTTTTGAAGGCATATAAATGAACAGGGGGTTATATGCAACCCACCTGTTAACCACACTAGAAGACAGAATGTTAGATTCCCACAGGGATCCTGAGAGGCAACTTTGATTTGTACATTTAAGAAACGTCTTTAATTTGTGCCAGAGGCACCACCAGCATATAATAACATACAAAACTAAAATTAACATGTGGGTCTTTCACCACTAAATGGAAAATGTCTCATGTCTGTCAATACTTTTTCCGCTTCAACTAATAAAATGACTGTCTAGAAAGGGGTCCACAATCAGCTGTGAACACTTCCTAAGAAGGCCAGAAGATTTAGTGTGTATTCAACTTCACTCAGGGAACACCCAAATGAGGCTCATTTCATGTCCTCAAGAGCTGGGACAGAGACGGGTGCTCAATCCATCATGCAGTACCCGGGTCTCAAGTCACAAACAGATTGCAAGAAATGACATCTAATGATTGAGGCTCAGCTGAATGTCCAAGGTCAGTGAGGGAATGGACTACTCGATATGAGTTTTGATTGTTGGTTAACAGCTTCACTGATATGCTGGATATCACAGGCTTCTCTTGCAACTCTTGCTGCATGCAGATATCAATTGGATATTATCTTAACAGCAACCAAGTTCTCCTTTGAAGCAACCCTCCTCCAAATACTCTTTAGGTTTTCCCTATTTTGCTTCGTTGCCTGGAGCTCATCTGTAAACCACAGAGAGGACTGGCTCTGCACTGGAGAAGGCATTAGGGAGTGATCACATCAATTCCACAGTTACCTTCCAAATACCATCTGGTGACCTGGGCCTCAACAGGAGTACTAACTAAACTGACTGGGAACCCTCCCAAAGCATCATGAAAACACACAGGATCTAATAGCCTGCAAGGATAGACCATCCTAATAGGTCCAGTGTCCACACTGAGGGGGAATGTCAACATTACACCAAATTTCAACAGGTGAAGGTGGTCTGACCATGGTGGGGAACAAACATCAAGTCAGTCCTCAAATCATCTTCTCCCTTCCCTATCAAAAAGGCCAGCTTCACCATGTGTCCACCCACATGTGTGGGGTCAATAACATATTGGGATAAGCCCAAAAATGCCATGGAATTGAAGAACTCTGAAGCTGCACTAGGTACCACTGCCTCAACATGGATTAAGTCTCCTAGAAACAACATTCTAGGAGGCCCAACATTTTAACAGAAACAAAATTGACCTGTTCTTGGAGGGAGAGTGCTGGGTCATAGATAGAATGGTACACCAGCACTATCCCAAATCTATTCCTACAGCCTACAAACAGATGGAGGGTCTGAAAATCCAGCTCTGGCAGGGCAGATGTCCTGGAAAACTCAAAAAAATAAAATAAAATTATGGCAAATCCCCATCCCACCCCCCGAACTTCTCCTCATGCTAGATGGCATAACCAAGTGGGCACATCAAAGAGACTGTCACTACCCTGTCTGTGCTCACACAGACCTCAGTGATACAAACCAAATTGGCTCCCTAATCCTGTAACAAACTTTGCATTCGCTGGATCTTGTTTTGGACCAACCTAACATTCAACAGCAAAAGGGGTAGGTCAGAAGAAAGCCCACATTGGTTACCTTGCACATGTCAGACAGCAGGAGACCTAGAGCAGGAAACAGATTGTCATGCTTCTTGACTGAGCTCTTCCATGATAACCAGCATTCTTGCCAGCATCTTATGTTCCAATGCCCATTAGCACTGAGATGACTCTAGTGTAGAAGAATGGCCCTCCTAGTGAGACCCAAAAGGCAACCCTCACCCACAAAAAGAGGAAAGAGAAGAGAAAAACTAATAACAAAAAATCCATCAAACAATTAAAAAACAGAATCCCCAATAAATCTCTAAGACTGGAGAAGAGACTAAACTAAAACCCAATCTACAGCAAATAAAGTACAAGAATTCGAACAAGGATGCAGAATAGATTAAGAAAAAATGGCAAGAGTACACAGAGGAACTTTACAAAAAGGACTTCAACACCTCTGATAATCACAATGATGAGAACACTGAACTTGAGCCAGACATCCTAGAGAGTGAAGTCAGAAAGGCTCCTAAAAACACTGCAAACAACATAGCCAGTGTAAATGATTGTATCCCAGCTGAATTTTTCAAAGCTCTAAAAGATGATGGAATCAAATTATTGCATTCTATATGCCAGCAATTTGGAAAACAAAACAATGGCCACAGGATTGGAAAAGATCAGTATATGTTCCAATCCTAAAAAAGGGTAATGCCAAATAATGTTAAAATTATCTAACAATTGCGCTCATCCCACAAGCTAGCAAGGTTATGCTCAAGATAATACAGAATAGACTTCAGCAGCATGTGGAGAGAGAATTACCAAAAATGCAGGCTGGATTCCGAAGAGGTATGGGGACTAGAGACCACATTACCAACATATGTTGGATGATGGAGAAAGCAAAGGAATATCAGAAACAAGTATACAGTAATACCCCGTATAACGTGAGTACCGTATAGCGCTAAAACCGCATAACGTTACAAGATTTTCGGAAAAATCTTGTATCGAATAACGCAATTTTTAACATTATCCGATAGTCATTCTTAGCAGCAGGGTGGGTAGGCTGGAAAGCTGACGGGGGGCTCCCCCATCGGCTTACCCAGCCACCCCACAGCTGCGGAGGCATGGGCGGGTGGCTAGGGAAGCCGACAGGGAGTCCCCGTCAGCTTCCCCAGCCACCCTGCAGCTGTAGATCGGGTCCTCTGATCTCTCTGGAGGTGTTTCTGGGCTTCCCCGACGTCCTGAGCCAGTGCAGCAAGCCAGAATGTCAGATTTCGAATCCCGATGTTCTGGCTTCCTGCACTGGCTCAGGATGTCGGGGAAGCCCAGAAACACCTTGGATCGGGTCCCCACACCTCCCTGGACCCGGCGGGGGGGTCAGAGCCCCCAAAATTGGTAAAAAAAACGGACGTTTTTTTTACCAATTTTGGGGGCTCTGACCCCCCCGCCGGGTCCAGGGAGGTGTGGGGACCCGATCCAAGCTGTTTCTGGGCTTCCCCGACGTCCTGAGCCAGTGCAGGAAGCCAGAACATCGGGATTCGAAATCTGACATTCTGGCTTGCTGCACTGGCTCAGGACGTCAGGGAAGCCCAGAAACACCTTGGATCGGGTCCCCACACCTCCCTGGACCCAGCGGGGGGGTCAGAAACCCCAAAATTGGTAAAAAAAAAAACGGACTTTTTTTTACCAATTTTGGGGGCTCTGACCCCCCCCCCCCCCCGCCGGGTCCAGGGAGGTGTGGGGACCCGATCCAAGCTGTTTCCAAAGTTCTCCCACCTCCCTGGAGGCTGCAGCAAGGCAAAATGTCAGGATTCGAATCCCGACATTTTGGCTTGCTGCAGCATAAAAGAGGGTGGGGGAAGTTCAAAATTAGCGCGCATCGGGTCTCCCGACCTCCCTTTTTTTTACCAATTTTGGGGTGTCTGACCCCCCCCCCGCTGGGTCCAGGGAGGTGTGGGGACCCGATCCAAGGTGTTTCTGGGCTTCCCCGACGTCCTGAGCCAGTGCAGCAAGCCAGAATGTCGGGATTCGAACTCTGACATTCTGGCTTGCTGCACTGGCTCAGGACGTCGGGGAAGCCCAGAAACACCTTGGATCAGGTCTGCCCACCTCCCTGGACCCGGCGGGGGGGTCAGAAACCCCAAAATTGGTTTTAAAAAAAGGACGGTTTTTTTTACCAATTTTGGGGTGTCTGACCCCCCTGCCGGGTCCAGGGAGGTGGGGAAACCCGCTCCAAGCTGTTTCCAAAGTTCCCCCACCTCCCTGGAGGCAGCAGCAAGCCAAAATGTCAGGATTCTAATCCCGACGTTCTCGCTTCCTGCAGCCTCCAGGGAAACAGGGCTTTTTTTTAACATTGTGTGTTCAATGTATCGCACAACGTTAAAAACCGGATAACGACAGGACTTGTGGAACCAAGTCATAATGTTATTCGGGGTACTAGTGTACTTCTGTTTCATTGACTACACAAGGCCTTTGACTGTGTGGAACACAACAAAATGTGGCAAGTAATTAAAGAGATGGGAATACCACCAGAACACCTTATATGGCTCATGAGAAATCTGTACAAGAGTCAAGAAGCAACAGTTAGGCCAGAATACGCAACGATGGAGTGGTCTAGAATAGGAAAAGGAGTCAGACAAGGCTGCATTTTGTCACCCTGCTTATTCAACTTATACACAGAGCACATAATGTGCAATGCAGGGTTGGACGAATAACAAGTTGGGATCAAAATTGCTGGGAGAAACATCAACAATTTGAGATACGCAGATGATACTACCCTAATGGCAGACGGTGAGGAAAACCTAAAGAAGCTGCTGCTTAGGTTGAAAGAAGAGAGTGCAAAAGCTGGCTTGAGACTCAACATCAATAAAACCAAGGTACTGAAATGGCAACAGGGCCTATCAGTCTCTGGAAAATAGATGGGGAAGAAGTAGAAGCAGTGACAGATTTTACAGTAAAACACCGGATAACAATTGGATCGGATAACGCTAAAATCGCATAACGTTAAGTAATCTGGGAAGGAGAATTGGATCGAATAACGTTAAGGTCCTATGGGATGGATCGGATAACAACCGCTAAAGCCTGTGCGGTTACAATGTATCTCTATGGAGTTTTAATGTTATCCGATCCATCCCATAGGATTTTAACATGGATCGGATAACACTAAAAATCGGATAACACCAAGACTTGTGGAACCAAGTTTTAGCGTTATCCGGTGTTTTACTGTACTTTCTTACAATCTTAGATCACTGCAGATGGTGATTACAGCCATGAAATAAAAAGGCAACTGATTCTTGGGAGACAAGCTATGAGAAACCTGGGGAACATAGTGAAAAGTAGAGACATCACCTTGCAAACAAAAATTCACATAGTCAAAGCAATGGTATTCCCAGTGGTGATGTATGGTTGTGAGAGCTGGACCATTAGGAAAGCTGAACGCAGAAGAATAGATGCCTTTGAAATGTGGTGTTGGAGGAGTTTTGAGAGTACACTGGACAGTAAGGAGAACAAATAAGTCGATCATAAAAGAAATCAACCCTGACTGCTCATTAGAAGGTCAAATAGTAAAGATTAAACCAAAGTACCTTGGACATCAAATGAGAAGAGAGGATTCACTTGAGAAAGCCTTTACGCTGAGAAAGACGGAGGGCAAAAGAAGAAGGGGGTGGCCAAAAATGAGATGGCTAGATGGTATTGTGGATGCAATGGGCGCAGAGCTGGGTGGGCTGGGTGAGGAAGATGGTGGAGGACAGAGGCGCCTGGAGGGCAATTATTATTATTTATTCAATTTATATACCACCCTACTCAGTAAAACTGACTCAGGGCGGTTCACAGAACAAGTATATAATCACAAGTTACACACAATCATAATCAGCTTCACAAATCATTACAATTTCAACAAACAAAATATATAATAAATCCCCAATAATACAATCAATTACGAAAACTACATATACAGGATGGCTCACAGTCATAAAGGACAGCTCACAGTCCAGGAGCTCTAAAGGCTGCCATCACCTTAGTAGCCTTTAGAGCCCACGGCCAGAGGCAGGATCCTGGACACAGGTGGAAGGAGTCCTAGGGCCGGTTGCTGTGGTGGCCTCTCTGCCCGGCCGCAGGTGGCTCCCATGCAGCAGGGGTGGTGCAAAAGTCCTGTTGCCACAGCAACTTTTAAAGCCCCAGCTAGGGCAGGGTCCCGGGCACAGGTAGAGAGTCCTGGGTCCGGACACCATGGCAGCCTCTCCTCCCAGCCACAGGTGGCTCCCAGACAGTGGTGGCGCAAAATTCCTGCTGCCATGGTGACTTTTGAAGCCCCAGCCAGAGTGGGGTCTCAGGCACAGGTGGAGGGAGTCCCGGGTCCGGACGCCGTGGCAGCGTCCATAGGGTTGCAAAGAGATGCAAAGGGTCAGAACGACTGTGTGACTGATCAACAACAACAATTGAAAAATAAATTAACAAAGGATATAAATTATAAAAATGCAATTACGATCAGTTTATTTGCTGATGATACATACATGCCAACAGCACTGTAGACACCATACTTCCACAAATACTGGATTTAACCTAAAAAGTAGAACTTTCTTTTCTCATCTCAACTGGCTTCTTCAGATGCCTGGATTGCAACCTTATAACAGAATTGTGTCTGAAATACGCTCGAACGTATCCTCCTCATGCAATATCTTCCCACAGTTCAATGCCAAAAGAAAAGTATGCCCTGCAATTGTCAATCCTAACAATTACTCCTGTCCCAAAGCAACTAAGTCAGAGATCTCCCAACAAAATGTACTTGTTTGGGGGTGGAGGGTCAAGCTGTCTTGCATACATGCAGGGCCGGATTTTCCTATAGGCTAACTAGGCTTCAGCCTAGGGCCTCAAGATCAAGAGGGGCCTATATATTGATATATATCACAGTAATGATGTATTTTATTATCTCTCATGTAATTTACAAACTTAAAAATGGGAGGCGAAAGGGCCACATAAGTGGAATATCCTAGGGCCTCTTTTCATGTAAATCCGGCCCCATATTATCTGTTCATGAGTACTCCATTCAATCAATCTTACTTCTATGAAAGACATAAGACAGACTCTTATTAGCTTATTTACCTCCATCGGTAAAGGAGCACCTCCAGCCCATAGGCCTATTTTGACCTGTAAGGCTCTTCAATCCAGTTCTCAAGGCCATTACATATAGGTTTTTGTTGTTGTTCAGTCGCACAGTCGATTCCGACCCTCTGCAACCCCATGGACCACTGACCGCCAGGCACTCCTGTCCTCCACCATCCCCCTCAACTCGCTCAGCTCTGTGCCCATTGTCTCCACGATACCATCTAGCCATCTCATCTTGGGCCGTCCCCTTCTTCTTTTGCCCTCGACCCTTCCAAGCATCAAAGCTTTCTCAAGTGAATCCTCTCTTCTCATTTGATGTCCAAAGTACTTTAGCCTCATCTTTATTATTTGACCTTCTAAGGAACAGTCAGGGATGATTTCTTCTAAGATTGACCTATTTGTTCTCCTCGCTGTCCATGGGACTCTCAAAACTCTCCTCCAACACCACATCTCAAAGGCGTCACACCTCTGAAATAAGCTACTGCTTCAAAGAAAGTGAGTGTTGGAAAAGCCAACATCATCAGCCAGAGCAAATGCTTCTGTTGATCATTAAAGTCTGCTGGGGGAGGGGGGTCCTCTTAAAACAATCCATTCCTAAACATCACAATGTAAATAGTCGCCTCTAATGGCCAATACTAGTACTGCCACTTGAAAATACTGCACATTTATATTGTCTTTAAGGTGCCACAACACTGTTTGTCTTTTTTTCTTTTTCTTTTTTGCTGTTCTATTTTGTTCACTCTTAGATATACTTGCACAGACTAACACGGCTACCCCTTCAAACATTTCATTTATATTGTGTATTTCAAGGATTTTTCACTGAATACTTTGGATCTATGAATAACTGAAACCTCTGATATTGAATCCAAAGATATGGCTGTTGTTTTGTGTAATGAGTGGAAATTGAGCCTTTATTTTCTGAGTTAAAATGGATGCGGTTGTTTGCTTTCTTTCCTAAGAGAGGGTGAAGAGAGCCTTGGGATTTGACCTTCGGGCCAGCTACAAATTCTTTTCCTCTTAGATACTCAAAATAATTTAGGAATGGAAGGAGGGATGTTGGACATTAAATGTGGAGTCTTATTGGTTAAGAAAGAGGAAAAGGTGGGTCAAAGGATGAAAGTTGCTTGAACAGAAAAGTAGAACAAATTTTGTTAGATGGCTAGGCCAGAAAATATAGTTATTCCTTTCTTGTTTTAACAAAGGAAAAGGGGTGGGTGCAGTGATGGGATGTAACAGGTTCTCACCAGTTCACCAGAACCGGTAATAACTTTTCCCAGTGTCCCGGAGAACCGGTAGCAGCTTTTGGGGAGAACCACCTTTGGGGCTTACCTTTTCACTGGTTCCCCCATTGCGCATGCGCGTCAAGCACTTGGTGTGCATGCACGCCTACAGTGCTTGGCATGTATGCATGGCCTCCTTGCTGTCCTCCCAAGCGGGGAGGAGGAGGAGAAGCTGCTAGTCTGAAGCTCCCTATAGCCTGCTCCCCAGGGTAAGTGTCTCACCTTTGGATGTGGTGTGTCTGTGTGTATTTGAATGTGTATTTAATACCTTTACCTATATTGACGTACTACCATAGTTCCTAAAAAGGCCTGGTGGCCAGCAGGCTTGCTGGCCTGGCTTGGGATTTTTAAGCAAAGTCTTGGAGTTACCTCATAAATAAGCTACACCTGTGCTGTTCTAATTGCTGTTCCAATTGGAGAACCCTTAAGGAGGCACAACTGTTTTATATTTGCATTAAGACATATTATCCTAGAGAACTGGTATGATGACCATATCCATCTTGCAACATGGTGCTGCCCAGGCACTTATACTAACAGGTAAGTGATGGATATGTGTTTGTGGTGGGTGGGTGGGTTGATTTGTTTGGGGTGGGTGGGTGGGTGTTTGGGTAGGTGGGTGTATTTTAATGTAATTTTTATTTAATTTATTAAATTATTTAATTTATTTACAGTTTTGTGTTGTGGGTAGGTGAGTGGGTTGAGGGGTGGGTGTGTGTGCTTATTTTTATTTTATTTTATTATTTTATTTTAATTATTTCTTTGGCCCCGCCCATGGCATCATGATGTCATGATGTTAGCTCCGCCCACACTGTGATGACCTTACGGTGGGGTAGTAAAATTTTTGAAATCCCACCACTGGGTGGGTGGGTAAGAATGTTCCTTTGGTCACATGGTTTAGTGAACTAGTCACATGATTCCTTCCACCAGAAGGATGTTTTGTAGCAGGATGAAATATAACTTTTTAGGCTGCCATTTTCTCTGCTTAAACCAGGGGTACCCAAACTATGGGCCAGGTGCGTTTTACTTCCACTTCCACACGATGAGGGTGTCACAGGCCAGATGAATTGGTGCTAGGGGTCGGATCTGGCCCACAGGCCATAGTTTGGGGCACCCCTGTTTTAACCAGTCAACATCCGTAGCCCTCTACCTAATGTGTTCTATTATTTTTCTTTGAAAAGTATCTCAGAACAGTATTTCAGATGGCAAACAGTAAAAATCATCTCTCCAATAGTGGTAATAAATGGAGTCCATTTTAGAGGTATTTACTTTTAAGTGCTTAAAACATTCAATCTGTTAACAAAACACTTTGATTTCTACTACTTTCAGTAGGTACTTGCATGGTGAAGCACCCAAGACCATGTAATATAAATGATGACCCTCCATGTAAGTCTCTGCCATACACAGATCTGTGGGGTTCTGGATTTCTGTGACGATATGACATTATTGTAACATCTGCTTAGGAAGAGATTTTGCAATAAATACTTGTGCTACAAATGGTTGTACAGTACATTCTCCAGCACAGGCCTAGGTCATCACAAAATATAGGGCTAAAGAAAGGATTGTAAGTACAGTACTCTGTGGTATCTTTACAAGGCAGATACATAGAAGCAAAATGACATATTTTGGAACTCTTTTTGTACTGTACCTCTCACCTTCAGCAAACCCCTTCTAATGTTGCATAATGTTCCATATCTTGTATGTTACAATCTGGGAAGGCCTTTTCCACCAAAGTGTTTCAAAATAGCTAGACCTATGGTTTCCAATGTGGGGGCTATGTCCCACAGGGGACTTCAATTCCCAGAAGCCTAAGTCAGTACATTGGCTGATCAGTGCTTTGGGAAATTGACTTGGGCTTCTGAATTGAAGTCCAACACCCAAAGGTTCGGAAACACTGATCTAAACTGTTTTCTGAGCTTTCTTCTGAATAGCTTTTGTGGAACCATGGAGTGAACGCACAACTCTCAAAATGGCTAGTTCTACATTTTTTAGAATATAAACTATCCCCTCCTAATTAATCTGAAGTTGTCTTTGTTCTCTGATCTGGATTTTGATCAGCTCTGGTTGCTCTGAATTCTAAAGGGTTAAGTTCTCTACTAGCTGCACTCTTTCAGGAAGGCCTTTGTCTACAATTCCAAGCTCAAAAAGTACTCCTCCTTTTCAGCTCCATGCTTAGGGTTTGTAAGCCTCTGCAAAGTTCTAAACAAATGACTATTTCTCCAGGCCTCTGTGCTATTTGATAGAAATAGGCCCTTCCATAAACCACATTCTTTTTGGGAATAAAATAGGGTATCAAATCTGGCTATAAAAATGGCATACTATGCTCATGGTTGTCTTAAGCCAAGGTAAAGGATTTATAAATATCATAACCATTTTTCATAATGGTTTATAAAGGAGTAAACCTAATATAACTATTCTTTTCTCCTTGTTAAATTCTGTGGCTAGTCAAGGGGACCAGAAATTTCCTTAATGCAGTTCACATCACAGATAAAGCTAAAGGTTTAAGGTGCAGAAAACTGTGACATCTTCCTTACTTTGATAACATGGATCTTTGAAAGCTGACTTCTGATACCTTGGTAATATCTGCATTTAATACTAATCCAGAATCTATTGAGTCTAACTGTGGTTTGTTTGAAGGTCTCAACCAGTTCCAGGCAGTGAACTAAGTTTTGCAACATCCAGTATGAATATATATCTTCTTGTTGGCTTTAAATCGCAGCTTACTGTGCCCATTGTGCATCCTTATACAGTATCTGGATCCAAAAGGCTGGATTATTTATTTATTTTTGTTCCAACAGTACACTGCAGTTGCTTCTCAAGCTAAAGTATGAGGGAAATAGCTAAAGTATGAAACCAATCCAGAGACTAAGCAACATTTTGAAGCACTTTATGCCAAATTTGTTTTTGCTTCCAAGCCAGCCCACCAAACATTTACGTCTCTTTAACCAAAAGAAAGAAAGTTGAATGGACAGCTTCCTACTTTAACATTATTTATTCATGATGGGATGTTGCATACCCTGATGTCTCCACCAAGTATGTATAAGGAAGGAAAAAGCATAAAGCTTTTTTTAGTTATTGCTGAACAAATATCTCTGATATGCCCTAGCCCTGCTAACCAATAACAAGCAGGTGGCTCAACAAGGTTATGTCTGTCTCTGACCTCCGTAAGGGCAGTGAGATGCAAGTTGAGATGTGGCAGAAGAAATGGAGAAACCAACCAGGAATTAACATAGAAAATTACGGGGGGGGGGGGTTATTTTTCTAAAAGATCTAATTTCATTCATTCAAAAGCTTAAGGTTAAAACAAATTGTGAGCTGCTAAGTCAAGGAAGGCTCAAATGCCATGACAGTGAGGAAAGTGTACAATAATTTTATTATCTGTCTCTTCAACAGGAAATGCCAGAGGCCAGAGATTCCAATGCCACCTAGTGAATCAACTAGGTAGTGTCATTATCCACATTTTGGGTATCTGGGCATTCTTTCACCATCAGCTAACTGCAATATTGTACAGTTTTTAATAGTTTTGGTAAACATATGCAAACATTTTGCCAAATATTAATGCAGCAGCACCAGATGTTTTCCCTTACATCCACCACTATTATATATCAAGCTACATTTCCAGCTATGCTCAGTTTTACCTGAAAATCATTGATATGGCTTTGATTTCAAAAAATGATTAAACTGTTAATATAATATCTGTCAGGTTGATTTAGGAACTTTTTTAAAAGGAGAGATCTCAATGTGGTTAGATAAAGCAACACAACTTTAAAACCTATCCCCTCATTTGCAAACTTCACTGGTCAATCCTTCTATACAAAATAATCCATAAATACAAATCTCCTTTTTATTCACAAGGAGATATACTTAGGTTTAGCTTTTCAACCACATTTTCTTCTGTCATTTTATCTACAAAAAAATCTCCTCTACATTTTATCCCCTTTTAGTTAAGTCTGTCCTCATAATTCATTCCTCCTAATCCCAGGATTAGCCTTCCTGCCCTTCTTGTTACCTTTCCAAGCCCTCTAAAAATGCAGCTAACTAGTCCTTCGAAATCCAAGATGCCTTTAAACTTATTTTAATAGCTCAAGCATCTGAGCACATACATGGAGAAAAGAGCCTACAATGGTGGATTCATGCATCAAAGTTAGGAGTTTTCTTTCCTTCTCTTTCTTTCTCTCTCTCTCTCTCTCTCTCAAAGGAGGTTTGGGGAGAGAGAGAGAGAGATCATATACAGTAACTACCTTTTAAAATGGGGAAGGTGAACTCAAAATGTACTTTTCAAATGGTGCTCCTGAGAATGCTGGTATCCCTGAAACAGAAAATCAAACTGGCTTCCCTGCAACACAGTTTGCTAGTATCATCAACTCTCCCAATTAAAACTCACATCCAAATAAGTACAAAGTACATTCTCAGCCTACACAGAACAATGATGAAGTTTTACAAGCCTAACATTCTGTAGTTAACAAGTGTATCACCAATAATACTTTTGCACAAACCTCCTGCAATCACATGGATTCCATAACAGACAAGCTAATCAGAAAGGCTGGAACTAGAAAGCTTAAGTAACACTGCTATATCCTTAACCTGTTCCTGTTTTTTATACTGCTCAATTTAACCAACCAAGGAGCAAGCGCAGAGTAGAGAACCTATAGTAACTACTGAGTAAGAAATTTACTGACATTATGTAAAATCACTTGATATAAAGCTCAAAAGGATGCTGTATCTATGACTATATTACTACATTGTACTGCTGGATTGTATTTTTTACATTGTACAGTAAAACATCGGATAACGCTAAAACTTGGTTCCACAAGTCTTGGTGTTATCCAATTTTTAGTGTTATCCGATCCATGTTAAAATCCTATGGGATGGATCGGATAACGTTAGAGCTCCATAGAGATACATTGTAACCGCACAGGCTTTAGCGGTTGTTATCCGATCCATCCCATAGGACCTTAACGTTATCAGATCCAATTCTCCTCCCCAGATTACTTAACGTTATGCGATTTTAGCGTTATCCGATCCAATTGTTATCTGGTGTTTTACTGTATTGCTGTATTGTTTGATTGTACTGCTATATTGTTGCTCAATTGTATTGCCACATTATTGCTGTTTTTGCTGTATGGTGTTTTATCATAACATTGCTATGCTCTATTATTGCATTGTAATGTATTGTAGTGTATTGTTGATTTTGTGAACCGCCCTGAGTAGGTTTTGACCGAGTAGGGTGGTATATAAATTGAATAAATAAATAAATAAATAAAAGGGCCAGCTGTATATAAACAAAGAAAGAAAAATTAAGCATGCATTGAGTTCACCTACTGAAATCACAAAATGCACTTGGTTTGTATGTAAACTGGCATTGACAGTATCATTTTATAAAACCAACATTTTCACTTTACCTCCACTGTGCTCTTGTACATAGTCAGTAGCATCTCATTCAAAATATTTACTTACTTACTTACTTACTTAGATTTGTATCCTGCTATATATAGTGGTACTTCGCTTAAAGAGCATAATGCGTTCCATGGGACTGCTCTTTAAGTGAGTTGCTCTTTAAGCAAAACACTTGGGAAAAGTGCAGCTGCTGCCATTGTAAGTGACCGATTGTGACTTCTGGTGGGGGTTGCAATCCCCGATTTAGTTGTTAAGCAAGTTTTTGGTTGTTTTTAGTTGTTAAGCGAGGGCGAACATTCAGAGAAAATTTGGCTCTTTAGGCGAGTTAGTCTCTAAGCGAGGCGCTCTTTATACAAAGTTTTACTGTACTGCACAGGAGATTGCACTCCCATTTCATTTGTTTCCAGTAGGCAGGAAGGAGCACTCACAGCGCTGGGGTGGGTGGTGAAGGATGGAATCACAGGGCTTTAATTGAAATGGAGGGGAAGTCAGCTTTCCCCCTCCACCAAACCAGTTCAAGGAATGAAATCACAAGAGGTATCTGTGGCAAAGCAGAAGGAACAACAGTGTGCCCCAGAAAGTCACCACTCCTACTTTACAACAACAAACAGCAACACTTCCCAGTAGAATCCTTACATTCTTTGTTGGGAACTTCAATAACATCACAGGGGCAAAAGCGGCCAAGCACTTTCGTAAGCCTGTTATTTACTTTACCTTTGTCCAAGAAAGGAGGTTCTTGGAATAAGGAGAAGGAACATGGCCCTCTGCCACGAAATCTGCCCATTCCCAACACACTGCTCCAGCCCCAGTGGAGGAAATTATTCCTCAACTCTGCCAGAGATACATGTTGCTTAATCAAGAGAGGGCAAGGAACAAAAAAAAAAAAAAGTTTGGTGCAACCTTTGTAGCAACTCGGAACAAGCACGACGCTTGGCCCCCAACAGCACGTTCGCTTTCAGCATGCCTCTGCAGGGCACGTCTTAACTAAGGCAGTCCTCCTGGACTGCTACGGCTCCTCAGTCCTACCTCTATATGTCCCCCCCCCCAATCCACGTCCGTCTCCTCCTTAAATCTTTAAACCTACCCTCACCCTATGCCCGCCCAGCGTCCAATCTCGAGCCGAGGTGGCTCCCTTCTTCGGGGGGGGGGGGGTTTGAGGAAAGGAGAAGGGAGCGGAACGCACCACCCAAGCACAACGGATTGGCAGAGACGGGCAAGCCCCTGGAGTCTTAAGGCCGGCAACCGGGAGGAGTAGGTGGGGGGGGGGGAATAGTAGCTCCGCCCTGATTTTATGATGCAATGTGGAAAGGGCACCGAGGCAACGAAGTTTACACGCCTCTCGCCCTCGGTGCTGGAGAGGCTGGAGAGGCAGCGAGGGGGCAGGCGGCGCACCACGAAGACCTGCCTCCCCCTAGAAAGCGACGCCGGACTTCTTGGGGGGCGGGGGTCTGCCGGACTTCCCCGGACCCCCAAAAGCCCGTTCCTTCCCATCACCCACTCACCCAGCTCTATGAGGGAAGCATGTGCGGGCGAGTTCAAAGCGAAGGCGGCAGTCAGTCCCAGGCTCCACAGACTTCCACCCCACCCACCCCCCCTCCAAGCCACCCTGAACCTTTTACTTCCGAGTAGACAAGCCTCCCCCCACAGCTCCGCGGCGACGGGGAAAACCCGAGAGCCTTCCCGCGCCTCTGAGAAGTGGCGCGCAAAGAAAGAAAGAAAGAAAAAGTTCTGCCTTCGCCAGCAAAGCGCGCGCGCGCGCCCCCCATCCCAGAGCGCGCGCCCCCTCCTCCTCCCCCCCCCCGCGCGCGGGGCCCGGTCCCTTTACCTGCGCTTCTTGGCGGGGCGGGGCTGCGCGTGGGCTGCGCGGGTTGCCCTCGTGGCCTTCTTCTTGTCGCCGCAGGACTGGAGCCGGCCAGTCCCGCCCTCGCCCTCCTTCTCCCCCGCGCGCGCAGTTCTGGGGAAGTTTCGGGGCAAGGCGACGGCGGGCGAGGGAAAAAAGGGGGAGGGGGGACAGAGGGAGGAGGCTCCGCGCCACCCTTCCCGTGAGGGGGGGAGACTCTCGGCGCCTCCCTCCCCAAAGCCTCCCAAACTCCCGCTTGGCCCGGGGAGCGCGCTCTCTTGCGGGGCTCGGGGCGCTTGCTTGCTGCCCGGGTTCCCTTCCCCAGAGCTCCTGCCCTCCACCTCAGGACTCCATGCCTCTCCCACCAGCCAAGCGCTTGCTTCGTTCCTCAGCTGACTTGCTCGCTCCTTCCCAGCTTAGGAGGCTTCACACACGCCCCTCCCTTTTCCCCTAATAAGCTTTGAGCCCGCCCACTTGAAACCCCCCCCCCCTCTGCACGCAGCCGCGCCGCTTCTCCACCAGGCGCCCGGTGCCCCGTCGCAGCCAGCAGAAGCCCTCCAGGCGCGGGGGTGCGGCGGGCGTGCCCGGAGTGGCTTCGCGAGGTTCCCCTGGGCGCCAAGAAGCGGGTCATCACGCTGTGGCAAGATGGACTTCCCAATTGGTCGCCCTTGTTCGTAAGCCAGTCGTATCCGACTCTAGGGTTGAGTGCTCATCTTCGTTTACCCTACATCGCTGTCTGCGTCCGCAGACGTTTCCGTGGTCATGTGGCAGGCATGACTAGAAGGAATGCTGTTTACCTTCCCGGTAAAGGTAAAGGTTCCCCTTGCTCGAAAGCCAGTCGTATCCGACTCTAGGGGTCAGTGCTCATCTCTGTTTCTAAGCCGAAGAGCCAGCGCTGTCTGCTTCTGCAGACGTTTCCATGGTCATGTGGCAGGCCTGACTAGACACCAGAGCGCACAGAACACTCTTGCCTTCCCACCGAAGTGGTCCCTATTTATCTACAGTAATACCTCATATAACATTAGTATCGAATAACACTAAAATCGCATGACATTAAGGAATCTGGGGGGAAGAATTGCATCAGATAACATTAAGATCCTATGGGATGCTTCAGATAACAACCGCTAAAGCCTGTGTGGTTACAGTGTATCTCTATGGATTCCATAGGATTTTAACATGCATCAGATAACACTAAAAATCATATAACACCAAGACTTGTGGAACCAGGTTTTAGTGTTATATGAGGTTTTACTGGTACTTGCATTTTCTTGCTTTCGAACTGCTAGGTTGGTTGGCAGGAGCTGGGACAGAGACGGGAGCTCATTCCGTCCTGCAGTACTCGGGAATCGAACTGCTGACCTTCCGCCTCCCAGTCAGCGTCTTAGTGACTTGAGCCACTGCAGTCCCTTCCCGCCAAAGTGGTATTCATTCATTCATTCATTCATTTATTCAATAAATGAGATGGCTAGATGGTATTGGGGACACAATGGGCACAGAGCTGAGTGAGTTGAGGAGGAGGGTGGAGGACAAAAGTGCCTGGCAGGCAGTGGTCCATGGGATCGCAAAGGATCGGAATCAACTGTGCAACTAAACAACAAATAGCTGCTCCAATCGACATGCGACTCTGGGCGGCGTGCATAAAATCCCCAATGTTGAAAACCATAGAAACCCTTAAAATTCCTAAAAACACTGAAAAATTATCTCCCACCTGCATCATTTAAAAATCTAGTTATAAACGTTTAAAAGCATGAGTGATCCTGCTCTAAATGAGCCAGTGTGGGGTGGTAGTTGCTCCCTCTACCACCTGTTTATCTACTTGCAATTTCTTGCTTTTGAACTGCCAAGTTGGCTGCTTGAGAGACAGGTCTCGAATTGCTGACCTGCCGACCTTCCAGTTGTCAAGTTCAACGACTTAAGCACGAAGCCACCTCGGTCTCTTCTCTCACCTCCGAATAGGTGTGCCCATATCCATGGGCTGATTCACTGAAGTGAAGCTCTGTGGTCTCAGTCAGCTTTCCAGCCACCCTGCTGCTAAGAACGACTGTATCGGATAACACTAAAAAGAATGTTATCCGGTGCAAATCTTCTCCCCAAATTTGTTGTCGTTGTGCGGTTTTAGCGTTATCCGATGCAATCATTATCCGGGGTATTACTGTACTTCCAAAGTAGGCTGGGTTGCATGTATTCAGCCTCCTATGAAGCCTAAGCATACAAAAGCAAGAAAACTGCATGCCATTCCTTTCTCTCTTTTCATCCCATATATTAAATTTTATTTTTTCCTTACATTTCTATACCACCCATCTAATCCTTAACTGTGAAGGCAGTTAAAAACAATAAAACATAAACCATTAAACAAATCCAGCAAAAATGTACCAAAATCAGAAATAAAATTAACTGATAAACAAAAACCCTAACGTTAAAACACCCATTGACACCAGAGATACAGTAAAATCCTGACTTACTGAATTAATCTGTTCCAGGACTTTTTCTTTAAATCAGTTTTTCCTTAACTTGAAGCACATTTTATCACAGGAATGCATTGAAAATTTAAAAAATCTCTGACCTCCCAAAAAAATAAATAAATAAATGCAGAACACACAGTAAAAGAGAATGGAAAAGACACAGCTAAGCAGTCTACCTTTTCCACTGCTTGAGAAATTCTCCATCAGCATCACTTTCCTGGGCTCTGGCACTTCTTCCTGAGGGTAGGTGTCAGGCGCACCTACCTTGCTGATGTCTGCCAGGCAGGGCTGTCCACATCCTGGGCTCTCTTGCTGAAGAAGCCACCGTAGGGTGAGGGGAACTGCTCCTCCTGCCGGCTCAACATCAGGGCACGGGGCTGGAGGGAAGTCTGGCCACAACACTGCTGTCCTATGCCGGAGGCTGGCCAAGGACTCACTTTTCCTTCTGCCGAGTCACAGGGTTGTTGATGCTGTCCATGTTGACCCGGCAACGATGGCTTAGCAGAAGGAGGGATGAGTCCTCAGGCAGCCTTTGGCATGGATGGACAGCAGCATTGCAGCCAGACTTCCATCAAGCCTGGTGGTGAACTTCACCCGGCAGAAGGAGGAGCACCTCCCCTTGTCCATCAGTGGCTTCCTCACCAAAACCCCTGCTCAAATCTTCAAGATATGACTTCATACCACCCACAGACTCTAAAATGGCACAGGGTTGACACTATAAACTCTCCTAGATGCAATGCGCTCTGAGGAAACCTGTTCTGTAACTCGAATTTTGACGTGAATTCTATGAATGTCTTACATTTTGGTTGGGTGGTCTGTCAGCTTTTGCAATGTAACTAAAATCATGTACACTAGTACCTCGGATAACGATGAGACTTGGTTCCACAAGTCTCATTGTTACCCGATTTTTAACGTTGTGCGATGCATTTGATTGCACAATGTTAGAAAAGCCCCTGTTTCCCTGGAGGCTGCAGCAAGCCAGAACGTCGGGATTTCAATCCTGATGTTTTGGCTTGCTGCAGCCTCCAGGGAGGTGGGGGAACTTTGGAAACAGTTTGGATTGGGTCCCCCAACCACCCAGAGCTGGCAGGGGGGAGGGTCAGGGAGCCCGAAATGGGTAAAAAAAGTCAGTTTTTAACCCATTTTGGGCTCTCTGACCCCCCTGCCGGCTCTGGGCAGGTCAGGGTACCCGATCCAAGCTGTTTCCAAGGTTCCCCCACCTCTCAGGGCAGCACAGCAAGCCAAAATGTCAGGATTCGAATCCTGACATTTTGGCTTCTTGCAGCCTCCAGGCTTTTAGAGACCGAGTTCCCAAATTGCAACCCAAAACCCAATTATTTATCACAAAGTGCCAACACAGCAACAGGGAAGGAAGGAAACACTCTCATTGGGCAAAGGGGCATGGCCAACTCTGTGCTGGGGAGACAGGAAGCTTTCACATTGGGCTGCTGGGCAGAGGGGTTGGGTGAATTCTGTGCTGGAAGAGGGATGAAGTGCTCTCATTGGGTAGCTGGGCAAAGGGGTGGGGCAAACTCTGTACTGGGGTGACTGCACAGGTGCCCACAGGGAGGGCTCCAAGTGCCACCTCTGGCACGTGTGCCAAAAGTTCATCATCATGGGTATAGGGCAGTGGTCTGCAAATAGTGGCTCTCCAGGTGTTTTGGACTTCAATTCCCAGAAGCCCAAGTCAGCACTACTGTTGATCGAGGCTTCTGGGAATTGAAGTCCAAAACACCTGGAGAGCCACTATTTGCAGACCAAGGGTATAGGGGATGCAACAGAGAAGGACCAAGCTCTTATAGAGGACTTCCAAGCTTCCCTTAAGTTGGGCACTCTCAGCCCATCAGCCTAGAAGAAATGTGTTATCCAGGGATGATTCATCAAAGAAAGACACTCAAGCACATATTGAGGTCCTAAACCTTTTCAAGTCGGGGGCCAGGTCACGCTCCCTCAAACAGCTGGCAGGACAGACTGGTTCTCCAACCATCACCAACTATGGGTCATAGGTTGAGAAGCCCTGTCCTAAACCATAAGGGCTTTGTATGTTAGCACCCAAACTTTTAATTGAGCATGGAAATCTTTAGGTAACCAGTGTAAGCAAGCAATGTTTAGACTGAAAGCTCCATGGGAAAGGAATGCCCTTTAATATTGTGCACTAATATTACTGTAGTACAAAGTTGTTATACACAGAGGTGGCACTGTATAAATCAGGAGTTCTCAACCTTTTTAAGCTGGGGCCCTAATCATGCTCTAACAGCTTCAGGGGCCAGACAGCGATTTTGCCCTTCCTCCACCACATGGGACTTCCTGGTGTGATGGAGGAGGTGGGGGTCCACATGAAATGGTGCTGTGGACTGCTTCCAGCCTGTGGACCACAGGTTGAGAGTCCCTGGTACACTAGAACACCGGATAATGTTATGACTTGGTTCCACAAGTCATGACGTTATCCGATTTTTAGCATTGTCCAATGCATGCATTGAACAACGCAAAAAAAAAAAAGAGCCCTGAATTCAGAGACAAACCGCGTGGTTTGCCCCTGAGGTCAAACTGACCCTAGACTAGCGATTGCTAGTGAACTAGGGTCGGGGGAAAGGCATGCGGGTGCCTGCCTTTCCCCTGACCCTAGTTCAGCCTGAGTGATCGCTGGACGAAGCCTAGTGGCGCCCGAGCACCTAGTGGCTAGCCTTCTTCTGAAGCCCTTCCGCGCTGTGTTCGAAGCTGCTGAGAGAGCCCAGAGAGCCCACAGCACGCACTAGCCCTGATTTATACAGTGCCACGTCATGAGTGGAGCAAAAAAATAAAAAAAGATTTTAAAATGTCTACGCATGCGTCAAACCTCCATTTGACACATGTGCAGTTCTTTTTTTTTTAGTGCTCATGCGTCAAACCTCTATTTGATGCATGCACACTAAAAAATAGAATCTGCATCAAATGGAGGTTTGATGCATGCGCAGTTCCAGGCAGCCATTTTGGCTGCCCAGAAATACATTTTTGGAGGGGGCCAGAAAGGTGACCGAACTGGTCACCCGGGGGTTTACCACCCCCACCCGTGACCCCTCCTGATTGGGTGCTACCTGTTCGGACGAACCGGTCCGAACCGGTAACATCCCATCACTGCTTAAGAGACTGCAATGGCTCAGTGGTTAAGAAGCTCACCTTGTTAGCTGGAAGGCCAGCAAGTTGGCAGCTCAAAACCCGGGTACTGCATGACAGATTGAGTGCCCGTCTCTGTCCCATCTCTTGGGGACATGAAAGAAGCTTTACTTGGACGTTCCCTGAGTGGAGTTTCTCCCGTAAAAATCATTTCAACCCAGAATAATTTATAACACAAAATATTATTATTACCCTATGAATGCATCTATGTGGGCAAATAATGTAGAATTTCCCTCACTTATAAAATGAGTGAATTCAAAGTATTTTTAACTGACCACATAAATAAAGACTGATTCAAACTGGTCTAGCCCTTTTTGCTCCCAAAGCAGCGGGGGGGGGGGGTGTTTCTACTTTTTTCAAGCCAGAATGATTAAAATGGCCTTTTCCCAATGTGGTTAGTTGTGATATGTTCTTGTGAAGATGGGAAGCATGCCTGCAGGTGGTGTTTCAGTAACATGGGCAACTGGAGCATAGTATAGTATTCAGGTGCAGGAGGAACGTGTGTGAGAAGGTCCTTTTATTCTGAAAGCAAAGGTTTACTGCTGCCTTTGCTGATTCTTTTTTTTGTTCTCTATGAAGCCACTTTCTCACATAAATTTTCATACTACAGTGGACCCTTGCTTAAGAAATTTAATGCTTTCTCTGGGACCTTTTGTACTATGAAAAATTTGTAAAGCAAATTTTCCATAGGAATGCATTGAATGAGATTTCCCATGGGAATGCATTGAATACCAAAACTTGTTAACTGAAACAAGGTTCCCCATAGCAATGCACTGAAAACCAATTCATCCATTTTAAAAAATTGTTAACCAAGCCACTATTTTCTACTAGTTTCCTTTTATTATGCAAATTTTGTGTTAAGTAAGCCACTTGTCCACTGCACTATATTCTCAAAATCTATTTTATAGAAAAATAACATGGAAAGGCATTTCACAGTACACAGTCTTAAGAGTACAGAACATCCACAGTTTGATCAGTAACTTGAACATTAATTTTGCAAAATGCATCATGATTCACAAATCAAAATGATTGTACAGTAAAACACCGGATAACGATTGGATCGGATAACGCTAAAATCGCATAACGTTGGGGAATTTGAGGCAAACATTTGGATCGGATAACATTATGTTAACGTTATCTGATCCATCAGATAACGTTTGCCTCAAATTCCCTGAGGTGTGCCTGTGACTCACCAGTTTCTCTTGGGAGAAAGGGAGGGGCTGCCTGCTCTCTAGCTTGCCACATTTGAATAACAAAGGCTTGCAAAAACCAGTCTGACTAGTTTAGCAAAGCAAAGGCTTAGGACCCTTTCCCCAGTGTAACCCAGAACACTTTATTATTTATTTTATTTATTTTATTTAGATTTATTATCCCGCCCCAATCAGGCGAACCTGACTCTAGGCGGCTTACAGAAAATTCATAAATTAAATCTTTGAGGTTCGAAATTACTTTAAAAAATCAATTAAAAAAGAATTAAACCATGAATTTACAAAGATCTAAAAGAAAAATAATTGCAAAGAGACAATTTGACTCAATTACCTTTATGAAGTTTTCCCTTTAAATTCTAAACAGCCTGAACCCAAGATCGTAGCTCCGCAAACCTCATGCATTGTCAATGGAAAACAAGCAGACTGAAACCTTTCACCTACAAAGCAATTAAACTTTTCACACCCTGCAAAGCCCTGAGGGAACTTCCTTTATTACAGCAATGGTAGGGAGGCTGATTCTAAAGGAAAACATTTTCCTAGCTTCTGTTCAGATCTTTTAAAACAGCACTTTATAAAATTTTCAAAAATTTAAAAATGCTATATGGCTTTGTTCCCCTAAAGTCAGGGTGGTCTGGCATGTTTTTGTAATGTATTTACCCTTTAGACCAGGCATGCCCAAACTACGGCCCGCGGGCCGGATCCGGCCCGCCAGGCCATTTCATCCGGCCCCCGACATGGTATAAGAACTCTTATAATTTTATTTTGTTTTTTTAAAAAAAATTTGGGCGAACTTTTTTTTTGGGCAGAGGGATCACAAGTCAGTGAAAGAGTGATTTACCTAGTTCCTTCCTCCTCCTGCTTAGTACTAGGAGTTCTGGCGAATCTACTTTAGAATGGCTGAATCAATACGCCAGAGGTGATTCAGTTATTGTTAAGAGTGGAGAGAGGGACTTCTCAGTCGGAGCTAAAAGTAAGTAGTTTGGGCATGCCTGATTTAAAGCAATTAAAAAAGAAAGCCAGGAGCAGGGGGGAGGGGGAGGGAAGCGAGGTTTAGAGTTCTTCAAATCTCTTTGTCAGGCTGCGTATATTGCAAACTTAAGATATCAGAAGAGAAGCAAAAAAAGTTCACAACTTCTCAGGTGCCACAATGCATAATGCATCCACCCATCCATTGGCTGGGCAAAAGAAGTTTGTTTTGCAGCCGTTTGTAGGAGGTTTGAATAAGACCCCCGGGATGTTCCGTTACTGTCAGAAGCAACAAATGTTGCTTTTCAGCTCGCTTGTGGCCAGTCCTTGTGCAAAGAAGTTTGCTCTGCAACCTTTTGCAATTGCAAAGGTTTAAATAACCCGGGATTTTTCGTCAGTTACAAAAAGAGACGTTACTTTACCTTTAGGCTTGCCCCGTCATTGTGTGCTTGTGGAGTTGATGTGCTCTTACAAATTCAACCCACGAAGCTTTGCTCTTCTGCCTGATGTGGTGGATTTGATCTCAAATCCACCTCAAATTTAAATGCAGCTCAAATTTAAATACAGGAGTTAGTCTACAAAAGGCCCTGGAGAATGCATTAAATTTGGTAAAGGTTTCTCTTGCTCAAAAGCCAGTCGTATCTGACTCTAGGGGTCAGTGCTCATCTGTTTCAAATCCAAAGAGCTAGCGCTGTCTGCTTCTGCAGGCATTTCTGTGGTCATGTGGCAGGCATGGCTAGACACTGCAGCCCACAGAACACTTGTTACCTTCCCACCGAACTGGTCCCTATTTATCTACTTGCAATCTCTTGCTTTTGAACTGCTAGGTTATATGTATATATAAAGGTAAAGGTTTCTCTTGCTCGAAAGCCAGTCGTATCCGACTCTAGGGGTCAGTGCTCATCTGTTTCAAATCCAAAGAGCTAGTGCTGTCTGCTTCTGCAGGCATTTCTGTGGTCTCATGGCAGGCATGACTAGACACTGCAGCCCACAGAACACTTGTTACCTTCCCACCGAACTGGTCCCTATTTATCTACTTGCAATCGTAAAGGTAAAGGTTTCCCTTGCTCGAAAGCCAGTCGTATCCGACTCTAGGGGTCAGTGTTCATCTCTGTTTCAAATCCAAAGAGCTAGCGCTGTCTGCTTCTGCAGGCATTTCTGTGGTCATGTGGCAGGCATGACAAGACACTGCAGCCCACAGAACACTTGTTACCTTCTCACCGAACTGGTCGCTATTTATCTACTTGCAATCGTAAAGGTAAAGGTTTCCCTTGCTCGAAAGCCAGTCGTATCCGACTCTAGGGGTCAGTGCTCATCTCTGTTTCAAATCCAAAGAGCTAGCGCTGTCTGCTTCTGCAGGCATTTCTGTGGTCATGTGGCAGGCATGACTAGACACTACAGCCCACAGAACACTTGTTACCTTCCCACTGAACTGGTCCCTATTTATCTACTTGCAATCTCTTGCTTTTGAACTGCTAGGTTATATGTATATATAAAGGTAAAGGTTTCTCTTCCTCGAAAGCCAGTCGTATCCGACTCTAGGGGTCAGTGCTCATCTGTTTCAAATCCAAAGAGCTAGTGCTGTCTGCTTCTGCAGGCATTTCTGTGGTCTTATGGCAGGCTTGACTAGACACTGCAGCCCACAGAACACTTGTTACCTTCCCACCGAACTGGTCCCTATTTATCTACTTGCAATCGTAAAGGTAAAGGTTTCCCTTGCTCGAAAGCCAGTCGTATCCGACTCTAGGGGTCAGTGCTCATCTCTGTTTCTAAGCCGAAGAGCTAGTGCTATCTGCTTCTGCAGGCATTTCCGTGGTCTTATGGCAGGCATGACTAGACACTGCTGCCCACAGAACACTTGTTACCTTCTCACCAAAATGGTCCCTATTTATCTACTTGCAATTTCTTGGTTTTGAACTGCTAGGTTGGCAGGAGCTGGGACAGAGACGGGAGCTCATTCCGTCCTGCAGTACTCGGGAATCGAACTGCTGACCTTCTGCCTCCCAGTCAGCGTCTTAGTGACTTGAGCCACTGCAGTCCCATATGTATATATGCAGTACTGTAAAGCTATTTAGATACACTGTATGTCTATAGTGGCTGCACTCTACTCTGGCAGCAGAGGTAGCTCCAGTTGATGGGGCAAACTGTCCCTAGCTAATCAGTGGCATCTCCGCTGCCGCCATGAGATTTCCCATTGATCAGCTGACTGGCGGTATAGAGATGTCCCAGGTAAGCCAATTGGCAGTCACGATGGCATCAGAGATGCTGTGGACCAAATGGTTATGTTCTCCTTCATCAGCTGGAAATCTGTCTGCACTACCAGGGCAGATCAAAGCCACTGATCAGTGAAAACAGACTCCAGCTGATCAAGGGAAACCATTCCTAGCTATCTCAGCAAACAAAACAAATAAAATAAAATACACAGTAGCACTTTAAAGACTAACTGCTATTCCTAGCTAATCACCCACCAGTAATTCTTTTTTAAAAAATGTTTATTTGAAGAGTATGACACTTTGAATAAATATTTTTTTAAAAAACAATGCACTATAGCAGCAGAGGGGCTCCCACTGATTGGTAGTAACTGGTGTCAGCTGATCTGCAGCTGCAGAGAGATGCAGCAGATCTGTTAATGCTGCCTCTGCCAATCAGCTGTAATCTATGTCACCTCCTGCTGCAATTTTATCTGGGCTTTCCCAGGTAAACATTAACAGGAGTGGGCACAAAGTCTAAACTAGTGATGGCAAATCTTGGTAGTTCAGGTGTTATGGACCTTCAATTCTCAGATGTCCTGATAACCAGAAGTGCTGATTTAGGCTTCTGGTAATTGAAGTCCAAGAACACCTGGAGTGCCAAGGTTCACCATCACTGGTCTGAAGTGATTTATTTTACACTGATTCAAGTATTGGTATAAGTTGGAAGTCAAAATTGATTTACAGTATTATGGCTGTGCATTGTGTAATTCCTGATTTTAAATTGATTGAGAGACCCAATGCGTGCTAATTTTGAAGTTCCCCCACCCTCTGAGGCTGCAGCAAGCCAGGCAGGACATGATGTCAGGAAGCAGATCTTTTCTAAGGCTAATGACTTTTCATTGCTAATTAAATTCCAAAGTTTCAGGTAGGTGGAGTTTTAATTGGCAATGAAAAGTCATTAGCCTTAGAAAAGATCTGCTTCCTGACATGATGTCAGGAAGCGGGTCTTTTCTAAGGCTAATGACTTTTCATTGCTAATTAAAATCCAAAGTTTCAGGTAGGTGGGGTTTTAATTGGCAATGAAAAGTCATTAGCCTTAGAAAAGATCTGCTTCCTGACATGATGTCAGGAAGCAGGTCTTTTCTAAGGCTAATGACTTTTCATTGCTAATTAAAATCCAAAGTTCCAGGTACGTGGGGTTTTAATTGGCAATGAAAAGTCACTAGCCTTACAAAAGATCTGCTTCCTGACATCATGTCAGGAAGCGGATCTTTTCTAAGGCTAATGACTTTTCATTGCTAATTAAAATCCAAAGTTTCAGGTAGGTGGAGTTTTAATTGGCAATGAAAAGTCATTAGCCTTATAAAAGATCTGCTTCCTGACATGATGTCAGGAAGCAGATCTTTTCTAAGGCTAATGACTTTTCATTGCTAATTAAAATGGAAAGTTTCAGGTAGGTGGGGTTTTAATTAGCAATGAAAAATTACTAGCCTTATAAAAGATCTGCTTCCTGACATGATGTCAGGAAGCAGATCTTTTCTAAGGCGAATGACTTTTCATTGCTAATTAAAATCCCACCTACCTGAAGCTTTGGAACACAACAACAGCTCCTTGGATGCCACAATGACCAAGCTGGATGTGAGTTTCTAGGATCTGTCATATTTTTTTAAAAGGACACTTTTAAAGGACACTGCGAAGGCGGCGAAGGAGGAGCCGGCGAAAGAGGAGCCGGCGGCAAAGGCGTTAGTGGTGGTGGCGGCAAGGCTGTGTGGATATATGTACCATGGAGAGATAGTTCGGCCCTCGGAGCATCTGATAAAATGTTATCCGGCCCCTGGGCCGAAAAGTTTGGGCACCCTTGCTTTAGACAATTATTTCTTAAAGTTCTTTAAGTTTCCAGCATGTTTCCTTGACTTTCCCTTGAAGTCTCTGTTGCTTATCTCTATGGAGTTAACGTTATCTGATCCACCTGAATAGGATTTTAACGTTATCTGGTGCATGCATCCGATAACATTAAGACTTGTGGAACCAAGTCTTAACGTTATCCGAGGTATTACTGTATTTGGGATCTTCACTTCTCATTACCCATTCATTACTCCTTCCCCTAACTTTCAGATAATACATACAGGAATTACCTCATCTCTGGTCACATACATTTTTAACCAGTTTAAAACTGTACAAGCCCATAGGTGTGTTACTTAAAAGTAAGGGAAAGGAGGGATAGGCGGCTTACAGACAATACATTACATTACATTACAATATGTTGGGGTGGGCACAGGGGTAGGGGCGGCAAAGTCCTCATCCTGCCCAGACTTTCTGTTCCCCTGGCAGTTGATGTAGGCACAGGGGGAGGGGCGGCAAGGTCCTCATCCTGCCCAGGCTTCTTCTTCTCCTGGCAGTTGATGTAGGCACAGTTGAAGTTTTGGCAGAATTGAGATACCAACATTTACAAGCTATTTAACCTATCTGGGACCACCTGTACAACACGAGGTGGAATGATTTGGGTGTTTGTTTATAAGTTGGTGTGTGTGAATGGGTGTGTGCATTCGCATGTGTTAATATATGAATATTTTTGGTATATCTGTTTGTTGTTTATTTTATTTATATAATTTTGTTACATTTTTGTTGTAATATATATGTGATAATAAATAAAACATAACTGGGGGGGGGGGGAATGTGCCATCCTATGTCACATCTGAGTTTACATTGTGGAGCTGGTTATGTCTTATAATGACAATAGGGGAAGAAGAGTAATTGACCAATTATTAATTAGTTAGAATATATTGGGAAGCAATCTTTCTATGTCACCATCTTTGTACTTAGAAATTCTCATCCTGAATCCCTGCTCAGTAGGATATTCCTGGAGGGATTCAAGAGAGGATGCAAGGTGGAATTTGTTAGACAACCTTTTATATAACAGCAAACTTCTATTTAACCACATACATGGGAAGCATTATGCGGCTATTTGTACAAGATTAAATTGTTTGGTAAGCTTTTGGTTGTCGATAATTTTCATTTTTACCTTTTATGTGAAGTATCTTATTATATTGTTGGTTGTTATGAATGTAATGGTTGTATGTACTGTGATGTAGGCCATTCTGGATATCTGGACAGATCAGCTTATGAAAAAAAAAATCAAGAACCTTTGCACCCCCAGGCTCCCATCAACGGCCAGAGGGGAGTTAGTTTGTGTTCTGCTTTGGTTGTTTTGTAAGGTTGTATTTTATTATTGTTACTGTACTGTTGCTGTTTTGACTGTAAGCCTCCCTGAGTCGCCTCAGTGAGTGGGCGGCAATATAAATCTGAACAAATAAATAAATAAATAAACAATTTAGCAATCAGACTTCTATACCACCCGATAGCATTTAGTGCTGGGGCTCCCAACCTACAGGTGTGCGCGCATGCTTTCCCTCAAACCAAGCCAGGGATCAGACACTGTGATCCTTGGCTTGTTTGGGAGGAAAGTGGGTGGCGTCTCTGCCAGTGATCACGTGCTGGGACTGTAGGAGTGTTTGGGGAGAGATCTGCACCTGCCAAAGGGGTAGGCAGATCGACCCCCTCTGTTTGGAAAGGGAACAGGGTTTTTCTTAAAAAAAACATTGTGCGATCAGTGCATCGCACGTTAAAAACCACATAACACTAAGACTTGTGGAACCAAGTCTTAACGTTATCCAAGGTACTAATGTATTTCACTACAATGAAGTTGTGTAGTTCCGTCATCATATTACTAATAAAGCAGTCAAATTTTGTGCCACTATCATAGCTTGCCACAGCTTTCTCGTAAAACAGTGGGGGTGCACCAAAAGCCAGGAAGAAGAAGAGGGGACTGTGAAGAGTAGTGCTGGAGGAGAGTTTTGAGAGTCCCCTGGACAGCGAGGAGAACAAATAGGCCAGTCTTAGAAGAAATCAACCCTGACTGCTCCTTAGAAGGTCAAATAGTAAAGATGAAGCTAAAGTACTTTGGACATCAAATGAGAACAGAGGATTCACTTGAGAAAGCCTTGATGCTGGGAAAGGTGGAGGGCAAAAGAAAAAGGGGGTGGCCAAAAATGAGTTGGTTAGATGGTATTGTAGAGACAATGGGCACAGAAATGAGCAAGTTGAGGTGGATGTTGGAGGACAGAAGTGCCTGGTGGACAGTGGTCCATGGGGTCGCAAAGGGTCTGAATCGACAAAATGCCTGTTCGTGGTTAACCCGCATACAAGTTGTTGCTTTTTTACTTGTAATTAATGTCATCACCTGGAGTTGCATAGAAATCTTTCACAAGTTAACACCACACAATAGTTTAACAATATTTGTGAGGAACCCCAGCAAAGACGTCTTGGCAAGTATCTTAAAATGTGTCAATTAAACATCGAAACTATTTCAATATCCAAATGTGACTAAAGGTAAAGGTTTCCCTTGCTCGAAAGCCAGGCGTATGCGACTCTAGGGGTCAGTGCTCATCTCTGTTTCTAAGCCGAAGAGCCAGCGCTGTCTGCTTCTGCAGATGTTTCCATGGTCATGTGGCAGGCATGACTAGACACCGGAGCACATGGAACACTGTTACCTTCCCACTGAAGTGGTCCCTATTTATCTACTTGCAATTTCTTGCTTTCGAGCTGCTAGGTTGGCAGGGCTACATGGTGCAAATTCTTAAGCAATATACAGTTGATCAATTGGTACTACAAGAAATGCAAAGTTAGTTAGTGATGAAAATCTATCTACTAAGGAGAGAAAAGATATTGTATATACTCGACTATAAGTCGTCCCGAATATAAGTCGAGGTACCTAATTTGGACCTCTAAAACTATGGAAATAGATTGACCTGAGTCTAAGTTGGGGGTGGAAAATGCAGCTGCTGCTAATGAGTTTCAGTAATTAAAATACATGAAAACACAGTAAAATTAATTAATTTAGACATTTGTTTGGGCATGTTTTTGAGTTTTTACAGTAGTGTTAGTGGTTTTTAAAAAACTTTATGTTTGAATTTGCACCACTGCAGTTTTGGGACCCTCGGGATCATTGACCCGAGTATAAGTCGAGTGCCCTTTTTGGATCTCATTTGGGGGGCTAAAAATCTAGACTTAAGCTTGAATATATGTAGTAATAGGTTTTAAATAACCTCAGCAATTCATCATGAGTTTATGGATTAGCTAGCTATGTAAATAATAATATTCATAATATTCATAATATTTAAGATCTTGGCTCTTGTGAATCAGAGGGTTTTATAAGCGTTCCATAAAATTAGAAGCAATAACAATAGTAAATATAAATCTCCTTGATCTGAGCCTCTGAATCACCCTTCTAACATTATTGTATGTTAGTATTTTTCCAAATATTTTAATAGGTGCTTTTAAGGCATGGGGATACACCCAAAATGATCTCAGTGATTGGATTACAAGCAATAATTTACACCTTGTATATAATTCAAAATACAAAGTTACTTCCTGATAAGTTTTATGCAGCAGAAGTAAAGTGGGACAGTTTTACAAGCAGCTTCAGTTTGAATCGCAAGTTCTCCAAGGTTTATTTCCTTGTTTTAGCCCAACAATTAAACACACCACATGATGTCTAGAAAGATAGCATAAATAGTTATTTGCTTACAATTAAATCAGAGAGATAAACATGTGCTCTGCTTTGTTAAAGTATTTTCAGAAAGGTTGCCATGTGGCTAAACAAAATGGTGATCATACACATACAGTACATGCTTCTGCTTTTGTGAGATTAAAGACAAAAAATATTGTGGCACCTCAAAGACTAACTCCTGTATTTGAGTGTGAGTTTTCGTGAACCAAGGCCACTTCATCAGACTGTGGACTTGTCTTTTTCCCCCTTTGTTGCTGTTCTGTTTTGTTTACTCTCAGATATGCTTGCACAGACTAAAATCGCTACCACTTCAAACATTCTTCTGTTTGTAAGGCAAAAATTGTAAGGAGGAAGAGGAAGGGCCAGACCCAAACAGCAATAAATTAATATATTAAAAAATAACATGTCATGTGACCGTAGAGGTGGTAAGATAGAAGACTTTCTATTGGTTAGTCAGGAATAAATTAACATTAACAACCCACTACAACTGAATCCTGGCAGGACTAAGTGGCTGAGGGGCAGGGCCCCCACATCTCGGTAGCTACCATCGTTGGTTCTGGATGGGGCTATTTTGCCCCAAACAGACCTGGTGCATAACTTGGGGGTCCTCCTGGACTCATGACTCCTGCTCAAAGAGCAGGTGGCAGTCATGGCCAGGAGGACTTTTGCACAGCTTTGTTTTATACGCCAGTTACACCTGCTCCTAGATCGGGACTCCTTGTTCATGGTCATGCACACTCTGGTTACCTCCAGACTTGACTACATGGGGCTGCCCTTGATGACCATTTGGAGGCTGCAACTGGTCCAGAATGTAGCTGCCTGGGTGGTGTTGGGATGAGGGCATTATGCCCATGCCTCGCCACTGCTTCAGGAGATGCACTGGTTGCCAGTGTGCCTCCGGGTGCAATTCAAGGTGCTGGTAATTACCTTTAAAGCCCTACATGGTAGTGGGCCAGGATACTTAAGAGACCGCATCACCCCAAGAACATCTGTCTGTCCAGTGATGGGCAGCAACAGGTTCACACCAGTTCGCCAGAACCAGTAGTAACTTTCCCCGGTATCCTGGAGAACTGGTAGCAACTTTTGGGGGGAACCACCTCGGGGGCTTACCTTTTCACCGGTTCTCCCACTGCACATGCGGGCCAAATGCTTGGTGTGCATGCGAGCCTACAGCACTTGGCAGGCATGCGGGGCCTCCTTGCTGTCCTCCCAAGCAGGGAGGAGGAAGAAAAGCTGCTAGCCTGAAGTTCCCTATAGCCTGCTCCCCAGGGTAAGTGACTTACCTTTGTGTATGGGGTAGGTGAGTGTATTTTAATGTGTATTTAATGTGTATTTATTCTGAATGTGTAGTTTTATGTGTTTTATGTGTATTTAATTTGTATTTTTATGTGTTTTTATGTCTATTTAATGTGTATTTATTTTAATGTGTATTTTATGTGTTTTTATGTGTATTTTTATGCATTTTATGTCTATTTAATTTGTATTTTTATGTGTACTTATTTTTTTGGGTTTTTTTACATTAGGTCCACCCATGACATCATGATGTTGGCTCCGTCCATGATGTCATGATGTTGGCTCCGCCCACAATGTTGGCTCTGCCCACAGTGTGGTAGTAAAATTTTTGGCTGCCCACCACTGTGTCCATCCCACCAGAGCAGACTGGAGAGGCTCTCTACATTGTTCCATTTGCTAGAGAGGCACTTCTCTCTAGCACTAGAAAGAGGGCCTTCTCAGTGCCTGCTCCTGCCCTATGGAACCTCCTGCCAGTTGAGCTGCATCTCCAGACAGGGTTAAAGACATGGCGGGCAGGGCACGTGTGGGGCACCAGTGACGTGGTAACCCTGGCCTGCTGGCTAATTTAGTGGAACACACACACTCTCTTTTTTAAACTTTTAATCTTTTATTTTTTTAAATTTTGTCAGTAGTTTTTAATGGGTTTTTTAATTGCTTTTAAACTGTGATTGGTTTTATTTTTTGTGAACCTCCCAGAGTCTTCAGAGTTGGGCAGCAATACAAATTAGACAATAAATAAATAAATAAATAAATAAATAAATAAAATATTGGGGTTGCACTAAAATACTCAACACTTCTCTGCAAGGTGGAACTGTGAGTACCTTCTTGGTCTTTATATTATTATTATTAAATTATTTATTATTATTAAATCGATTTCTATGCCGCCCCACTCGCATAGCGACTCTGGGCGGCTTACAGAAGAAACAATTGCAATACATAGCACATTCCATAGCATAAAAAACAATTTCAAATATCACATAGTAAATTACAAATATCACATATATTGAATCCAATAGGTTGCCAAATGAGTCCACCTTTACTCAGCATGAGGTATTAAATAATTTCCCACACAGCGAACATAGGCCAGTACTAGTACAATACTTATATCTCTATTGTAAGAAATATGCCCAAGCCACAATGGACTTTTAAGAAGACATACTGGAGGACTTTTTCTAGTTCACTTGATAATTTAGTTAAGAGGATTCCTGCTATGCCAGCTAATTATGATAGATTTAGCAGGACAGTTTATGTCCAAATCCAAATCACTTTATTATTGCAGTCAGTGACTACAAAGTAAAAAGGGTTTAAGTGCACAAGATACAATCAAAATGCACCATCACAAACACATCTACTTGAGTTAAAACAAAACAGAATAAAATCAGTTCTTAAAATTGGTGCTACATTTGGGACAGGTAATGGGTCAGCACTTTTGAACAGGAACTTGCTTAAATAACCCCTCTCTGATGATAACATGTTAAAACGCAAAAGCGTGTATATGCTCTGGGTTACTTAAGCTGGATAAGTAAGATAAAGGCCTCATATTATTAGGCCTCATTATTAGGTGGGGGCATTTCAAAGAGCGAACTATTTATTTTATTTAAATCATGTTTATGTGTTTGTGAAGAAATATATTTTTCAGTTTATATTCATTTCTGGTCTGAGTGACAATCAATTTTTGAGCAATATCAACAATTGAATACATGCTTAGAAAGCTGGGTAAAGATAAAAAGGACAAGTGGGTGGAAACAGCAGAGCAATATGAACTTCACCCACTCTAGTCAGAAAGTTTGGGAACTTCTTCAGAGGTTTGGTATTGACCCAGTTATTAGAGAGACAAAACATACAGTGATGGGATGTAACAGGTTCTCACCAGCTCACCAGAACCGGTAGTAACTTTTCCTAGTGTCCCGGAGAACCGGTAGCAGCTTTTGGGGAGAACCACCTTCGTGGCTTACCTTTTCAGTGGTTCCCCCACTAGCTGGCTTGGGGTTTTTAAGTAAAGTCTTGGAGTTACCTCATCAATAAGCTACACCTGTGCTGTTCCAATTGCTGTTCCAATTGGAGAACCCTTAAGGAGGTACAGCTGTTTTACATTTACATTAAGGAATATTATCCTAGAGAACTGGTTAGGCAAAGACTTAGTACCTAACTTCTTTAACTGTTGAAAAGTTGAAAAGTCCCAAAATGAAGCCATCTTGTTGTGAGTTCATTCTGTAGTTCTTCCATCTGACCTAGTGTGAGAAAGATTAGCCAGAATAAGCTTTAATTTCTGGTTTAAAAGCTCTGGTTTATTTGTGTTTGGGGTGGGTTGCTGGCTGTATTTTAATGTATTTTTATTTATTTGTGTGTGTGCTTATTTTAATTTTTAATTATTTTTAATTTTTTCTTTGGCCCTGCCCACAACATCATGATGTCATGACGTTAGCTCCGCCCAGACTGTGGTGACATCATGATGGGGTAGTAAAATTTTTGACATCCCACCACTGATACAGCACCTAATTCAATAGCATCTCACCTCACAAGTCTATAAAATCAGAGGTAATTAAAATTAGGAGAGTTTAATTAGAAAAGCAATCTGGAAAGAGTCAGTGACTCTTCAACCTAACAATTTATATAGCAGTCCTTCCATGATGGAAAAGCTTGAGACTGCAATAAGATTCATAAATTGCGGTAAGGTCACAGGATATGATGGCATATAGCCAGAATTTTGGACCATATTGGTTTAACTTTGAAACAGTTTTTATTTAAAATGTTCAATGAGTCATTGAACACTGGTAGATTGCCTTCAGCTTTTAAGAAATCAAGAGCTATAGTAATAATGGGGAAGCTGGAGACATTTCCTCACACAACAGATACATACATATCACTGCTTAGTGTAACATACAAATTATTGCAGTGGTAAATACACAGTAGAATTAAAAATGATGTAGAAGAAAAATTACCAAAATTGAACTGGTTTTAAAAGGTTCTTTAGAGCTTTTGGAAGGCTAGAGAGCAAAAACAGAACAGCTGCAACTTTAAATTGATTTTTAAAAACTCCAAATTGCCTGTTTATCAGGCAGGCATTTATTTTCTGAGTTGGAAGGTCATGTTGAGAACAAGTTATGACACTGACAAATTAGATTGAAAATGGCTTTCAGGCAAAACAAAACAAAAACTTGTGTTGTTTTTATAGACCTTACAATGGCCTATGACTCAATGTGAAGAGATGGCTTACTGTTAAAACATTTAAGATAGTGCCCTTAATTTTTTTCACATGATAGCTAGTCCATGTGGGAGATAAAACTAGTCAGTGGTGGCACACAGTTAACAGTCTGCCCCAAGGATCCATCTTATCTCCACTACTAATTAATATGTATCTAATTTCTTAGCTGCAGTTCCCATTTAGATTGATGACAGTTGTACCTCGCTTAAAGAGCATAATGTGTTCCACAGGATTGCTCTTTAAGCGAGACACCATTGTAAGTGACCAATTGTGACTTCTGGTGGGAGGGAGTGTGAACACCAATTTATTTGCTAAGCAAGTTTTTGGTTGGTTTTATTTGTTAAGCGAAGCGAACATTCAGAGAAAATTCTGCTCTTTAAGCAAGGCGCTCTTTAAGCAGGGTGCTCTTTATGCGAGGTTTGACTGTACAGTGGAACCTCAGTTAATTAATGGCTCAGTTAACATAAAAATCATGCAACAAAAGGAAATCCATAGAAAATAGTAGCTCAGTTTACAGATTTTTTCCCCAGAACAGATTAATTGGCTTTCAGTACATTCCTATGGGAAACCTTGTTTTGGTTAATACATTTTGGTTTTCAATGCTTTCCTATGGGAAATTGTATTCAAAGCATTCCTATGGGAAATTTGGTTAAAGTAGTTTTTACTGTAAGAAACGTCCTGGAGAACGTATTAATTACATTAACCGAGATTCCACTGTCTACAAAATCCTTCAATATCATGCACACACATTGGACATTCTCTCTGTAATGCCCTGCTTTTAACTTGCCAAGATGTAGAGGCTTGGGAAAGGAGGGGGGCATGGGCTTTCCCTGGAACCAATAGCTTGCTTTATTTCTGCTTTGAAATTCTTCCTGATCTTTTGATGGACTGTATCCTGTATCTTACCATGCTTTCAATATACCCGTATATGCTGGTGTACAAGATGACTGGGTGTATAAGACGACCCCCCCCCCAACATTTCCACTCAAAATATAGAGTTTGTTATATACTCGCTGTATAAGACTACCCCCACTTCCGCACACCTTCCACACACCAAATAAAACGTAAAAGAACATCAGATTTGATTTCAACATGTTAATTTATATTCAAATGCTTATGACATGCAGAAAAACTGTCACAAGGCTGTATGTTATCAAACATGTACAGTAAACATAAAACAGTGCAAGTTTATTAAACGTAATTCACCAAAGACAATTCACTAAAGCTGAATGGAACAATAAATCTATGGGAGCTGCCATGCTGTTTGTTTTCTAATCTGTTAAACCAAACTGGAACTGTCAATGATAGAAGGAAGATAACAAATAGAGGGAGAGAGCAAGTGCCAGGCAAGTCCCTAGCAAGTTTGCTGGCATGACAGTTTCCCTTTAAAAGCCTTCAAACTCCTGTTCGTCATCTGATATTAAAAGTTGTTATCCGATCCATCCCATAGGACCTTAACGTTATTCGATGCAATTCTCCTCCCCAGATTGCTTAACGTTATGCTATTTAAGCGTTATCGGAGGTAAACGTTATCCGAGGTAAATGTTAACTGAGGTATTACTGTATTTTATTCAACTGAAGTGAACCCGGTGTACAAGACGCCCCCCCCCCCACTTGGAGGCATGTTTTTCAGGGGTAAAAAGTCGTCTTATACACCAGCATATATGGTATTTATTGAAGAAGCTTGGAGTGGTTATTTGGCTTAACTCTACCTTATCTACACATATCTGATGCCTGGGTTGTCCAGCCAGGGAGCTGCAACTCAGAAAAACAATGGGGCCAAATCAAGGACAAGGCTGGTATTGTTCCACCTGGAAATGAATATATGACATTTTAAAAATAGGGGGAAAGACTCATGTAATTGGTACAATTATTTTAAGTAATTGTTTCAGACAAGAATTACTGTCCCCCGGGTGACAGGTCTACACTGTATTTGTACCTATATATTATGTGTAAATAATTTTTTTCTTTGTTGTATGTTTTTTATGTAAAAAATTTTAAAAAGCAAACTATACCTACATAATGTATTCAAAAATTACTAGATTGATTACACACGATTATTAAGGAAGTATAGGTGGGGTTTAGAACAGACCAGGGATTTATTCTTCAGCAGATAAATATGCCTTGCTTTTATTTATTTCTAGCCAGTGTTTGATCTTATTCCTAGAGATAAATTATGGAGTAAATTTGACAACACCAATATACATAGCTGAATTTTTTGAAATGGTAGCTGTGTTAAGTCTGTGTTTCAAGCATATCAGAGAGTAAACAAAACAAAAAGACAAAAATGTTGTGGTATTTTAAATACTAATTTTAAAAACTGATTTTATTATACAATTAGACCAACCATTGATATCATCAACCTTCCTTTCCACCTGGTATCATTATTATCTAAGCATTTTTTAATGAGGATAGAATTGAGGATATGCATCAGGAGGAAACTAGAGTAGCAGTTTGGCCCTCAGTGACCACAGAAGAAATTCTAACTCTAATTGCCCAACCTAGCCTACACAAAGCCCCTGGCTCCGATGCAGCTCCTCCAGAACTACTCAAACAATCTCCAGACTGGTGGGCCAACACGTTGGCTCCTCTCTTTACCATGGTTGACCAAACCGGTTGCATGACAGCAGCCTGGATGAACTCAATTACAGTCCCCATATACAAAAGGGGGAGAACACTTATCCCCTGCCAATTACAGGCCAGTACGTCTCCTCTCTGTAATTGGTAAGTTATATGCCAAACACTTAGCAAACAAATTTATTTCCTGGATGGAAGACAGCAGAATCCCTGGTCCAGAACAAATTGGGTACTGTCAGGGGAAATCTACATTAGATCTGAATGTTGCAGTCATTCTAAAAGTAACTTTCCCAAGCACTCTTGGGCATGTTATTTTGTACTTCAGTGTGGCCTTTAAGAGTAAAACAAAACAGCAGATGTTAGGTGTCAGGGTGTAAAAAGAATTTATATTTGCTGGCATATAAGACACATATAAGCAGTGGTGGGATGTCAAAAATTTTACTACCCCACCGTGATGTCATCACAGTGTGGGAGGAGCTAACATCATGATGTCATGACCGGGGCCAAGTAAATAAAATAAAATAATAAAATAAAAATAACTACACACCCACACCTCAACCCACCCACCCACAACACAAACCCGTAAATAAAATAAATAAATAAATAAATAAAAATTACATTAAAATACACCCACCCACCCCAAACATAAATCCACCCACCTACCCCAAACACAAACCCGTCACTTATCTGTTAGTATAAGTGCCTGGGCAGCACCATGTTGCAAGATGGATATGGTCATCGTACCAGTTCTCTAGGATAATATGCCTTAATGTAAATGTAAAACAGCTGTACAGTACTTCCTTAAGGGTTCTCCAATTGGAACAGCAATTAGAACAGCACAGATGTAGCTTTTTGATGAGGTAACTCCAAGACTTTGCTTAAAAACCCGAAGCCAGGCCTGCCAGCCATCTGGCCTTTTTAGGAACTATGGTAGTACGTCAATATAGGTAAAGGTATTAAATACACATTAAAATACACACAGGCACACCAGATCAAAAGGTGAGTCACTTACACTGGGGAGCAGGCTATAGGGAGCTTCAGGCTAGCAGCTTCTCTTCCTCCTCCCCACTTGGGAGGACAGCAAGGAGGCCGTGCATATGCGCCAAGCACTGTAGGCGTGCATGCACACCAAGTGCTTGGCGCACATGCGGAGTGGGGGGAACCAGTGAAAAGGTAAGCCCCGAAGGTGGTTCCCCCCAAAAGCTGCTACCGGTTCTTCGGGACACTGGGAAAAGTTGCTACCGGTTTTGGCGAACTGGTGCGAACTTGTTACATCCCATCTCTGCATATAAGGGTCACTTCATGGCAAGATGGGATCCACCTTAAACAAATTCACGCCAGTGGCATTTTTCCTGCTTCAGGAAAAAATCCATTCTTGGATACAAGTTGCAGTCGACGAAGACCTACTGGGGTATAAGACACACCCTGCTATTACCAAAATAGTCCACTAAATGCCACTATATACAGTACAAGATGCACTCCTTTTTTCCAGTGTACTGCAAGGAAGAAAAAAGTGAGTCTTGACATTAGACGTAAAATATTGGAGGGTAATTTTAAGCAATGGAGATGAAACCACAACAAAAACAATGGTTTGCCCATTTGAAGAGAATGTGTTGGAATTCTATACCTTACAAGGTATATGTGGAAAGAGGAGAAGGACAAAGACCACTAGGCAGACCGAGAAGAAGGTGGAGAGAGAACAACAAAGAAATATTTCAAGAATACCAAATAACACTGGTGGAGGTGGCTAGAAGTGCCAGAACAAGAATCTTGCATCTCCCTCAACACCAGATGGGGTAAAAGAAGAAGCAAAGAAGAAGCCTAAGAAGAAAATGTCAGGAGCATGACTTATCTAAGCTTAAATCTGGACATGTCACAGGTAAAAAAAATTGTGTTATACCTTCTGTTATTTACATATGCCGGCGTATAAGACGACTGGGCATATAAGACGACCCCCCAACATTTCCACTCAAAATATAGGGTTTGTTATATACTTGCCGTATAAGACTACCCCCTCTTCCGCACACCTTCCACACACCAAATAAAACATTAAAAAAATCAGATTGGATTTCAACATCTCCCTGTGGCCGGCACTAGTGCGCAAGTGCGCATGTGTGAGCTCTGCGTAGACAAGGGGCGGGGTGGAGCACCGCTTCTTCCCACCAAGCATAACGGGCCAGTCACGCCGAAAAGGCTGGCACCCCTGTCTCGCTGCTGATGCTCGCCGCAGCCACGCTGGATACCACATGATACTGGATGGTATGTAGAATGAGGTGGGTGGGCATCGGGAGGCCACTATGGGCACCGGGCGAGCATCAGGAGGCCACTATGGGCAGCTATGTCTATCCCAACTGAAGTGCACCCGGCGTATAAGACGACCCCCCCCCACTTGGAGGCATGTTTTTCAGGGGGGGAGTAGTCTTATACGCCAGCATATACAGTATATACCAACAGACAGGTCACAAGAAAAACAGAGTACAGAATAATTAGATGTAAATTGTTCCTTTTATTCTGTATAATGATAGCCAAGTATACATTACTGCAAGGCCATAAACAATTCTACTTACAGCAAAGGACCCTAATAATCAGATTTTCAGAATTTTAACAACAGAAAGACAAACAGTCTGCTTTCCTACCAATTAGCTGCCTCATCTCTAGCAATCTCTTATTTCTCTTGCAATGGTTATCTTAGCCAGTTTCTATTTTTATGCAAGTTGTGTCTAGATTGAATGAAAAAGACTGAAGACTATCCTCAATGCACAAGGAAAACCAGATAATAAAAGTTTTGGCTTTCTCTTTAAAAAAAAAAAAAAGGTGTGTGTGTGTGGGGGGAGGAATCTAGGATCTTTATCCACATCAACATGGAAAGACAAAGAAGACTTGCACATAGGGAGGGGGAGAGAACAGTGGTGGGCATCAGCAGGTTCACACCAGTTCACCAGAACCGGTGGCAGAAATTCTGACTGGGCCTGCCCATCCAAGTTTTGAAATAAAGTACAGGAGTCCTAATTCGGGAGCAATGCAGGGCTTTCCCCCTGGCCATACCTGCCATACCACGCCCACAATGTGGTAGTAAATTTTTTTGGAGCCCACTACTGGGAGAGAACACATTCAATGCCAAGGAAACAAAAAATCCAGATGATAGTATATATCTTTAATGCCAAAATATTGCCACTTTGACAATAAATGTATCTATAGTATTGCTTAAATGCTATGCAGTGATATTGTACTCATTTTTTTGGCTGCATCCTCCAAATCTTCATTAATGCTTCATATACTTCCACAATGGAAGTTTTCAGTTCAAGTCTATATATAATCACTATACATAATTTCTAAGAAGTTAATGCTATTGAGTTCAATTGATTTAGCTCTCAAATAAATGGTTTTTAGATTGAAGATTAAAAAAATTGTTTTAGTCAGTTTATAGCATCTACATTAACCAAAATGTCAATCTGTAATACAAGTGCCTTTTCAGTGCTTTCTCCTTTGTATGTTATATAAACAGATATTAACAACAGATAAGAGGTGATTTAGGACTATAGGATCACAGAATTATAGCGTTAGAAGGTAGCCCAAGGGTAATCTAGTCTAACCCCTGACAACGGAGAAATCAACAACAAAAGTGCCTTGACAAATGGTCATCCAGTCTGTGTTTCAAAATATTCTGTGTGGGAGATTCTATCACTGTCAGAAGCATTCCCTTCTACCATCAAAAAGCTACATCAGAAAGCTATTTAATCAAAATCTTTCTTGCAGTTTTAATCCATTGTTTCAGACCCTACTCTAGAACGGTACAAAAGAAGCTTGTTCCATTTTCTGTGTGGCAGCCTTTTATACTGTATATTTAAAAGCAGAGGTTTCCCCTCCTTTTACCATCTTGGCCATCCGCTTCTGGACACACACCTGTATTTCAACATCCTCCTTTTATTGTGGAGCTGAACTAGACACAGTGTAGGAAATGTCCATTCAAATCAGAACACAGTGGAACTAATAGCTGAAGGACTTGCCAGGACTGTTCTTATGATCTTACACGCTGCGATACAGATCCTGGCAGTATTGTGGGTGAAGGTGGGCCTTTCATCAGATAGAAGTCAGTGAGTATATGTGCTATTTGGCTGACCAGGATACTTGCAGAGCAGCAGAGATATGAACTTGTTCCAGATGTCTCTATTACAAAAGGGCAGATACAGAAAACATGTTTCAGTTTCTCCAGCATCACATGGGTATTATCTCTCTAACATTTTCCCTAGAGAACTACAGAAGGGAAGGCCTGGCAGCGGGCTAACATAAATGACCTCCAATGACTTGGTGTCTCAAGTTGGAGCAGGTACTGGGGTGGGGCAACAATGCATCTCCAAGACTCGGGGCCCAGAAAGGTTTGTGGCCCTGAGTAGGTTAGTTTGCTTTTCTGTGCCTAGCATTCTCTATTTGATAGCCTGTTTTGCCTGGTCATGACTCATGACCAGTGGTGGGTTGTCAAAAATCTTCGCTACCCCACCATGACGTCATCGACATCGTGGGCGGAGCAAAAAAATTAAAAATGTCTGCACATGCGTCAAACCTCCGTTTGACGCATGCGCTGTTTTTTTAGTGTGCATGTATCAAACCTCTATTTGATGCATGCACACGAAAAAATAGAACTGTGCATGCGTCAAACAGAGGTTTGACGCATGCACAGTGAAAAACATTTTTGGAGGGGGCCAGAGAGGCGACCGAACCGGTTGCCCGGGGTTTTGCCGCCGCCGCCACCGGCAACCCATCCTGATGGGGCGCTACCGGTTCGGGCAAACCGGTCCAAACCGGTAACATCCCATCACTGCTCATGACCTGTATATGAGAGGTTGGGAGAGGCCAAGGCACTGGAGTCTGGATTGGATTGTTCTTTTCCATGCTGTTTGGAAGCTGTTCTGGAGAGTTAGAGGTGTCAGGCCATTGGAATTAAACAGAATTTTCAGCCAAAAATTGAGAGTAGCTATCGACAGTCTTGCTTCAACCTTTATCATGCCTGTCTCCAGGTGAAGGGTGGCACTGGATACACAGCGAGGGGTCTGGAGTGCTGCACGTAAGAATTTAGATTGCACCCTTTCCATAAGAACCATGTTGTTAGGTGGGGGACCTGAATGGACTCCATAGAGTAGCTGTGACAGGATTTTGGCTTCAAATAGTTTGAGTTCAGCAGGGCTGTATTGGCCTCCTTTCGTCCCCAGGAATTTAAGTATGACAAAGGCAAATCTCTGGGCTGTAAGAACAGTGTGTGAGGTATGGGCATTCTTTGAGCCTGAAGCTTGGAGGACTATTCCCAAGTGTTTATAGCTGGTAACCTATCCGTTGTAAGAAAGATACCTGTTGAAATTAAATTTTGTTGTTGTTGTTGAGTTCTCTAATCTGTTAATATTATCTTGATATCCCATCTACACTTTGTTTAGCATCTATAGATTTGGTGAACATCCCCCTTGATCCTTCTTTTAAGTCAGTCGTAAAGCTATTGCACACCACTGGGCCAAAGACAAAATCCTATTACCGGCTTTCTCAACGTTTTAGTGCTGGGGGCCGGATCATGCTCCCCTGGACAGCTGAGCCGGTCACGTGGTTCCTCCCACCTGGAAGAAGTAAAACGTGTCCCACACATGTGCAGAATGCATTTCTGCATTCTTTGCATGCATGGAGTGCATTTTTCTTCCACTTCTGGGAGCAGGGATGGCGTCGGAAGCCAGGTCTGGCCCATGGGCCGTAGGTTGAGAATGCCTCTCCTATTGCATCTCACTTGTCTCTTATCATCAAGACAAGGAATCCTTGATCATGTCAGCCAACAATATCAGTACCATATCAGTACCAACAATACTGTTGTCCAGTTTGCCCTGAAAATATAAAAAAGGACTTTGCTAAAAACCTTACAGAAATCAAGGTGTACTAATTCCATAGCAGTTTGCTAGATAGATAAAATAGTAATTCTGTTTCATTTTGGGAAATCCTTCATAATCACACTCTGCTCACAAGCATTTGTGGAGTGATTTGTTCTATAAGTTTTGTTGTTCAGTCGCGCAGTCGATTCCGACCCTCTGCGACCCCATGGACCACTGTCCTCCAGGCACTCCTGTCCTCCACCATCCTCCTCAACTTGCTCAGCTCTGTGCCCATTATCTCCACAATACCATCCAGCCATCTCATCTTGGGCCGTCCCCTTCTTCTTTTGCCCTCTACCCTTCCAAGCATCAAGGCTTTCTCAAGTGAATCCTCTCTTCTCATTTGATGTCCAAAGTACTTTAGCTTCATCTTTATTATTTGACCTTCTAAGGAGCAGTCAGGGTTGATTTCTTCTAAGATTGACCTATTTGTTCTCCTCGCTGTCCAGGGTACTCTCAAAACCCTTCTCCAACACCACATCTCACAGGCGTCTATTTTTCTGCGCTCCGCTTTCCTAATGGTCCAGCTCTCACAACCATACATTGCCACATGGAATAGCATTGCCCTGACTATGCGAATCTTTGTTTGCAATTTAATGTCTCTACTTTTCACTATGCTCCCCAGGTTTCTCATCGCTTGCCTCCCAAGAATCAGTCACCTTTTTATTTCATGGCTGCAGTCACCATCTGCAGTGAGCTTTGATCCTAGGAAAGTAACATCTGTCACTGCCTCTACTTCTTCCCCATCTATTTTCCAGGGACTGATAGGGCCTATTGCCATTATCTTGGTTTTCTTGATATTGAGTCTCAAGCCAGCTTTTTCACTCTCTTCTTTTAACCTAATCATATTCCTGGTCAAACTAATCAGCTGGTATTAGTCTAGAGCAGGGATTCTCAACCTGCAGCATGTGGTGGCATTTCATGTGCCTCCCACTACCTCCAACACACCAGGAAGTGCCATGTGGTGGAGGAAGGGCAAAATGGACATCTGGCCTCCGAAGCTGTCTGAAGGAGCATGACTCGGCCCCTGGCTTTAAAAGGTTGAGAACTCCTGGCCTAGAGTCTAGACCCAGGGTTCCTAAATTTGTGGTTTTCCTGGGGACCACGGGTGGCTGCATGAGTCTTTCCCAGCACTGTTCTGGCTGAGCGCAGACATGTGCATCTTTCCCGGTGGCTGCTCTGGCCAAACACAGCCCCCAGGAAGGATGCACACAGCCAGAGCAGTCCTTGGGGGAGACACACACGACTGACTGCTTCTGTCACCACTGTCTTAATCCTTGTCCCCTCCGCTTGGGTTGATGTGTCCTTACAACATCCTCTCTGCTACGCAGCGGTGGGCAGGGTCACACCAAGCCAAACGGAGGGGACAATGATCAAGGCAGAACCGGTGGGTGGAGTGAGGGCACAGGCTGGATGATTTGGTGCCATGGGCCAGATTTGGCCCACAGGCCTTCATTTGGGCGGGCCTGGTCTAGACCTTTACTTTTCTTCCTTTTTAAGGTTGGAACAATACATGCTTGCTTCCAATCACCTGGAACATCCCCAGAGTTAAAAGACTATATTGAGAGGCTCTGAAACCATCTAAGTTTCCATAGCACCCTTGGATTCACTTCATCACAGACCCTGAGCACCTGTACTTCTTGCTTACCTGATTTGGATTGCCGATTCCTTGATTCACCCTTTATTCTATTTTCATCACACTGACTAATGTAGGGATCCTCAACCTGTGGGCCATTGGCTGGATGCGGTCCACAGCACCATTTCATGTGTGTCCCCCAAACCTCCATCATACCAGGAAGTGCCATGTAGTGGAGGAAGGGCAAAATGACCATCTGGCCCCCGACGCTGTCTGAGGGAGTGTGACCTGGCCCCTGGCTTTAAAAGGTTGAGATCTCCTGTACTAATGTTTTCTTTTATGGCCTTTCAAAACTTACTTGACAGATTTCTGCATCTACATACCTATCTTCTTTCTGTTGTTTTTTGTAGGGCAAATGGATTTAGATTAAAACATTAGGGGAGACTGATAGCTATTCTAGTAAAAAGGAAGCTAAAGATCAAAGTTGTATTATGTTACCATCCAAACTTGGAACTCTGTTGTAAATGTGTGAACTTGTATTTGTATTATAATGTATTTGTATTACAGTATAACTCTTCTGTAATATTTTTGTGTATATTGTATTAAATTATATTAAGTGGTTCTGCTTCTCCACAAAGGTTTGGATGTCTTTTATTCAGACATATCATGTTTTTAGAAAAGGGGTTTTAAATATTATATACTGTATATTAAGCATAACAATGAGAGAAGAGTTGATAATGGATATTGATCAGAAATCGGCTGTTTTAGCTTTAGCGTTAATGACAATATTAGCTATGGAATATGGGAATACACGCAGAAAAGGTACACCATTCATGCCATGATAATTGTGTTTTCTCAGGCCTCAGTTTTCTTTGTCAGTCTCAAATAACAACAAAAACTGAAGTGACATACCATAGACATTAGTGGTAGCCTGTTATTAGAGCTGAAAGCATGATAATGTTGTAGAAAGGCAATGACTGAGGCAAACTTTTCCTTGTTTAAAAAAAAAAATTCAAAGGAATCCCATGCTTAGATCCTGAAAACCAGTCACCAAATTTTTGTTGTTGTTCAGTCGCACAGTCGATTCCGACCCTTTGCGACCCCATGGACCACTGTCCGCCAGACACTTCTGTCCTCCACCATCCTCCTCAACTCGCTCAGCTTTGTGCCCATTGTGTCTACAATACCATCTAGCCATCTCATTTTTGGCCACCCCTTCTTCTTTTGCCCTCCACCCTTCCCAGCATCAAGGCTTTCTCAAGCGAATCCTCTCTTCTCATTTGATGTCCAAAGTACTTTAGCTTCATCAGTCACCAAATAAGGCAAAGTAATTTGCATAATTACAGAGGTGGGAGAAGCTTGCATTGTGATATTCAGACATTTGTTAAGAATGTTCCTTTTCAGGGCGCTAGCATCTCTAACGTATGTTTCTCACCGCAGTAATAGAGAATACAGGTTTCAAAGTACCATTTTAAAAAAAGTGTGTGTGGTTCTTTTCAAGAAGAGCTCATAAACTGGCTGATGGACCTAATGATGCATCAAAAACAAGAGAAAAGAATGAGATACACATGGACTCATACAGATGAAACCTTTCCAAAAGTCCATTAACTAGGATGAAAAGTGGCTTCTATATTAGGAAAGCTTTCTTGTTGCCTCTGAGATTCTGTTAAATCTTGAGAGAGCACATTATCGGAGTTAATGGAGACAAATTAATGGCTGAGAGTGATTTTGGCTTTTTTTCTCGTTACAGGAAAAAATACTCTTCATTTTAGATACAGTATTTGAATCTCCCTATGGGACTTCTAATTGTGAGTTTCAACCAAGACTACTCACTAACAGGAGGGCAGATGGATTTAAACATTATGTGGGGAAAGGCTAAAACGTAAATGGAATAAAACATTGGAGCAAACACAAGTGAAAGAATAGGACTACATCCATTCTATGTTGCAGTCAAGGGGTAGACTTGTCTTCCAAATGTCTAATAACACCTTTATCAGTTTATTTTTAAAATCTGTTTTATCTCTCTGTCCAAAATAATTGCTTTACCCACGTGAAACATTTCTCTCATCTCTATTTCCTCCCAAATTACTTTCTCTCTCATTAATATCTTTTTTATTTGAAAAGCTCTATAGTAATTCTTGATGTTTGGTAACCCTAAATCACCTTCTTTCTAGGATAAATACCATAGGTTTCTTGGTAATCTTGATCTACGCCCTCCATTACAATAATTATTCAGCAATGTTTGATATTCTTTAATTTTCTTCTTTCAATTGGATTAGCAGAGCGTCAAACAAAAAATTCAACCTTGGTAATAACATCATCTTACACAATGCGACTCTGCCGAACCATGACAAATTCAATTTTTTATATTGTTGTATTTTATCTTTAATCTCATTCTTTTGTTTATCATAAATCAATTTCTTGAAATCATCCCAATCACCTGAAATATTTATCCCCAAATATTTCAAACTATCTTTTACCTGTATTTTATATTTCTCTTTTATTTTCATTTCTTCCTTTTTGTCTTCATTACACAGTATCATCTCCGATTTATCCCAATTAATTCTTAAACCTGTAATCTCCTCGAATTCTTTTAAATGTATTTGTACTCTTTCCAAAGTCCTCATAGGGTATTTCATAATTACTAATGTATCATCTGCATACAAACTTACCTTATTCTTTTCTATTCCCACTATGTTTTTATCATCTCTTATAACATTCGCTAGCAATTCCATGGCCATTATACATAATATTGGAGACAATGGGCAACCCTGCCTCGTCCCCACTTTCAACTTTATATCCTCTGTACACCCATCATTCACCCTGACACAGGCAGAACCATGTTGATATAATTTTTCTATCGTCCTTCTAAATTTAATGCCAAACCCATACAATTTAATCAAGTGAGTCAAATGCCTTGAAAATATCTAATGATAAAAATCCAACTTTCTCTCTGGTTTGTCTTGTAATATCTATTAAATCAAGAACTCTCCTTGTCAAATCTGCCACATAGAGCACATAATGCGCAATGCAGGGATGGAGGAATCTCAATTTGGGATCAAAATTGCTGGAGGAAACACCAACAATTTGATATATGCAGATGATACTACCCTAATGGCAGAAAGTGAGGATGACTTAAAGATGCTCCTGATTAGGTTGAAAGAGGAAAGTGCAAAAGCTGGCTTGAGACTCAATATAAAGAAAACCAAGATAATGGCAACAGGCCTATCAGTCTCTGGAAAATAGATGAGGAAGAAGTAGAAGCAGTGATAGATTTTACTTTCCTAGGATCAAAGCTCACTGCAGATGGGGATTGCAGCCATAAAATAAAAGGCGACTGATTCTTGGGAGGCAAGTGATGAGAAACCTGGGGAACATAGTGAAAATTAGAGACATCACATTGCAAACAAAAATTTGTCTGGTCAAAACAATGGTATTTCTGGTGGCAATGTATGGTTGTGAGAGCTGGACCATAAGGAAAGCTGAGTGCAGAAGAATAGATGCCTTTGAAATGTGGTGTTGGAGAGTTTTGAGAGTCCCCTGGACAGCGAGGAGAACAAATAGGTCCATCTTAGAAGAAATCAACCCTGACTGCTCCTTAGAAGGTCAAATAGTAAAGATGAAGCTAAATTACTTTGGACATCAAATGAGAAGAGAGGATTCGCTTGAGAAAGCCTTGATGCTGGGAAGGGTGGAGGGCAAAAGAAGAAGGGGGCGGCCAAAAATGAGATGGCTAGATGGTATTGTAGACACAATGGGCACAGAGCTGAGCGAGTTGAGGAGGATGGCAGAGGACAGAAGTGTCTGGCGGACAGTGGTCCATGGGGTCGGAAAGGGTCAGAATCGACTTTGCAACTGAACAACAAAAATGTTTTTATGAGACAGCTAACCTTTTCCTGCCAACCTAGCAGTTCGAAAGCAAGAAATTGCAAGTAGATAAATAGGGACCACTTCGGTGGGAAGGTAACAGCGTTCCATGCGCTCCGGTGTCTAGTCATGCCTGCCACATGACCATGGAAACGTCTGCAGAAGCAGACAGCGCTGGCTCTTCGGCTTAGAAACAGAGATGAGCACTGACCCCTAGAGTCGGATGTGACTGGCTTTCGAGCAAGGGAAACCTTTACCTTTACCCTTACTTTTAAAACAGGATTCACTTGTTTCTCAGAGGTCAAGTGTCTGTATTGGATCGAGTTTGAGACTATTAATCGGGAGATTTAGGCTCAAATCCCCACTTGGACACAGAAATTCATTTGATGGTGACAGTGGTAACCCTCTCCATGAATATCTCACATTCTGTGAAAGCCCTGGTAGTGTCTTCATAAATCAAAAGCGACTTGACAGCACATAACAACAACAATAGTTTCTCATATTCAGGAAACCAAAATCACAGCTATGAGCACAGAGGGCATCTGAAACAATTTATGATGCTTTATTAGTAGGAAATAAGGACAACGGATCAGCTTGATTCATGTTACATCAGATTTCATGTGAACAAATTAATTTTTGTTACAAAAATTAATATAATCCTCAGATGTAATTCATGAGAGTGGTTTGAAAAATAAGCTTGAAAATTCTGTGCACTGTTTATTGGTGAAATACACTTATGACTGTGGTGTTAAGACTCTTCCCAAAACTCTTGCATGATTCCCAACAAAGAGTAGAAAGAGATTATAGAGTTATAGACACTGGTATGACAAAGATAAACAGAGAAAGTATGTTCCTACTTTCTTCATTCTTCTGTGACCCGTGTTAAACAGGCTCTTGCACCTTTACAAGAATTTAGAAAATAATATTCAGGTGTATTGGTGGGAAGAACAACAAGTATAAAGAGGCAACATAATTTCTCTTGAATGTCATTTATAACAAAACTGAAACAACATGTAGATCTTTGCATTTGTTTTATTTGTGGCACTACATTAAATTAATATTTTGAAGTACTGTATACAATCACCTCATCTCAGATGACTAATCACACTTTAAAGGTTAAGTGTTGTCACATAATACCTTAAAAAGAAATCTTAGCACTAAAGCATCAGCTGTCATTGTACAGTGCCATTATTATTGTTAAACCAAACAAACGTATGAAGGTGCAGGTAAGAGCTGTTCAATCATTCATTAATTGGAGAAAACCCAAAACTTATATTCATGTTATTTCTCTTTTTTGTTACATGAGAAGTATGTCCCGTTTTAACAATTAAAATGAATGTTTGCTCAGTGGAAGAAGCAAGAATTCAGAAGCCCCAGGAGCAGTTTTGAAAACAAATTGCAAACAGTCCCTGGGAAACAATATTTAATTGCACTTCTGAACAGGGATACAATTCAACAGGAAGCTCCCTCAATAGGAAGTCCTATTGAAGAGAATGTGAGATGTACAAAATCATTACTATGCAGCCTTGCTTCCATTCACTGGGGTTTGTCTAGACTAGAGTAGACAAGCCTGGTGCATTGCACTCTAAGCATGTAATAGGGTATGATGCATATCAAGCATCATTTCTCCTCAAGTTGAGCATGTGTGTAAATATAAGTGTTCTATATTTTATATCTCTTAATTTATATTGCCAAATGGATTCCCATTCTCTCTGGATCTGTAAAAGATGTTATCATCCTTCAACTTTTTAAAATTGTCATTAATAGTCATAGTCCTATACCTCTTGCACTGCGGTGTTGAGTTTCTTTATTTTAAAAAAGTACAGATCAACCAAAGTATACAGAACTGCTAGTTATTTTAACCAGCCTATAAACAAGAGAATATATTTCAGATACACAGGGAAAACTGCTTGAGTCCCTATCACCACACCAACAAATGGAAATATTTCTGCAGGACTATAAATTGTTCATAAGCTTTTTAATTAGGTAAATTTTATTGACCGTTTTACTAATTTGGACGCAAAAAACCTCTGAATCCTTGGCACATAAATCATGCTGCAATCTGTTAACAAATTAAAAATAAGTAGAACTATAGTTTCTCACAAATGTAACTTATTTTGTCCTCTAAACAAAAAAAAATCTTCTACAAGTTGTTTTGCCATGGACATCCATTCCAATAAACAAGGAATTGTGCAAAAATATATTAGAAATAGGTATTGAGTCCTTGCAGGTACTGTTCAAACAAGCAGGGGAACCTGAAATAATAATTAGAAAATATTAGATGCTTGTTGGTAATTCATCTCAAATTTCTAAAAAAAAAAACATACTTTTTAGTACTTTGCCAGATTAGTTGTTACATCCATTTTTCCAAACCCCTTTGATAGCTTATAAATGTTTGTATACATCTCTATCTAAAACAAAGTTTTAATATTTCTTCAACCTAATACACATAAAGTATTTGATTAAAATTATCCTTACACTGGCTACACTGTTGACCAGAGCTGTAATAAAAATATTTAATTAGAAAACATTAGAAAATGGTTTTTGTGTTTTCTCTCCAGCATACTTGAATGAATGAGCCTTCCCTTTTTCTATTGTTCAGAATGGGCTCTTCTACTATCTACACATCGTAGTCATCATTGGTTATTATTATTATTGTTAATTTTAATTTATATGCCGCCCCCTCGTGTAAAATGCGACTCCAGGCGGCTCACAGCAGTAAACAATAAAAAGCAATACACAGAACCTACAATCACAATAAAAAACGTCCAAAATATCTAAGGTAAAAGTCAGAGGAGGGGAGCAGCACAGTGTTTGCAACAGTGGTGGTTCGGATTTTAAAGTCTTGCCACATCGCTCAGCTGTTCCTGCTTGACGGAACATCTACGATGGAGCCCAGGGCTCAACATCCTCGATGGAGCCCGGTGCTCAATGTCCTCGATGGAGTCCGGGGCTCAATGTCCTCGATGGAGCCTGGGGCTCAACGTCCTCGATTGAGCCCAGGGCTCAACGTCCTTGACGGAGCCCAGGGCTCAACATCCTTGACGGAGCCCGGTGCTCAATGTCCTCGATGGAGCCCAGGGCTTAACGTCCTCGATGGAGCCTGGGGCTCAACGTCCTCGATGGAGCCCGGGGCTCAACATCTACAATGGAGTCCATGCTCAATGTCTTTGATGGAGCCCAGGGCTCAATGTCCTCAATGGATCCTGGGGCTCAACATCTACAACAGAACCCGGTCTCAATGTCGTCCTCAGCTGAGCTTGCTAAGAGAAACATCTAGTGGTAGTGGCAGCAGCAGCAATAGCTGTACAGTTTTAGAGCCCCCTGGGCTGCTCAGTTGTTCCTGCTCCCCTCCTCAGCTGGGCTGGCTAGGGGGAGTGTCCAGCATCCAGCGGTGGTGGTAGCAACAACGGCAGTTGCTACACATATCCAAGCATACATTTTTCCTGGAAGTCATTTTCTAGTTGATGGGTGTGTCTCTGATAACTCCATAAACCGTTCTTGGCATAGACATGCAACCCCACACAGTACACTGAATAGATGGTGGAGGGCATAATGAGTTTGATGAAGCTTTCATGTTTCTCAGTTAGCCTCTTCAAATCTTCAGGAATCATGTTCCTGCTCCATCTGTAACATCATCAACATCACAAAGTGTTTATGTGCTCCCTTGTAACTGACGCCTCCCGAGACTCTGTCCATCTGTTGTGGTCAGGAACCCCCATTACATATGGTCAATTAACCTAGTGTTGTTTACCATTCACCCCACTACGGCCACCAAGGATGCTCATTAACAAGCAGATGCCCCCACCTCAAGCCACTAATTCAGCCTAGATGCCCCATCACAGGTCACTGATGAATTTTTGTAAACCTTCCTGTGATAAATGTACTCCATCCTGCCAGTAAAGGCCAGGAAATTCAATTTTGATTTCAGGGTGTTTTATAACTGTGCCAAATCCTTCAGCCATAAATTTAGCCACAGCTTTGTTCATGCTGCAGTGGCCTTGTCAATTCTATGCGGGTCTCCAGTGCAGCACTAAGTAAAATGTGGCAAGATCTCCAACCACACCAATTGGATATTGGGCCATGAACACTTCATGAGGTCCCTTTTCATAGCAGTTCTCAGTTCAATGCCCATTGAGGCACAAATCAGTGCCACCAAAATGGATGATCATAATATCCAGAGGCACGCCTCCCCTTGCCAGGTTCACAAATGGCACCAGTTCTCCCCAGCACATGCCCTGCTTCTCATGCCAATCCACATATGCTCTGCCATGCAGACCAATGTCCTTGACACATGTGGAGCTGGTCACATGATATTTGGCCCAGAAAATGCATCTGTGACCAATGGTCATAATCTGCCACAGATTACGAGGAACACGACCTGGAAAGCAAGGAAAAAGCAGCAGTCCATCGTTCAATACTTCATAGATCTGATATATCTTTGGTAAACTCCAGACTTTGAATGTCCTTACGGGAATAATCCACCTCCGCCACAGTGGATGTGGCCCCAATCCGAAAAGAGTGTATGCCAAAAGGCTGCTCGTCGACTTCTAAATGAGTCAAAACTCACTTGGTTACTCCCCAAAACTGGTACCGGATCAATGGGCTATAGTCCAAATGTTGGAATAATGGGCCAGTGTCGGTTTCTCGCAGTCTGAGATATGCCTCTAAAGTGACACAAGGGCAAACAGAAGCAGGGCCATTGTGAAACAAAGTCACTTGGGCACCCTTGCCCAATTGATCAGTGCTGGACTGGCTTCTTTCTCCTGGCGGACTCCTTATGCTTGTCATCCATATCCTTCTATGGCTTGTCCGAATCCCTATTAAGCAAGGAAAATATATCGACATAGTTGCCTCGCACAATTTTATCCCTTGTCATGGGTGAAGATGGTCATCCAATGCTGTGGACTGGTTGCTAAAGTGGAATGCTGACACAGGCACCGTTGTAAGGGTGGATGAGGACCCAACTTAGGCATCCACCGCCAAACATTGTAGAGGAGCAGGGGAATAAATCCCGGGGGTGAAGCAGACAACTCACTACCTAGGGAGTATATCGCCTGCATGGGGCTAGACAAAGGCCAAGGCGGCTGTGTATTAGGATAAGAATGAGGCACCATGGTCAAATGCCTAGACACTCTCTCATGTCCCACATACTTGCCTAATCTCAGCCCAGGTCTGCCACAGTGCTCTCAGGCTCAGTCAGTATGGAAGCACCAGACAACTGGGCAGTTTCTTGAACTTCCACGTCCTGCCCGGACACTGTCGAAGGCATCCCCATAGGCGCGTTCGTTTCTCGAGACACTGCTGCTGCCTCTAGGGCATCCACACACTTCTGAAAGGCCTGGGCAATCTCTTTCCAGGTCTGGATGTCTGACAGGATGCCCCGATGTCTAGTCACTGGGGTTGATGGAAGTGGTGCAGGACCTAGAGCAGCAGCTCTCTTGAGGGCCGTTATCCTGGCCACCAAATCGGTTGGATCAGGGGTGACCAAGGCCATGGGCACCAGTGAGTCCCACGCAGGGCAGGGAGAAGTTATCTTCTCTGTGCCCACGCCCACAGCAGAAGAAGCACGACGCTTGGGCACCATTGCTCAAGGCTCTCTCTTCACAGAGATTTATTTCACATTCATCACATGAGGAAGCTCAGACGCACGTGCTTTTGCCAGGTTACAAAGCAGAAGAGAGATGGCGAGGGAGGAAAGGAGACACACTCTTATAGAGCGTAGGCTCCTCCCCGGAACACTGAGACCTCTGGGTGGTTGCCGCCTTGGAGCGGATGTTAATTCACGTGCACATGTTAATTCACGTGCACATGTTAATTCATGTGAAGCGGCCATTTTTAATAGTTTGTAATAGATTGCAATAGTTGTTTGAATACATTGTAATTTTAATATATCAATTGTGATAATTTCATGCCAAAAATTGTACATAGTCATATTTTATGTTGCTAAAGTAACAGAGTGACTTTCAATCTGTAAAAAAGTGATGTTGCATTCGCCCCCCCCCCCCATTTTTAAAAAAATGTACAATTTCTCCCCATACCTTGAAATTTTCAGATAAATTTTATTACTCTATTTCATACATATTCTGACCACTGGAACTCAGAATTGCATCAAACCAATCCTGCTGATACTATCAGAATTTAGTTGGTCAGAATTTAAATCCATCTTCTTTGAGGTCTTAGATAGAAATTCTCCCTGTAATAGTAGTGCTAACAATCATATCTGACGCTTCTGCTTGCTTTGTCAGCACATTATCACATAAAATCTGCTGTTATGCCCACAAGCAAGTCTATAGTGGAGATTTCCATAACTCCAGTCTAAATGAGGACAGATTCTAAACTCACTTTCTCCCCATCAAATCACTTCACTGTGATGGTGGTAGTATGTGTATGCCAGACTAATTTTGAGGAGCATATTCAAGATACTGCATGAGGCTGGACCTTTCTACTGTCCTGCCATGGTCTCTGAATGACCACATGACAAAATAGTAGTAACTGAAACAGTACTAAGATTTGGTCTACAAAAGCAAGTTTTTTATCATAGAAACGGGAAGTAAATAATACATTTTCAAAGTTTAATTTGCATTAGTTATTATATGTAATGTTAAAGAGTTGATTTTGACTGATATGAAAATATGAAAGTCTATCAATGTACGGTACTGTAAAAGTATACTGCACAATATAATATAAGAATGAACTCTATTGTTTCAGTCCTATTTCCTCCCAAAGGATCTTCTATTTATGACAAATTATCACAAAAATCATACTTAACAGGTCACTTAATCTGCTACCCCACAGCCAGCCCTAAAACCAATACTAATATAAGGTTATGTTTGCTGTGAGGAAGTTTCAGAATTCACTTTTCCCCCTTTTGTGTCCACCTTTTGCCTACCTAACCTGTATCTTGCAATTAGCTCCAACTCATATCCCTTTTTCCACTTAGATTTCTCCATTAAAGAATCTGCTTACCTTTCTTAAACGGGCGGCCCCGCTGCCTGAACGGATTGCTTCCATTAGGGCTTGTCTTGCATCCCCTGGGTTCTCTGTTGCTTTATTTGCAAAGACTTTGGGAGTTTTCAGTGTCAGCTGAGAAGGAGTGGAGGGTGGAGGAGGAGGTAGTGGAGAAAATGGTGTTTGAATATGATCCTGTTCTGTTATACAGGCTTCTCTGTTTTCCAAAGCTACTTCTGCATTTTGAAATCTTTGTAGCTCTTCAGAAGCAGATGAGGAAATCTACATAAGATAATGGAGAGTCTTTTAATAAGACAAACAACATAACAATTATGAATGCATACTTTATACTCTGCTTTCTTGAAGAATTTTGGCTTGTCCCACTGAAATAAAACTTTCAGCAGATTTTATTTATCCATTAAGACTGAACATCTGTTCTTGTTCTTTCACATCAGTCAAACTGATTATCAGGATCAAGGATTTGGCCATGAAGCAGCCACAGAAACCAAGTGTTTATTATCTGGATCTCAAGCATCTTGGAAATGTTTTTGGCTCCAGAAAGCAAAAAAAAAAAAAGAAGAAGAAGCTATAATTTGGGTATTATATTAAATGGAAAATGACCCACTTGTGTTCTGGAATTAACATGATGTGCTTGGGGATCTAATAATTCATCTTCACTAGATGAATCCAGAGTATAACAGTCCAGTAACAAGCCCAAAAAAGGAACAAGAGAAGCATAGAACCTTCCAAAATAATAATCAAATTTATTCCAGTGCTCATCTGAACTCAATTTGTAATGCTGTGCAGTGCTCATCCAGTGCTCAATTTGTAATGCTGTCAGTACTGCATGGATTATCATGGAATATAACATTAAACTTATCAGAGGCAGATCAGAACCATTCAAGCAAGTATAGACAATTTTAATTTGCTTGACAGCCACTGGGTGAAGACCCCGAATGAGCCGACTGAACACTGGTTAGAGCTGCTATTAAAGTCTACCTAGTGGCGATGGAGGAGGTAAAACGCCAGTACTTCACCACCCTCATTCCCTCTGTGGATAATCACCTGGTGATCCTGTTCCAGGTGACCAGGTCCCTCCTCAGTAGAGGGGGGTTGGGCCCCAGTTGGCAGGGGTTGGCTGAGGCTTTTGCTGATTATCTGACAGAGAAAATCGCTCGGAGTCACTCAAAGTTGAATCCCGTGGAAAAGGTAGAGCTGGGGTTGACTGAAGTGCAGTCTTGCTGTGTTATCTGGGATCGATTTGATCCAGTTGTCCCTGATGAAGTGGACAGGTTCCTGTGAGCTGTCTGTGCGTTAGATCCATGCCCCGCCTGGTTAATTAAATCTACTAGGACAGTGACAGGTGGTTGGGTCGAGGCAATTATCAACTCTTCATTGCAGGAAGGGTTTTTACAGCACCTCTAACACTTGCTCTGGTGCACCCTCTCCTTATGAAGCCATCCCTTGACCCAGCAATAATGGCAAACTATCAGCCTGTGTCTAACCTGCCCTTTCTGGATAAGGTTTTGGAAAAGGCAGTGACATGTCGGTTACAGGAGATCCTGGATGAAACCAATCATCTGGACCCCTTCCAGTCAGGATTCAGGCCTGGATATGGTATGGAAACTGCATTGGTTGCACTGGTGGATGATCTCTGGAGAGAACAGGATGGTGGACACCTCTTCAATCTGACTCTTCTTGACCTCTCATCGACTTTCGATGCCATCGACTATGGTATCCTTCTGGAAAGGCTCCGAGGATTATGGATCCAGGGCACTGTGTGGTCCTGGTTTTCCTCATTTCTGAGGGGCCAGACCCAGTTGGTGTGGTTGGAGAGTGAGAAATCCAGCCCTAGGCTTATCCAATATAGGGTGCCTCAGGGCTCGGTGCTATGTTTTAGGCGGGCATGGGTTGATTTTTTTTTTTTTAAAAAAATTCTTTGGCCCCACCCACAATGTCATGACATCACAACATTGGCTCTGCCCACTATGTCATGATGTTGGCCCCACCCACAATGTCCATGATGTCAGGGTGGGGTAGTAAAAAATTTGTCATCCCACCACTGCCTACATGGTAGTGGGTCAGGATACTTAAGAGACTGCATCACCCTGAGAATATCTGTCCGTCCCACCAGAGCAGACCAGAGAGGCTCTGTGGTCGTGCCATCAGCTAGTGAGGCTCACCTCTCTAGCACTAGAAGGAGAGCATTTTTCTGTCCGCTCCAGCCCTATGGAACCTCCTGCCAAGTGAGTTGTGTCTCCAGACAGAGCTACTGCCCTTCAGGAATGGGGTAAAGACCCACCTGACTGGCAGGGAATGAACAAGCTTGCTTGCCGAAGGGATGCTGATACCTCATCCTTACCTTTCTCAATTTTGATGTTTCATGATAAGCTCTAATAGCTGCCAGAAGAGCAGAGCGCTCATTAACTGGTTCTGTTAAGAAAGGCTTCTCCTGAGTTTCATTTCTTGTACTGGATGAAATCTAGCATATGACAAAACACACAAACACAACTTTTCATTTGAAGTGATCACACACGGTAATTTGAGCATCTGAAAGGTTATTCTCTTGGAAACTACACTGACTAATGCATTTACACAACATAAAGACATTGAAAATTATATGTGACTTATGTTATGGAGTTGGCTGCAAGGGGAACTGATCACAGTGTTGCTCAGAGATAAAGAAATCAAGCTTGTCATATATATTCTTCAAAAAAGGTGATGTCAGTTAAAATATCATGCTTGATTAGATCTCTTCATGCATTATATGTTTATACAATTTTACTTCTATGAACAGAGGATTATAAATAATCATAACACTGCATGACAACAGTTTTGCTACTGGGGATAACATGTGTGATTTACATGATAACGTGTGTGCTAATTCCAAATCTGAACTCAGAATTTGCCTATCATGTATAGCTTTTAAATTATAGGTATGCTATAGCTGTTCAAATGGTTGGTAATTGGGTAATGTATTTTTACGTTGGAACATTATAACAGTTGCAGCTACCACTATGCATGCTGATGCCTCAGCTGATTCATGTCCCGTGGTGGCATGCATGTTCCAGCAGCAGCCAGGCATATCTAGGCAAGTCAGTGAGCTGACATCAGACATAAGGTGAGATGGACCAAGGACTTGTCTCTGGGGTAGAACTTCATGTATTCTGAAGCAGCAAACACCTTGTGCTGGCTTCATAAATGGATGCAGGTCTATATCAGGTAGAACGGGTCTTGTGATAGTACATAAGCTCATCAGCTGATGAACAATACCATATGTATTCTACATTTGCTGAGGAACAGGTTAAAGAGAGCATTGCAAAATAGTAGAACCCCTAAAACAGGAGCTCAAAAAGAGGGGCTTTGTGGCATGTTGCTCTGCTCCAGTATCCAACAGGTATAGATGGCGGGGGAAGGTAGTGGACCAATCAATTTCAAAAATGTCTAGAAGAGGGGACAGGGCAAGATGGCGAGCTAAAAGAAACTAGGGAAACAACAAAAACACAGGAGAAAAAAGAACCTAAAGAGAGCAAACAACAAATGATGATTGATGAGACTATGAAACTGTTGGGAAAAATAGGGCAAAGATTGGACAAGCTTGGATATACAATTGCAAAAATAATAAAGCAATACATGTGCAGGAGAAAATTGTTATTTTGAAAGGTCAACAGAATATGATGGTGAAAAGAATGCAAAATCAATAGGCTATTATGAAAGGTCAACAAGATTTAAAGAAGATGGTGGTAGATTTTACTAAAAAGGCAAACAGTAATTTTCTTAAATTTGAGAAAAAATACTTGAAATGGATGAAGGAATGAAAACAATGCAGGAGAAAGAGAGAGATTTAAAGGTGGAGTCTAATAAAAAATAGGTATCGTGGAGAAGCAATTAAGAAGACAAAATGTGGTTATAAGAAAAATGTCAGGAAAATCCCCAGACCAGCTTAAGTTAAGAATACTCTCCTGGTTAAATGAGTTAAAAAATAGGTAAAGAGTTTATCCCAGAAACATTGCAAATGTTTACTGGTTGGGTTCAAGAAAAAAAATAGAGCTGTTCAAAGAAATGTTCTGGTCAAGTTTTCAAATTTGGGGGACAAACTGCGAATAATGGCCTTCATTTAAAAATGAGTGTGAGTGCATTAAAAATTGAGGGGGGCGGGCAATTGAAATATATAATAACATAGCAATTGAAGAACGTATTTGAAGGACTACAATGAAACCAATAACTAAAAGGTTGGTGAGTAAGGGTATATTATACAATTGGAGATTTGTGTCAGCTGAGGTTTTCTTATGTCGCTAGATTACATGTGATAAAGAAAGATTCAGATGCACTGGATGTAGTGACTCAAGTGAAACTGGTGGATCTGGGGATGGAGGAATAGATTCATCTTAGGAAGGAACTGATAGCATCTAGAGGCCATGAATTGACAGGAGAGAGAGGAGTAGATGGAGGGGCAGAAAAGGGGGCAGAGGGAGGGATAGAAGAGGGCAGCAGGTGGAAGTTAGATACAAATCTATATAACTACAATTGTTATTTCTGGCTTGTCTGTTTTTCTTTCTTTTCTCTCTTTTATTTTATTTCTTCTTTCTAATTTTACTTGTTCAATAAATTTAGACACAGCTGATAGGGTTACCTAGTAGCAAAATGGAAGTAATGGTAGACTCACACTCATTCCCCATCCCAACTCCCTCTGTCAAATGGAGGTAACTTTTTGTGGGGAAGAGTTAGGGGCGAAAATAGTTTTTTATTTAGTTGGGAAGTGGTGGGTATGGGGTGTAAGCATGTCCTTTAGAATCCACCATATGGCTTTTAACTCTATTTAACAAAAGAAGAAGAACATTAAGGTTATTTTTTTTCTCATTTATTTTCTTTCCTTCTTTATTCTCCCTTTCTGTATGTATATGTAATCTTTTTCTATTCACTTTTTATATATTCATATTTTACTTTATTGTACACTATTTATATTTAAAAAAACTCAATAAAAATTTAAAAATAAAAGTACAGACAGTCCCTCTGTTTCTGGTATTAGAGATATTTCTATACATCCACCCAGGCAGGAGATGGGGTGTGTTAGGGTTTCCTCTAACACCCAAAATTGCTTTCAGTCAAGTTATTTTACCTTTCGAAGTTTTTCTCTTCCTCCTGCAGTCTGAATAGCTTCCATCAATGCACTATGGAGTGATGTATCTTTTGGAATTGGCTTCTGGGTTACTGGTTTAAACTTTTTTTGGGGCCCAAAAACATGGCAAATATTGCCATCCTTCATTTTAGTCTCTGGTTTATTCTTTGTAGGCATATCATCATGTTTCTCATCTTTTTTGAAAGATGCATAATCAACTGTAAGAGTACCAACTGATGATTTCCTGTTAAAGGGATGCTCCCCAGTTGATTTCATTGAGGTATTGAAACTGATAGATGAGTGAGCATTAGATTTAAGAAAGAAAGGAGCACTACAGGAAGCAACCTGCTCCTTCTTTTGATGTGATAGTGAAGGTATCTCTCTTACAATTATTTTTTTTATTAAACTGCAACTGCACTCCTCTTCCGTAATCCCACTGTCTTTAGAAGATATTCCATGATGTGGCTCATGGTAGCCATTAGTAGATTTGATTTGATCTTGTGATTCAGTATTGACAGTGTTATTTCTAAAATGAGCACCAAGTAGTTGTGTGCTTGAAGCATTTTTACTGCAGCTAGTAATACCAGAAGACTCTTCTTTTTTCGTTGGCTCTGTTTCTACTGGACCATTTGTGGTAATGATAGTATTTCTTTTGGAAGGTGGTTCTGTTTCAGTTTTTACTCTTTTCTCATTATTTGTCTCTTTTTTGCCACATCTATCTTTCTGGGATAGATCAATGCATTTTGCAATGGCTGAGGCTACATAATAGCTTGATGTTCTCCTTTGAGGTTTCAGAAATGGGAACTCCATCTTATCTTTGTTGACTATTGGAGCTGTAAGAGTTTTTGGTGAAGACTGTGTGGCATGAATAGATAGCTTTGTTTTTTGAGGCACAATTTTATTTTCAGCTCTAATGGCATCTGCTAGTGGTGGCAATGTTTTCATACTACTTTCAGGTCTTGTTTGGGACATTCTACTGAAACTTTCAGAATGTTTGATGACTGCTGTTTTAGTGAAATTACTTACTGGGGGTTCCTTCAACTGCTTTTCCATAGAATTTGACTTCCAGTATGCTTTGGCTCTTTCAGTGAGAGTTTCCTCTGTTTCATCTGAAATGGTATCTTCTATGGTGACGTTTCTAAGGCCACCAGCATTTGGAGTCACCAGGTTGCCTAGCTCATCTATTTTAATGACACAAGTAGAGAGAGATGCATCCCTTTCAAAATATCTTGCTTCAGGTTTGTGAGGAACAACTTTGAAAGTTGTCAGGCCAGTTTTATTTTCATAATTTGCAATTCCACTGTAAACACGATGACACCATAAAGATGGTGACAGAGATCCTTCTGTTTCTTCAGGACTTTTGGCCGATACATTCCTAAATTCCAATTCAGTTTTAATTTTGCTTAGAAGTCCTTCTCTGGTGCTCTCCACATCCATTTGTCTTACTTTCTCTTCTTTTCTCTTAATCTCATGAATAAGCTTTGAATCAGAAGCAATCAACTTTTCTTTAGAATCTTCAGAATTATGATTTTCAGAGACAATTTCCTCACTTTTGAAAATGATTTCAGGGACTACATCCTGCTTGTCCCCCCCACATGAAGGTATATGTGTATCAGATTCATTTTTCTGATTGTCTTCAACTTGATACATAAAGTCTTCATTAGGTAGCTGTTGCTGTAATGAGCTGCTGGATAAACAGGATGATTTACCATCTATGTATCCCTTTCTCCAAGTTCCAGTATTACCATTTTCACTGTCCATTTCTCCTAGGCTCACTGACTGAACTGAAATATCTTCATTAACCTCTATCCTGGACAACAGACTCTCTCCATCTATATTCTGGTGTATTGTGACATCATCTTCTGAAATTTCATCTATGATTGTCACTGGCACAGGGAGTGAAATATCTAAAGCAGCTTCAGCAGTCTGAAGTAGAGGGCTGGGTGCCTCATTCATATCACCAGACAGAGATCCTCCTTCAGAATTGTCATGTATCTGGTCCATTGCTGCAAAAATATTTATTGATTTACATACTTACTTACTTCATAAACCACCACAAGTCAGAAAATTTGGAATGGCATACAATAGATTAAAACAACCAAATATAAAAACTTAAAATAAAAATAAAAACATTAATAAAACTACCACCTGTATTTATTTGTTGGAAATGCTTGCATGGAAAGAAAGCACTTTAGTAATCACCAAAAATTATCTGTGAAGTATTGCAAAGGTTCTTGCCATGCAATGTAGGAGAGTGTGACAAAAATGTACTTCTCTGGACAAATAGGTCTCTGAATTCTGCCATACTCTTTTTCTGTTTTACTAATATACCTTTATGCCAAACTTTTATATTGTGCCCAGACAATAAGAGCACCTTCTGTATCTGTTTACCCATTAAAATATAACATAAGAATGAATCATGTATTTGATTTTCTTCCCCACCAATTTGTATTCCAAATAATTAGAAAGCAATAATGCCAAGCAAACAAATTATGTGTGTTGTATATTTGCTCACTGTGTCTTCACATGGATCAAGATGGGGGGGGGGATCATGCTAATAATACTTGCACTAGGATACGAAGCATGGACACAAGCTATCCAATCAAATACATGAAGCAGCACTTTTATCTTTCTGTAACACAGAATACTAACTACATTCTAGATGTGAATAGGTGGGTTTCTGTGGCAAACCATTATAGTACTTTCTGTTTGGTCTTGTTTGGGAACATTAGATTTTTATTTGCAATGCAAAGCCAGAAGAAGTATGCTCAACATAGATATAAACAGCAATATGCTATTAAAGTAAAAAAAAAATAAACCCAGAACTAACAAAATTTCTGATTAACAGAAAACTTCACCATCCAGTGTTATTCATCTTCATCTATCACACTGTACCCAATATGCTTACAAAATAACAACCAGAATTAACTAATGTTCCAGAAAATTCATTGGTTTGTTTCAGTTCAATAGGCCTTCAATTCAATATGCCTTCATAATATTGAGAATAAAATATGTGTGTAACAAAGTGGTGAATCAAGGCTAGGTAAAACGTGGGACTGTCTAATGCAGGGGTGCCAAAACTTTTCAAGCCATGGGTGAGTCACATGGCTCAGAAGGCTGGTCACTATGGCCCGGGGGCCGACTCCGGCTCCCGATGCCAATTCATCTGGCCCACGAAACCGTCACTCCTGGAAGCGGAAGTAAAACGTGACCGTACAGGTGTGTTTTACTTCAGCTTCTGGGAGCAACGAGGGTTTCATGGGCCAGATGAATTGGCATCAGGGGCCGGAGCCAGCCCCTGGGCCACAGTTTGGGCACCCTTAGTCTAATGAGTCAGAGTGTCACATGCTACTATGATAGGTTTTGAGTTATGGTATCTACTGTCTCCTTTGAAGCTCTTGTTTTTCTGGTTGCCTAACTTGCCTAACTGAGGAACATTACTATTTTACTTCCTGTCTTTATTATTTTTGCACCATAAAAAATATGCTGGGATACAACCTACCTTCTAGATCTTTGTCCAGTTCAGCCAGGGTCTCTTGCAACCGAGCATCAATGAATGTATCTCCATCTTCAAACTTAGTGTCCATTATTTGTTCACCATCACTGTTTCAAATGAAAAAAGAAAAAAAGCTGGTCCATTTTTAAAAACTGAGAGTGCCTTACCAAATTAACCACTCAAAGAGTCTGACCCAGCAAAAATGTGTCCCCATGTCAAACAATCAGCAAAGGCAACACTTCTGGATAGGAAGGATTAGCCAGCTGCATGCCATTGCCCTAGGGATGCCTGAGTGTACAGTCAAACCTCAGATAACATTATCACCTGGTTCTACAAGTCATGATGTTATCCGATTTTTAACGTTGTCCAATGCATGCATCGAACAACGCTAAAAAAAAGTCCTGACTTCAGGGACAAACTGTGCAGTTTGTCCCCGAAGTCATCGCTGCGGTTGGGGGTTGGATTGGGCCACCTGTCCCTCTCGGCACAGGGCTGTGCTGCCCAGTGCCCACCTGCAGACTCTGTTCACCGAATGGAGGCCGTGGCGGGCGCCTGCCCTAGGGCCGACCGCGCCCCCATGCCTCTCGGCACAGAGCCGTGCAGCCCAGTCTTAGGGCAAGTGGCCGCTTGCAGACTCTGCTCACCAACCAGAGGCTGTGGCGGGCAGCTGACCTAGGGCTGGGCCACACACCCCCATGCTGCTCAGCATGGGGCCACAGGGGCCAGCCCTAGGGCAGGCACCCGCCTGCAGACTCTGCTCTTCTGCCTGAGGCTTTAGACCTTAAATCTTAAATCTAACCTACCATGTAGAAACTGGTTTTGAAACACATGAAATAACTGGATAAACTTTTTTTAACTTTATAACAACTAGTGATAGTGTCCAGCATCGCCTGCTGCTCAAAAACTCTACCTCCTTACTAAGATCATGGACTAACAGAAATAATTCCCATTCTACTTCAAAACTGGAGGGTGGGGGTTTGGTTGGATTTCAAGGGGGTACAGTCGCTGGAGAAATCAAAGGAACAGTCTCCAACAGGGAAAGGTCCTGGCACCATTGCTTTTTAACATTTACACAGCTGTAGCTTTCAATGGGGGTAGGGTGTAATTCAAACCCAGTCCCTCCAGAATTGGTCAACAAATTTACCACTAGGCATGGCTTCGAAGCTACAGCTTCAAAGAGGGTCATCTTGGAGGAAGGAAATATACAAACTCCTTGATTCTTGTCTTTATTTATTTATTTATTTATTATTTATTTTTCCAATTTTTATACTGCCCTACTCAGTTGCGCTGACTCAGAGCGGTTTACATACAAAGAAAAACAGCGAGTTCATAAATACAACATATAAATATCAAAAGTAATCAATGTAAATACCAAAAAACATCTCAACATCATTACAGCATCACTACAGCATCAAAAAATTCAGTAAACATCAGTTTTAAACAACAATCCAATTTACAAAGTTATCAAATTCAGAGAAAAATTACAACAGTACCAAAAGACCTGACGCCACTGCGGCTTTTTAAGCCCCGGCTGGGCGGAGCCTCTGGGAGCAGGTGGAAGCGTCCCGGGCTGGATGGGGGGGCGGCCTCCTCCCCGACCCGCAGGTGTTGCTGGCGGCGGCTCCGAAGTCCTGCCGCCGCTCCGACTTTTAAGCCCCGGCCGGGCGGAGCCTCTGGGAGCAGGTGGAAGCGTCCCGGGCTGGATGGGGGGGCGGCCTCCTCCCCGACCCGCAGGTGTTGCTGGCGGCGGCTCCGAAGTCCTGCCGCCGCTCCGATTTTTAAGCCCCGGCTGGGCGGAGCCTCTGGGAGCAGGTGGAAGCGTCCCGGGCTGGATGGGGGGGCGGCCTCCTCCCTGACCCGCAGGTGTTGCTGGCATTTTGAAGGCATTCAGGCTCTGTGTAGTTTGCCCAGGGACACACAGGCTGGCTCTTATGAAAATCACAGTGGGGAATCGAACTCTCAACCTCTCCGAACTCACTGAGCACATAACAATAAATGAGGATATAAATGTAACTTATATATTAAAAACAGTGTTTAAGTTCTTTCACATGATTCAGAAGAAGTGACTTCTTTCAGAACATAAAAACATTTCAGTGATTTTAAACGGGGAGAAAAAACACTGACGCCTGCCATCATTGCTGTGTTTGGAAAACCACTTGGAGAAAAATCCTGCTTTGTACAGTCCCAGAAGAAATAACAGCAACGTGGTCCAAATGAAATGTTTTCTTCTTCTTGTGGCATATCCGATTCCGAATATTGGCTCTCAGCCATGAAGATTGTCCTTGGAGATGAAGACATGGGAGGTAGTCATGGCAGAGAGCCCAGGGGGTTTGGGGGCTTGCAGCTTCCAAATGTTGTTGTAAAAGGATGTACCGGTAGCTGTTTTTATTATTATTATTATTATTATTATTATTATTATTATTATTATTATTATTATTATTATTATTATTATTATTATTATTATTAGTCTGTTTTCCCATTTAACATCTAAGAATAAAGCCTGGCTGGGACTACATAGTCCATGCCATGATATTGCTCAAAGAAATAACTGTGAGTCATGAAAGCTTGCAGAGTTTTGAATTTTTAAAGTGACCTAGAAGAGGTATCGTCTCACTCCTGCATTTGTTTGAATTAATTTAGACTGGGTCTGTAATACAGAAAAAGGCAAAAAGTTTGAAACCTGGCTCCCAGCTCCTCAACCTAAACTGCTCCTGTCATTACCTATGAGCAGTGGAAAGGAAATTTTATTTTAATGGTTGTATTTTTAACTCTGTGGTGGCTTAGTGGTTAAGACACTGAACTTGATGACTGAAAGGTCAGCAGTTAGAAGCCCAAGTGCTGCACGATGGAGTGAGGTCCCGTCTCTGTCCCAGCTCCTGCCAACCTAGCAGTTCGAAAGTAAGAAATTGCAAGTAGATAAATAGGGATCACTTTGGTGGGAAGGTAAACAGCATTCAGTGCACTCTGGTATCTAGTCATGTCTGCCACATGTCCATGGAAATGTCTGTATACACAGACAGCACTGGCTCTTTGACTATAAACAGAGATGAGCACTGAACCCTAGAGTCAGATACAACTGGCTTTCAAGCAAGGACAACCTTTATCTTTTAACTCTGTTGAGCATAGTAGTTGTTTCAGAACTATGGAGTAGTTCAAGTTGGGGGGAAAGTCAGTTGTTGGCATACAGTTAGACTTGCCATAAAGACTCAATCCAAATTATCTGGTTATTTTGTTGAAAGATTAAAATTACAAGGAAATTCAAATCACAAAATGCCAGAATAACATATAATTTGATTGTAAGCTATTTTGGAAAAGTTATAAAAAGCAGTTTGATGCCAACATTTGTCTGTCCCCCATCCCCACACCGCATATGTATTTATTAGTCCAATGCAGCATGAAAGAAACTAACCATATTTGCTTGCATATCAGAGAATAAATAAAACAAACAAAAAAGGCAAAAAAAATGCTGTGGCACTTTAAAGACTAACTGCTGTATTTTAAAGTTAGCTTTCATGGATCAAGTTCACTTCATCAGACATAAGAGCGAGAGTTCATGGCATCAGTTTATACACATCATGTACAGAGGTGCAAAATTGTTGGTTAGCATAATAGACAAGTTATGCTTATCTACATATTTGCTTGACTGTAGAAATCTGTAAAAGGACAACTAGTTTCAAAGCTTACTGACATATCTGCTCAGTGGTGGGATGTCAAAAATTTTACTACCCCACCGTGACGTCATCAATGTGGGTGTAGCTAACATCATGATGTCATGATGTGGGTGGGGCCAAAGAAAAAAAATACAAAATAATAATAAAATAAAAATAAGCACACACACACACACCTCAGCCCACCCACCCACCCATAACACAAACCCGTAAATAAATTAAACAAATAAATAAATTAAAAAATACATTAAAATACACCCACCCAGTGAAAAGGTAAGCCCCAAAGGTGTTTCCCCACAAAAGCTGCTACTGGTTCTCCGGGACACTGGGGAAAGTTACTACTGGTTCTGGCGAACTGGTGAGAACCTGTTACATCCCATCACTGTATCTGCTCAAATAGTTTAGGGTAGCCATGAATGTTTTCCTTCTCCGACAAGCTTGTAAGTTCTATTTTTCTTTAAAAAAAATTCTTCTTGTTGTATGTTCCTTTCTTTGTTTATGTTTCAGAATGTAACTACAGTACTGTGTTTTATCTAAGTTATGAGCTGCTGTGGAACTTTGAACATGAAGCAGACTGCAGATCAAAGGGTTGTAAAGGATAAACTTTTAGCTTAAGTAAAGAGGCCTTATGATTAAAGGGTGAGGTTCCGTGAACACAGTCCTCCTCAAATTATTCATCTATGTCAAGCTTGGCAACATAGCCACCAAAAGTAGAATATTTCACAGACACAATTCAAATGGTTGAGGTGTCAGTAAGTAGGAAGCATATCAACAACACAGCATTTACAGTTATGACAACTCCAACAATGAGATATACATACCAGTATTATTTATTAGTATGTGTCAAGGATCATATTTCCTCATCCTGAAATGGGCATTTTTAATCTTCATGCACAATGAGACATTTTAATCCAGGGGTGTCCAAACCTTTCAGGCCGTGGGCCAGTCACATGGTTCAGGGAGCCAGTAACTATGGCCCAGGGGCCAGATGTGTCCCCAATGCCAATTCATGTGGTCCACGAAGCCCTCATTGCTCCTGGAAGCAAAGTAAAACATGCCCATATAAGCGCGTTTTACTTCCGCTTCCAGGAGCAACAAGGGCTTCGCGGGCCAGATGAATTGGCATTGGGGGCTGCATCTGGGCCCCGGACCGTAGTTGGGCACACGTTTGCCTCGGATACACGTTTGCCTCTTGGAAGTATATGCAAGCTAGATGTGCAAAGTAACTGGACAACCGCCAAAAACAGCCCCCAATTTCAAACAGACAATATAACCATGTGACTGGCCCACGGCCTGAAAGGTTTGGACACCCCTGGATTAAAATGCCTCATTGTGCATGAAGATTAAAAATGCCCATTTCAGGATGAGGAAATATGATCCAGTTTTTCCTACCACCACCACCCGCCAACTCTCAGACAGATTTTTTTTCAACAAATGTGATTTGATTGCTCATCCATAAAGAACATTCGTTCTCTGCCTTGTATCTGGTTCTTTGCTGGTTTTATCAGATTCCACCTTCACATAATGGAAAGTTTTTCTTGGTTCAATCACCAACAAAATCCATTACTGTCTGAACTTTTAATAAACCCAGGCATGGTTTACTTTTAATTTGGTATGTTTTGAGGCAGAGCATCCAGTGGTTCCCAGTTTCAAGCTTCTGTCTGTGTGCACGAATATCTCTCTGTACATTGGCATGTTATGATGCATCATTTAGATCACAGTAAAAATTATGTGTTGCATTAATGATCATCAGCACAATTGGGTGTGTGGGGAATAACATCCCCAGCCAGCCAGGGGGTGTCTTTCATTTGCCACTATGGTGCAGCTACTTGTCAATTACTTAACCATATCAGCAAGTAAATCTCTGTTGCTGTTTGTACAGGATGAATGAGTTAAATGTTATTTAGCTCCTCTCCCATCCACAAATAACCTGTATCACAATGGGCAGTGTAGTCAGGCTCTGAGGTATCAAAGGAACATAAAGGCAAACAGCTTTGTAGATAGGCACACTTGTGTAATTTCCTGCTTAGAATAACATCCAAGTGGACTCTCTTTATTGTAATGGATAGAAACCCACTTACTTTCTCAAGAACAAGTGATTTGGAATTTGACAAAACCATTGCTAGGAATTTATAAGTATATGTAGCAGCACAAATATTTGGCTTTTTTAAAATATTTGACTTCTAGGAAAGAAAAATTTATATTCCTGTTTTTTTTAAAAAAAAACCTTTACCTTTACCTTTATAGCAATAACATTGGGAGTCAGCAATGCTGAGCTGAATACCTTTGAAACAATGTTTTGCACCTTAGCAGGACATAACACACTAGAAAACAAACAGCCAAAAACCACTTTCCTTCGATTGCCTTTCCTCCTTCTTCTAAGAAGGAAACTTGTCCCTTGGTTTAAATCCAATGCAAACACAAGGCCTTTTCTTGAGAGCAATTCACAATTGAAATAACTACAGGTATTTCCAACAGCATTTTTTCACACAATCTATTTTATCATAGAAAGCAGCTTAATAAGCTTCAGTCTTCTTATCTGTAAAGCAGGGGTTCCCAATCTATGGCTTGTGGGCCTAATCTGGCCCATGGAGCTTATTAATACAGCCTGGGGTGGCCACCCCAATACCTCCAGAACCTCTCACCACCACTGCAAGTCCCAATACGTCACTTACGGCAGCGGTAGCAGCAATTATCATTTTATTTATTTATTTAGATTTATTATCCCACCCCAATCAGGTGAACCCGACCCTAGGCGGCTCACAAAAAGAAAAGTTACACAAATGCAACTTTTCCCAGTGTCCCGGAGAACCGGTAGCAGCTTTTGGGGGGAACCACCTTCAGGCTTGGCGCGTATGCACGGGCTCCTTGCTGTCCTCCCAAGCAGGGAGGAGGAAGAGAAACTGCTAGCCTGAAGCTCCCTATAGCCTGCTCCCCCGGGGTAAGTGACTCACCTTTGGATGTGGTGTGTCTGTGTGTATTTTAATGTGTATTTAATACCTTTACCTATATTGACGTACTACCACAGTTCCTAAAAAGGCCTGGCGGCCTGGCTTGGGGTTTTTAAGCAAAGTCTTGGAGTTACCTCATCAATAAGCTACACCTGTGCTGTTCCAATTGGAGAACCCTTAAGGAGGTACAGCTGTTTTACATTTACATTAAGGCATATTATCCTAGAGAACTGTACGATGACCCTATTCATCTTGCAACATGGTGCTGCCCAGGCACTTATACTAACAGGTAAGTGATGGGTTTGTGTTTGGGGTGGGTGGGTGGGTTGATTTATGTTTGAGGTTGGTGGATTTATGTTTGAGGTTATTTGGGTGGGTGGGTGTATTTTAATGTAATTTTATTGTATTTATTTATTTATTTTGCAGGTTTGGGTTGTGGGTGGCTGGGTGGGTTGAGGTGTGTATTTGTGCTTATTTTTACTTTATTATTTTATTTTATTTATTTTATTTTTCTTTGGCCCTGCCCATGACATCACGATGTCATGATGTTAGCTCCGCTCACACTGTGATGACATCATGGTGGGGTAGTAAAATTTTTGACATCTCACCACTGCTTGGGACCCTTTCCCCAGACTCTCTTAAGAACCCCCTCCCCCGGCCTGGATAGCTAAGCCCCTTAGTAAGCCAGGTGGGGGGCATCTCTCCCCCAAAACCCAAGCTGTCCCAAGCAATTGCCTGGGACTGCCGGGGTGTTGGGGGAGGAGCTGTTCACACGCACAATCTCTCCCCCAACACCCCAGCAGTCCCAACCATCACCTAGGACAGCTGGGGTGTTGGGGGAGAGATCGTGCATGTGCACAGTTTCTCCCCCAACACCCCGGCAGTCCCAGCGATAGCCTAGGAAAGGCTAGAGTGTTGGGGGAGAGATCATGCACGCACACGGTTTCTCCCCCAACACCCCGGCAGGCCCAGTGTGTGATCAGATTGCTGGTTTGGTTGGGGGGAGAACAGGCGCGCATGCCCTCCCCCCCAACCAAACTGCCAAACTGAATGGAGATCTCTGCCCCAAAGCCTGCAGAGCTGGTCTTCAGCCCTGCGGGCTTTGGGGCAGAGATCAACGTCGGGGAATTTGAGGCAAACATTTGCATCACACAACGTTATGTTAACATTGTACGATGCAAATGTTTGCCTCAAATTTCCCGACATTATCTGATGTTAGCATTATGCGATGGAAATGCTAACCAAGGTATTACTGTACTGTGTTATGATATAGAAAATGATAATATGGAAAACCACCAAGAAAGATTTAAATATACCTAGCAAATAAAGTCTTAAAAGTAGCCAAATTCATGAGTACCATAACAGGAAAGGAAAGAAGCACCAAGGAAACCATCTGGAAAACAATACCCTACAGTACTGCTAATTATGGAGAGGAGGAAAACCTGTTTTAATTGCTGTGAATGTGACATACTAAGCTGTTTTCTCACCATACTAGCTGAGCCATAGATTTAAATCCGTTGATAACTGATATAGTACCAACAGGTACATAAGGTCAGCCTAACCAAAAGGCACTTTTCCAATTGAGACTTACCTTTGATGAATACTCCCAGTGTCATCACTGCTGAAGGAAGTATTTCTTATAAAGCAAGTTTCTATAGCAAACATGGAATCCATTTCAGGTGAAGCCTCTTGGGTACTGAGGGATTTGTCTCTGGAACTCATACTGTCATTTTGAGAATTCAATGATACAATGTCAGAGGGGGAACTCATAACACCGGAATCTTCTGTAGTGTCTTCTGAGGCAAGACAGCTGATAACAGAGGTGATTTCCTCCATTTCTGAAAACTCCAGAACTACATCATCCATGCTGTAACTATCACGTGAGAGCTGTAAATTGCCTAGACAAAATAGGGCAAAAGTGAATTAAGCAGTATTCTCAAGTTTTTTGAAACATATCCCATAAATCAAATACTATTCAGTCTTTCAAAATTTATCTTCATGTGGTGATTTACACCCTCTCTCCAAGTGTTTGGTTTTTTTTAATGGGTATGAGAAATCATGGCACTCTGATCTTATACCCTTTCCCCAGCCTCTCTTAAGAAGCCCCCCCTGGACAGCTAAAGCCCTTAGCAAGCCAGGTTGGGGGGGGGGGTATGAAAAGAAGTTAGGAAAACTTTTCCCTACCTTTTCAGAAACCTCCGTCTGGATTGCTAAAGGGCTTAGCGATCCGGGGGGGGGGGGGCTTCTTAAGAGAGGCTTGTGTGCATGCATGGTTTCTCCCCCAACACCTTGGCAGTCCCAGTATGTGATCAGATTGCTGGTTTGGTTGGGGGAGAAACGGGCGCACATGCCCTCTCCCCTCAACCAAACCGCCAAACTGAACAGAGATCTCTGCCCCAAAGCCTGCAGAGCTGGTCTTCAGCCTTGCGGGCTTTGGGGCAGAGATCAACGTCGGGGAATTTGAGGCAAACATTTGCATCGCACAATGTTATGTTAACGTTGTGCGATGCAAATGTTTTCCTCAAATTTCCCGACGTTATTTGATATTAGGGTTTTGTGATGCAAACGCTAACCGAGGTATTACTGTACTTTATTTCAAAACTTGGATGGGTGGGGCCAGCCAGAATTTCTGCTACCAGTTCTGGTGAACTGGTGCCAACCTGCTGATGCCCACGACTGCAACCAACTGTGTGAGAGCTGGCTGGAGAAACCTAGCCAATCAAAAATAGGCGGGGAGTACAAGGAAGAGCATGGCTGAAATAATGGAAAGAGCCAGTCTCCATTTTGGTCCATCAAGGAAGTATTTTAATAGTTACCCCAGCTCCTTTCTAGCCAGTCTTCCATAGATCTTCATTCACTCACCACTCTTGTTGTTATATAATCTGTACAGTTTATAGTACCTGTACTTGTATTAGTGTAATGATGTAAGGAACAAGAGTTAATGTTTTATTGTAATGTCTGTAAATTTTATTGTGGCCTCTTCATTGCATCAGAAGATTACTTTGCATCTACTGCAGACAGATTGTCCACTCCTTCTGCTGCAACCAACTGAAACTACTGCCCTTCATTCAGTGGTGGGCATCAGCAGGTTCACACCAGTTTGCCAGAACAGGCAGCAGAAATTCTGGCTGGCCCCACCCATCCTAGTTTTGAAATAAAGTAGTCCTAATTTGGGTACAATGCAGGGCTTTCCCCTGGCCACGCCCACCATACCACGCCCACAGTGTGGTAGTAATTTTTTTTTGAGCCCACCACTGTCTTCATTACACACTTTCTTTCCTTCAATAAAATTGTACAAATTTAACAGCTGTGTGTTATATTGGCAAGTAGGGAATATGGAACATGTTCTCTCATCTGAGCCCACAAAAGAATTTTAATAAAATTAGAAATTATTTTACGCTCACTAGAAATAAGTAGAATGCTTCAGATGTAGTATAGAGTGAAACAGTGTTTGTGGTGTGTTAATGATTATCTCTCAATATAAAAATTCACAGGACAGAAAAAGATTTGCAGAGGCAGTTGCTCTGTATGGACAAGCATACACTATAAAGTCTAAAATACTGTAATAATGGATGATAGACTATCTTCAGTCTTCAGTTATGTTAGTCTCTTCCACCAAAACAAACATAAAAATAAAGTACAGTACAGTAAAACCTCAAGTTACAAATAAAACCAGTTCTATGGCCTTGTTCGTAAGTCGAATTTGTTGGTAATTCAAGGCATCTCCATTCAGATAAAGAAAAAGTCCCATCCCCTCCAAAAATCAATCAAACCACCCAAAAACAACAGCAGCATTGAAAGGAAAGCATACATAAGCAAAAACGCTGTTCCTTACCTTAAAGACACTTTGAAAATGAACAGAAAACTCAGAAAATTTCAGCAAGAAACAGCAACCGGCAGCCATTTTGGCACCGAAACTCCAGACAAAGAAATCACTCCAAACACTCTACTGCCACCTACAGGGCTCAGAAAGACTGCATGTGCACAATGCATTCTGGGGAATCAAATTATATAACCTGAAGCAAACCCATAGGGGAAATCCCATTTTTTGCTTCACTGGAGGCAACACAGAGGAAAAAGAATTAATTCGTAAATCAAGGCATATTTGTAACTCGAGGCATGGATTTCAGTGCAGAACCAATTCGTAAGTCAAATTTTTTGTAAGTAGGGGCATTCATAAATCAGGGTTTTACTGTGCCATCAATCTTTTAAGACTAGCACATTTATTTAAGTGTGAGCCATGGTACACTACTAGCATCTTTTCCAGACACATGGGGGGGGGGGGAGAATGTCACTACAGTTGTGGCTCCTTCTTGGCTTCAACCCAATGATGGACAGCCCTTCCAAACGGTTGGCTCCAACTCCAGAATTGGTGGACCAGCTAGTGTGGTGGATAGCACCTCTAAACGTGTTGATGGGGAAGCATTTATATCCCCCCTCAACTGACAGTACATGTTTTGACTGACGCAAGCAACCTAAGATGGGGAGCTGCTTGCGGTTCTCTCACCGTAAACAACCTGTGGACACAAGAGGAAGCAGTTTTTCACATAAACTACCAGGAACTCCTCGCCATTTGGAAGACTCTGAAGTCCTTCAAAATAGTGCTGACAGGCAAGGTGGTACAAGTGACATCGGACAATACTACTGTGATAGCTTACATCAACAAGCAAGGAGGCACGAAATCGGTATCTCTCCTCTACCTGGCAGTGCAGCTCTGGGAATGATGTCTTGAGAGACACATTTTCCCCATCAGAGTCCATATCCAAGGCAAGCTGAATGTCTTGGCAGACGGACTGAGCAGGTTGAACTCTACGACACACAAATGGGAGCTGGACAACCAAGTGTTCCAGTCCATTTGCAGTCAATGGGGTACTCCAGATCTGGATCTCTTTGCTTCGGATATGAACTGCAAGTGCCCGAAATATTGCTCCAGAGAGGGAATTGGGACAGCCTCTGAAGAGGATGCCTTCATGAAACGGTGGGACTAGGACTATCTTTACACAATCCCTCCATTTTCCATCATCCAAAAAGTTCTGATCTGGATGCTCCATCACAGAGCTCGAGCTATTCTGATTGTGCTGGTGTGGTCAAGATAGCTGTAGTATCCTCCTCTACTACAGCTGTCCTCTCAATCACTCATGCTACCAGATTCTCCATCACTGCTCCAAATGGAGAACGGACAGCTCCTCCACTCTGACCTGCTCAGCCTCCACCTCATGGCATGGAGATTGACCAGAATATTGAACATGAGTAGGAGGCCTTCCACACGGAAGTCCTATGCCTCCAAATACAAGTGTTTTGATGTCTTCCTCACCTCCAAGTCTGTGGGCCTGAACTGTGTGAGCCTCCAGGATGTTATGGAGTATATGCTCCATTTGGCAGAGACTGGTTTAGGACTTGCATCCATTAGAGTCCATTTGTTAGCCACTGTGGCATACTCCCCAATTGGCTCCGTGGCTTCCTCCACGTTCAGGGACCAAATGGTAAAGCGTTTTCTGAATTGTTTCCGCAACACCTTTCCAACAATAAAGACTCCAGCTGCACAGTGGTCTTTATCCACTGTTTTGACAACTCTTACTAAAGTTCCATTCCTTCGTCTTTTGACTTGGAAAGCTGCTTTTCTGGTGGCCATCACGTCTGCCGGGGAGCAAGTGAGCTTACAGCACTTCATGCAGACACACCATTCACCAAATTCTTTAACAATAGAGTGGTCCTCCACCTTCCTACCTAAGGTCGTCTCTGAGTTTCATTTGGGACAGTCTTTCCCTGCCAACTTTCTTTCCAAACCCAACCTCAGACCAAGAAAAAGCATGGCACACACTTGATGTAAAAAGGACTTTGTTGTTTTACATCAGTAGAACAAGGGAATTCAGAAAGACTCAATGCCTTTTTGTGGCATATTGAGGAAAGTCCAAGGGAGAACCCATCATGTCACAGAGGTTATCCAAATGGGTCTCGTCTGTCAGCCATCTGGCTCATTATCTTGTCTCTCTTCCTCTTCCTCCTCCTCCTCACATCAGAGCACATTCTACCAGAGCTGTTGCCACCTCCACTGCCCTTTTGGAGGGCACATCACTCAATGACATCTGTAATCACCTGGTCCAGACCCTCTACATTTGTCAAACATTATCGGATGGACACTAGAGCCACTACAGATGCCAGGTTTGGGTGTGTCGTCCTTGCCAGAGGGCTCCAGGCTCCATGCCCATGAGGGTCCATCCTGCTTACCTAACATGACCATGTGTGTACATGTGGCTGTGGATTAATCTCATCCAGCTGCCCACCTACCATGTAAGTTTGAGTTTGCTAATCTCCCAAAATTGGGGATTCACAGAATACACGAAGGAGAAAGTTAAGTTGTACTTACCAGTAATAACTTTTGTTCTTCGAGTATGAATTCTGTGAATTCACACTTTCCCATCCTTCCTCCCCACTTGAGCTGCACGGATGCGAAACTTTATTTTATCTTGTGCTTAGCTTAAGTATTAACTGAGGAAAGAACGCGAAATGGTGCCAAAGGGTGGGCAGTATGGTGGGCAGTTCTAACATTCAAACTTTTAATCCAATTAGCTTGGAAGCTCTGGTAGCGGCTCCATGCAGGCACAGAACCCAAAAGTGTGAATTCAAAGAATACATACTCGAAGAACGAAAGTTATTACTGGTAAGTACAACTTAACTTTTTCTTTCTTCTCTTACCCCTTAAGATTACTTCCCTAAAGTAAGAACCAAAGTAGAAACTTGGGTACAAAGAAACCAATTCAGCCATGAAACTTGCAGATTTTGCGCATTTGTTCTGATGTTAAAGTGGAGAGGAAGAGAGCCATGTAAGTAACATTGCTGTCATTAGAAGAAAGGTGGGATATAGATGTACATGACTTTGTGAGATGGCAACCTTTAAATTCAGTCGACTGGTCTGTGATTTCAGTCTTGTCCACTGCCAGTGTATTCTGTACTTTTTTATTCTCAGTCCTGCTGTTTATTTATGTTTGGTATTATTTTATGGCATTTAAAATTTATATATTTGCATTTATTATGTTGTGAATTGCCAAGAGTAGGAAACCTGTTTCTCCAGGAGATAGTATATAAATTGTGTAATTTGTAACTATGATGGTGTAATTTGTATATATTGTGTAGTTTGTAACTATGATTGGGGATTCTGGGGACTTTGATTTGTAATTGTGATTGGGGATTGGGAATTTCTGATATGTTTTTGATTTATTTTTTATTTTATTTTTTGAATTATTTGAAGTGTTGCTGAAATGTTTTAATAATGTCTTGATTTTGTAATTGTGATGGGGGATTTTATTTTATTTTTTGATATGTGATACCTTAATATGATTTGTCACGTGATACTGTATTCTATTTATGCTGTTAGCCGCTCTGAGTCGCTTTGGCGTACAAAATACAAATACAAAATACAAATTTAAATAAATTTAACAAATTTTAAAACTGTGCAAATGTAGTAAACATGTTTTTAAAAACCGAAGTGTAGATTTGAGGGCACTATTAAAGATCCATAAAAGAAGGAAATGCTAGTGAATGACAAGGCCATCCATTCCATACTATGGTATTCTCAATTAAAATTTATAGATGTGAAAGCTGGACAGTGAAGAAGGATGATTAGGGGGAAAGTCTTTTTACTAATAATGTGGTACTGTAGAGATATGTGGATACTAGATAAAATCCAACTTGTACTCTCTCTAGTAATTAAAATAAGTAAACCAAGGCTACCATACTTTGAACATTGTGACTATACAAGGCTTATTGTAAAATGCAATAATACAGGTACTTGAAAAACTGAAAGGCAGTAAGAAAAAAATAAGACTTAACATGGGAGGCATTAATTCAATAAGGTAAGTCATAACCATTGGTCTGCAAGACCAGAATTTTATTAATTCATAAGGCCACTGTAATAAGTCATGGCAGAAAGAAAGACTGCATTCTAATTGGAAGCTTCTCCCCTGTAGATATTTATATGACAAAGAAATGTGTATGTTATCAGCATTCTCACATATTATCTGGTACAGGGGTTCCCAAACTTTTTATGCCATGGGCCTGATCATGCTCCCTGGATAGCTGAGCAGGCTGGACTACACACCCTGGAAGCAGAAGTAAATGTGCCCACCTCCGTGTTTACAACAGCCATGGTCGCATTTACATCTGATGCAAACACCTCTGCTTCCACTTCTGGGTGCAGCAGCAGTGGGCCCCATGAAATGGTGCTGCTGGCTGGGGTCAGCCCGTGGGCTGTAGGTTGGGAACCCCTGATCTAGTACATCAAACATGGCCTTTAAAATCAAACTACAATAAAACCTCGCAGAAAGAGCACCTCGCTTAAAGAGTAACTCGCTTAAAGAGCAGAATTTTCTCTGAATGGTCACTTCGCTTAACAACTAAAACCAACCAAAAACTTGCCTAACAAATAAATTGGGGTTCGCAATACCCAACACCAGAAGTCACAATTGGTCACTTACAATGGTGTTTTGCTTAAAGAGCAAACTCGCTTAAAGAGCAACCCCATGGAACACATTATGCTCTTTAAGCGAGGTACCACTGTATTTCACAACTGTTATTTCATCCACATATGTATAAATTACTATACTATACAAAATGCTCTCACAGTAATTTTTCTCTTTGCTGGGGATATTTAGAAACATGGTTTGGGGAGGGAAGTTGATCATATCAAAAAATAAATCTCAAGTTTCATTTTAAAAAGCAGTAAATCCCAGAATACTTAAGAAGCAAGGCCAAGCTAATTAAACTAATCAAAAATCAAAATAAAGATTGTGGTGTAAGTACAACCTTGAAATACCTTCCTCTGTAACACTAGTCTTAGTCTTACTTCATTATCTTGGAAAGCAGACTACCAGAAACCAGAAAATTGCAACTGGGAGATAGATTTTAAAATGTAGCAGTCAATTTGAAAGAATAAAGTAAGTTAATACACTGACTTCTAAAAATACCATGGCTACATTCCAGTTACTGTATATTACTATGATTGAAATGGGACTTAAATGTACACAACTCTATCTTGGCTGCTTGTCCATTAATTTTACAACAGTGCTTAAATACCATATTTGCTAGCATATAAGATCCACTTTGTTCCTCTTAAATACACTGGAAAAATAGAGCGTGTCTGTACTGTATAGTGGCCTATAGTGGGCTACTTTGGTAATAACAGGGTGTGCCTTATACTCTGGTGTGTCTTACACACCGGCAAATACGGTCATTTAAATTTCATTCTGAGTTACAGCAGTAGACTGATGAGATTTGGAAAAGAGGGTTACTGTTTTATACACATATGTAGTAAATAGCAAAGTATTTTAGCAACATGAAATGAGTTTGGAGCGGATGCAAAATCATATGTGAATTTTGTATGAAGTGATAGACAAGCATATGTTAAATAAATAAGTCACTTGTATACTGTATATGATATATGAATTTTGTATGACGTGATAAACAAGAATATGTTAAATAAAGAAGTAACTTGTATACTGTATATCACATAAACTTGATTGATCACCTAAATATTCAAATCCATTTTGTCTGAAATGTTTCAATTTCAAGACCTCTTAACTCATTACTTTCTGCAGAAGAATATTAGGCTTCACTCAAATGTGCATTTGTACCACTGTTTGCTATGCTGCGAGGATGAGCTCGTTCACTCACTTTTCCTGATGATCAGTTGACTTGATCACAAAATAAATGTATGACACTTTTTTTGAATCATTAAAAAATAAAACTTTATGCAAGTTTGGAACATCAGTTACAGAAGAAGGCCACCTGGGGGGGGGGAGCGGGGAAATATACAGATAACCTAGTCTGCAGTGTTTCTAGAATTTGAAGAAACATCAGATGAGCGTGCTGTCCCGTCCCCTGTCCCCTGCCAACTCACTTCTAAGAAACAACGCCAGGCAAACTGAACACTTCTCTTCCTCTGCAGAGAAGCAGAGGAAGTAAAATTTTGCTAGGCCACTACTAATGCACTGAATCATTGACATTTTAAAAAAAACATTGCCTTTGTGTGAATGCCAGTTGAATTCATGGCAGAGGGCAGTTTCCCAATTGGTACTACAAACTTGGCAAAAATAATTATTTTAATTTAATCTAAATGATTCAGTGCATCAATGTCTAACAGAGTCAAAAACAATAATTTCACTTCCCTGCCCCTCTGGCAGAGGAGTAAGGGAAGTATTCAATTTACTAATAATCCTGAAGCGACTTATTTTTTAAGTCATTTCACAGTACAAAGAAGGCCAGTTGCCAGCAAAGCCTTCCTAGCGACACCAGATAGAACAATGGGAGGAGGCCTTTCTGCCCATCTGTGAGGCCTCTCCCCTGCCCCCACAGAGGACAGTTGTCAGCAAAACCTCCCCAGCGTCAACAGGTAGAGCAATGGGAGAAGCCCTTTCTGCCCATCCATGAAGCATCTCTCTGCCCCTGCACAGAGGAGGACAGTTGCCAGCAAAGCCTCCCTGGTGACGTCAGGTCCAGCAATGGGAGGAGGCCTTTCTGCCCATCGGTGAGGCCTCTCCCCCCTGCAAAGGAAGACAATCTTTGACAGGCCGCTGCCCAAAAAGCAAGATTTTGACAGCATTCAACATTTTGTCACATTCATTTCAAACACTGGAAGCACTGGTGAAGGAAATGACCACTCACACCAGCAATTTTGCCAAGAAAACTGTATGAACAGTAAAAGACAGGACTATGGAAGATGAGACCCTCAGGTCAGAAGGTGTCCAACATGATAGTACAAGTAGCCCCAGAAAGAATGAAGTGGAAGGACAAAAGCAGAAAGGACTCACAGCTGTGGATAGATATGATGATGAAAGGAAAGTCCATTGCTGTAAAGAACAATATTGTATAGGAACCTGGAATGTAAGATCTATGAATCAAGGCAAGGTGGAAGTGGTTAAAAATGAGATGGGCTTTGATATCTTGGGAATCAGTGAACTATAGTGGACAGGGATGGGTGAATTCAACTCAGGGGGCCATCATATTTACTACTGTGGGCAAGAATCCCTTAGAAGAAATGAAGTGGCCATTATAGTCAATAAAAGAGTGAGGAAAGCAGAAATGGGATACAATCTCAAAAATGACAGAATGTTCTCAGTCCAAATTCAAGGCAAACCATTTAACATCACAGTAATCCAAGTCTATACCCCAATCAGAAGAGGCTGTAGCCAACCTTTTTTATGAAGACCTACAGCACCTTCTTGAACTGACACCAAAAAAATGATGTCTTTATCATCATGGGAGATTGGAACATCAAAGTAGGAAGTCAAAAGGTAACTGTAATAATAGCCATGTTTGGCCTTGGAGTATCAAATGAAGCAGGACAAAGGCTAATAGAGTTTTTGCCGAGAGAATACACTGGTCATAGCAAACATTCTCTTCCAACAACCTAAGAGGCAACACTACACATGGACATCACCAGATGGCCATCTTTGAAACCAGATTGATTACATACTCTGAAGCCAAAGATGGAGAAGCTCTATACAGTCAGAGAAGACAAGACCTGGAGTGGACTATGTTTCAGATCATGAGCTGCTGATTGCCAAATTCAGACAGACTCAGAGAAGAAAATAGGGAAAACAATTAGGCCACATAGGTATGACCTAGATATAACATCCCTCATAAATATACAGTGGAGGTGAAAAATAGATTTAAGGGATTAGACTTAACAGACAGAATGCCTGAAGAACTATGGACTGAGCCTAATAACATCGTATAGGAGGCAGCAATTAGAACCATCCCAAAGAAAAATAAATGCAAGAAAGCAAAGTGGTTGTCTGATGAGACTATTCAAATAGCTGAAAAAAAAAGGAAAACAAAAAACAAAGAAGAAAAAGAAAGACTCTCTCAAATGAATGCAAAATTCCAAAGAAAAGTAAGGAGAAATAAGGAAGCCTTCTTAAATGAACAGTGCAAGGTAATAGAGGAAAATTAACAGAAGGGGAAGGACTAGAGACCTCTTCAAGAAAATTGGGGAGATTAAGGGAAGATTTCAAACAAAAATGGCCATAAGGACAAAAATGGCAGGGACCTAACAGATGCAGAAAAGCTTAGGAAAAGAATACACAGAACTCTACAAAAAGGACCTTAACATCCCTGAAAACCACAATGATGTGATCAATGATGTGATCATTGACCTCGAACGATACATCCAAGAGTGTAAAGCAGTGGTGGGCATCAGCAGGTGTAAAGTCAAATGGGCCCTAGAAAGTATTACTAACAAAAAGGCTTGTGGAGATGATGGTATTCCAGTTGAGCTACTTAAAGCCCTAAAAGAAGATGGAATCTAAGTGTTGCATTCAATATGCCAGCAGATTTAGAAAATGCAGCAGTGGCCACAGGATTGGAAAAGGGCAGTCTATGTTCCAACTTTAAAGAAGGGCAATGCCAAATAATGCTCAAATTATCACACAATCGAGCTCATCTCACATGCCAGCAAACTCAGGCTCAAGATCTTACAAGCTAGACTTCAGCAGTATGCAGATCAAGAACTTCCAGAAGTACAAATTTGGTTCCGAAGAGGCAGGGGGAACTAGAGACCAAATTGCCAACATTTGCTGGATCATGGAGAAAGCAAGAGAGTACCAGAAAAATTTCTACTTCTGTTTCTTTGACAACACCAAGGCCTTTGATTGTGTGGATCACAATAAACTGTGGCAAACACTTAAAGAGATGGAAGTACCAGTCCACCTCATCTGTCTTCTGAGAAATCTGTATGTGAGTCAAGAAGCCACAGTTAGGACAGGATACAGAACTACTGATTGGTTTAGAATAGGAAAGGGAGTACGACAAAGCTGTATATAGTCGCCCTGCTTATTTAACTTATATGCAGAGTACATCATGTGTTGTAATGTCACAACAAGTCAGACTCAACTGTGCAACTGAACAACAACAACTAAAGTATAGGAAATTGACAGTAGAAAGAGTCAGAGTAAATAGGGTTGCTTGAGATTGGCTTGTTATTTGGATATGAGGATTGCACCAAACAGCATATTGCTCCTCCTTCTGACTTCAAGCATCCCTGTTTACATTGCACCAGCCTACTCCAAAAGTGACGGTGTAGTTGCAGCCTTACTTCAGTCTTCTTTGCCTTCTCATCCTCCTCCTTTCCCCCCTCCTCTTCATCTTTTACCCCTTTGGGTGCTGATGGGGTCTTAATCCAGTAAAAGTCTTAACATTGAAAAACATTGAAAAGTCTTAGCATTGAAATAACTTTATTTATTCAATCATGTGTTTTACCTGTTCCTATAAAACAATGCTTTCATTGGGAAACCAGAGGTAGGTGGAATAAATTGCAGGTTCAGAAAAATCCAACAGTTAAAAGAAGCACAAACCCATCTTATTGCTGCTTTTCTCCACATGAGACAGGGAGGTGGGGAATATACATTTTTTTATTTTTAATGCAAGTAACAAGTAAACATTGATTAACATCTGGTTCTGTACAGGAAATTCACGACTTAGTATCAGCTCCACAGGAAAATCCAAGAAATCTAGAACTTAGAATACAGGCAGGGTTTCAGATTGTAAAATTTTAAGCTACAGTGGTAGATTTAATTTTTTGGAATAGTAGCCAAGTTTGCCTATGTTTCAAGCATATCAGAGAATAAACAAAACAAAAAAAATATTGTAGCGCTTTTAAGACTAACAGTTAAATTTTAATGTAGAAATATAGAACGCTTCACATCATGACACACAAGTTTGTGAAGTGTTCCATATTTTTACATTAAAATTTAACAGTCTTTAAAGGGCTACAATGTTTTTTGTTTTGTTTATTCTCTGATATTTTTAATTTGTTCATCACATTTGCTGCTACTTTACTGTACCTGTTTATACAAGCTAATATTGTTACTATTTAATTTCCACCTTTTCAATTGCTGTATGTTATGTGTTTATGTATTCTAGCAATTTTACAAACAATATCATAATATAATAAATCAAATAAGCTTCAAGAATCTGTATTACCTTTTCTTTTTTATTCTAGTTATAATGTAATTCTAGCATCTACATGTTTAGACCCCCCCCAAAAAAAAAAATTGTGTACATTCCAGAATCTGTTCAGACATAGAACTATAAATGCTTATAGTATATATAAGACAGAAGGCCATTATTTAAAACACAAAACCAGAACAAATTGTTAATCAGTATTTCAAGCGTTGAGGTCAATGAAATTGCATACTGCTTTTTTGTTATTCCTTCTGAACTGTGACTGTTGTTGTTCAGTCACACAGACTATAAGCACTGGGTTACATGTTCGCCATCTGGTGATCAAAATTAGGCTTCACATGTTCATGTGCATTATGTGCCATCAAGTCAGAACTGAGTTTTAGTATCCCTAATAGGGATTTCAAGGTAAGTGAGACAATTAAGGAATGGTTTTATCAGTTCCACACCATCAGTGAGTTTCCATAGCTGAGCAGGAATTCATACCCAGGTCTCCTGTGTCCTACCTAGACTCTATCCATTACACCACACTAGGTAGATTGATATAATCGTATAAATGTATTCACTACTGAGCTAAAAAGATGGTGAGTTGAGCTGCTGCTGGGTGAAACAGACAAAAGCTCAACATCCTGAATAACTGACAACCTCTGACAGTTAAATGCTGGAGGTTTAAATAACTTCTGGTTTTCTCTGTGCTAATTGTAGGGTCACCATAAGTCAAAACTGACTTGATGGCTCGTAATAATAGCTTTTGGAAAAAAAGAGAGAAACAAATCAAAGACAGTGACAGGAAGAACATAAGAAAGCAGGGAACAAGCATAATAACCAGGAATGCTTGGGATATACTGTATATGTTGTTTATTTTTTATTAAACTACAGAAAAAAAGACAAAAACAAAAAACACAGCAAAAAGTAAACAAATATATTTCTTTTTAGATCCTGCAGGTTTTTAGTAATGTGTATTCCCAGATATTTAAAAACTGATTTTACTTTATTCTTAAATCTTGCTTTAATCAATTCTATTTCCTGTATATCCTTACTAAATAAAGTAATCTCTGTTTTATCCCAATTTATTTCCAACCCTGTTACTTCTTCAAAGCTTTTCAGATCAACATGAATCATATGGGGAAAACCAAAGAAAAGCAACTTACATTTTGGCTTCTGTTAAGGCGCATTCAATTGCTAGTTTACTGTGATAGCAAAAAAAACAACAGTGGTAGAGAAAGTATTGGGGAAATAATACTCTATAAACCAAAAGAGGAAAAGTTAAAAAAAAATAGTAAGAAAACATTGTTTTCAACAAAAAAGTTATATGTATGGGGAAAAATGTGAATCTAACTAAACACTAGCTTTAAAGTCAGCACTATACTGAGCAAGATCCAGCATTTCATTAGACAGAATGTATGACAAATGTGTATGAAATGTGACTAAAACATCCTCTATTTTCTAAATGAAGATATGCATGTTCAGAAGGAAAAATGAGAAAGGCAGAAAGATTCCATTCAAACAAAATAACTTGTTTCCACATATGGAACAGGAAAAGAAAACAAAGAAAATTAAAGCAGGAGAGGCCACAGGTTTCAGAGGTATGAAGGCCATAGGAAGAGACAAGTTGTTTCAGATGGGCTTGGAACGTGAAGGGAATGATGCACAACAATAAACTGTTGGAGAGAGAGAGAAAAGTAAATAGCACATTAAAATGGAGACATGTATTTTCGGCTACAATCCTACACTCTGGAAGCAATTTACAGATTAACCATTTGGAAGCAAGTTGCACTGATAGTTCAAAGTAGGCATATATAAGGTTGCACATAAATATTTATTTATGCTTGTAGCAGTTATAGACAAACCTAAAAGCTTTTTTTTTTGTAAATAAAAGATTTTTCTAGCATAGGATGGTCAAATTTTATGTTATCAATAGTCACACTATTCTGTAGACCTCTCTATCATTGAATCCAAACCCTCTGCAGAAGCAGAAAATGCAGAGATAAAGCATCCCTGACTGATGGGCACCAATTTTTTATCTAAGGAGACTCCACTGCCTTTTAGACCAGAAGATAAATTCACGAGTCCATTTCAGCCTGTATCTCTGGAGTCTGAAGGAGATAATTCCTAAGTTTAGAAACTGACTATTAGCACCTGTAGGAGTAGCTGTTTTCTTATGTATTTTGGTTGTTGTTCAGTTGCACAGTCGATTATAATTGTCATAGATGGAAATGGTAGGTCCTTTTCTCCTCAACCCAGCCACTAAGTTTAGCCCACCTCAAATGTCCTAGGCACAGCAACATTCCAAGACATTGTCACGAGAGATGATGGCTGCCACTGGTTGTCACCATTTTCTGACAGCAGCACAAAAGAAATACTGCTCCTGAGAGAATTTTGGAGGGAAACAAACTGGTAACCTGGCTAACAAGAGGGAGGTCCTCTACTGCCACTACTTGTGGTATAAGGGGGGGAACCCAAGGGGAAATGCTAACAGATAACAAAGAAAGGGCAGAAGTACTCGATTCCTCCTTCAGCTCAGTTTGCCGCCGCCCCCCCCCCCTAAAAAAAAGGTAGCTTATAACCCTCCAGGTAAGTGTGAAGTACAAGAGGAATGAGCAATTGTAGCTTGAGATTAATATATAAACAGTTAAGAAATACCTTATTACCTTGAATGAGTTTAAATCCCTAGAACCAGATGTACTGTATCCAGGGATATTGAAAGAACTGGTTGAAAAGATCTCAGAACCACTGTTCTGTCTCTTATTTTCTTGAAATCATGGAGGATGGGTAAATTACCAGACAATTGGAGGAAGGCTAATGTTGTCTGTATTTTTAAAAAGGGCAAAGAGAAAGAAATTGGGATCAACAGCCCAGTCAGTCTGATGTCAATCCTGCAAACTAATCTGATTTTATTTTCTGAACAGGTGATTTCCATGGTGGAAAGGTGAAGGTCACCCTTATTCGAAAGCCAGTCTTATCCGACTCTAAGGTTCAGTGCTCATCTCTGTTTCATGGCCGAAGAGCCAGTACTGTCTGCTTCTGCAGATGTTTCCATGATCACGTTGGCAGGCATGACTAGACACTGGAGCACACGGAACACTGTTAACCCTCCCACCAAAGTGGTCCCTAATTATCTACTTGCAATGAATTAGATGATGGAGTGCCAGGAATACTTGTCAGATTTACAGATGACATAAAATTGGGAGGAAAACTAATACCTTGGAGGACAGGAACAGAATTCAAAAATATGTCAACATGCTTGAACACTGGGCTGAAACCAATGGAATGAAATTTAATCAGGATAAGTGCAATTTTTACACCTAGGGAAAAAGAAGCAGATGCACAATTACAAGATGGGCGATACTTGACTCGGTAATACTGCAAGCAAGAAGGATCTTGAAATTGTTGTAGATCACAGGCTAAGTATGACTCAACAGGGTAATATGGCTGCAAAAAAGCCCAACATTGTTTTAGGCTGCATTAACAGAAGCATAGTATAAAAAAGTGAGGGACTAGTCTCCCTATATTCTGCACTAGGTAGACTACACACCTCCCCCCAAAGGATCATTTCCTTGCAGTGGCAAGGGGGCTTGTGTGATTCAATGAAGCTATGGGCTATGCCATGTAGGGCTACCCAAGACAGGCAGGCTGCACAAAATATGCCAGCAATTTGAAATTTGCAGGAGTGGCCACAGGATCTTACATTCCAATTACGAAGAATAACAATGCCGAAAAATGTTCAAACTAGTATACAATTGTACTCATCTCACATGCTAGCAAGGTCATGGTCAAGATCTTACAAGCTACGCTTCAGTGGTATGTGGATTGAGAACTACTAGAAGTACAAGCTAGGTTCTGAAGAGACAGGGAAATTAGAGACCAAATTGCCAACATTCTCTGGATCATGGAGAAAGCAAGGGAGTACCAGAATAAAGGTCTACTTCTGTTTCATTGATTATGCCAAAGTCTTTTACTATGTGGATCACAATTAACTGTGGCAAGTCCTTAAAGGGATGGGGGTTCAAGGCCACCTTACCTGTCTTCTGAGAAACCTGTCAAGAAGTGACAGAACAAGATATGGACAAAAAATTGGTTTAGAATAGGAAAAGGAGTACAACAATGGTGTATATTTTCACCCTGCTTATTTAACTTATATGCAGAGTACATCATGTGTAATACAAGGCTGGATGCATCACAAGCTGGGATTAAGATTGTTGGGAGAAATATCAACAACCTGAGATATGCAGATGACACTACCCTAGTGGCAGAAAGTGAAGAAGACCTAAAGAGCCTCTTGATGAGGGTGAAAGAGGAGAGTGCAAAAGCTGGCTTGAAACATCAAAAAACCAAGATCATGGTATCCAGCCCCATCACTCCCTGGCAAATAGAAGGGAAAGTAATTGAAGCAGTGACAGACCTTACCTTCTTGGGATCCAAGATCACTGCAGACGGTGACTGCAGCCATGAAATAATAAGATGTTTGCTCATTGGGAGGCAAGCTATGGCAAACCTAGGTAGCATAATAAAAAGTAGAGACATCACACTGACAACAAAAGTCCCAGTAGTGATGTATGGCTATGAGAGCTGGACCATAAGGAAGGCTGAGTGCAGAAGAATAGAAGCTGTCAAACTGTGGTGCTGTAGAAGACTTTTGAGGGTCTCCTGGACTGCAAGATCAAATCCATCAATCCTAAAAGGAATCAATCCTGACTGTCCTTAGAAAGACAGATACTGAAGCTGAAGCTCAAATACTTTAGCAACCAAATGAGACTCAACAAAGAAGCCCCTGATGCTCAGAAATATTGAAGGCAAAAACAGACGGGGTAGGGGCAGAGGATGAGATGATTAGACAGCATTGTTCATGTGTGATGTGTGGATCTGGGCAGACTCTGGAGGATGACAGAGGATCCTGGTGTCTGTAGTCCATGAGGTCGTAAAGGGTTGGATTCAACTGTATGACTAAAGAACTATATCATATCTAGAGTACTGTGTCCAATTCTGGACAGTGCTCTTTAAGAAAGATACAGAGATACAAAGAAGGGCAACAAGGATGATCAGAGGACTGGAAATCAAGTTATATGAGGAAATACTGAAGGAACTGGATATGTTTAGCCTTGAGAAAAGGAGACTGATAACACTCTTCAAACCTGAAAGAAAAATAATAAAAAAGGGCAGGATCTGTTCTCAATCATCCCAAAATATGGGACAAAATAAAGGGTTGAAACTGCAGGAAACCAAACATAGGCTGAATAGCAGGAATAGCCAGCAGATTTGGAAAACACAACAATGGCCACAGGATTGGAAAAGATCAGTATACGTTCCAATCCCCAAAAAGGGTAATTCCAAAGAATGTTCAAATTATCGAACAATTGCGCTCATCCCACATGCTAGCAAGGTGATGCTCAAGATAATACAGGATAGACTGCAGCAGCACGTGGTGCAGGCGGGGTTCAGAAGAGGCAGGGGAACTAGAGACCACATTGCCAACATACGTTGGATTATGGAAAAAACAAAGGAATATCAGAAACAAGTCTACTTCTGTTTCATTGATTACACTAAGGCCTTTGACTGTGTGAACCACAACAAAATGTGGCAAGTAATTAAAGAGATGAGAATACCAGAGCACCTTATATACTTCATGAGAAATCTGTACATGAATCAAGAAGCAACAGTTAGGACAGAATATAGAAGGACAGAGTGGTTTGGAATAGGAAAAGGAGTAAGACAAGGCTGCATTGTGTCACCCTGCTTATTCAACTTATACACAGAGCACATAATGCGCAATGCAGGGATGGAGAAATCACAATTTGAGATCAAAATTGCTGGGAGAAACGTCAACAATTTGAGATATGCAGATGATACTACCCTAATGGCAGAAAGTGAAGAGCTCCTGATTAGGTTGAAAGAAGAAAGTGCAAAAGCTGGCTTGAGACTCAACATCAAGACAACCAAGATCATGTCAACAGGTCCTATCAGTACCTGGAAAATAGATGGGGAAGAAGTAGAAGCAGTGACAGATTTTACATTCTTAGGATCAAAGCTCACTACAGATGGTGATTGCAGCCATGAAATAAAAAGGCGACTGATTCTTGGGAGGCAAGCGATGAGAAACCTGGGGGACATAGTGAAAAGTAGAGATATCACATTGCAAACAAAAATTCGTATAGTCAAAGCAATGGTATTCCCGGTGGCAATGTATGGCTGTGAGAGCTGGACCATAAGGAAAGCTGAGCGCAGAAGAATAGATGCCTTTGAAATTTGGTGTTGGAGGAGAGTTTTGAGAGTCCCCTGGACAGCAAGGAGAACAAATAGGTCAATCTTAGAAGAAATCACCCCTGACTGCTCCTTAGAAGGTCAAATAATAAAGATGAAGCTAAAGTACTTTGGACATCAAATGAGAAGAAAGGATTCGCTTGAGAAAGCCTTGATGCTGGGAAGGGTGGAGAGCAAAAGAAGAAGGGGGTGGCTCAAAATGAGATGGCTAGATGGTATTGTAGACACAATGGGCACAGAGCTGAGCGAGTTGAGGAGGATGGTGGAGGACAGAAGTGCCTAGCGGACAGTGGTCCATGGGGTCGCGAAGGGTCGGAATCGACTGTGCGACTGATCAACAACAAAGCAGGAATAGAGCTGCATCAAGTTAGAGCAGTATGACAGTGGGACCAAATCAGATACAATTTGATTTGGATTCCTGCATTGTGCAGCGAGAAGGACCTTGACAGCCTAAAAGGCCCCTTCCAACCCAATCATTCTATGATTTCATGAGAACAAAACAATTTGGAACAATTTTTAAAACTGAAAACTGAAAGAGAGTTAGCGATCAAAGGAATGACTCTCCCAAACTGACAAATTAGATCCACTCATTTAAACAACTGCAAAAGAGCACCAAATGCATAGATCTATTTCAAAACAACTCTTTAGTTGCTCTTAAAAGGTAGTCCAGTTAAAATAGCAGTAATTAGAGTCAAACCTTCCTGAAAATATAATACAACCCTCCATCTACTATCTCCTACAAGATATAGCCATAATGAATAGCATCCACAAACAAGTTAGGGTGTATTCTAGGGTAGGGATGAGCAAAAAAAGAAATCTAGGTCTACTAGTAGATCTTTGAGAATACCACAAACATTCTAATTCCAAACTGTTTAGCAGATGCAAGAAAACAGGAATCTCATTTCCAAACTATACTGCTGAAGAAAATTTAAGAATAAACTGAAATGGATTTATTATAGCAGGACCATAATCTCTATTCAGCTCTCAAAAAAAATTCCTTGGTCTGGAGTTCTTTAATTCTAAGTGTGAACTAATTGTTGCTCATTGGACTAGTGAAAAGACATCACAGCATCTTACCCTGAGTTGAACTCTGATGACTGAGTTTTAAAAAGACCATGCTTTAAAACAGGAGTTATCAACCTTTTTATGCCTGGTGTCACATCACACCACTTCAGATTGTTGGTGGACCAGACTGGTGTCCCACCCCAGCTGCCTTTGGCAGTGGTGGCGGCGGGAACACCCCGATTCCCCACCATTCCCCCACACTGCTGCCATCACTGCCAACACTCCCACCTGTGCCACCAGTCCAGCCCGCCAACACTTCCCTCACATCGCTGCAGCCACCACCAACACTCCTCCTCCACCTCCACCTCCACCACCACCACCGAAAACATCCCCTCACACCACCAGTCCAGCCAACAAACAGCCCCCATGCCCCACCACCACTTCCCTGCTTAACGGCCTGCTGTGGGTGAAAGAGGGATCCTGCCTGTCCTTTCCTGCATTTGGCCAGAGCGGCACCCGGGAAGGATGAGGCAGCCACATGCATTGGCTGCTTCTGTTTCAGTTTCTGCTACTGTCACTGCATCCTTTTCCCCTCTGCCTGGCTTGGTATGTACCTAATGCTGATCTGTAGCAGGGTGCCCTGCTATGGAGAGGCATCGGGGACATGGCAAGCAAGGTGGAGGGAAAAATGACAGTGGCAGTAGTGGGAGCAAGGGCACGGGCTGAATGGAATGGCACCACAGCCCAGATCCAGCCCGTGGGCCAAAGGTTGAGAATCCCTGCTTTAAAACATCCAAAGTGGCATGATGTATTGCTGTTAACTGCAACATTCAGCCTGCAACCCTATACCTACCGTACTAAACTGAAAGCAAGTGCTACTGAATTAAGGGATTTCTAAATAGACATGCATAGTACTGTACCGTTAGGCTACATACTAAACACACTTTAAATTTAATCCTGTGGGAATTACTTTCAACAATACGTTGTGATAAGGAATTTAAATCATTAAAATTTCTGCAAAGAACACATACAAGAAATCATTGTTTTAAGGCATCCATCTAATATAAATTAAATTGAAGTTAGAATTATAGGAGAAAATTCTATTAGTATATTAAAGGAGAAACATCTCATGCATGTCAGTATTGCACTAAACACATGCATCTGTAGTTAAAGCAGCATATCCCAGGATGGTGCTGTCCAGACAGTCTGGACTCCCAATTCCTCTTATTCCTGGCCCACAAAGTTGTTTATGAGAACTGAAATACTGAGGTCTTTTTTTTTTTTTTTTTTTTTTTTGGCAAAATACATAACTGAGCATATACAAAAGTATGTATGTGAAAAAATTAAAACCATGCAGAATATCTACAATAACTACTCAGGAAAGCCCTTCAGCCAATTGGTGTCACAAAACTGAGGGGCCTTAAGTTTTGCACACTTTGGAGTCTGTGATTTACAGCCATGCTTCCTGCCACCCCATTCCTTTTGCACAAGAAATCCAATTTTATATTGCACAAAAATTCAGAATGTAGATATAATTTCGTATCAGAAATTATTCTGGGTTGAAGGGGTTTTTGCTGGAGAAACTCCTCTCAGAGAATGCCCAAATGAGGCACCTTTCATGTATACAAGTTCTTTTCCCACCAAAGTGGTCCCTATTTATCTACTTGCAATTTCTTGCTTTCAAACCGCTAGGTTGGCAGCAGCTAGGACAGAGATGGGTGCTCAAACCGTCATGCAGTACCCGGGTCTCCAACTGCCAACTTGCTGGCTTTCCAGCTAACAAGATAAGCTTCTTAATCACTGAACCACAGCAGCCCCAGAATGTAGATAATTCTGGGCAAACTGTGCCCTTCATAGAGTTCCATGACAGCACTGCAGTGGCTTAGGGGTTAAGATGCTGAATTTGAAGACTGGAAGGTTGGGGTTTGACACCCAAGTGCTGCACAATGGATCTTGGGGACATGAGAGGAGCCTCATTTGGGCATCCCCTGAGCAGAAGTTCTCCAGCAAAAATCCTTTCAACCCAGAGTAATTTCTGACCCAAAATTTATTATTTATAGAGTTTCATGGTAATGATTTATAGAATATTAAATGGAGGAGAGACTTTGATATGTTTAGTCATGTTTTGAATGTTACTCAGATTTCCAACATATATTCTGAAGTAGTACAGCCCAGACATGTTTATTTAGGTGAGAATCAGCCTTCTGTAGTTGATAATCAGACACACTCCTGTGTTGGAAAATCTATCCATACCATTTGTTTTATTGAAACAATTCACGGATGACAATTAAGACTGAAAAAATAAAGGATCATTAAGGTAGTTTCTCCAAAGGCTTTTTCAAAGGTTGCCCTAAGCAGGACTCTTTCTGGTTTAAAAACTTCAAGATAATATATTGTTTGTTGATCCAGAGTAAAATTTAAAATGTTATTATCAATATCTCTGTTAAAAAGAAAAGATCAGCAGTTTCATATACTGTATATGAGAAGGGAAACTTGTCAGAGGAATACTGTCAATATTTAGAACCCAACAACTAAGATATTTTACCATAATACTTGCTAAAGAGAAATCACCTCCAAGTTGGGGTACACAGAAGGAGCCTCCATGAAGATTGTGAATAGTTGGGCATACCCTGGATGACAACCTTGTCAGCTAACCCTTCTAACACCAGATCACACCAAAGGAACTGAGGAAAGAAAGGTCTTTGTCAAAACCAACCACAATGATCTCAATCAATATTGAGGGACTTTCGAGTAATAAGAGTGTCCTCCTTGCAGATATGTGCAGAAAATACAAATGTGGCACAGTTCTGCTTCAAGAAACACATCGGACAGCAAAATACAGACCCAAAGTGGCTGGAATGGAGCTAGTGATTGAAAGACCTCATGATCAGTATGAGAATGCAATTTTTGTTAGATCTCGCCTCAGCATAATATCAGCTGCATTGACGGAAACAAACAACATTGAAATTCTCACCTTCCAAACCCCACAATTCTCTGTTACCTCTAGCTATAAGCCACCAGAAGCAAATTTTAGTTTTAATGAACCAGGCAATTTTACTTATGACCAAATAAACTTTGTTATTGGATATTTACTTGTTCATGATCCTAAACTGCCCGTATCCTTGAACAGTGGTAGATGGAGGAGGGGTATAATCCAGACAACAACTTTGTTAGCAAGAAAATAGCAGCACAATGCATGAAAGCTTTTGATTATCCGATCCCACACACTCAATACAGGCCCATCATGTGCATAGTAAATGCTTCAGTGAAACTCCAGGAAGTGCCTTTTCACAGACCAATAGAATCGGATAACAATTCTGGATAATGATTCTTAACATTATCCGAGGCAATGGTCTGTGGGTGTTGGGTGGTTTGGGTAGAACTACCCAATCCACCCCCACCCGCAGCGGTCTCTGTGACTGCAGTAGGGCCAGGGAAAAGCACATGCCTTTCCCCCGACCCTACTGCAGTCGCAGAGACTGCTTGCGTCTCTTTCCCTCCCTGTATTTAAACTACAGGGAGAGGGAAAGAGAGACGTGATTGGGTCTCTAGAGAAGAACTGTCACTGTTTAAATACAGGGAGGGAAAGAGACACAAGCAGTCTCTGCGACTGCAGTAGGATCGGGGGAGAGGCGCGTCTTTCCCCGACCCTATTGCAGTCGCAGAGACCGCTGTGGGTGGGGGGTGGCTTTAAAGGCAGGGAAGAAAAGAAAGAGACCCGATTGGGTCTCGTTCTTTTCCTGCCTGCCTTTAAAGCGGTTTGTCCCTGAAGTCAGGGCTTTTTTTTTTTAGCGTTGTTCGATGCATGCATCGGACAACGCTAAAAATTGGATAATGTCATGTCTTGTGGAACCAAGTCATAACGTTATCCGGGGTATTACTGTACAGTTAAACCCTGGGATGTGATTGCCCTGGTTTACATTTGCCGCAGTTTATGACAGCAAATTTAATAAAATTAATGCCCCAGTTAATGGGTTTTTTTTGTTTATGACTGAAAATTACACTATTTTAAACTCTAAAATGGTGGTTGGTGCCATTTTAGAGTTTAACACTGCACCCGCACCCTCCATCAGAAGTTGCAATTCATCTCTTACCGCTGTGGAAGTGCTGGTGGCAGCGGCAGTGTTTTTGCCACTATTTCTGCACTGTCCTCCACCTCTACTGGCAGTGGAAGAGTCTGGGGACCTTATCAGCTCAGTTCTGACCTTAATCTGAGCTCCCTGGGCAGCGCTATATCCAGGAATGTGCAGCTCCCCAGAGCATGCCTGGGGGAGGTGCACATTTTCAGCTGTAGTGCTGTCCAGGGAGCTCAGACGAAGGTCAGAACTGAACAGATAAGATCCACAGATTCTTCTGCTTCTGTTGGGGTGAAAATGGGTTCCCTCGGTGTCTGGACAAACCACTCAGGAAGAAGTAGCAGCATGGAAAAGGTAGGGAGATTGCTTTGGCGCTTTTGTGAGGGCAGGGGACAATCGCATCTAGCATTTTTTGGCTTTTTCGGACGGTTTTTGGAAATCTTTTTTTGATTTTTTTTTGCCCAGTAGGGACAGTTTCCCCTTTGCAGGGATGGGGGAGGATCATGTCTGTCATCTTTTGGATGTTTTGGTGGGGTTTTGTATTATTATTATTATTATTATTATTATTATTATTATTATTATTATTAGTAGTAGTAGTAGTAGTAGTAGTAGTAGTAGTAGTAGTAGTAGTAGTAGTAGTAGTAGTAGTAGTCTGGTCAGGACTTTTTAAAAAAATGTTCAATGCATTCCTATGGGAAAGCATGCCACGGTATCCTTCTGGGAAGGCTCCAAAGATTGGGGATCCAAGGCACTGTGTTGTCTTGGTTTTCCTCATTTCTGAGAGGCTGGACCCAGTCGGTGTGGTTGGAGAGCGAGGTGTCCAGCCCAAGGCCCCTTTGTTATGGGGTGCCTCACGGCTTGGTACTCTCACCTCTCCTATTTAACATCTACATGAAACCACTGGGTGAGATCATCCATTCCCACGGGGTGAGGTATCATCAATATGCAGATGATACCCAGTTATATATCTCAGCCCGTGGGGACCCTAACGATGCAGTGGAAATCCTTTCCAGGTGCCTGGAGGCTGTTAGGGTCTGGATGGGGGACAACGGGCTACAGCTGAATCCTGACAAGACTGAGTGGCTGTGGGTCGGGGGTCCTGCATTATCTCGGGAGCCACCATCTTTGGTCCTGGATGGGGTGGTTTTGCCCCAAACAGACCCAGTCCGTAACTTGGGGGTCCTCCTGGACTCATGACTACTGCTCGAAGAGCAGGTAGCAGTCGTGGCTAGGAGTGCTTTTGCACAACTTCATGTGATTCGCCAGTTACGCCCGCTCCTAGATCGAGACTCCTTGCTCATGATCACACACGCTCTGGTCACCTCCAGACTTGATTACTGTAATGCGCTCTACATGGGGCTTCCCTTGACAACCATTCAGAGGCTTCAACTGGTCCAGAATGCGGCTGCCCGGGTTGTGATGGGGTGTGGGTGGTATGCACATGACACCGCTGCTTCGGGAGTTGCACTGGTTGCCAATATGTCTCCGGGTGCAATTCAAGGTGCTGGTTATTACCTTTAAAGCCCTACATGGTAGTGGGCCAGGATACTTAAGAGACCGCCTCACCCCAAGAACATCTGTCTGTCCCACCAGAGCGGACTGGAGAGGCTCTCTAGTTGTTCCATCTACCAGAGAGGCACATCTCTCTGGCACTAGAAGGAGGGCCTTATCTGTGTCTGCTCCGCCCCTATGGAACCTCCTGCCAATGGAGCTATGTCACCAGACAGAGTTGCGGCCCTTTAGGGAGAATCTAAAAACATGGCTGGTGGGACAGATATGGGGTGCAGAAGGTATAATGACCCCAGCACACTGGATGATCTGAGCCCCTCTCTTTCTCTACTTTTTTATTAGTAGTTGTTAGCATTTGGTGTGTTTTTAATTTTTTTAGATTTTAATTTTAAATTTTAACAGTTTTAAGGTTTTTATATGGAAGCTTCCACTTCCTAATTCTGGGCTCTACCTGCCCAGAGAAGGATAAGACTAACGTCCTCTGGCCAGGAGGAGGAATGCACTTCAGCTGTTTGAGCTGTGTTGTTTTTTCTTATTGTAAGCCGCCCTGCGTCACTACGGCAAGTGGACAGCGATATAAATCTAAATAAATAAATAAATAAATAAATAAATAAATAATAATAATAATGCTTCAGCTTATGTTTTTTTTTTACCATGGAGGCTGTTAGAACAGACATCCGTCATAACCCAGGGTTTTACTGTAGCTACATTTCAATTTGACTTAGGTAAAGATCAAAGCTTGGAATGTTACTTTCCAAAGGACTTCTTACATGACTCATTCTTTTTTGGCAGCCAGGTTGTCAATATGGTTACATTCTTTCTGTCATGAAAATAGTCCAATGCACAACCAAAGTAAAGCTCAAATGAATTAACATAGGTGTTGACTCACCAAATGATCACCGATTCAGTGAGCCTACTCTAACTGTGATTTATTCCTGTATCTCAGTTAATTTGAAGACTTTAGGTTGAATATAGATTGAAATGGCTTTCAAAGTTCAGGAAAAGGGAGAAAAATAAAGTTAAAAACCAAATACATTTTAAATATTGAAATGTAAACACATACAGTATTGGCAGTCATTATCTTTTCACATTAATAACTGTTGTCAGTAAGGAGCTGACAGTTGCATTCAACATATTAGTCAAGTTAATATAACATATTGAGCATTAATAGACAGTGGAAAGGAAAACACATGTAAGACCGGAAAGAGAACAGAGGAAAGTCTGGAATATCTGACCCCTTTTGGTGTCAGAGAAGTGAAGAAAAACATAATTAATGAAACATACGTTTAGATACCAGCTTGGTTGGGTCTGTAACATCTGCTTCACTGTACAGTACAGTTGAATCCATAATGTCTTTGTCTGGAGGAGGATATGGTGGGGGTGGGGGTATCATTAATTGGGGTGGACCACGTGTACTGCCTCTAGGAGGCTTTTGTGGTACATGCCGTCCTTTACCTATAGGGGGAATCAATTGGAATTCACTAATTACTTTTATCATCAAATCAAATATCTACCATTTAGTTGTTTGGTACAAGAGCAGAAGTTACCTTTTCCAAATCATCATCTACAGGTTAATTTTTAGAAAAAGGAATATTCCAAAGAAAAAAGCAGTCTGCAAGCTTAACATATTTATCAAGAAAACTGAAATTCTATAAACATCCATACAGATTATTGTGAGGAATCACCTGCTCGCACATTATATCTTACTTGAAAATTACGTTTAGTGGTCAGAATCCTAGCATAGATTTATCCCAGTATAAATGTATTGGCATAAATTACTGCAGTGAATTGCTGTTAATTAATGAGTTGCTGTTTGCATTCCTAGTCACAAGACTAGTAATGTAAGCAGCAATCTTTTGTATTTTTATGCCAGCATAAACAGAGTGACAAACTGCCATTAGTTAATAAATTACTACTTTCATTCCTCCTTGGGAGATAAGCCATGTAAACTAGCAGCAATTTATTGTTGTGATTTACATCATTTTAAGTAACATTTAGGTTTTAGCCATTAGCTTCTAAGGTACATGCAGCCTTTAATACAATTTATTGATCTGAATGGTTTTTTTGTGTTATAGCTTCCTCTTTTTTTGTTCAAAAGCCCAGGCAGAGAAAACATAATGAAGTATGTATGATACAAAAGAATCAGAATTAGACAATTTCTCTTGTCTAAATCAAATTATTAAAAACTGAGACTAGAATCCTGTTGTAGGTTTTCGACAGGAAATGTGTAATGGCTTAAAGCAGTGGTTCCCACATGAGGCCCAGGCCCCAGAGGGGAACTTCAATTCCCAGAAACCTAATCAGTGCTTTGGGGAATTGACTTAGGTTACTGAGAACTGAAGTCCAAAAACCAAAGGTAGGGAAACTGGCTTAAACAATAGCCATTAACTGGGTTCTATAAGCTTACATAAATTCCTCTAAGAGACTCCGAAGCATGTATAAATCTTTGTAATCCCTTGTACTAGTATGGACAAGCATTTATATCTTGTTCTTCTTCTAACTATCTTCCTAGATATGTCATTCTCACAAATATTTTGTATGGTAGCTTAATATTACCAGTGCACTATATCACTGGTATTGCAGTGGTTTAGTGGTTAAGATGCTGAACTTGACAACTGGAAGGTTGGCAGATAGGCAGTTCAAGAACTGAGTGCTGCATGAGGGAAGCTCCCATCTCTGTCCCAGCTCCTGCCCACCTAATAGTTCAAAAGCAAGAAATTGCAAGTAGACAAATAGGTACCATTTTGGTGGGAAGGTAAAAGCATTCCATATGCTCCAGCATCTAGTCATGCTTGCCACATAACCACGGAAATGTCTGCAGATGCAGGCAGCACTGGCTCTTTGGCTGTAAACGGACATGAGCACCGACACCTAGAGTCGGACCAGACTGCCTTTCGAGCAAGGATGACTTTTACCTTTACTATATCGCTAAGAAGGGATTTCTACAAGAGGTCTCCTTTTAGCCTGTGGATATTTTGGGATGAATCTAAATTGTTAGTCTCAGCATAAGTAACCCATGGAACTAATTATTCTGTTATTCAACGCATAATGCTAAACTCCCTAAAGCTGAATTGGGCTCAAACAACGCAGCTCCAAAAGTTTTATGTGCAGGCTGGCAGAACTACCAAATGGTCCTTGATGCCTTGGTTCTATCTTGGTGCCAAATTTGGACTGTGTTTGAGCCATCTCTTGGACAACCATTTCCTGGCTTGCTTACTGGACCTCACTAGACTAAGCCGTGCACTCCTTCTCAACTCTGGCCTTCTCACCTATTTTGCCATGTTCTTATTGGTTTGGAATCTGGACTGGCTCTTTGCCCTGCTTACAAATTTCCATGGGCTGTATTGTCTCTCATCATTTGGATCCAGATGTTCTTGGTCAGCTACTTAACACTGAATTATATAATTGGTTCACTTTCATCTAGCTTCTTCTAGATATTGATATACAAAAAAAGAGTAAATAAATTTCAAAGCCACCGACAAATTTCTAAATTTCCAAGATCTAAGAGGAAGGATGGATTATGAAATTCAGAGCAATTAAACAGATAATGAATTCCTAAACATTGTTCTTCATCACTGTACATAATAACATTCTTCTGACAGAATATAAATAAAGTACCAATGACCCAGGACAAATCCTAAGCTAATGGACACATGTTGCCTCTTAAATACTGGGTCAAAAAATGTGAGGTAGTTTATGACTATAAATGAAGAAATGAAGCCAAGAGGTTTCTTCTAAGAGAGAAGCATCTTAAGTGCAGGCAATAAGATATGACAAAGTACTGATTTATTCGTACATGCATGACTGGGTTTCCTATAAGATATGAGGCTAAAGTCAACAGATTGCATTTTAAATAGCTTGTGAAACCTTTAACACAACTGTATTTTAATGCTATCATTAATTACTTCTGCTATCAATGATGTATGTCATAACTTTTAAGAATGCATAAATCACATTACTAAAGATATTACCATGTACATCTTAAACTGACCACAGTAAGATTTTCAGATGTCAAAGTTTGTTCCATTTTGGAAGGCAGATAACCTTTCCTGCCATGATCTTTGCAGTATGGTTTCTAAACAGCAAATATTTATAATGCTGCTCATTATAGATACACAATTCAGCTATGAGTATAGCTAGATATGGATTCTGTACCGTGATCTGAGTGCATAAAGAAACAGAAACCATTAGAAGAATACGTACTGTACTGTTATTTTTGGTTGATTTTTACATCCTCAAATTTAAATAAACAGGACTTCAAAGTGTTCACCTTTGGGCATACTTTACAAATCTACATAGCTCAACTGATCAAAACCAGATGATAATCCAACTAAATTAAGCATTTTGAAGTCCTACTAATTTTAATTACATAATAAATTATAGTTGAGGTTGCAAATCTATATTGATTTATACAGGTGTTCAGGCCAAATTAAATCAACAAAATTTACTTCTAAGGAGACATGTTTAAAATTGCTCTGTACACAGTAGGATCTGAAAATATTAAATTTCATCTTGATTATATGCTATTCTTGTACAGCAGCTCTGGCTAGTATACAGAGGGGAAGCCAAAATATTTGAAATGTAACCTAACATTTTACTTTTTTCTAAAATTACAAGAACTGGCCACTCTGGTAAAGTTATTCAGTGGTTACATATAATATCACAACATTATTTCCAGACTTTCCTTCTGTCATACTGAAAAATTTCCAGATTACATAGTTCCTTATCCATGGGGGAACATTTGTGTATTATTAGCAAAGCAGCACATCACTTGCAGGTCAGCACATGCACTGCGTTCAAAGTGAACTGTTCTTACCAGTTGTGCTTTTCCTCTTGTCTTCTATTTCCTCTGTTCTCTCTGGCATTATAGGAATTGGTGGGAGTGGTGCACGTCTTTTTTTCTTCTGAAGATCATTCTGTGATGAACCTTGGGACATCTGACACACACAAACAAAGGAGAAAAACTGCTTCAAATACACATAATGGGCTCAGTGTTTACAAGTGATATCTGTCTCTAAATGGCCTTAAAATAGAATCTTAGAATAACTAAGTGGGAAGGATCCTTTTAGGCTAGGGGTGCCCAAATTTTTCAGGCTGCATATGGGTGCATTTTACTTCCACTTCTAGGAGTGATGAGCACTTTGTGGGCCAGATAAATTGGCATTGAGGGCCAGATCCAGCCCCGGGCCAAAGTTTGGGCACCCCTGTTTTAGGCCATCAAGTCCAACCCCCCCCCCCCCCATGCAGATCTGACAGGTAGTTGTCCAACTGTCTTGAACGCTTCCAGTATTGGAGTGCTCATCATCTCTTAAGGTAGTTGGTTCCATTGTCATACTACTCAAACCTTTTAGAGATTTTTTCTGATATTCAGCCTATATCTGGCTTCTTGTAGTTTCAACCTGTTATTACAAATTATGCACTCTGAGATAATCAAGAACAAATCTTGCCCTTCCTCTTTATGATTATAATTCAGGCATTTGAAAAGTGCTATTATATCCCCTCTCAATCTTCTTTGCTCAAGACTAAACATGCCGTTCCTTCAGTCTTTTCTCATATGGGTTGGTATCATCCTCTGATCATCCTTGTTTGCTCTTCTCTGTACCTGCTCTAGTTTGTTTGCATCTTTCTTAAAAAGGAGTGCCCAAAATTGTACACAGTACTCTAGATATGATCTACTAGTATAGAATGCAGAGGGATTATTACCTCATGGATTTTGGAGACTATACTTCTGTTAATGTGCCCTAAAACAGTGTTGGTCCTTTTTGCAGCCACATTGCAGTGTTGACTCATACTTAACCAATAATTCACAACAATTAAAAGATCCTTCTTGCTTGTAGTATTACTGAGCCAAGTATCCTCCATCTTGTTACCATACATCTGGTTCTTTTTCCCTTGATGTAAAAGTTTACACCTCTCCCTGTTAAATTTCATTATGTCAGTTTCAGCCCCAGTGGTCATGCCTATTGAGATCTTTTTGAATTCTGCTCCTGTCTTCCAAGTTATTAGCTATTCCTCCCAATTTTATGTCATCAGCAAATCTGACAAGTATTCCCAGTACTCCTTCATCCAATTCATTTATGAAAATGTTGGAGAGCACTGGGCCCAGGATTGAGTCTTGTGGTACTTCACTTGTTATCCCCTCCCAGCTTGTGAAGGAGCCTACTCTCTGAGTAGGGTTCTGTAACCAACTGTATATCTACCTGACACTTGTGCTATCCAAGCCACCAGTTAGCTTACTAATCAGAATATCATGGGGCTTTTTGCCAAAGGTTTTGCTGACGTCAAGATATATTACATCAACAGTATTCCTCTGTCCACCATGGACATCACCCAATCAAAAAATAAAATCAGATTAGTCTGGCAGGATTTATTTTTGACAAATCTATGTTGGCTTCTAGTTGTTACTACATTGTTTTCTATTTGCTTGCAGAATGACTGCCTTATAATCGACTCCAGAATTTTCCCTGGGATTAACATTAGGCTGGTTGATGTGCAAGTTTCCCAGTTCTTTTTGCCCATTTTGAAGATAGGGACATTAGCCCTCCTCCAAACATCTGGCACTTCACCCGTCCTTCATGATTTCAAGAAAATGACAGTGCCTCAGATATATCTTCAGCCAGTTCCTACTTAGATGCAGTTCATCTGGTCCTGGGGATTTGAATTCCTTCGAGGTAATTCCTTAAATAATTGTTTATCAATCTCAAGCTGCAATCCTGCCTGTTCATCTTGTGCTTCATAAGCTACCTTTTGGATGGGTGAGTGGGTGGGAACTGAGCTAAAGTAGAAATTGAGTACAGTACTTCTGACTTTTCTTTGTTATCTGCTCTCATTTCCCCATCCTCATTGAATAGCTGAACTACTACTTCTTTGCTTTCTCTTTTATCCCTTTGGGTTTCGAGGGAGATAGAAGGTTTTTGCTCTCACACTTCTAGCGACCTCCACTGACGTTATTTCATGTTTTTGTAATATTTATTTGATGTTATCTCTCAACCGTCCTCTGGGACTGCCCCTTGGTTTTCATCCTTCTTTTCTTTTCACATATGTCTTGTATGGTATGGAATTCCAAGACATTCTTTCCAAATGGGCAAAGCCAGACTGTGTACTCATGATCAAGTGACACAGTCTGAGGGCAACCTCAGAAGAAGGGAATAATAAACCATTCAATACATTATCTGCCTAGAAATTCATGGAAATGGTTGCCATAGGCTAGAATGGACAACAATTATTTTTACTACACACCAAAACATTTTTAAGATTGACTAACAAACAGAAGTATTCAAGTGTTCTCTTGACATCTGCAGACACGAGAGTTTCTTTAGGGTAGGGGTGGCCAACCTGGGTACTCAAGCTGTTCTTGGAGCTCAGTTACCAGAAAGAAGCCCATGTCAGCACACCTGCTGATCAAGGCTTCTGGAAATTGAAGTCCAAGAATAGTTGGAGCACCAAGCTTGGTCACCCCTGCTTTAGGCCATTTTTACTATAACAGAACTAAAACTGATGAAACTCAAACTGTTATATTTTGGACACAACATAAGAGCATTTGCAGGAAAAGACCATAATTCTAGGAAAAGTCAAAGGCAGCAGAAAAATAGAAGACCAAATATAAGATGCATTGATTCCATAAAAGGAGACACTCATGTGATATAATATTTTCGAAGCCACTCATTCATAGGGTAACCAAGAGTCAGAGGTGAAACAACAGTCATAACAAACTTGAAGTTTATCTTCTGTTTTTGCCAGTGAATAACTATTATTGCTGTTGCTATGGCAGAAATCAGAGACTGGCAATGAGAATACAAAAAACTGACTTACTGAAAACCAGATGACAAAAATAAATCCAATTGAGATAAAATAGTTTGGCTGGAGATTAAGTGACATGAATAGTTATTTCTCTCTAAGAAATGCCTTCTAATTCTTTAAAATTCTGTAAGATAGGATTCATAAGGGGTGAAATTAAAATGGCATAAGAAGAGGTGATTAAGCAAAAGAACTACAGTAATATCTCAGATAACGCTAAGACTTGGTTCCACAAGGGTGTTATCTGATTTTTAGTATCCGATGCATGTTAAAATCCCATGGGATGGATCAGATAACGTTAAAGCTCCATAGAGATACATTGTAACCGCACAGGCTTTAGCGGTTGTTATCCGATCCATCCCATAGGACCTTAACGTTATTTGATCCAATTCTCCTCCCCAGGTTACTTAATGTTGTGCGATTTTAGTGTTATCCGAGGTATTACTGTAATAGAAATTCTGCTTTTCTTTCCCCAAAAGTGTCTTTGTTCTTTTCTGCACTGTAGGAAACTGATGGACAACTCTAGGATATCCTTCTTGCTGTCATGTGTATTCTATGCAACATTCTGGGACTAGATGGATGAAATACAATATAGTAAACACTACTTTAATGAATTACTTGTGATAAATGTCAATTCTGTCAGTCTCAGAGACCCATTTGAGACTTTGCAAGGATAGTCATGTTTGCATACATACAGTATATTGGTCCCATTTATAAAATTATATTCTCTGTTTATGCATACACACAAATACAACAAGGGAAGTAAAGCAACTTTTTGATAATTTGCATGCTAAATATGGAAGTAGTAATCCATTGCTAGTCTCTGAAGCTAAACTGTTTTTCATTTCTCATGCAAAGCAAAAAATACTTTGCATTTTAAAGAAATAAATCCAATTTGCTTCATCATCCTCTTAAGTCTTAGTTAATTGCTATGTAAAGTACTTACAAACATAGAAAAGAACTTGAAGTCTTATTTTAATTTATTTACTCATTTATTACATTTGTTTATAAATAAAGCTTAGTTAAAAGCAGCAATTCAACTCTATTAAAATACGTATAGTTCAAGACTGGGTCACTGAATTGATAAAACATGGCTTGGTAGTTGCAACCTTCGTAATTCTAGAAGGCTAAATGTAAATCACAAAAACACAAGGAACATTGTGTTTCTGCTTCACATTGGCATATAGCAAGACAATAGAAGCTGAAAATAATTTGTTATGGCTGGCTGCTTCTTTTATAAAGAAATAAAGCCTTAATAATGTTATCTGAAGCCATTTTGCATCTAAAAATATTTTAAAAATAAACAATGCTTTCCAAGTACTGTACTGTATAACATATTCTCTGCTGTCCTCAGCAATCAGTTCAGTTTTTTGGTAGCACTTTACAAGAGCAATTTTTGAAGTTATCAGGTGGCTTTCTTATTACATAGTACTGTAACAACAGAAATGTGTAAGGCATCTGTATCCGCTGTTTCCTAAGTGGTATAGTTACAGTATTTATCTCCAGGACATGAAATAAACAAATAGTAAGCTAATGAGAAGATTCTTTTATTTCATTTTCATTTCATTTTTCAATTTATATGCCGCTCTACTTCGTGAAAACCAATTTAGGGCAGCTCACAACATACAACTGAATACAATGTAACAGTTCAATAATACAATATCACAGTATCATAAAATACAGTACAATAAAATAAATATAAACACAATATAATCAGAATACCATCCATAAACAATACTTAGTACAGGATAGACAATAAACAATATAATCACAATACAATCAATACCCAATACAAAAATTATACAGTAATCGATTTGACAATATCTGTCTGTTTGGGCTGGCTCCGGGAGCATCTGTTGGCGGCGGCGGCGAGGGCAACGAAACTGTCCAGATTTTAAAGCTCCCACCCTGCCGCTCAGGTGTTCCTGCTCCTCATCATGTTATTACCTTCATATTTTAATTAGCTACAACTATTAGGAAATGCTAATGTCACAGATGTTGAATATCAATGCCAACTTAGAGTAGAGTAGAAGCTTTGCATACAGAAGAGCTCACATTCAGTCCTTGGCATGTCTAGTTAAACATCTAAAATCAAGGTTATGTATATACAATTCAGAGACTGCCACATAACAGGTATCTTAATCTATTTCAACATAGTCACAAAGAATATGACAAAGCCAGACAAATATTTCATATGAAACAGGTCACTGCCTGAACACCATCCCATTAAATAGACATAATTTAATTTCATTATTTCTAAAATTGTGAGGAGGATGCTCTAGCTGTCCCTAGAGGGCCATCTGCCTAAGCCCCATGCCTCTCTGGTGGACTACCTAGAGTCCCAGGAAGCAGAGTGGCTTAAGAGCTTTGAAGGCATGATTGCCAGGTGGAAATCTGAAGGATGATGAGAGGGACCTGGAGAGTGGACCTGGAACAGCACAGAAGGGTAGGATTTTGGCTTAAAGGAATAGGAGGACAATGAAAAGGGAGACAGCTCCTCACTGACACTAGACACAGAGGTTGGAGTATTGGGTTGAGGACAGAGAGGAACATCCTCCTATCTTTTGTATCCTTGGCAAAAACTGGACCCTGCTCCCTGGAGACCCATGGACCAGCAAATGGGGGAGCTGCAGCCCCAATAGAGAATGGAAGCACCACAATGGCAGCCCAGGCACCCAGCTAACCCACAACCCATGAAGATGAAGAGGCAGTAGCGTAAGGCGGGTTTCAGTCGCCCGGGACCGCAGGCCAAACTTGCCGCCGCCCCCGGCTCAGCCTTCCCCCAGGTAGGAAAGTCCTACCTTCTGGCTTTGCCAGGCTTGGAGGTGGGGCGGCTGCACACCTGTGAATCTGTCGGCACAGGTGAGGGTCTGGGGCAGTGGAGTGCAGGCCCAGTGGGGAACCCACCGTCAGGGTCCCAGGCACGCGGCCGCCCCGCCTCCAAGCCCAGCAGTGGCAGCTCAGCTGTCTTCAGCAGCAGCGGCACCCAGGCAGGTGGGAAGCGAGGCCGGTGGTCGCCACGGAGCAGCGCCCACAGCCAGAGCAATGCCGGCCAGACCTTGCAGGGGGAGGTCCTCGGCATGGTCCATACTGCTCCAGCCACAGGCACTGGGCCACAACGACCACCAGCCTTGCCCCTCTGGGTACCACTGCCGCCAAAGGCGGACAAGCCCCCCCCCAGGCTAGGAGGCAGTGTGGCCGTGTGCCTAGGACCTCAACGGTGGGCTCCCCACTGGGCGCACACCATGCCACCCCGCCCCAGACCCTCGCCCATGCCATCAGGGTCCCAGGCATGTGGCTGTCCCACCTCCAAGCCCAGCAGTGGCAGCGACACCCAGGAAGGCAGGAAGTGAGGTCGGCGGTCGTTGCGGCCCAGTGGCCAGAGCAGCGCCAGCCAGGCGTTACAGGGGTGGTGGTCCTCTGCTTGGTCGGCACTGGGCCATGGCAACCGCCAGCCTCGCTTCCCACCTTCCTGGGTGCCACTGCCGGGTTAGGAGGTGGGGCAGCCGTGCGCCTGGGAACCCGACAGTGGGCTCTCCGCTGGGGCTGTGCCGCCCCAGCCCAGCAGGCGGTAGGAGGGGGGACCTGGGGAGGAGGGGGAGTGGTGCTCCTTGGCCTCCACCATGCCATCGAGCCCATGCCCTCCATGGCGGGGCCCAGGGCACCGGTGGTGGCAGAGGGTTCCGGCACCCGCCCCAGCCACCAGGAAGTCCGGGGCAGCAGCATCGCCACGCCCTGCAAAGTGGCATCTGGGACACACACACCCCCTGACCCTCTCCCTTGCTACACCTCTGTGAAGAGGTATTGGTAGAATAAGAGACACCAGTAGTGGTTATGACAATGGATCAGGGAATGAGATGAGCTGCTGGGACATACTCACCCTGCCTGAAGGACATTGGCTGGGTGACTTCAGTGATGCAAAATCAGCGAAAAACTGAGGCAAACCAGTGAAGTATACTGAGAAACAGTTAAGGACAATGGCCAACAGGGACTCTAGTGAAGGAAACTAAGCTCACTTATGGACTGCTGACATAGGTGGCTCAGGGTGTTCAGTCACGTGGTATACCCTGATCCTTGATTCTAATAAAGCCCCAACAGTAGAAAGATCATACAGCCTATGATGAAGAAAACCTGGCCAGCCATTCCAACTCTGGGTAGAACTAAGTGTGGTTACTTTAACCCAGTATGTAATCCTTAATGTAAAATTAGATTCTATTCATAGAACTGATAATAGAATTCTAGAGTTGAAAGGGACCACAAGGGTAATCTAGCACAAGTCCGCACCAATGCAGGAACATTTCTTTTCTTCTATTTTCCTACAGAATAACTCACTCTTTATATACATTAAACTTTACTATGTATTTTTGCTGCAAAACAAATTCAAACACTTGGTCAAGCTGCTATCCTTAAGAGCAAGAGAGCACTGTCTCAGGTAGATCAATAGACTCAATATAAGTCTATTATTTTCCATTCTTACTCTTACTCTACTACACTTACTGTTGGACTGAGAGTATAGATAGAAAATGATATCCATAAGCAAATTGCTTGTGTTCAATTACTAAAATAGTTGTGATTTCCTTTTTCTACACAATCTCATTATTAAATCAAGATTATTTCCACCCAAGGAAGTCATTTTGCAACACTAAATATTTTCACATGCATTGAAATGAGCAGACTACACCATCCTGCGGATATTTGTTTTGGCAGGAAACAAAATTGACTTCCTCTGTTTGTCTTAACACAATGTAACCCTGCCTGCCCCCATCAAATCTTCATGATGGTGAGGTGGAGAACGGAGGAAAGAATCTCCAGACAGTTTGTACAAACTTCAAAAGTACAATATATTTAGTTTGGATTTCTCATTAAAATGTTCAAATACGGTGGTGATTGGGGGGGGGGGGGGGGATAGAATACGTTTTGGTTTTTTTATCCCATAGTTCCATATTGAACTTAAGAGGGTCCCTTGACAATATTTCTTCTAGGCACAGATTACACCTGTCCCTGCTTAACAAAGCTGATAGTGATACATGGTAGAAAATTAGGGCCTTGTTTTGTATGTACAGTCAAACCTCGCATAAAGAGTGTTTCGCTTAAAGAGTAACTCGCTTAAAGAGCAGAATTTTCTCTGAATGTTCGGTTCGCTTAACAAATAAAACCAACCAAAAACTCGCTTAACAAATAAATCGGGGTTCACAATCCCCCCCACAATTGGTTACTTACAATGGTGTTTTGCTTAAATAGCAAACTCGCTTAAAGAGCAATGCCATGGAACACATTATGCTCTTTAAGTGAGGTACAACTGTATTTAGATAAATGACATATTCAGTTTATGGTGCTTGCATGTATTAGTTTATAATAGAACCCCGTATAGCGATTGTCCCATACAGTGATGAAATTGCATAGTGATGAGGCTTGGAGGGGGGAAAGCTGTTCCGCGTTGCAATCATTCCTATGGGAAAATCTATATGACGATTTTCCAGTGGGGAAAACTGCTTAGTGCCCAACATCGTTGTACAGTTTTTCCCTTAGGGGAAATCGTTGTACGGATTTTCCCATAGGGAAGATCGTACGACGATGAAAACCGCATAGCAATCAGCTCCATGGAATGGATTAAAATCACTATACAGGGTTCAACTGTAATTGAATTCAAAATATCAGACATGGATCTCTAAGCCGGCCTTTACACCCATTCTCTTCAAACAAAGAAATGATGAATGGAAACCTTTGAAAGATACGGCAAAGTTAACTGCTTAATTATGTGCTTTTAACATTTTTCAATTGAAAAGATCTATAAGTAAGTAAAAACTGAGTTTCTAAATGTAAAAAAAAATTAATAATAATAATTTCATGAGAGGCCAGGCTAGTAAGTTCTTCCTATATCCTACCTGCCTAACATGCCTGAAGGAAACCTTTCTCTACTGGAGGAAAAAAAGGTTGCACAGAACAGTATTTTTTGGAATAGTAGGCATCTGAAGAAGTGGACTTGATCCACAAAAGCTAACAATAAAAATAAAGCAGTTAGTCTTTAAAGTGCTACAGTGTTTTTTATATTTATTTTATTTTAATTTTGTTTATTTTATTTTGTTTTCTGATATGACAGAATAGTATGTTCAGGCATCATCTTGCCAGCTTTGAATGAACCATTTGATGGGAATACAGTAAAACCCCTGCTTATGCAAAAAGGCCATTTCGTAGGCTTTTGCTTAAATCGGTTTTTTATGTAACTCAAAACAAACCCATAGGAAATTGTGTTACGGACATTTATGTAAATCAGGACATTTATATAAATTGGGACATGGTTTTAGCACAAAATCATTATGTAAGTTGAATTTTATGTAACTAGGGGCATTTGCAAGTCGGGGTTTTACTGTATATGTCAAGGTCGAATGCTTATACAATGGTACCTCATTTAAAGAGCATAATGCATTCCACCGGATTGCTCTTTAAGTGAGTTTGCTCTTTAAGTGAAACACCATTGTAAGTGACCAACTGTGACTTCTGGCAGAGGGGATTGCAAACCCCGATTTAGTTAAGTGAGTTTTTGGTTGGTTTTAGTTGTTAAGCAAGGTGACCATTCAGAGAAAATTCTGTTCTTTAGGCGAGTTACTCTCTAAACGAGGCGCTCTTTATGCAAGGTTTTACTGTATCTTGATCTCAGCCAGCTGGACAAACTGCTAACCCCCTGGCTATGGACCTGCTTTTATGCCACCAACATAAGCAGCTAATATCATAAAAGTCATTGGTAAGTGATTGACATGGAAGGAAGAAGAGAAAAAGACACAAAGAGAAGTTTGTTTACAACTATTTTGAATTTAACACTATAGCTTTTATGATTGAGCTAACATAAAAAGTGAGTTTCTGAATACTTTCCAAAAACAACCTCAGCATGTTACAATACTGTACATTGAAGATAGCTGGGACATGAATTTATGGGAGTGAGGATCAAGTCTTCAGAAATGGGAAAAGGCTTCACATGTGATATGGTTTGCTCATATGATTAACACTAGATCAAGGAGTCCTCTAATTATAGATCTTATCTTTCAAAGAGAGTGTGACCTCATCCATGTCAGACTGAAACCCAAGCCTAAGCCAAATATGTCTTTAAAAAAAAAATAACATTATTGCTGCAATTACTTTTTAAATGTAATACAATTGATAATGGTTGTAGAGACCTTACTCACTGGCTCATTCAAAAGAATAGTCAGATTGGTAAGCACACAGGTTTTAGAGCCTTTTCAGTTGCAACCATTGCTGGGGAGCTATCTCCCATGGGATGAACATTTAGCCCTATTCTTACATTTTTCAAATTCATGTCTGTCTCCTACTCTGCTTTCAGTAATGATGGTAGCCTGTGTTTTAAAATACCACTGTCAATTACTGATGTTGTGTTTTCTGAGGAATGCTGGCCATCATCTGAGCTTTTTCAACTTTAATATTTTAAACTCAGCACCTTAACCACTAAGCCACTGTGGCCCTCAAAAGATAGTGAATAAGTATTAATATAAATAATATAAATATTCAGTAGAGTTATGATATTGTCTTCTGGTCTGTGGTTTTTTCCAACAGGAAGACTTGGAGAGTCTTAGTCATTCACAACACATAGTACAGGGCAAGATGGGCAAACAGATTAAATATATTTAAGAAGGCTTCCCTTGCACCTAATTTCAGCTTTCCATCTGTCATACAAGCATCTTAACTATTCTGATACTCCAGTAAATCCCACACAATTCCTGAATACTGCTAATTTTATTCAGACATAGATATGTTCTTAACTATTACAGGAATTCCATCCATCCTCAATTATGAGGTTGATTAAAGTATGCAAACAGGAAAAGTCCAGAAATATGCATTCTGCAACAGCTTGTTCTTTGTCAGTATGTTCTATTATGAAATTTAGTTTCACATTATTCTAGGTTACCGGTACATTTTTTGTTTTCATATTTTTCTAAGAATGAAATTCTCTTGGATTAACCTACCAGCTGGTTTATACTTGAATATCTATAATTTCTTAACCTGTGTAGATGTCATATGCCAAATAAAATAAATTAGTAGGAACAGGGAAAGTTTGATTGAGATGGAAATAATATTAATACTCATTTGTAATCTAAGTATTATAAATGTGGCATCACAACAATAATGGTGAACCTCATGAGGTAAAACATGGGACAGGAATCTGAATAACAATGCTTTACAAAGTATGTAATATACAAGTCACAACACATCCTGAGCTTTTCAAAGATGTTCAAGAAGTCATTTCATGCACATGCACACATGTATGTCTCTCTCTTTAGAAAATTACATCGGCTTTTACAATTCTATGGTAACTGCTTTTCTTCCATTTTAGTTATTTGACTTATAAACATGCATAGCATTTCTCAAATGTTTTTCATTTCATTTCTTCCTGGGAATAAATGCCTTATGCCTTTCATCCTTGCAATAGACACACACATCAACTATACTTCCTTCAGAGCCAACATTGTAGCACATCTACAACCTCAAAACAGAAATCATTATTAGTATCTATAACATATGTCCTTCTGACACATGATATTTAGAATTACTGTAGGTTTTCAATAGCTGTTTGGTGAAATTAATATCTGAGTACCACTGGGGATTTTACACTGGCATTAATATTTGCAATGATAGCTAGTATAAGTACAACTGATTAAAGAAGAGGGTTCACCATTTATATAATAACTACAATTCATATTACACAAGAAGAATTTAAAAGACTAGGCCCTTTTTGCATAGTCACACTAAGACTATAAGACAAACAAAGAAGGAAGGCAAAGAAAAATGGTCCACCTCATACTTAAGTTGAGCAGTAGGGGTCAAGCTACAAAGATCCTGTCAAGCTACAAAGATCCTGTAATGTGGGGATGATAGATCTTGTGGTCAGACCAAAGAAGACCATTTCCTGTGTTAAAGGCAATAGTCCAAATTAGGGACAGGAGGCCACAATTATTATTATTATTTGCCAACCATTATGTAGAGATAAATTATTAATTGGCACACAATCTTCAGTGCCATCGATGAAGAGAAAAAAGCATATTGCATTTTGGGATGGTAGGATTCCATATTAAAAAAGGAACATGTGAGAAAAGCAGCTTCATCTGAAGGAAAGAGCAAAGTGATTGTATTTTCCATTAAACAGTAGACACTTGTTATAAGCCTGTTCACATACACTTCACGGAACCCTCTTTCCCTTTTGTACAATGATAAATGCTAAACAAAGATTAATTGTTATGTGGACCCCTGAGGTATATGCCTGCACAATTTGTAAGTCTGCTAGCTAAACATCGTTTGCCAGCTCACAACCAAGAGAACCCTGAGCTTTTCTGCAGTGAGCAAAAGAGGAATATTATCAGACACGTTTGAGGGATGTGCCTGTTTAGTTACTCATCAGTTTCTGCCTTTGCAGGCAATGTTTTATTTTTCAGTTATAAGATACAGGACAGTAATATTTGCTGGTTAATTTATTTTGCACTTTTAGCAGTCAAATTTATTAGTTCATAATTTATGGGATTACAGCCACAATTCAATTATTCGTGGCTGCTAGCATACCACCATTGGCATAACTTTCTGTGGTAAACTGACACAAGTTAAAAGTCAGTGTAAGCATTTCCCATTGTATGTCAATCTTGTGAATCAGTATATGATAAGAAATAGACTATCTTAAGGAAACGTGAAATAGGATTTTGGCAAATAGAAATAGATTTCTTAGACTCATCAGCTAAATACAGTAAACTACGATAAACTCTGGATAGCCCAGCATAGAGTTATGATGCAACTTTAGTTATCTCAAGTGGAGTTCACCTGATTATGGATTTGTTTCTTAGGATCCAAGATCACAGCAAATGGTGATTGCAGCTACGAAATAAAAAGGTGATTAATTCTTGGGAGGCAAGCTATGAGAAACCTAGAGAACATAATACAAAGTTGAGACATCACACTGCCATCAAAAGTCCACATAGTCAAAGCAATGGTATTCCCAGTAGTGATGTATGATTGTGAGAGCTGGCCCATAAGGAAAGCTGAGCACAGAAAAATAGATGCCTTTGAAATGTGGTGCTGGAGGAGAATTTTGAGAGTATCCTGGACAGCAAAGAGAACAAATAAATCAATCCTTGACTGGTCCTTGGAAGGGCAAATATTGAAGATGAAGCTAAAGTACTTTGGACACCAAATGAGAAGAGAGGACTCACTCGAGAAAGCCTTGATGCTGGGAAAGATCGAAGGCAAAAGGAGAAGGGGGTGGCAGAGTATGAGATGGCTAGATAGTATTGTTGACACAATAGGCGTAGAGCTGAGTGGTCTGCTGAGGATGGTAGAGGAAAGGGTGCCTGGCATGTCATGGTCAATGGGGTCACAAGGGGTCAGACTCGACTATGGGACTGAACAACAACAAAACAACTCCTGTTTTTATTCCTCTTAAAATTAGACTATGTATGTATTGTACTGTATTTTATTGTATTTATTATAATTGTTTTGCTATTTTATTGGTAAGGTCACAAGACTAATCAATTAATAAACTACTACTCAAAAGAAGTTCGTAGGTTAAATTCAAATGATTTATTAAAAAAACAAAAGAATAGTTGCAACAATGCCTTAGATAACTTTTAGGTTGATTTTTCTGCCCATAAAAATTGGGAAACAAAAGTTTTTACATATAATTATTGTTCTTTGCAACTCTCAGAGTACTATTACTGCTGAATGAATATTTGACTAATCCTGGTTAGTCAAAGTTAAGTACATTTAAGTAACACTGAACTCAGCAGAAGGGGTTATCCTGTACTGTACTCTCAGTACTCTCACTGACATACCGTATTTGCTGGTGTATAAGACAACTTTTTCTCCCCTGAAAAATATGCCTCCAAGTGGGGGGGGGGGTCGTCTTATACGGCGTGTGCACTTCAGTTGGGATAGGCATAGCTGCCCATAGTGGCCTCCTGATGCTCACCCACCTCATTCTACATACCATCCAGATGAAGAAAGAACCTCTACATTACAATTGTGTCTCCCTTTCAAACTGGTGGGGAAAAAGAAAGGGTTTCACTTACTGGTACCTTCTGCCCTTATCTCTGCTCTGCCCAAAATGGAGGAAAAAGCCATGCTTTCTTCTTTGCAGGGGAAGCAAGAGGCTAGGCTAGAGCAACACTTCCTGCCTCAGTGCAATTGACCTGCCCACCCACTTTACCTGCAGCGCCACCACTGGTGGGTGGTGCAAGTACAGTTCTAAAAAAATCAATAAAATAATAAATATTACTGTATTTTAATTACTGAAACTCACTAGCAGTTGCTACATTTCCCACTCTTGGCTTATACTTAGGTCAATCTATTTTCCTGGGTTTCAAGGTCAAAATTAGGTACCTAGGGTTATATTTGGGTTGGCTTATATTCATGTATATACGGTAGATAAATAAGTACCACTTTGCACTTGCACTGTTTTATGTTTACTGTACATGTTTGATAACATACAGCCTTGTGACAGTTTTTCTGCATGTCATAAGCATTTGAATGTAAATTAACATGTTGAAATCAAATCTGATGTTCTTTTACGTTTTATTTGGTGTGTGGAAGGTGTGCGGAAGAGGGGGTAGTCTTATACGGTGAGTATATGACAAACTATATTTTGAGTGGAAATGTTGGGGGGTCGTCTTATACGCCCAGTCATCTTATACACCGGCAAATATGGTACTTGGGTTGCATGCTTAAACAGCACTTTAAGTACAGTACATAGTTAGCAATTCCTATTATAGCAAGAAGTGAAATAAAGAACAATTAAAGAAATAGCTGAAAGGATGTCTGGATTACACATTTAAACCAGTTTCAATTGTATTTAATTACTATGATTCCCAATTAATCAGCCATGAGAATAATTTTCTGAAGCTACTGGTGATCTGTTATAAAGGATTCTTGCCATTTTGGCAACACAACATTTTAACAGTTTGGGGTAAAAAGCGAGGCGGTTTAGAATGCAGATGTAAATTAAGTGCAAGACCAACAAATAGTTTACAGCAAACTTGACAGATGAATTTGTTATGTTTCACATTTTAAAATGAAAGCTTGCTAGCTTCATTGAGCCTCCGCTGTGTACAAGAAGTTAGTTCAGAGGAGAACTTAGCAATTCCCATTTTACAGAACCAGGATGCAAAGAGATGCAGATATAATTGAAACTTCTCCACTAAGGGAAATGGATTCACCACATCCTGCCCCAGAAAACAGACAAATATGTATTCTTACTCACAGGAAACTACTAGGAGCAGAGACACTGTTCAGTTGAGGGAACAAAGGAAATGTGTTACATGGGAAATGTTAGGAAGAAATGTCCCACCAGACCTTGAAATAAAAAGAAACCTCCCTTCCTCTATGAAGAAAAGCAAAAACATACTCTTGCTTCCTGATGTCTTGTGATTGAGTGTTGTTTTTTTTCTTTAGGTGTAAAAGGAATAACTAATCTTAACCGCCCATCCTTTTTCCACTAGAGTGTGTTCCTGCCAATAAACTGCTCCTGATTTAAATCAAGTACATAACAGTAGCTAAGACAGAAAGACAAATTATATAAAAGCAAAATCTACAGCCATCAACAAAAAGGCAACTATTTTTGATGGTGTTCTAGAGATATTTACATGTCTGAACTTACAAGTGAGTAGAAAGAGACAGGACTGCACTTGATCACATACAGAACACCAGAAAAATATTTCTCCCCCCCCCCCCCAAAAAAAAAGACATTCAAGAGTGTTCAAATTAACATTGTTTAATTAGCTAAACAGAACAAAGACAAACACATGCAAAGCCTTTCTGCAATATGTTGGTAAATCTTCCTAACTCTTGAATATTCAGCTACAACTTCAATTTCTCCAATCAGCACCTTCATAGTAAATAAGTACAAACCACGTAGAAATTCAGCTAGAAAGCTATACAGTCAAACCTCACTTAGCCAAAAACTCACATAATGAGCCGGGTTTTCGCAAAGCGATTCAACTCGCATAATGAAAATTTTTGCTATGTGAGTTGGACTTTCCCTATGGGAAAACTCGCATAACGAGCGTTTCTAGGGGGGAAACTCGCATAGCAAAAAAATTCAATGTGCGAGTTTTCCCCCTAGAAATGCTTGTTATGTGAGTTTCCCCATAGGAATTTTTGCTATGCGAGTTTGTTTTGCATAGCGAAAAACTCATATAGCAAACAGCATCACAGAATGAATTAAATTCATTATGTGAGGTTTGACTGTATATCCACCTTTGGTATACACAACACTACTACTGTTTCATAAATATGTCATAGCAAAATAGATTCCATATGACCAAACAAAATACTGTTCCAAAAGCAAACAATCCAGAGTCTATGTCATAACTCAAAATAAGATAGCCAAGAGTGACACCTGAAATTTACTGGATTGGTTGTATTGAGTATACAGTTGTACCTCGCTTAAAGAGCATAATGCGTTCCACAGGACTGCTCTTTAAGCAAGTTTGCTCTTTACGTGAAACACCATTGTAAATGACCAATTGTGGGGGGGATTGCGAACCCCAATTTATTTGTTAAGCGAGTTTTTGGTTGGTTTTATTTGTTAAGTGAAGCGAACATTCAGAGAAGATTCTGCTCTTTAAGCGAGTTACTCTTTAAGTGAGGCACTCTTTATGCGAGGTTTGACTGTACAGTACATTCCAATACAGTGGAACCTCCGTTAACGAATGGCTCGGCTAACATAAAAATTGCATAACAAAAGGAAATTACTTTGATTTTTCTAGGTTGCTACAAACCTTAGAATTGTTTCACAAACTGAAGGCAATGTCCAAATTTCTGATAATTGTCATTGATGTAGGGAAATGCTAGAATTTAGCTGCCATCACAGCTATGTACCTCATAAATGTCTTTGATATTGTAAGTAGTCTGAGGGACAACAGTCAAAACTGATGAATCAAACATTTCCTTTGTTAAAAATGAGTGTTGATATGAAATAATATTTCTGAAATCCCGGAAATGCCTGGATGTTAATGAAATTGTTCACTACTTGTAGGACCAGACAGGTTTACATCCCTCTTTGGAATAGCAAACTCTGGGACCCAACCCTTCTCTTTGAAGGAGACAGAGGAGTCACTGCCCCCCTTGTAACTTTGTTAATATTCTTGTAGAGGTTGTGAAATCTCAGCAGCTTTAAAAATCCTTTTGGGAAGCAAGTGGTTGAATTTTATGAGCAAATGTTGGTTGATGATTGGTAGTACCTACTGATTAGTAAAGATTAATCTCCAGGCAAAATAATTCTAGGAAACAGGTGGTGAAAAATCAAAGACCACACACTTTGAACAAGAAGGCTTGTGCTTAGTATAATGCTTATATTGCACTGATGAAGATTGTTGATGTGAACCAGTCAACAATGTATACTCATTACAAAGATAAATACTGTACAGGGTATAATATCAATTTGTTTAGCTGATCTTGTGTATAATAAGAAAATGAAATGAGTCTACAAACAGCCAGTGTAATCTAGTTTATTATATCCAGTGGTGGGATTCAAAAAAATTTTACTACCTACTCTGTGGGCATGGTATGGTGGGTGTGGTCAAGTGGAAAGCCCTGCATTGTATCCGAATTAGGACTACTTTATTTCAAAGCTTGGATGGGCAGGACCAGCCAGAATTTCTGCTACTAATTCTGGCAAACTGGGGCGAACCACTGATTATGTCCCACTAACTGGATTGCTGCCTCTATCATACCTAAGTTTAGTTAGATCAAAGACAATGTGTGACATTTACTTCTATATTATTCTCACTGTCATAGAGTTTTAGAAGATTTTATGAAAACTAGAATGTATTTTTATTTCTATTTTTTTACTTATTTATCTACATTTTTAAAAATAAAAAACCTCTCCTTTTAAAAGTAAGTGTATGCAATCTATTTTCTTTTCTATTTTTTAAAAACAGTATCTGAAAATAAACAAGTTATCCTGTTGCAGGATACTCCTGTTAGCTACAGTTGCATACAAATAGAGTCCTGCAAACAAACATATCTTTTTATGGAAGGAAGTTGATTAATATGAAATGTACATTCTTCCCTGAAAATAGAAGCAATTCCACTATTATCAACTAGAGAAATGAAGGAAATGCAAGATTTTAGTTCCATGTTCATGATAGAATGGACAAGCTATATACAGTACATGTATTGTATGTTATTATTTTTAAACAGTACTCTTGTTGCTTACTTGCAACATAAAGCTTAATCTTGTTCCTTGAAAACCTGACTTTCATTTTATGAAGTTTTTCATAAAACAGTCATTCCTATGATGAAAACTATTTATGTAGGAAGAATTCAAACCTAAATCTATTTGCAGACATAGACACAAATATGAAGGGGGGAAACCTAGAAAGCACTTTCTTGAAAACTACTTGTAAAAAAGCTAAATGTTTTTCAGCCCAATGGATATTATAGACTCAAGCGCTCCCAAACCACTCACAGGGCCTTCCCATCCCCCACAAGTGCTTCCCAACCTAGGGCCTCCCCACCCCCCATGAATGCTCCCCAACCCCCCTGTGGGGCCTCTCCACCCTATAAGTGATCCCCCTCATAAATGCTCCGCACCCCCACGAGTGCTTCTTCACCTTACCTCGCCCAGCCACAGCCTTCTGGCCAGGATTTCAGCCTCCTCTATCAGCTCCCTTTTGGTGGAGGGAGAGGGGTTGTGGGGAAGCAACACCGACCAGGCTGGGCAGGGTGGTGCTTCCCCTCAATCGCCCGTGTGCCAGAAGAAAGGCCTCTGCATGCCACTTCTAGCACATGTGCCATAGGTTCACCACCAGGGTACTAGAGCCTTCTTCTGTGTTCAGTAGAAAGTAATAAATCTTTAATAAATCATCTGATAAATATATTTCATGTTCTGTCCAGTAGCTGCCAGACAGAGAATGAGACATACACAAATATCTTCTGCACATATATTAGGATTGAACAATAAATCTGCCTGCTCATCACTCACCCATGGGACCTTAGAGGGAAATTGTTTAGCTAGTGTGTTTTGTTTTGTTTTTTAAATTACCATTTTTCACATACCCTCATTCATCTACAAAAAAACCCTTTATATCCTGTACTGGCTTGACAGTTCTTCCTTTCAATAACACACAATTCAAAAACACTCCCCAAATATCTTTAAATCTGTTTTCTTTTATCAAACCTTATTTGAACCTTATTTCACTTGTCAATTTGTTTATCATTAATCATGATATTCCAAATCCTTATACCATTCCTTATACCATTCCTCAAGCTGAAAATCAAAATTAATCAAATTATTTATTATAATTAATCTTTGTCACTGCAACCAATATAACAACCAGTTCTCCTTTTTCCCACTATAGCTACACATCTCCAAAACTAAGTTAAAAGTCAATCCTTAGACATAAGCTGACAAATAAATTAAGATATTAAGGGACACAAAGTAAAAAAATAAATACATAGAGGTGTGGCTGCCATGATTTAACATGTGGATACAGAAAGCAAATACACCGTCCACTCCCATTCATCAAGTGTCTCTTATGAGAGATTATAAAATGATCCAAGTTACTCAAAGTAACCCATGGTGCACTTAACAAGAGGGATAATTAAGAATGGCTAGTCATTACTTAGCTAAGTCAGGTCTTAATTATTATCACTTCTCTCAAACATCTTTATCCAGGACACCATTGAAGTTATTCATTTTAAGTTCATCACTTGCCGTTATCATTACTTCTGTAGTAATCTTTGCCAACACATCCAACAGGCATCTGCTGATCTAGAGATCTAATTAAAGCTATCATAGTTCAATCTCCTTTCCTGACATACAAATCTTACCTGAGTCAGTACTTTTTTTTGTTCATTTCCTCCAGCACTCACCAACTGATGAGCCACTATGGGTGGAGGAGGTGCCCTCCTCTTTTTTGTTTCAGTGCTTTCAGTCATTCCTGATATGTTCCCAAGAGACAATGAAGGGCCCAATGTACTGGAACGTGAATTCACTGAAGGAGAACATGGGGCTGTTGTTACTCCCTGTAGGTAGATAAACAACCTCATTAAAATATATTAAAATGACATTTCAAAGTTTTTCTATTTATCTGAAATTAAGCACTCGCAGGAATTGTTTCTCACATTTCTGGACTATTCTTGAAGTACTACCATCAGATACACATGCACTTTAATATGATCAATTTTTATAACCAGGAAACATTCATATGGAATGTGTGTGAGTATCTGAAGACTTAATAACACAGTTAAGGAGGATAGGACATTCTACAAAACTTATAATCTACATATACATTTCATATACATCCAACTCGCTCTGCAAGGAAAGATCCCTGGGAAGAGAGGCCCTGGACATAGATGGACTTCATGGATGAAGAACCTGAGAGACTGGTGTGGCGTGTCCTCAGAAGAACTGTTCTGAGGAGTTAAGAACAGGAAGACTATCACCATGATGATAGCCAATATCCAGCAGAAGAAGGAAAATACATTCCCTATTGCAAAAGTCATTCCAGTTCTTCCATAATCATTTTTTTTAATCTTGCTGTTTCCTCCCTTTCCTCACAAAACTAAGTAATATTTATAGATGGGGGAAACAGAATGCAGTCTTCAAATGAGAATGAGTTAAAATACTTTTGAATCTTGAGATTTCTTTGAACTCTCCCAAACAAAACACCCTTCATGGAGGGAGGAGGTTGTCTTGATAGAGAGCTGGTGTTCCTTCTCTAGACTGTACTGAACATCTGGCACAGTGCAAGGTCAAGCAAGAGGTTACTGTGAAGCCTGGGGACAGGAATTATGCAAAGTCTTGCCCAACTATCTGGCTTAACAAGAGCATGAGCAAGATCTCATAAGATCATTTACAGTAACATTTGACAGTCTACATCAGGGGTGCCCAAACTCTGGCCCATGGGCCTAATTGGCCCCCTGCATATAATTAATGTGGCCCACGATGAGCACCTGGGCTTCACCGTGGACCGCCCCCACTCTCCCCCCCCCCGCCGCCGCCGCCGCCCCCCCCCCCCGCCCCCCGACGTCAGCAGTGGTGGCAACGGCGGCAGCAACTGTGTTTTTTCCAGGTTGCCCTGAACAGCCTCTCACTCAATCCTTTCCCCTCAGCAGTCTGTGCTGAAGCTGATCACTGCTTGGGGAAAATTTTCAAAGCCTCCTGCAAGTCAGGATGACGTCATCCTCTCTTAGTGCCATGAATTTTGACTTACAGGAGGCTCTGAAAATTTCCCTGAGGCAACAATTGGCTTCAGCAAAGGCTGCTGAGGGGAAAGGATCGAGTGAGGGTTCTTGGAGCAGCCTGGAAAAAGCACAGTCACTGCCTCCGTCACCATCACTGCTGATGTCAAAACTGTCAGCAGTGGGAGCAGCCCACCTCCGGCCCCTGCAGCTGTGTGTCAGGGTGGGACTGGCCCACAAGAAAAAAGTTTGGGCACCACTGGTCTACATACTAGCCAGGCAAGGAGTGGCCCAGCCCTTTTTCATGACTGCAGTAGCACTAAGAGGTCATGTTTCTGGCAAAGTGAAACAGATTGAGGCATCAAGAGAAGAGCTGCATGAGCTACCCTGCAGTTATACACTTTTGGTAAGGTGCATTCTTGCTTGCTCAACTAGTCACTTCCAAATTGAAAACAGTGAGAACTGAGCTTGAGCCCCAAGTAGGTGGGTCCATGTTATCATCAAGTGGGCTGCAGTGAATTACCATGCATTTGGAATATAGCTTCTCTCTTTTCCTTCTGGGTATTCTTTAATATGTACAGTAATAACTCGGATAACACTAAGACTTGGTTCCACAAGTCTTGGTGCTATCCAATTTTTAGTGTTATCTGATCCATGTTAAAATCCTATGGGATGGATCGGATAACGTTAAAGCTCCATAGAGATACATTGTAACCACACAGGCTTTAGCAGTTGTTATCCGATCCATCCCATAAGACCTTAACGTTATTCAATCCAGATTACTTAACGTTATGCGATTTTAGTGTTATCCGAGGTATTACTGTATGTACCGGTACATTTCCCAAAATAGTTGCAACCATCTGTTTCCTAACTCCCTCTGTATCCGGCTCATCTCTCACAACACAGAAATGTGTTAATCTTTTTTCTTGTTACAATCAAATCTTCCTTCTGTATTCCTGTATCAGAAACTGTGTTTCTTTGCACAACTTTGTCCTGTAATACCAAGGGTAACCCCTTAATTAGTACACAAAAAAGATTCCCTTATTATGGGTTGGCAACATTTTGGTCCAACACTGAAAAGGCATTTGACCATTCAAACAGATTTTTAGAAAGAATTGTATAATTATTGACAGAACGTTATGTGTTTGGCCTGCTTCTACTAATCATTTAAAATAATTATTGAGTAGGAATCAAACAAAGCCAAAGGAGCTAAAAAACTGAAAAAATGTGGCACAAATAATATCACCATTCATCAGTCAATTCACAATTCATGGTCAAACTTTATTAGTGGATATAAGTAACTGATTCAGTGTGTTAATATGAAAACTCCAAAAAAGATTTAATTTGAGTTGCTGGAAAACTTGCATTTAATTCTTCACAAAACATAGTTAGGAAAAGCATAACAGCAGTCTTTCCAATTTCAGATGCTGACTGGAAGGCGGCAGGTCAGCAGTTCAATACTGCACGATGGAGTAAGCTCCCATCTCTGTCCCAGCTCCTGCCAACCTAGAAGTTTGAAAGCAAGAAATTCCAAGTACATAAATAGGGACCACTTAAGTGGTAATGGTAAACAGCACTCTATGCACTCCGGTGTCTAGGCATGCCTGCCCCATGTCCACGGAAACGTCTGCAAACGCAGACAGCGCTGGCTCTTTGGCTATAAACAGAGATGAGCACTGAACCCTAAAGTCCTAGCCAACTGGTTTTCGAGCAAGGGTGACCTTTACCTTTACCTAGTTTAATAAGGGGTTGAGATTTGTTTCCTTTTTCATGGGATGCGTCCAGATAAGGTTTTTATAGTGCAACTGTCCTGCTTCAGTCAGAGTATTAAAAGGTATACAAATATTGTTTTCAAATTGTATTGCTCTTGCACTCTTCTAGTATTTCTTCCACTCATCTTTCTTTTCCATTTTACAGAATATTTTATGGAAGAAAAGATTGAATAAATGCATGATGGCATTTTCTGAAGAAACCTTTAGTAAAAAATATCTTTAGACAGTGGCTAAAACCTTATAGTGAAAAACTGCACATTTAACAAGAACCATACATGTAATCAGGGACTGTCATACATGCAGGTGCATAACAAGGATGACACTGGTTCCGTGACATATTTTTTTGGGGGGAAACTATGCAATTTCCAGTTTATCCTATTCAACTGCAATAGATATTACTATCTAAAATTCACAAACCTACTACTTAAAATTCTACAACCTAAAATTCACAAACCTGGAAACTCTGGGAGCCCCATTGTTTCAAGCATCAACACTGTCACTGTTGGAGCATCTGGATATGTGGACTCCATTCTCAAATCATATACTACCAATGTACCCAGCTACATAAGTGATACCATAGACTTTCTAAGAAAACTTCAAAACACACATGACCTCCTGGATAACACCATCTTAGCTACAATGGACGTGGAAGCTCTGTACACCAACATTCCACACAAAGATGGATTACAAGCCATCAGGAATACCATTTAAAACAAAGATGAAGCCCGCACAATCACCTCCCTGTGCAACTTTGTACTTCTACACAATTACACACAATTCACCTTCAACAATGAAACCTACCTCCAGGTCAATGGAACTGCCATGGGTACTCGCATGGCTCCACAGTATATTCATGGCTGATCTAGAACAAAGTTTTCTTGACTGCTGTACCTGTAAATCACTTGTCTATTTGAGGTACATTGATGACATACAGTCAAATCTCACATAAAGAGCACCTCACTTAAAGAGTAACTTGCTTAAAGAGCAGGATTTTCTCTGAATGTTCGCTTAACAAATAAAACCCAAAAAAACTCACTTAACAAATAAATCGAGGTACACAATCCCCCTACAAGAAGTCACAATTGGTCACTTTCAATGGTGTTTCACTATAAGAGCAAACTTGCTTAAAGAGTAATCCTGTGGAACACATTATGCTCTTTATGTGAGGTACAACTGTATTTTTTATCTGGACACATGGAAAAGAAACCCTAGAGAAATTCCACCAAGATTTCAATAATTTTCATCCCAATATTAAACTCCATTTGGACCAGTCTACACAACAAATAAATTCCCTGGACGCCAGTGTGAAACTACAAAATGGACTACAAAATGGACATCTCAGTACCACACTATATCGCAAACCCATGGATAGATGTACCTACCTGCATGCCTCCAGCTTTCATCCAGAACACACAACAAAATCCACTGTCTTCAGTCAAGCCCTCAGGTATAATTGCATCTGCTCAGACCCACAAGCTCAAGGACTTTTCTCAAACTACAATACCCATCCAATATGGTTAAAGAACAAATCAGCCAGGCTAGATGAATACCCAGGAGTGACCTACTACAAGACTGGCCCAGAAAAGAAAGCAATCGAAAACTGCTGGTTGTCACTTTCAACCCTCAACTTAAATCCCTCACACGCATAATGAGGGATCTCCAACCCATCTTGGACAAGAATGCTTCACTTTCCAATGCCCTAGGTCAGGGATCTGCAAACTTGGCTCTCCAGGTGTTCTTGGACTTCAATTACCAGAAGCCCAAGTCAGTATGCCTGCTGATCAGGACTTCTGGGAATTGAAGTCCAAGAACATCTGGAGAGCCAAGTTTGCAGATCCCTGCCCTAGGTGACAGACCCCTATTTGCTTATAGACAACCCTCAAATCTCAAACAACTATTGACACACAACAGACTACACAAAAGTGAAACAGAGATGGGAACTAGACCCTGCTGCAAACTCAGATGTCACTAATGCTGCCACATAGTAAAACTGCCTTTAAAATTGTGTGTGGTGCCATTGAGTCCAGTAATACTCCTTCGAGAGTGAATGTGGGGGTAATAGAATAGACCATACTGCCAGCGATTCAACGACGTGTCAGGTGGCAGTTAACTAACCTGACAACTCTGAGGACTAATGGCTCGGGTGCCTAAGTCCACAGGGAAGGGTGATGGTCCCCAAGTGGATTAAATCCCACTTGATTCCATCTTGATGGAGGGCAGCAGCTTAATCAATATGGTTCTTGGGCTGATCAGGACTTTGCGTGCTAAAAGGGCTCAGGACCAGAAAGTAACTCACAGAACAGGATCAGTGGTACAGGTCTCATGCTGCAATGCTAAATGCAGATGAAATGCCACTGCATTATATTCTCAGGAGAGTCTTCATTGGCTGATCACCATGAGGATCGCCAATATTTGGATTTGGATAAAACAGAAGAAGAAAGCAACTCACTATCTTGATTGTTTGAACACATTTTTCTTTGTGTTACTACTAGCATGGAATATTACTTCATTTTCTGTCGTGTCCTTGCATATATATGTAGATTGTTCTGTTCATATATTTAGCGAACCAAGTATATTGTATAGGAGAGAGTTTCAGAATCAAAATTATAAGTTTTTTCACTTCAGGAATAGAAAACAAGAATCATTTTGTATTACAGCACCACCTAGAGGCAGTTTAATACTTACTTCAAAGCTCTGTTCACTTACAGATTCTGCTTTTGAACGCTCCTCACTACTGTAATCCTCATCCATCTTTGTTGTCAAATATTCTTCTACCTGGAAGACACATAAGCATCTTACACAACCAAAGAAATTGATTCCATGACAACTATGAACAATGGTGGCAGGGCAGACCATTATTGCCACTGAAGAAAACCTAGGAAAGATAGATCTATTATATGTACAATACAGAAAAATGCCAACATAAACCAATCAAAGGATGAGCATATATGTTTGATATTGGAAAATTAAAACACTGGGATATATATTTTAAGTTTTCAAACTTGTAAATTTAATTGACAGAAGTGACTGATGTACATATAATGAAATGTGTATCTGTCTTGAGGCAAACAAGCATATCAATGGCACATGTCTCTTAGCAGAATATAACATAATATGAAGTCTCATGAGAAAGTTAGATACCATCCAGGTGTCTTTTGCCAGGAAAAAATAGCTGGCTGTGCTTAACTGGGCAGACATTCTCTCTAATATGCAAGAGAATCACTATCTGCGTCTTCATCTCTCACATGTCTCAGTCATAACTGGGGGGTGGATAAAAACCTTTACAACAACAACAACAGAAATTCTTGTGACATCTTAGAAGACTGACATGTTTGATATGACATGGGCTTCATGGATTGCAGAGTCTGCCTTCAGATGCATTTGTCTTTAGTACCTGCAACAGGCATTCACTGAAGTGGGTTGTAGTTTTCAAAAGCTTATACCAAATACAATTTGTTTTAAGATGCCACAAGACTGTTTGTTGTTTTTGCTCCGTAGCCACCTCTGTAGAAACAAAAGCTTTGAGCATTTCTTTCCTAGGAGCATTCTAACCATTCATCTTTTTTCTCTGTTTTCTTAAGTTTTGCCCACTGATTTAAGAAATGTCATACTAGATCTGTCAAAAGACACAGCTAGTCTATAATTTTGTTCACAGTGTCAACTTATGTGCCTACAATGAGTTTACAACAAAACACGAACACAACGGCTTCTTTCAACTGATGCTCACTGACAGCCTTATTGTGTGTGAATCTGTCTAATCCAGTGTTTCCCAACCTTTGGTTTTGGACTTCATTTCCCAGGAGCCTAAATCAATCCCCAAAACACTGATCACCCAATGTACAGTGGAACCTTGCTTAACACATGCCTCACGTAACGGAAAACTCGCCATACGGTTGGAAATCCCAAGAAAATGGCACCTCAGCTTACATTTTTTCCACCATACAAAATGTTTTTCGGTACCGCCAGAAGCACTCCCCGCAACCAATAAGTGCGGGAAATTTCCGTCTCCTCAGCAGGTAATCGGTGGGTACTTTGCCTGCAATTAGTAGAGGTGGCCACTAGATGGCGCTGTCAGAAATGTGCCAAATATGCATTGTAAACCAAAAGAACCAGTTCTGGAGAACAGAAAAAAGCCAAAAAAAGTCTTTTATCTACTCAAAACGCTTTCTGAAGTGTACTTTGGAATTATTCACCCTGTTTTCATTACTTTAGAGTTTTGAACAGCTAAGATACTTTTTTTGTTTTGGAACATATTAATTGGTTTTCAATGCATTCCTATGGGAAACCATGTTTCGCTTTAAGGAATTTTTGCTATAAGGAAAACCCTGAGGAATGAATTAATTCCATAAAGCTGGGTTTCATATTACTGACTTAGGCTTCTGGGAATTGAAGTCCGCTGTGGTGTGTGGGGGGAACCACTGGTCTAATCTATTCTACAGCTGCCCACAAGGAGAACCATTACTATATCCAAAGGTAGTAAAATCCACAGTTTACCTATGCATAGTCTTTTTAGCTGTCCAATCTATGCCACCCTTTTGCAGTCGACCCCAGGTTCTACTAGTACGAGAGAGGAAGAAATGTTTCACCATCTCAACTTCTCCACACCATAATTATACATAATTCTAGCATATCCAGTCTATTCCTTTTTTTAAAAAGCTAAACATTCCCACATGTTGTCACTTTTCCTCATGAGCTGCTTTAGGACTAAAATATTTTTTTTGCAAATTTTGCATATTTCCAAATCTACAGTATCTTTTTCCAATGTGGCCAGAACAGTATTCGCTAAGTGTATCACAACAGACTGTTATAAAAGCAGTGTGCTATTAGCACTATTTTAAACTCTTATATTCATAGTGATCCTGAAAATATGGCACATATGTCAAATTTATATGTGCTGTAAACTTTAGGGAACATGAAATGCACACATTTACAAATGACGAAAAATTGGGATAGCAAGCAATTCTCCTTCACTGCCGTCTCTGTGCATCATAGATATGAACAATGTGAACAGGAAGCTTATTTGCGAGCAGACAGAACAGAAGGTTTTTCTGTCTGAAGGCACATCAATACAGAAATTATCTATACTGTACTGATCTGCCAAAATTAACATTCTTTTCAGCACAAATGTTTAGGCAGTAATGGTGGTTGACTGCAGCCATATAGCAGTTTTACAATGATGAGGCAATCAATACCTCTCAGAAATGTTGTAGTCACAGCGACTGCTCATGCCAAATGTCTGCAAAATTGTCAAAACAATTGCAGCTTCATCAGTTAATTGGTCAAAGATACTATCTTAACCAACCACTTGTGAAATCTGTCAGACATACTTTTTCGTTATTTTTACAAAGTAATAAAAAGACAAATAGAAACAAAAAATAACTAATAAACATTTAAACAACTAGTTAAAAATCTACAAATACAGTGCTTCCCACCACTGAGACCATTTGGGAATAACTACTTATACTATTTAAACTTAAAGAGCCCTATTTCCCTTTCAGAATGATATCAATTATAATTGATTATGTATTGGCCTTGGTTCCTTCCCCTTTATTAATACAGAATTGGCAAATTCTCTCCATATGGCCATAAATACACTTCTACCAGTTACCTCCTCTTGTCTTTTCTACTATACATGTTTATCATTAATTGCTATATTCCAGACATCCCTAAACCAATCACATAGCAGAATATTAGCTTTCAGCAATTATTATATTAAGCTCTTTTCCAATTCCTAATCAATCTCATTGTTGTTAGCAAACTGGAAAAAAATCTCAATTACGTACCTTGTTTTAAATTATTGATAAACAGTACTATTTTAAGACATACTCTACAGCTAAATTAAAATTGCTTATTTCATTTATTTCCTTAAAGATCAAGTGTCAAAATTCCAATGTGCTCTTGCATTCCCACTGCATGTAAAAAATAAATGCCTGCTTTCTGGCACCTTCTTTGACATCGAATCAAATTATTACAGCCCAAGACCAGTATAAAACAGCAAAGGGAACACAAGTTAAAAAGGGGGTACTTCAAATATATTGAGATATATATTTTATCATAATTACTATTGACTTGATTAAGTTTTACTGGAGTTAAGTATCATCTCCAATGGTACTTTTTTATTTTTTAAAAAAATCATTTTTATTGACATGGATTTCAATATTCTAGTGTTCCACATATCTTTCCAAGCACCAGAGCTTATTTTTCCTCTCATATCAAAATATGAATAATTCCTCCTGGCTTTTCTGCTTCCAATAATATATAGGTCCAGTGATGGGTAGCAACAGTTCACCAGAACCGTCAGTAACTTTTCCTGGTGTGGTTTGGGAGAAACCACCTCAGGGGCTTACCTTTTCACCGGTTCCCCCACTGCACATGCGCACCAAGCACTTGGTGTGAATGTGCACCTATAGCGCTTGTTGCACATGCACGGCCTCCTTGCTGTCCTCCCAAGTCGGGAGGAGGAAGAGAAGCTGCTAGCCTGAAGCTCCCTATAGTCTGTTCCCCAGGGTAAGTGACTCACCTTTGTGTGTGTGCGTGGGGGTGGGGGTGTATTTTAATGTGTATTTAATGTGTATTTATTTTTAATGTGTATTTTATGTGTTTTATGTGTATTTAATTTGTATTTTTATGTGTTTTTATGTCTATTTAATGTGTATTTATTTTTAATTTGTATTTTTATGTATTTTGCCTATTTTAAGTATATTTATTTTAATGTGTATTTAATGTGTTTTTATGTGTATTTTAATGTATTTTTATGTCTGTTTAATTTGTATTTTTATGTGTACTTATTTTTATGGGTTTTTTACGTTGGCTCCACCCATGACGTCATGATGTAGGTTCCGCACAAGACGTCATGACATTGGCTCCACCCACAATGTTGTCTCTGCCCACAGTGTGGTAGTAAAAATGTTGGCTGCCCACCACTGTACAGGTCACACACCCATATTCAAGGGTGATACTTTACAAAATCTTCTGTTGACATATGAAGCCATGGAAAGTAGTGAATCCCATATTATAGCAGACATGTGGTTCAAAATTGAAACTGGAAAAATCTATGGCTTCTGAATGCAGATTTCTGAAATACAAGAATTAATGTGGTTCCAGTGACACCTATGTAGGTAAATGCTTCTTATTTATTTATTTATTCAGATTTATATTGCCGCCCACTCGCCGAGGCAACTTGTATTTTCTTGTATTTTCATTTCTTCCACAGTTTCCTGGTGTCAGAGGAATGTGCATACCTTAACTTTGGATACCCTACTTTCCCTTAAGTAACACTTGTTGCAGACTTTGTTGAAGATTACTTTTGTTCATAATTCCTTAGTACTCACACAGGTACTTCACCCGGTTATTGCATGAGCTAAAGAACATGGACTGTGTAGCAGTTTCTCCACTGGATGAAGGAGATTGATCACTGAAGTAGATATCTAGAGGTTTTTGATTTACTGCTCTCATCTTTCCAGAATGAGCTTTAATCTGCCAACTTTATTACAACAAGTCTGCCGTACACAGCTAAGACAAAGGAACTGCATGCTAGTACAGAAACCAGACATATGTGATATATGGAGGCCACAAAGAAATGTTATTACAACTCATCAACTTTACAAATGAATAACTACAAGCCACAAAAGAAAATGTAGTCATAAACTTAATGGCAACAAAGCTTGAAAGTAAATTAGTAGTATTAATACCCACTTCATGGGAAAAGGGTCAATGCCATTACAATATTTAAAAAGAGAGCAAACTCCCCAATAATGTTAAATTTATACCACCCAAATGCTACACTAGAGACAATAATTTTTATTATTTATTTATTTATTCAAACTTGTATGCCACCCTACTCACAGAGCGACCCAGAGCAGCTAACATAATATCGCAGATAATAATAAAACCCAACAATCCAATACAAACTTAAAAGAAGAGAATTTAAAAGAGTTAAAAGTTAAAAGAGTTAAAAGAGTTAAGGGAGAGAGGGAAATTATCGAATCAGCCAGCAGGCCGGGGTTATCATGTTACTTTGTTATTTAAAAAAGAAAACCAAATGTCAATGAGGCATTAATAATGTGTTGCGTTATTCATTTATAATAAGTTACTTGCCAAAATTAACTATTAGAATTCACAATCAGCTTGCTTGTTGCTTTCTTTGAAAATAATTTAATCCTAACTCAAAATGGGAATAATTACTTTAATACATCAAGCATAATATTTACCCTGTTTCTTTTATTAGTCTTGAAAAATCCCAGAAATCTTTTTTTTTCTTTTTCTGTTGCATCATAGATAGGTGAAGAATTTCTTGTTTCTGTAAAACACATGATACATTGTAACTACTCTAACAAACACAAAGAATCAATTAAAGAGGAAAGAATTGAACTTATTAATTGTTTGAAATCATTATTTCATAGGACATACTAACCTTATTTTGGTTATGAAATTACTTAAAGGGGTGCAACTTGAAATGGGCAGCAATTCTGGACAGATGCACCCAGGGCCTCAAGGTAACTACCAAGATAGTGGCAGCAAAGATAAACATAAGTCCAGTGTCAGCACCTGGGATGGCTGGCATGTTATAAGGCTGAAACTGCACCTTGCAGTATCTTAAAAGAAACCATTGGCAGAGAGCACCTGACTTGGTTTTTTACATACCAACAATGATCACTTTTAAAAAACTTTTCCTTCTAAAAATGTGTATAAAAAAACAGTGCTGATTCCAAAGAAAGCAAACTTATCAAACCAACTTATCAAAAGTATCAGAAGCAAACTCTATTTTATTTCTATAGTCATTGATAGATGGGGAAGAAGTAGAAGCAGTGACAGATTTTACTTTCTTAGGATCAAAGCTCACTGCAGATAGTGATTGTAGCCATGAAATAAAAAAGCGACTGAGTCTTGGGAGGCAAGTGATGAGAAACCTGGGGAACATAGTTAAAAATAGAGACATCACATTGCAAACAAAAATTCGTATAGTCAAAGCAATGGTATTTCCGGTGGCAATGTATGGTTGTGAGAGCTGGACCATAAGGAAAGCTGAGCCCAGAATAGATGCCTTTGAGATGTGGTGTTGGAGGAGAGTCCCCTGGATAGCGAGGAGAACAAACAGGTCAATCTTAGAAGAAATCAACCCTGACTGTTCCTTAGAAGGTCAAACAGTAAAGATGAAGCAAAAGTACTTTGGAGATCAAATGGGAAGAGAGGATTCGATTGAGAAAGCCTTGATGCTTGGAAGGGTGGGAGGCAAAAGAAGAAGGGGGCAGCCAAAAATGAGATGGCTAGATGGTATTGCAGATACAATGGGCACAGAGCTGAGCTAGTTGAGAAGGATGGTGGAGGACAGAAGTGCCTGGCAGACAGTGGTCTATGGGGGTCACAAAGATTTGGAATCGACTGTGCGACTGAACAACAACAACAACAACAACAACAACAACAACAACAACAACAACAACAACAACAACAACAACAACAACAACAACAACAACAACAACAAAAGGAGACAGCTTCTTCACATGTCTGTACAATTTTACATGGAACAAAGGATGAAATAGCTAGAGGTCCAGGAAGAAAAATATTAAGTTATTTCTATTGCCAGGTCTCCGTTTTTGTTAATGTATCTAATTTTTTCTCTTCCTCCCTGGTTAGGATCCAAAAATCCCACAAGATTTTAACTTAGTCATTTTTAACATCTTCTTCTAACACCACCTCTGCCTGCCTAATGTTCTAATGAATTCTTGGATGTTAGCGTTTACATAGTAAACAATGTATTATTTTTGCAACTCTATTGTTTCTTGTTTCGTAGCCTATCGGCACAATCTTTGAATAATCTCAGATGATGTGTGACAGTTTATCTTTCCTTCACATATTGATAGGACAAACAAACAAACCAAGGCTGTAACCAGGGTGGGGCACCCAGAACTTGGCCACGGGATACTAAATTTAGGTGGTACAGCCATGACAATTGTCTTGTCCTCTGCAGAGCTTCCTTGGAAGTGATCAGCCCCAGGCAGCAATGCAGCTCAAGTTCATCCATTTGTAGCAGTGTTGTGTGGTGCCTCCCTCACCAATCTAGGCCCAGCCACTTCCCTCTCAACCCTCTGAACAGATAGCTAAGCTCCCTTATATGTTCAAAACACCATTATCCAGCAAGAAGGGGGTGGCCAAAAATGAGATGGCTAGATGGTATTATAGACACAATGGGCACAAAGCTGAGACAGCTGAGGAGGATGGTGGAGGACAGAAGTGCCTGGCGGACAGTGGTCCATGCGGTTACAAAGGGTTGGAATCGACTGTGCAACTGAACAACAACAAAACTGGATACTGGAAAACGGGAAAAAATAATAAAAATGTTCAGCAACACATGCCATCATAGAAAGAAGGGCTAGTCTGCTTCAGAATGCAGGTGACTGCAGAAACTACCTTGGGGGAAAAAGTTGTATTGAAACATACATTTTTGCACTCACAACTTCTTCCTAAAATTAGTAAATCAAAGTAAAATTAGTAATCAAAGGAGAGTGGTGCACTCGGCAAGTCAAGTGACTGTTTCTGCTTCTTTTTCTAGTGGCATATGCTCCTTTGTTATTTCCTTCTGCTTCTTTTTCCAGCAACCAGAGGGGAGTGCAATGGGGTTGGATGACAGGGGGACGCTTTATTTCCTGCTGCATGTGAGAGAGATTGGGATGCTGAGCTTCTCATCTGTAGTTAATCACCTCCAAGGATCAGCAAGTGACAGGGCAATCACCGTGGCCATGCACTCCAAATCTGACCCATGGTGGATTTTTGAAACTATCAGGTAGGTCAGGGATGGCCAAACTATGGCCCAGGGGCCGGATCTGGCTCCTGACACCAATTCATCCTGCCCACAAAGCCCTTGTCACTCCTGGAAATTGAAGTAAAATGCACCCATTACTTCCACTTCCAGGAGCAAAGAAGGTTTCGTGGGCCAGATGAATTGGCATCGGGGCTGGATCTGTGCCCCAGGTCATAGTGACCAGCTCCCTGAACCACGTGACTGGCCTGCTGCCCAAAAAATTTGGGCACCCCTGTGGTAGGTGCTATTGACACCAAAATAACTTTTTATGGCTTCTAGAAGTAACATTCATGAATGACATGTACCACAAGACGTTTAGAAATAAGTTATCTCTGAAATATTCAGGACAGTAGCCAGGATTCTAGATGTGAGTGGGCGAATAGTTTTTCAGGATGGGCAACAATGTGATTTTTATCCCTACCATTCTATAACACATGTTGCCTCTCTTGCTATGATCATTACAAGCTAGTAAACTCTATTAAATGGCACAAAAAGGGAACATTAAAGAATGATATGACATAGATGAATGAAACCTTCCTTCTAAACATAGATGTCCACTTTCAACTGAATATTTTGGTACAGAAACATACACAAATGATTGGCAGTTTTTCCAAACTTTTATCAATCCATATTCGGCTAATGGCAGGTTGTTTTGTTCAGCTGTGCTATAATACTGTAATAAAATTCATAATTAATTACTATTAAAAAAACTAATAGAACAGGCAGGTGTCTGTGGAGTATCATGTCATAACAAGAGGGTTATGGGGTTATTGACAAAACCAGTATGAAGACAAACAAACCCAAGCAGCATTGACATTTATTCTTTCCTACAACAGTATGCAAGCTCAAAAATATGTAGTTAGATGCTATACATGTTTTAAATTAAAGATTTCTAATACTTATCATTTTACATTCATGCTTGTAAAGAATGAGCCCAATCAGATAAACAGGCTTTGCCATTGTTAGGTTATAATGCCAGTAATAGCCTAAACATTAAATATGTTAGTCATCAAAGACATGCAGAATAGCTAAAAAATGAAACCCCCTCCCCAAACTTTGACAGTACCTCTATAGTTCAGAGAGGGTTCAGACTGAGCTTTTGATGGAATAGCTGTAAGGTCAGAAAATGAAAAGGGATGAAAAGAAATAATATTAAAAGAGCAACACATAAATATTTGCTTTCATGAATATCAGTGTACTAAGAGCAGTACCTATCATTTTTGGAATGTTAATCCAGGAAAGTAGGGCATACATCTCAGTTCAAATCTGAGAGCAACTTGATGTATTTGAAAGAGTGGGTGCTTGTGTAAATAAATGCAAGCCCTCTTTTGTAGTTCTAACACAACATGAGTGACAAAGAATGATAACGTTTTTCTTTAGTAAAGTATATACCATATTTGCCAGCATATAAGACGCATCAGAGTATAAGACACACCCCATTTTTATACACATTTTTAAGGGGGGGAAACATTTTCTACAATTTTTCATGAATTTCCAAAATTAACTCCATGAGCCATGGAGAGTGAGATGGGGTGGAAAAGAAGGATCTTTTAAAGCCCATTTCCACCTTATCCCACCCCTGCTGGCCACCAGGAGGCAGGGAGAGTGGGATGGGGTGGAAAAGAAGGATCTTTTAAAGCCCACTTCCACCCCATCTCCCCACCCCCACCCGCTGGCCACTAGGAGCCAAGGAGGGTGTGATCGGCCAGGCAAGAGAGCTACTTTGGAAGCCACCCTTCGTCCAGCTCCTAGCAGCTAGTGGTGGCCACCAAACTGCACCAGCACTGGGTGGGGGGAAGCTTTAAAAATATATCTTTCCTGTCTCCAGCTGCCAATCCTCTCTAGCCACAGAACCGACCACTGGAGGGGGGGGGGTATTACCGGCATATATGATGCACTCCATTTTTCCTATGCATTTTAAGGGAGGAAGTGTGTCTTATATGCCGGCAAATATGGTATTCGTAAGCAAACCTGTATCTGCCACTGTCCATAGACCAAAGTCCTGCAATGATTCTTTAAATGTAATATAGTGTGATTTTTACCAGTGTTATCTATAGAAAAGAAATCACTAGTCCTGGCAAAACCTTTGAAACTTAAAATAGAATCACAGTAAATTAATTTATTTGTAGCCTGGTCATAAAGATTTCTTTTCCTGAGTCACCAGTACATCCACTTTTCTTGTCATGCTGATGTAGTCTGCTTCTTTGATTTCAGTGGTTTAGTGGTGGATTTCAGAATATCTACTAGCAGGCCATCTACTAGTGGCAGATAGCAGGCCACATGTAATCTATCTGACTGCTTCAAAATGGGAAGCAGAGTCAATATATGCTCTTGCTTGATCCTCCATATTTTTGAAATACTTGTCTTTTATTTTATATTTTTACAAATATCTTATCAAGTTACCATAGGTTTAAAGCAATATGAATAAGCTTACATATAATTGTAAAATAGTAGTTTAAATCTTTCTGTTTACCACAGTATTATATGGGAAGGGAGGAAATCTCACTTATAAACTGAGTAACAGCAAAATATTTTAATTGTTTGTTTATGAAATAAATTAAAATTCACTAGCCTCTCAATGGAAAGGAAAGTCTTTCCTCATTTTAGTGCAACTCTTTGTATGATTACTCAGGCTTAAATACAGTACAACTTTGTTCAACATAGCTTATTCTTAGGTAACTGTGCAGGAGATTACAAATTTAAGAAACCAGATTTTGCCCTGACTGTTAAAATTCCAGAAATATATTTTAAGGAATGAAATTATGTTTGCCAGTCAATTATGGGGGGAAATGGGATAGAAGTCAAAGAATCCTTTTCAATAATAATAATGCAGTATTCCAGTTTGGAAAACTGTTGGAGAACAGTAATTTTCACATCATTCAGACAATTCAAGGCTTGTCTCAATATTAATAGTAACAATGAACAAAAATGTCCCATACTTTCCAATTTTTTCTTTTACTCTTCTGCAAAATAGTGTTCTGTTCTGTCTCCAATTTCTTACAGCTCAAAGTTTAGTGATATTGTAGCTTTCTATTTAAGATGTTTTAATTTTATTTCTCAGAGTGCAAACATATTTCTGAGTAGAAGCAGAAAAACTCCCCTCCCCTTAAAAGAAGTACAATAGGTGATGTCCTTTAAATATCAGTTAATAGACTACAAGTGGGGAAGAACAGTTTCATTAGAATTAGAAGTGTTTATAGTTGGGTTTCAATTTGATTCAAAATTACTACCCACCCCCTCCAAAAAAAGGTCACAGAAAAAAAGTTCTGGCAGGAAATTAAAAAAAAATGTTGAAGAATTGTTAAAGGATTTCAATATTTCTTGGGCTAAAGTAGATTTTCAAAGATGTTACTTTTTTAAAAGTATCATGACCATGAACCCTGAGCACCATGTTTTGGCCCATTAGTGCCACACCAGGAAAACATTTGCTCCATCTGGAAGAGTTCTTGAATGTGTACATATGATTTGAAATCAGATGTGATCTTTCGATTCTGAAGAAAAGTTTGAAACCATAAGTACTTAGAATAAAAGAAGCAGGTAAAGATACTTTAACTGTGTAAAATGAGTAAACAGGTTTAACTTTCTTTTTGTTTCAAAGAAAAAAACCTGCATCTGAGTAATTTCCCAGAAGCAAAACTGCTTTCTTGCTCTTCCAAGTTACAACAATTGCTATTAATTGTGGAGGACTTCAACATTTCCAAGATTCTCAACTCAATGGCAGATAAGCAGTTTCTCAGTAAATCAATTCTAGAGATGCTTATGTGACCATAACATTCAGAACCATAACAGCCCCGATATCTGTATGAGGACTAAGCTAATTATGTCTTTGACAGCTACTGGATGCCATTTTACCCAGGAACAAGATAGGCTATTTGCCAACCATGCTTCTTTTAAAGCTGTTGAGCTTATTGACAGACCAATAAAGAATAGTGTAAATCATGTTGCAAAACTGCACATGCACAGATAATAATTAATTGTTGTAAATCACAGTGGGAAGAAGCTACTTCCCCATTGTGTATTTGTAAATAAATTATTTTATATACCATTATGTGGCTATATTTCTATGCCCACTACTACTGTATATACTCAACTATAAGTCATCCCAAATATAAGTCAAGGTTCCTAATTTGGACCTCTAAAACTAGGGAAATAGATTGACTCAAGGATAAGTCGAGGGTGGCAAATACAGCAGCTGCTACTGAGTTCCAGTAATTAAAATACATAAAAATACGGTAAAATTAATTAATTTAGACATTTGTGTGGGTATGTTTTTGAGTTTTTACGGTAGTGTTAGTGCTTTTTTTTAGTGTATGTTTGAATTTGGACCACTGCAGTTTTGGGACCCTCAGGATCACTGACCTGAGTATAAGTTGATTGCCCTTTTTGGATCTCATTTTGGGGACTAAAACTATAGACTTATACTCGAGTGTTATACAGTATTTGTCCTTCAATCTTCTTGAACATGGTTCAAGGTCTTCATATTTAGTGTTTCCAGCTAAGATAGTGATGGTGAACCTTGGCATTCCAGATCTTCTTGAACTTCAATTCCCAGAAGCCCTGATCAGCTAGAGTGCTGACTTGGCTTCTGGTAATTGGAGTCCAAGAATTTCTCGAGTGCCAGGGTTCACCATCACACAGCTAAGAGAACAAATACCTTTAAAACACTTGATGTCTTAGAAGACAAGACCATTCTGGCTCTGATACCCTCCCATTCCCTGGACATGGAACAGTTTCTCACTACTGATCCGGAAAGGAGAAAGAGAAGAATGAAAGACAAGACTGGATAAAAAAAGGGCACAGGAGAAGCTATGGCTGTCTTGCTTTTCACTGCTTGTGGGATTTAAAAGCAAATGAACCTTCTCTGAATTAATATTTCATGTCTCAATTATCTCACAACACAGTCTCTACAGTTTTTAGTCAAGACTTCTTCAAAAGTTATTAGTCTCATCTGCATGACTGCAAAAAGTAATTCAGAATGGTTAGGGATTCTTTATGTCTTGTATATGTACTGTCAATACAATTCAAAGTAGCACTCACTGAATTAGGAGAGACGACTAAGTGAAACTACCAATGGACTACTGTGCTGTCATACCTGAAGCTTACTGGCAGTCCTAAGCTAGCAATGGCTAGGTGTTTTGCACTGAAAAATATAGCAGTTTGAAGTAAAACAACCCACAGTCTTAAAAGTGGCACTTCTTTAAAAAGTTGCACCCCTCCATGTATCTCTCTTACCAGCTTGCAAATACAGTTTTTGAATGTTATGTTTGCATATGTCTTGACCTACCTCTTTTCCTGTCCCATGCATAAAGCTCCTTTATTCCCAGTTCATTCAATGATTTTGTAAGTTCCAATTCCTCACCACTAAATGTATCTCTCAAGAGGACAAGGTATTCCTGGTTGACCTCACATTTTTCACAAATGGCTGGAATTATACTTTGGAGAGGCACCTCAGGATTTACTCGAACAACTGCCTTTTGTTTCTTTAAGTAATTTACTACCAGCCTCACAGTTTTCTGTGGAAGCAAAACGGTAAAAAAAAATCATGTTAGCCAAAGAAAAATATTTCATACAGTAGAGTCAAAACAGCTTGCTCATTCGGGACTGAATTTAAAGAATACCAATAAAAGTCTCACTTAATGAACCAAAAGTATATGCTAAATGGGGCTATGATGAAGAAGATGGACTTATTTGAGTGTTCTTTTTATAAATATCAGCAGCACAACTTAAATCACTTATGAAATGGCTGAAATTCAGCTAAACATTGTAATCAGAATAGGCCCATTAAAGCAACAATATTAACATAGATGATGACTCTCCAAATGGCCATTAATGAACATACTGTAGCTGAGACTAACTACTGGATTTCAGCAAATATGTGTCTGTAACTGAAATAAAATAAATGAATTTTAACCCTAATAAATTATAGATGAAATTTAGAAATGAATTAAAAGAAAAATCCCACTTGGTTCAGTCCTGTGAAACAAGGAAAAGGGGGTGGGGTGAGAAATCCTCTCTATCTCTTTCTCTCTCCTCACTTCTCAGCATTTCCAGGTTAATGTTTAAGTAAGCATTTGCAGCGTAATGCTACATCTCCCACAACAACATCTTCTGGGATGGACACAGCAATGCTCATGAGTTTTTCAGGGATGCTGGTATTCAATTCTTGACTTAGAGGGTCTTCAGAGGGGTCTTCTTGCCATCCCTGTGTAGTGGGGACTGGGGGGCGCTTGGGACACTATGTGTTCCATGGCCTGTGGCAATTAGTGCAGTCATTTAGAGTCCCCTAAGGGACAGTGGTTATACATTGAAACACATATTGATGAACCAGGGTGAAATATATACATGGGGACAATTGGCTATCTCTTCCATGCCATGCATCGGATGGATGGTTGAAAGCAGAAGGGAGGGGCGTCCAAAGATGGACGTGGCCCTCCAGGCCAGAGGAGGAGTATGGTTCAGAAGGATTACCCAGACCACACTGCAAAGATGTCTTCTGAAGACCCAATTATATTATCTACTAAGTTAGTTGTTCAATAAAGGTGGTCCTAATTTTCAACCAACACTGGTGTCTGAGTCTTCTGTGAAGTTGATGGACAAACTCTCCCCACTGGAAGTGCTACAGGTAAGAACTGAACTTGGGCTTGCAGCCAGCATAGTAGCTAATCATATCAGTTGTGGTTTCCATATTGCAACATTGTATCACCTCTAGCTGGCACTGATTACATAAGCCAAATTAATCACTTCCACTCTCAATAAACCAATAAGCCAGCACTCCTGAGGGTTATTCGTGGTCACAGCACCCATTTCAAGCTGCTGATTCTGAACAGCAATATAATCTTGCTCAATTTCCTTTCCTTCCTAAGAAGATTTTAAGAGAACCATTAAATCCTAAGTATCAGTCAGGGGTTCAATGCATTGTCGCCTTGCCTTGCTTTGCTAGGGTGATCCCAAAACTATGTATCTGTGTTTGTACATGATAACCACCATTCCTTGAAGTGGTCTCACACCTATTGTGTTCCAGAGGGACACTCATCATGGTTATTGTCTCGTTAAATCTCCATGAAGACTGGTTCAATCCTGCACACATCTTCATACCACGAGACATTCTTGTTTCACATGTGTTCATTAATGCAAAGGTCTTTTCAGTATTGTAAGTGTGTATAAATGTATGTCTCTCCTCTGTTCTGGATCTTTACTCACTTAGGGAAGATCACTGGTACAGGCTGTATGTATTGATCTTTGATTCAATTAAAGAACAGCTGTTTCAATTAATTGCACTTCTCTCATATCTCTATCCAAGGGAATTGCTGCAGAAATCAGGCTCACTTCACCCACTCTTCTCTGACAACTCCAAGCACCAACTCCCAAATTGGCTAGAAAGTCCATTACACATTGGAGGGCTTTTTCAGTAGTGGCTCTGGCTAATTGGAATGCTCTACTTGAGGAGCTACATTTGATTGGCTCTTTAGGGACTTTTAAGAAGCAACTGAAAACCATTCTTTTCAAGCAAAACTTTGGCAGCTTGTTAAAGACCAAATAGGAGACCCTCCCATCATTTTTTTGCCACTTGTGCTAGTGGTCCACAGTGTTGATTTGACTGGGATGGTGGTGGCTGTGTTTGGTTTTATGATGTGTGTTTTTATCTTTATAACATTGTGAGCTGTCCAGAATGGGAATGTGTCCCAGATGGGTGGGGGGGAAGTCTACTAAACAAAATATTACACAATTAAGGCTTTTTGCCTAAGATCATTAGATCTTTGATTTTAAAGGGCTGAAGAAATTTGGGTTTTCTGCTTTTAAACTAACAGTATGCACACACAAAGGATACTAAAAACATTAACATCAACTCTGAACATTCTAACATGACCAAAAAGCAAGAAGCAAACAGCTTTGTAGTGTCCAAACCTAGATTTTAGTTATCATTAGGCTCATTTTTTTTCTGGGGCAGGCTTTCTGAGCTGTGGAATGAGAAGAGGAATAACTTAAAGCTGTGAAATTTCTACTGTTTGTCCTAGTCCCATTGCTGACAATTTTCTGACTTTGTATCATCCCCATTCCCATTCCCTGGCTCCCAAAGGCTGCCCTAAGGTGAAGGGGATCTCTTGGGAGCCCCGAAACATTGGGGGATGACTTTAGGAAACTATGGCACACCCGCAGCTCATAACATCATTCATAGCATAGTTTCACTGCAGGATTTCAGTCATAGAAAGGGCTTTCCCTGCCACTACAACTTAAGAAATAGCATGGCAGAATATTCTGACCTCTGGAATTTTTGGTGGTGGCCTCTTGGTTTTTCCTTCAGAAACCTTCTCTTTCAGAAGTATCTTTTGTACATCCAGTACCCCTATCAAAGTATTTGGTTTGTAACTCAAAGGCTGTTGAGTTCCCCCGGACTGCAACTCTAATGTGTGGTGGGCTGGATTTAAATGATGCCGGCTGCACAGGTCAACTAACAAGTCCATCATAGCTTTACTGTAAGGAAGAAAAGACATTAAGAAGCCATTTAATGAGAACAAGTTTTAGTTAAAACTTCCTAATAACAAGAATTATGTCTTCCTGGAATCCTCTTACAACTATCAAAAACATTCAGTACAGCTAGCTAATCATGGAATCCTTTGGCGCTGCATTTTAAGAATTGGAGTCACTGGATGTGAGTCTACTTGTTCTTAGAAGGCAGATGCTACAGAAAATCACATTATCTCTTGGGCGTCATGATTTCAGGGGACACCATGTTTTCTCTATGTTTTTATTTCCTACTGTATAGTATATATTTTTAATGTAAACTGCAACAAAAGAGAGGATGGGAGTGTTAAGCAATAAGCCAGAAAAAATATTTTTGCTATTAGTTAGCAGTGGAGTGACCCCACTTGTAAGACACACCCAAATTGCTATATTTTTTCTTTGTTTCAGTCCCTTGTATATACTACCACCATAAATGTTTCAGGGACTGGACATGTCACATGATGGGAACATCATGCTTTCTCCAAATCTCCTTTTAATTACAAAACAAAAGACACAAAAGGAGATTTTGATCCTGCATCACACAAATAATAAAACATGGAAAGTAAAAATATATGAATCAATGTAAATTGATAATTTTACAACAAGAAATTGAATCTGTAAACATTGTAATATTAGTGTGAGTGAACTAAGTTGGCCAGGAATATGACATTTTCATTGAGAAAATTACACTTGGTTTTGCTGTGGGAAAAAAATTCAGACTATTGTGACTCTAATAATGAGAAGTGGTATAGCACAAATAATTTAGTTCAATAATGCAAAGTTTGGGCAAATAATATCAATCAGAAAGCCTGTTAACATAAATTTAAATCTACAATCCAGCTGCAGATGTTGAAAAAAATGAAAATAAAAGCAGGAGACCAAATGGAAAATTATCACACAACAGAGCACCATATGCTGACATAAGAAAGAAAGAAATGTTGGAGGTGCAAGAAAGAAATGGGAACTTATCTAAATTTATGGTGGGATTGTACCTTAATAAAAGAAATTTGGAAAAGAATATTTACAGAAATTTGACAAATCCTTTCAATACCTTTGTAATGGCGTCCTAGGGTAACTCTATTGATGGATTTTGGAAACATAAAAAGAAAGAGAGAAAAGAAAGATATGATTTGTAATTTTGTAGCCGCGTTGAGATTAATCAGTTAGAAAATGGAAATCAGATAGTAAAATAGAATTAGAAGAATGGTACAATGAAATATGGAATATGGCAATAAATGATAAATTAACACTAGAATCTAAAATAAAAAAGGAATTTTAAAGAAATCAAATTTTAAGGAAATATGGGGAGAGTTTCTTGACTATTTATTGATAAAAGGAAAAGGGAAGAAACCAGGCCAAGAACATTATAGAGATGGTAGAATAAAGAAAATGAAAGACTCATAAGTATTGTTCTGCTGGATGAAGGGAGCACATAGTATTTTTGTATACTGCATAGTGTTTTTGTTGTTTATTTGGTTGTCTATTGTCTTTTTCTTTTTCTGTAATATGCATTTATTTTTATAATAAAAATGTATTAAAAAGAAAAAAGAAAAGAAAGAAGGTAAAGGCAAATATCTAAGAGAATTTGATCTAAAAGTAAGAATCAGGAAGTAAACTTAAACAATTCTATGATGCCAACAATTTCTTTATTACAAATATATATTTCAGAAACTCTGACAATTTTACATATAGATGTTACTGGAACACAAGTACAGAAACCAAATAGATTATATAATTTTAAACAGAAGATGGAGAGCTCTATTCTTTTTCACAAAAACAAGCTCAGAGTTGATCATGGTACAAAGAATGAACCATAAAGATGAAGAAAAGCATTAGAAAGATGTTAAAATATTCACATTGGGGAAAATGACACAGCCAAGAAGAACTACAAAGTAATTTTCTGGAAAGGAATGTCAAGGACTTTGGGCCAGTGATGGAGGTTCTGGATGGGTTGGGGAGATCGTTAACTCCTCCTTTCATGACAGCATTGTGCCCAAATGATTGAAGGAAACAATTGTCCAACCTATCTTGAAGAAATCCAACCCAGTACTGGACAATTTTAAATATAGTCTGGTTGCTAACATCTTGTTCATGGGCAAGGTAATTGAAAGAGTGATGATGGTCCAGGTCTGGACGGTCTTGGAGGACACTGAATGCCTCAATCCAAACCAGTCTGGGTTCACTGCCTGGGTAATGAAGCAGAGGAATCTGGATGATTGGAGAGCCAGCGAGTGACTACTGCTGTGGAAGAAGGGGAGGGGTAAAAAAGAGACTCGAAGAGGTGGGAGAGTGAGCCAGGTGACACTTTTGAGCCCCAGGATGGTGGTCACCATGTGGTCGTGGGAGCTGAAGTGGCTCCTTTCTCTTCCTTTTGGGAAGCCGCCTCCTTCTCCTCTAGGGAGGCTCTGGAAGTAAGGAGACTCTGGTGAGGAATGAAGAAGGGACTTCTTAAATGGTGGGATGGGGGGAGAAGAAAGTTTGAGAAGGGAGAACTCAAAAGAGAGAGAGAAAGAGAGACTTCCTGCTCTATGCCTCAGACCGGTTCAGGGCTGTCATAGAACAGAGCTCAAGTTATTAAACATATCCAAGTTGGAGTTTATTAGGGTTTAGACTATAGTAGAAGTGTGGCTTCTTTTGCTAGAAAATGGCCACCTGTTTGTTTTCACTCCCTAGGTCCCGGATGGGAAGAGACAGACTAAGAGGCACCAAGCTTCATCAATATGACCAGAGTTGTTTACTCCCAACACAGGGACCTGATTGGATGTATACTGGTTCCCCAGGATCACCTCATACCTAGGAGAGTTTGAATCTGGTGGTGAAGAAGGAAACACCAGTATGGGGGGAGAAAGGCCATTTCAGCAGGCTGCATCTTCCTAAGTCTTCAATATGATAACTTAAAACAGCTAGATAGGTTAATTTTATTTAGAGGAGGATAGGTCTGAAAGCATTCTTTCTCTAAAAGCTAATTTTGATTAGTATATTTTCCTATGCTGAGATCTGTAACCTGATTTATCAAGAACCATGCTTCAACTTCAATAAAGCTACTTTCTTCAATCAACGTGTGTTCATTGGAATTGAGATGCAGGGTAAGATACAGTAAGTCCACTGGCCTCCTTTTAACGCTACCTTTTTACCTCTCTACTTTTAATTTGGCTGGGCTCTGTATGCAGACAAGTCCCAGGTTTGTTCAGCTGGTTGTGGCTGAGAGAGTGATGAACATACATTCCTTGCCGTGAGTTTTGGGTGAGTTCTAGAGGGGATTTTGGAATAATTCACCTTGGAAGGAACACTGGAGAGGTCCCAAAGCAAGGTGAGGAATGATGTGGTTTCATTATAAGGGCATTGCAGCAGCAGGAGCTGCTGCTCCTGCTGCATGGCGGGCAAGGAAGTGAAAGAACTTGGGTGAAAGTAACTTGACAAACTCTTTCCACCCCCCCAAAGGAAGGTGCTCTTCCCCCCACTCCTCCCAGTTTGCATGAAAACATATAACTTCTATTGATTAAGAACGATATCACTTTCATGTTAAAATTAGCTATAATGCAGCATTTCTGTTTTAATGTCTCTGGCAAATGTAGAACATTTAATTTCCTCAATTAAACTTAGAAATTGCAAGTAGATAAAAAGGTACCACTTTGGTGGGGACATGAAAGGAGTCTCATTCAGGCATCCCCTGAATGGAGTTCTTCCAACAAAAATCCTTTCAACTCAGAAAGCAACTTTTGTTTGCTATAGAATTAGAAAAAAAGTAACAAAGTTAATCTCAAGTTCTGACAGTATGCTTTTTAAGTCTCATAATCTCATCTTGCGAAGAGAGGTAGTTCATTTTACAGCACTATACTGTATATACTGCAGTGGTTCAAGTGGTTAAGATGCTGAACTCGCTGACCAGAAGGTCAGAGTTTGATTTCTGGGTACTGCACGACAATTTGAGCTCCTGTCTCTGTCCCAGCTCCTGCCAACCTAGCAGTTCGAAAGCAAGAAACTGCAAGTAAATAAATAGGGACCACTTCGGTGGGAAAGGTAAAAGTGTTCTGTGCACTCCGGTGTCTAGTCATGACTGCCACATGTCCACGGAAACATCTGCAGACACAGAGAGTGCTGACTCTTTGGCTATAAACAGAGATGAGCACTGAACCCTAGAGTCAGATATGACTGGCTTTTGAGAAAGGGCAACCTTTACCTATATATATCCACCCACTTTTTGACTTCTACCTACAGGGTCCTGCAGGCTTTGGTAGAAGCACAAGATAGTAATAATAATTTCGTGTCAGAAATTATTCTGGGTTGAAAAGATTTTTAAACTGCTAGGTTGGCAGGAGCTGGGACAGAGACGGTACTCGGGTCTTGAACTGCCAACTTTCCAGCTAACAAGGCAAGCTTCTTAACTGCTGAGCCACCACAAGAAGCAATTTCTATCTTTAATTTGAGACAGCTACAGTTCCTGATGGTATTTTTTTGTTGAGGGTGGTGGTGGGTATCTTTTTTTAAAAAAATCTAGATGCATTTAGCAATTAGAGTGAAAACAAAAAGACAAAATGTTGTGGCACTTTAAACTGCTGTACAGTATTATAATGTTAACTTTCGTGGATCAAGTCCACTTCATCAGAAGTGCTTAAAACGCACACTAACATGGCTACTATTTCAAAAATTTAGCAATTACACTTCTGTACAGCCGCTTAGCACTTAGTGCCCTCTCTGGGTGGTTGACAAGTTAATTAGCATTTTGCCCCTAACATGCTGGGGACTCGTTTTACTGACCTTTGAAGGATGGAAGGCTTTGAGTCAACCTTGATAACAGTCAAGATTGAACTCACAATGTTTTGGCCGCAGTACAACAGTTTTAACTACTGCACCACCATTTATCAGTGTTGCCCACATTTCCTAATAGGAGTAGGAAATATATGCTTCCTTTTTTACTGCATAGGCAGTATTTAAGTTTATTTAGTCAATTTATGAGTCAAAAGGAGACTTCTGTTGTGTCACTAATGAATTTATATACTTTTGTGTGTGAGAGAGATACACACACACACACACACACACACACACACACACACACACACACACACACACACACACACACACACACACACACACACACACACACACACACACACACATCTAGAATCCTGGCTATGGCCTGCATGGCACTGAGACGGTATTGATTGGTCACCCTGCTAGATGATATTCTGAGAAAAGCCAACAGGTTTTCTTGGATCTCTCATCAGCCTTTGATACCATTGACTAAGGTATCCTTTCAGCAAGATAGGTATTGCAAGTTATCAGAACATTTAAGTTTACAGGAGCCAGGTGTCTGCTGTTGCACAAGTGTGAGGGGAGGTTACACTAAATATATGCCACTTTAGTCTACGGAAGCTGTTTTATTCTCATTTACACACATCCTTTTTTTTAAATACTGCATACAAATTTCCTGTACAGTATTTTCTAGTTGTATTATAATGACGAGACTGAGAAATAGTTATACGTATATAGTTATTATAAAATTGTTAAAACAACACATCTAATGGTGGCCTAAGACCTTTGTACAGTACTGTAATTCAAATAATATTCTTGTAGACTTAAAAAAAACATGCAAAAGGACAAATTTCATCACTATCATTAACTTCTCATGAACCAGAATAACACTGAATTCAAACTGAAATCAAGTGGTTTGCAAACAAGTTACAGAAAATATCTGAATTTAACCCTGCACTTGATTCCTTTCCATCCAGAAAATGTTCATCTAAAGAATGGACTGACTTGTAAGAAGTGGATTCAACATGTGAAATAATTTTAATATGTATTTGTGAATTTTAATATGTATGAGGCACGTTGGAGTGTCATATTGGCAGTGTATTTACTATGTACTGTTGTTTTAAACCATGCATTTTCTGGTTTGTGTTGTAAGCCGCCCAGAGTTGGGTTTACCTAATTGGGGCGGGATAACAAATTGGACAAATAAATAAATAAATAAAGATCAATGTCCATTACAGTTATGTGAAATTATTTTATAGTACACTAAACATCAAAATTGCTGGGAGAAACATCAACAACTTCAGATACGCAGATGAGACTACCTTAATGGCAGAAAGTGAGGAAAACTGCGGCCAGAGGAAGAGGCGGCTGCCGCGCCCAGCCCGGGACTCCCTCCACCTGCGCCCTGAGGCTGTGCTGGGGCCAGGGGGCTTAAAAGCCGGCAGGACATTTCGCTCCCCGCCGCCGCCGCCGAGACACCTGCGGCCAGAGGAAGAGGCGGCTGCCGTGCCCAGCCCGGGACTCCCTCCACCTGCGTCCTGAGGCTGTGCTGGGACCAGGGGGCTTAAAAGCCGGCAGGACATTTCGCTCCCCGCCGCCGCCGCCGAGACACCTGCGGCCAGAGGAAGAGGTGGCTGCCACGCCCAGCCCGGGACTCCCTCCACCTGTGTCCTGAGGCTGCGCTGGGGCCAGGGGGCTCAAAAGCCGGCAGGACATTTCGCTCCCTGCCGCCGCCACCGAGACACCTGCAGCCAGAGGAAGAGGCGGCTGCCGCGCCCAGCCCGGGACTCCCTCCACCTGCGTCCTGAGGCTGCGCTGAGGCCAGGGGGCTTAACAGCCGCAGCGGCGGCCGGACTATTGGTATTGTTCTAATTTTTGTGTAATTTGATGAGTTTTGTAATTTCTTATTGTTGTTTAAATGGATACCTATTGAATTTTGATGATGTAATGATGTTGAGATGTCTTGTGGTGTTGATACAGTACTGATTATTATTTTTCCTATATTTACATGTTGTGTTTATAAATTTGTTGTTTCTCTGTGCTTGTGAACCGCCCTGAGTTGGCCCAATCCGAGTAGGGCGGTATAAAAAATTGGGAAAATAAAAAATAAAATAATAAAAACCTAAAGAAGCTGCTGCTTAGGTTGAAAGAAGAGAGTACAAAAGCTGGCTTGAGACTCAATATCAAGAAAACCAATATAATGGCAACAGGCCTATCAGTCCCTGGAAAATAGATGGAGAAGAAGTAGAAGCAGTCACAGATTTTACTTTCCTAGGATCAAAGCTCACTGCAGATGATGATTGCAGCCATGAAATAAAAAGTCGACTGATTCTTGGGAGGCAAGCTATGAGAAACCTGGGGAACATATTGAAAAGTAGAGACATCACATTGCAAACAAAAATTCATATAGTCAAAGCAATGGTATTTCCGGTGGCAATGTATGGTTGTGAGAGCTGGACCATTATGAAAGCTGAACGCAGAAGAATAGATGCCTTTGAGATGTGGTGTTGGAAAAGAGTTTTGAGAGTCCCCTGGACAGTGAGGAGAACAAATAGGTCGGTCTTAGAAGAAATCAACCCTGACTGCTCCCTAGAAGGTCAAACAGTAAAGATGAAGATGAAATACTTTGGACATCAAATGAGAAGAGAGGATTCACTTGAGAAGGCCTTGATGCTGGGAAAGGTGGAGGACAAAAGAAAAATGGGGCGGCCAAAAATGAGATGGCTAGATTGTATTGTGGATGCAGTGGGCACAGAGCTGGGTGGGCTGAAGAGGATGGTGGAGGACAGAGGTGCCTGGAGGACAATGGTCCATAGGGTCGCAAAGGGTCGGAATCGACTGTGCGACTGAACAACAACAAAAACATCTCTGTACCACTAGTGATCCATGAAGTGGAACACACCTAACTATGGAGATTCAAGAAACTCCTTGTTCTTTCTGCCTGCCTGAAGCAGCAAGATGACAACTGCTTCTTTCAAATATCTGGAAAACTGCCTATCATAGCTCCTAAATTCTGGTTAGTACATTACAAACTGTGTAGGCATAGCCTTCAAGGGGGCAGGGAGCCCTAATTTTTCTGCTGGATGAAACTAATCTGCACTAAAAAGAAACTATGACTGAGAAAAAATCAGGAGTTCCTAACCTGGCATGTACAAGTGAGTTATAAAAGAATAAAAGAGGCATAGTACACATGTCTGTAGAGCAGTGGTTCCCAGCTGCTTTTTTTCTTTTTCTTTTTTTTGACCATGCTATACCTATATTCTGATTTTAAGTTTAAAAATGTGCATGCCACTATATATATGGAGGACACATTTTTGGCATGCTTTCTCGGGGTAGGGGCCATGCCCTATATAAGGGTCAGCCCCTTGCTCCTTCACCCTTCCTTTTTCAGGACAGGGACAGATCATCCCACCCTCCCTCCCCATGTCAATAGTGTGAGATTAGCTGGTCACACTCTGGGGCCAGAAGGAAATTTTTTTGCCACATCCATAATTAGCCTTTGGAATGTGGTCTTTTTGCCCTTCCCACACTGTTGCCGCATGGGGTTTGCCATGGGAGAGCTACAGTGTGTTGGACAAGTAGCGCTTGTAAAGGTAAGTGCATTGCCATCTGTGGGTCATAATGTCAAGGGTTAACCCCCAGCTGGGACGCCCGATTGGCTCCTGGCTGGGGTGTACACCAAGGCTGGTGACCAGCTATGACTGCTGCAAACCAGGATGGCTGCGGAGCTGTGCTGGTCAGTTATACGAACACAGGGCTGAACATGTAGGCTCAGCAGTACACGTCCAGTCGGGACATGCATTGTGTGAGTCCAGCCATGTGCTGGACTGCCTTGCTTTGACCTGCACTATGCCGGCCCCTTCTGCAGTCATTGTTACCTGTTAATAAAGTTCATGCTCATTCATCCCATACCTTGTGTCTGACTCTTTACTCAGGGAGTGCAGGGATAAGTGAAAAATGCTAGAAGCACAGAATCATACAAAACTAAGGCTAGAAGGACTGCCAGGGTCATCAAGCTCAGCCCCTGCCAAAAGCAAGAAATCTCTACCTAAAGTGTTTCTGTCAGGTAGTCATCCAACCTCTGTTTAAACACCTCCCTGTTGGAGAATCCATCTCCCTATAAGGCAGGTTATTCATCTTTCAAACATTTCTCACTGTTAGGAAGCTCTTCCTAACACTGAAGTTAAACCTTCTTCCTATAATCTAAATTCACTATTTTGTAAGCTAGCCTCCTAGAGCTATAAAAAAACCCAAATTAATTCCTTCCATGTGACAGTTCTTCAAACATTTATGTGTTGTCTAGACCATTTTCATCATAATATTTATGGACAGAGGAATAAAACAACAATTTGTTTGAAAATCCTACCTCCCATGCATAGATTCTTTCTGTTCTTCTCCACTGGGAAAAACTACTATGAAGTCCACTGTCCTATTAATGAGATTTTCCTTCATATTTATCATGCCTTGACCAGGCATTCCCACATCTGATATTAATTTGTGTTCATCATTAACTTTGCAGGTGGTGGGAGGATGGCTTGGTGGAGGAGGAGCACGAGCTTTCATTCTTCTCCTGCAGGAAAGAACAAACAGTGGTGAGTGGTTTGCTATGAGACTGGTCCATCTGCCCAGGTGAAAGGAAAACCCATTATTTTTTAGCATAGCATTTTGCATCATATAGACCAGTACTTGATAATATGCTTCAAAGTCAGAAATGCTATTTCTCTGTGGTCACTGTGAGCTCAGAGAGAAAGCGACAGCATCAATTGGACTAGAGAAAAGACAACCAAATGTTCTAAAAGTGAGTAACTGCTGATATAATTTGGACTATGACTACATCAGGGCACTAAAACAGAATTATTTGGATTTGCTTTGATTTAATAGATGCCTGAAAGTAATGTCTGAAATTGAAAGAAATCATAAAAAGTGTTCACACAGGGCTTGGGGAACACTTTAGGAGTTTATCATCCACAAGTCATCTTTGCAATTGGTATTTCAGCTTGTGATCACCCCTTCCTTCCTTCCTCTCATCCTGGCCCTGCCTTTCTGGGTTGGAACCTCTGCCAATCCTCCTTCAATGTTCATAACACTCACACTCCATCCCATTATGGTACATTTTACAAACCTTCACTTAGGGTCAAAATGTATTTACTTGCAACCTTTGCCCTCCTTCACTCCATTTACTAGCAGCATATTTGCCAACCATCTGATTTCCACTCTCTCTGAGCAAAACATTTTTCAGGCTGAGATAACAGAGAAGCTGGTAGCTGGCTCCAACACAGGGTTGCCATCTGTCCCGGAAAACCAGGATTGTCCCAGATTCAAGGTCTGAAAAAATTTTCCCGTCCCGTTCAATAAAAATCATGTTAAAGACCTGGGTTTTTAAACCTTAGTGATTGTATATTATAACACACCATTAAAATAAATTCGAACTCTCACCATCAAATGAGTGATTTCCCGCCACATTAGAGTTGGAGTATACCTGGAGACAAATCTTAACATCCTTGCCTCACACCACCACCCGATAAGTGTGACCAATGTGTTTCCTGGAACTGAGGATGTTAAGAGTTGACTGCAACGCGACTTCTCAGAAGTACAACAGATCATATTACAGTGAGAATTAACTGTAATATATAAATTAATTTACATATTGATATATTTAATGTGAAAGTGTTTTATAGCTATCATTAGATTATGGTTTGTTTAAAAAAGGTTATTTTGTAGATGACCTGCCCATTTTATTAAGTATACTTCTGTCCTGGTTTTGTGGGAGAGAATTATGGCAACTCTACTCCAACAGCTATCTCAAGGCTCTCTCCTCCCTCTTTTATTTCCTCCTAGTATCTGCCACATCAGCAGGGCAAACTCCCCCAGCTAGATGGCCTGCTGGCTTGGCTCACCACAGGTAAACTCCCTCAGCTCACCACTTTGCCAGTGTCTGTTGTTCCAGTGCAGAAAACCAACAAGTCTTCAAGCTGAGACTTCAAGCTGTCCCAACTGGGCAGCTTCTGAGCATGTTGCTCTCCTCTACCCAGGGACAAGAACCTGTGATTACCTTCAGCTTCAACAGGGTGGTCTGAGTATGGGGGATGAACCAGAAATATGCAGAAAGGAACAGCTAATTATTAGGTAGAACCAATATATAAGAAATAAAAAGAAAATGGAGGATGATCTGTAGGGATGACAAAATGCATCATAGATGCAGATAAAACACATCAGCATGGGAGGGGGAAATCATTTTGAACCCTTCTAAGGTTAAAAAAGTAAAAGTTCTCCAGCAGTTGAGAAAAAAAGTTTATTTTAGAGAAAGAACTACTTGGTTTACATGAAAAAATTATTTTTAGATGTCTCTAAGGATAGAAGAGAGAGGAATTGATGAAAATCAATGGAGAGATTAACTAGTTAGGGCTTGTTCAAATACCACATGACCATTTTAGGGGGGGAGGGGGTCAACCAAAAGTCACGGAAAGTCACAGGGGGAGGGGGTTCAGTGTGAAGTCACATGACTCCAAAATTATCATTGCTTTTCACATCCAGCTGGCCATAGATCTATCTTCAAGCCACGTGATTGGGGGGGGGGGGTGTCAGTCAAAGGTCACAGAAAGTCACAGGAGGGAGGGAGGGGTAAAAAAGTGGCCTATTTTAGGCCACGTGGTATTTGAAAGAGCCCTTAAACGTAACAGGGATTGAATATAGGTGTATACCTCACTCTTCAAAACAGAAGAGAAAACAGGGGGGGGGCAGCCCTGAACACATTAAGTTGACATTGATTTGCAATTGATAGTTTGGGAAGGGAGAGTAAAGTTGGATTGGAAACATTATACAGTAGCTGGAACCCTAAACAGAAACATTCTAAATGCTGTTGCAGAAGCCTGTTCCTTAAGAATTTACTTTAAATAATTATAATAACACCTCTTAGTTTCTAAAATACAATTTGTTGACATGCAATTGAATGTTTGGAGCACTTCTCTGTGCAGTTACGCATATATGTTCTGCAATGTTCAGAACCTAATGCTGCAGAAATTTTTCTGAGGACTACACTTCCTTGGGAATAAGTTGCAACAGACTATTAATAAAGAGAATACATTCATACATACTCACAAACACAAAACCTCAGAACTGTGAATTTTATAGAAATAAAATGTTTGCAAATGGTTAAAGCTTCAACTATCAGAAAAGTTAGCACATATTATTTTTACACTATATAAAAACTACCTTTGTCTACATGCAAGTAAATGTTCTTAAAGGCTTAAAAAGACTCACAACATAATTCAGTATTATAAATAGAGAAGTATTGATATCTTAGCTGCATAACCAAGTGGCTGATATAAACAAGTGGTTCAGTTGCAGTGGTTCAGTGGTTAAGAAGCTTGCCTTGTTAAGCTGAAAGGCTGGCAAGTCAGCAGTTCTAGACCCAGGTACTGCATGACAGATTGAGCAACCGTCTCTGTCCCAGCTCTTGGAAACATGAATGAGCCTCTTTTAGGCATTCCCTGAGTGGAGTTTTTTCTGCAAAAGTCCTTTCAACCCAGAATAATTCCTGACATGAAATCATTATTATTATTAACAAGTTACCTGCTTATAATATCTATCCCCTTATCCGAGGCTCCTCAGAAGAACAAGTCCCAAAAGGAAAAACAAGCATATTATGTCAAAACCAAAACAAGCCATTTCTGAGATAACTGTACAGTACACTGATATTCAGACTCTGGAATGCAACAAGAAAAAGTCAAAGTCCTTTGGACTTTAGTTATTTATTAATAAAAATCACTAACAATGTAACTCTAGCATTCCAGACCCAATTAAAGAACATATAAATGAGATTCTGTATAATGTTTTACAAACAGCACATAACATTCATTTTGACAAATCCATGTTACAAAGCACTGTTGTTTCTACTATTTAACAAACAAAATGCCTATAATTTCCTGCTTCAGCATTAAGAATTCAACAGTTCTTGGGAACTGCTCAAGAAATAGGTATGTTCTTTGTTTGTTTTACCTGCTTGTAATGACAAACATGTAACAAAGAAAAGCTTGGGAAGAATTCAGTCTCTTAGCAAAAAAACTAAACAAAATGACATTTTATACAACCTCCTGAGGGACACGTGAAAACATTCTGTCTTTTACTTCAGATTTATCTTTTTGGTAGCTGACAGCCCTCCAACCTCAGCTTCTCACACTTCAGCTAAAACCAGTGATGGGATGTAACAGGATCGCACCAGTTCGCCAGAACCGGTAGTAACTTTTCCCAGTGTCCTGGAGAACCGGTAGCAGCTTTTGGGGGGAAACCACTTTCGGGGCTTACCTTTTCACTGGTTCCCCCACTGCGCATGCGTGCCAAGCACTTGGTGTGCATGCATGCCTACAATGCTTGGCGCGTATGCATGGCCTCCTTGCTGTCCTCCCAAGCGGGGAGGAGGAAGAGAAGCTGCTAGCCTGAAGCTCCCTATAGCCTGCTCCCCAGGGTAAGTGACTCACCTTTGGATGTGGTGTGTCTGTGTGTATTTTAATCTGTATTTAATACCTTTACCTATATTGACATACTACCACAGTACCATAAATACAGATTTATGTTTGGGTGGGTGGGTGTATTTTGATGTAATTTTTATTTATTTATTTATTTATTTATTTATTTATTTTATGGGTTTGTGTTGTAGGTGGGTGGGTTGAGGTGTGTGTGTGTGCGTGCTTATTTTTATTTTATTTTATTATTATTATTATTATTTAAAAAAATCTTTGGCCCCACCCACATCATGACATCATGATGTTAGTTCCGCCCACACTGTGATGACATCACGGTGGGGTAGTAAAATTTTTGACATCCCACCACTGGCTAAAACCCAGGAGAAGATTTAATAATTCCTTCTACAGTCTCTCTCAGAACAAGTAGTGTGGACAGCCAAGGAAGCAGAAGAGAGAAGAGATGATGAATAATAATACAAAGAGGTAAGAAATGCAACACCTTGCAGGCTTACAATAAGTTCAAAAATGTAACCAAAATACAATATAAAGGCCTTAAGAAAGAATTTTTAAAATGGAAGAAATAAATCATGGGGGAAATTATGGGCATCCCTAGCTTCACCTTGTTCCCAGAGCCGGACTTAACACCGACTCCTGCCTGCCATCCCCACCTTATGTGCCAAGCAAAAGCAAAGCTGCTGTTATATTTTCAGTGAAACTACAAAAAATAAACATCCTTTGAGATGAAAAGAACAAAGTTGTGTGACAATTATTGTGTGACAATAAGACCCACCTCTGAAAAACTATTGCAGTATTTCTCCTTCCCCTAGATAAAATAGGTGAAACTATTCCACCACCCCCTCCATTTTCTCCTTCCACAAATAAAGTGGATTATTTTTGAAAGGGCATTTGTGTACAGCTATAATCAGCACGCAGCCAGTAGCATTCCATCCCTCCCAACCCTTCCCTCAGGAACATAGTTTAGGTGGGATAGGTCTCTGGCTAAAAATAGCAGACACCCCCGCAGCATTTACACAGTTTCCTTGCTACTAGTTGATGCTAGGAATCATTACAACTATAAAATATCATAGGATGCAATACTTTAAAAAATGCTAATAGCAAAGTGTATAACCTTCAAAAAAGATGAATGAGACATGAGCTCTTTGAAAAAGACATTAAGACACAATCCTCTCCCATAGACATGCAAATACAAAGAGGCTGCATGGGAGAGCAGAGTATTAGTAAAATGTTGGACTCAAACATGACAACATACTCACTGTAGCAAGCCTTTGCATCTGAATCAAAATTCAAAATAATTGGGCCAAACAAACCCCATAATTAACTGGATAACTCAGTTATGGGCCTTCTATTACCTACAGTAAAACCTCGCATAAAAAGCGCCTCGCTTAGAGACTAACGTCCTTAAAGAGCAGAATTTTCTCTGAATGGTCACCTCGCTTAACAAATAAAACCAACCAAAAACTTGCTTAACAACAAAATCAGAGTCGCAACCCCATCACCACTACCAGAAGTCACAATTGGTCACTTACAATGGTGTTTCACTTAAAGAGCAAACTCGCTTAAAGAGCAATCCTGTGGAATACATTATGCTCTTTAAGCGAAGTACCACTGTATTTTTAAAAGAGTAAAGGCGCTTTGAAGATACCGTAAATGACAAATAGGTTCTAGCCAGATAGGTGTTCGCTTAAAATCCATACTGAACTGAGTAATATGCAACTGCTCCTAGAATACAGAGCTTCTAGCAACCATTATTTTGAAAGTTTGGCAAGCTTTTAGTAGATTAGAAATGAATTGTACTACATTTTATGATTTCTTTGCATCTAACATATGATTGGGAGTGGGGATGTTCCTCTTTTACCACATTTCTGGCAGTAGATAAGATGACTGGAGGTAGAGTTTTTGACCTTTAGTTTTGTTGTTCTGTGTTGGTTCTGTTTTTCTGTTTTACATGACATGATATATAATTTCTTGCTTAATTATAATGTAAATTTTAAACAAAGAAAAAATGACATTTTCATGACATTTGAATGTCACAAAGCAAGAACTACCAGTGAGAACCAGGAAGGATAGGTATTTCAATCCACTATAAAATATAAACAAACTATGTTGTGTTGATTTAAAGTATGTTTACCTTGGGTAGGAACTTCATTTAATCTGTGTGGAAGTAGAAGAAAAAAATGTAATAAGGCAAATAAACTGACATAGAGACCTCACAAATCTGTGCTCTTTTTGCTTGTGATTTTTGTTTGTTTATACAGTTCCATGAATAACCCATCTTCTATAGATGCCATCACACTAGTCATGTTCACATCCAAATAATACATTACAGATGGCCTATCACTAAAATAAAAATCACACTAGTGTTAAGAAATATGATTGAGGCCTCTTTTTCATATGGGAAATCAATTTTAGAGTGCAAATGCACTTTAGTTTATCCCAAAAATTGGTAAAGTTAAATTCAATGTAATTTTCCCACCAAGTACATACCATACAACTAATTGTGCACAAGCCTGATCTTTTTACATCAGCATTCAATGCTTTTGGTTTAACTAGTGGCCTAGTGTTTTTGTAGTGATTTCACTCATGTTGCTGTTTGCTTTTTTGTTTCTGTTTCTGGCATAGGTGATCACTTATAACAGGAGTTCTCAACTGTTTCAAGACAGCTGAGTGGGCCAAACTGGTTGTTCCTCCCACTGTAAATGCTGATGTAAAATGCCACTGCAGCTGTTGTAAACACATTTACAATAGCCACTGTGCATTTATGGCTGTCATAAATGCGTCTGCTTCCAGTGGTGGCAGTGATCTGGGCCACGTGAAATTGTGCTGCCATAGGTTGAGAACTCCTGACTTATAATAATCTAAAGGAGTACTAGTAGATGTGTACTAGAATGATATTAACAACTTGTGCTTTTTCTGAAACAATCATTGGTAGGTGACAGTAATGAACTGAAAACTGTAACTTGTGAAATTGCAGTGCTTACCTGATATGACACTAAATTGGAAAATCATAATTTAAAAAATAGTTCAATGGAGAGACAAGAGGCACTCATTTGAAAGGAATGTTCCTGCTGTATTGGCATACTACAACACTCTAAAGCAGTGTTTCCCAAACTTATTCTATTGTGGAACACCTAAAATTTTAACAGAAAACTTTGTTTTTTGTAATAGAAAAATAGGTTTAGATTTTTCAGTTACATTAGAGACTAAACAAAACAACACAAAAGACAAAGAGTTGTGACACCTTGAAGACTAACTCTATGGAACACCAGTGTTTGAGGAACATAATTTGGGAAACGCTGTTTTAAAGGATATTCCATATGGCAGGAACATTCCCCTCAAGCGAGTGCTTCTTGTATCTTCACAATTATTTTATTATGCTTTTCCAATATAGCAGTGTTAGATAAACAATACAACTTCACAAGCTGTTGTATCAACCTAGTACTATGTCATATGCCAGAAAAAATATTTTAAAAGAGGCAGGGGAGAAAACAGAGTTAATAATATGGGAGGATGGGTAACCTGTGCTTCTGATAAGAACTGCACTGTTTGAAATGTTGGGACTCTTGTCCCAAAAATTGCTCAGGATAATTTAATTTTCTGTATGAATGACAACATTGATTTAGTTGCCATAAGAAATTTGGAATTGACCCAGATCAAACTAGGACAGCTTTCATGTCTAGTCATATCCTTGCAAAGGGAGAATGTACTTATAACCTGAAGATCAATCACCCCTCCCACCCCTCCAAAAGGCACTTTAGCTTGCAAATTATGGGAAATAAGACAAACTTATGCCTTGACAATTACACACAGTCATCACTTGAGAAACTCTCACTTGATGGGTTACATTATACATATTGGACTTTTGATTGCTCTCTAGACAAAGGGAAGTTGTCTAAGATCTAATTCTGGGAAGAAAAATCAGAAGGACTATGGCTCTTTAGGAGTCTCTTCTAATGTGCTGTTTGCCAGATAGATGGTATATGCTACTATCACAACTTTCTATTTGACAGACCTTTTTTTGTCATTCTTCACAAAGTCATGGCCTATTTTCCATCTCAGCTGACAACAGATGGGTTCAGCTCTTCAGAAGGCACAGTAAACATATGCTCGTTCTGAATCTTAACATGTCAGTGTATTAATTTCTGTCATAATACTACAGCAACACAGGTTCACAGTTATCCTTATTTGTGACATAACTTTCAGATAAACAATGAGGGGGTTTTCAAAGCTGTGCATGTAACTAGATAGTTTAATAATTCACAAGAGCTGAAAACAGCAACAATAATAATAGTGTACACAGGATTTTACACCCTCAGACCCAAGACTGAGTAGAAAGAACAGGAATTCAAAGATAGGGAAGGTGGCGAAATGGAAATATAGGATCAACAATTGCTTTTATCCCTTTAAAACATGCCATATGCAATTTACAATGATACAGAAATGAAGTTTATTAGTCTGTACAGAAGGCTTTAGTTTATTTTCCAGAATGAATAATCAGGAGACTATAGAGAAGTTGCAAAGTATTATTTTACATAAAAACTGCCAAATATGTTTGCTTTGTTAATACTGTATATCTTAACCTTGTCTTGCAATAGCTACTATCCTGTAGGGAAATACACAACAATGAACTGTGCTGTACATTCTGCTGACCCAGATAGGATCAATCTAGTCTCTTACTTTCACTGCATGTCCCATTGATATAGTCTGAGCCAGATTACTAGTGATGCAAGAATACTATGTCCCTGCCCCCATCTCCCAGCAACACATTCCCATTCCATCCTTACCCACCTTTCTCAAGTTTCCAGGTCACCATCTTTCTAGGACAGCAAGATACTGTATACCTGCCATTTCTACATTTGACTCAGTGACAAAAGCACACTGTAAACATTTAAACTGAATTTAAAAATAATTCAGGATTTCAACCAGAGATCCAGCTTCTCAGCATTTTCCAAACTGCTAATGAACCAAGCATGTATTGCCAGTGAGGTAATTAATTTTCCAGCTTTAGTACAATAACATTATTGTTGCTGAAACATCCTACTGATTAGATGCTTCAGCTGCTGTTATTAAAGAATTCCACAAGATCATTTGAATGATTAATGCAACTGGGAAATTCTGCATTTCAAAGGCTGAATTATGGCAACTTTCATTTTACATTATATCTTTGCAAAACTCTTGAAAGATACATGCAGGGGGGAAATATTCCTGCAAGATTATTTCAGGGGGGAAATATATAAGGGAAGAGAAACAGAAAACAAAAATTCTAAATATATATACAATTACTGTAACACCTTTTTTCTTGCACTAATATAAAGCACTCCCTTTTTTCTTTATAATTTTTTATTTCTACAAACATAAGAACATAAAATATAAACTAATAATAATAATTTCATGTCAGAAATTATTCTGGGTTCAAACAATTTTTGCAGAAGAAACTCTTCTCAGGGAATGTCCAAATGAGGTTCCTTTCATGTTCCCAAGAGCTGGGACAGAGACAGGTGCTCAATCCATCATGCAGCAACTGGGTCTCGAAGTTCTGACTTGCCAGCCATCCAGCTAACAAGGCAAGCTTCTTAATCACTGAGCCACCACAGCCCCAACATATAAACTTTAAAATAGAGATGAATAGCAAAAACATCAAAATAGCTATAGAAAAAAGTGGCAGGTAGAGTCTTAAGGACACTACTGTAAGGGATTTAGTGGGTGAATTCGATGTGTTGAATTATGCTCATTAGTTCATTTATTATTTTATTTCATTCATTAGTTAAGGGTGATGTTTCAAATGGGGGGAAATAAAGACATTATGTTCATAAAATTAAGGTTTTCATAAAATGTTCATAAAATCTAAGGTTTTCTGAGCTAAGGTAAAGGTCACCCTTGATCGAAAGCCAGTCATATCCGACTCTAGGTTTCAGTGCTCATCTCTGTTTATAGCCAAAGAGCTAGTTCTGTCTGTGTCTGCAGACATTTCCATGGACATGTGGCAGACATGGAATGCTGTTCACCTTCCCACCAAAGAGGTCCCTATTTCTTCTTGCAATTTCTTGCTTTTGAATGTTGTGTTAACCCAAAAGCATAAATCCCAATTTCATTTGTGTTTATTATTTTATATATATTTTATTTTTCAATAAAGATGCTTTTAACCTTTATTTTCCAGTCTCCCCGACTCTACCCACTATGCACACGTGTCCATAAGCAGCAAATGATCTATTTTTAATAAATATTTCAATAGTCAAACTGCAAAGTAAAAGAGTTTTTCCTTCACGATTCTTTGAAAGCAGTTTTTCATTAGGAGGAAAAGCCAAAAGTGAAAGTGGTTATGACTTCAAAGGAAAACTTGCTACAGTATATCCATTCTCACACCAATTTATCTATTCTGGTGTGGAAAGATACTTTTTTTGAAGGAAAGAAGTTTAGAAAGAAACTGTGATTGTTGTGGTTTTGGTAGTTTTAAACCTTCACAGAACATGTTTCTAAAGTCCAATCCAAATTCTGTAAGTGTCAAAAGAAAGGTTATTCTGTCCTCTTTCAAGCACGCTTTGGATCATTTCGATCAGTTGATTGGTTTTTTTGCTGGATCACCACCAAACACACACACCCTACACACGCGGGAATGTCATTTTTACAAGTCACATTTTTTCTCAATATCTTTTTTGTGGATTCCTGCTATGGCGTCATTTATCTCCACATTATGTATGTGAAATGTATCCACCTTGGGAAGTTGTTATATTCAATTTCTGGTTTTCCCTCCATTTATTGGGTTTTTGTGACCTCGTTTGAGAGGTTTTTTGTAAAATGTTTCATAGATTATTTTTCCGAAGTCCAATTCCAAATATGAAAGTGCCCCCACAAAGGTTAATCTTTCCTCTTTCAAACACACTTTGGATCATCTAAATTGGTTGGGTAGTTTTTTCGCTCCCCCCCCCCCCGACAACCGACCACCCCTAGCAAAACTGTCACTTTTCTGATGCTACTTCCAAAAGCGATGACATCATCACTTTGCAGTTTCAGCTTTTGTGTTCTACCAATTCTTAAAGTCACCGAGATGATCTTTCCAATGACATAACCCTTATTTTCGTGGGTTCCTTAGTGTTGGGGTTGCAGTTTCTCAAAAGTACATGATTTTTGTTACACTGCAAAATCTGCCAGACCACCGAAACGTAAGACATTCATAGAATTCACGTCAAAACATGTTCCCCTTCCAGGGACCATAGAAAATATAAACATTTTCTCCTACATTTATGGAGCCTTATTCCTCTTCCAAAATTGCATCGACTCTTGTAAAGGTCCACATCCCTTCCTCTTTATTAATACAAAATCAATACATTGTCCCAAATATCTATAAAAGTTGTCTTCCTTAACAATTATTTGTAGCTTTGATATTACATGTTAGTTTATCATTATTAACTACAGTATATTCTAAACTGTCAGACTTCAGTCTGGCCAGGTTATCCTGCTATGGTAATAGAGTAGACCAGTGATAGTGAACCTTTTAGAAACCAAGTGCCCAAGAAGGCAGCACGTGGGCATGCACTGTAAATCCCAGACACCCATGTGACATCACTGGTGCATCTCCGGCAACATCATATGGGTGCATGCGCACACACAGTGCCTGCCTGCAAACCACTGCTACCTCCTCCCACCTCCTAGGAGGGGTGTCTGGTTGCCTCACCTTGTCCCAGCCACCATCTCCCAGGTGGGATTTCAGTCTCCCCTCTTGCTTCCCCATTGGTGGAGGGAGAGGGGTGGATGGAGAAGTAGTGCTGCCATTGACGCCAGCAGGGTGGAGTTTGCCCATGATGCCACACATGCCCACAGAGGTCACTGCATTCTACCTCTGGCACATGTGCTATAGGTTTGCCTACAGTGGCGTAGACCATTCTGCCAGCAACTCAAAGCTGATCATCAGACATCAGTTTACTAACCTGACAACCCTGAGGACTAATGGCCTTGGATGGTGAAGTCAACAGGGAAGAGTGATGGTCCCCAATTGGATTAAATCCAACTTGAAGCTATCTTAATGGAGGGTAGTACTGACCTGGGGCTGATGAGGTATTACTGTGCCAAAAAGACTCAGAAGATAAATGGAAGGACACTGATTGCTCCCAGGACAATCTTCATGGCTAATCGTCATGATGATAGCCAATATTCAGAAATTGATATGGCACTCAAAGAAGAAGAAACGACTTTATACTATTCATTTAATTGAAAAACAATTAAACAATTAAAGTACAGTAGAACCCTGTATAGTGATCACCTCATACAACAATGAAATTGCATAGCAATGAGGCTTGGAGGGGGGAAAGCCATTCCACATAGTGATAGTTCCTATGGGAAAATCCGTACAACAATTTTCCAATAGGAAAGGCTGCTTAGCACCAAACATCATTGTACGGTTTTTCCCATAGGGAAAATCATTGTACAGATTTTTCCATAGGGAAGATCATACAACGACGAAAACCACATAGTGATCAGCCCCATGGAATGGATTAAAATCACTACACGGGGTTCTACTGTATCCTCATGTACAAAAAAATTTCATATTTATTTCAAAAGAAACAAGTATTAGACTGAGATAGATAAATTGTAAGGGTTGTATGGGCCAATTTCCAGCTCCCAGGATCCTGGTGCAGGCTGTACAACCCCCCACCCTTCCCCAATGAATCTAGATGTGTGCAGGTCTTTTTGGTGGAAACTCTTTTGTGATTATTTGCATGTAGAGCAAGGGATCTTTCTCCATGAAGATCTTCCTAGACTTTTCAGAGAGAGAAACAATATATTTATGTGGGGAATGGGAGAAAAGATTTGCTATGTGAGGTCAATAAATGAAAGATGTGACTGGTTATAAACAATGAGGCAAACAGAAGCCAGTGGAGTTGCCCAATTTGGCTTAATGGATCAACTTTTTTTGAGAACAAGTCAATTACGTAACCCATGTGAATGACACTGAGCATCTAATGATCCACAGTGATAGTGCTCCATGATATGCTGAAATACAAAAGTCTTATCCCAAACAGTAGTGGACATAGTTCCTGAGCAACAAGTTAGAAGACATATGTGACATTTGTAGCCATCTGCTGCTTTACAAATATTGGCTGGCTAGAATTTTGCAGCTAGAAATAAGCTCTGAGACCCTAGTGAATGTGGCTGACAGCTGATTGTAAGCATGGAAACTCGGATGCATGGCTAATGTCACATTCCAGCTTCACCCTCCCCTCAAAGTGTGGGAAGACATAGCTATGGAGACACTACTAGTCAATTCATCCCCACTCTGGGACTTCCAAGCTAGAAATAATTGTCCTACTGGATTCCTTACATGCAGAAATTTTATTGCTGGTGCCTCCTCCAGCACCATTATGCTAAAAGCTAGCATATAAGGCAATGGCCCTTTGTGATGACAAACAGGTCCTAAGAAAGAAGAGAATGAACAGATGAGGAGAGTAGCTAGTCTATATACTGCTTCAGAAATTTCCTGCACTCGAGACAAAAGTTTTGTCTGGAATTGAAAATTCCAACTAGCCCCTTCTGCAGTGTGGTCTTCAGTGTCTTATTTATCTTCCATTTTGTATTCTTATCTGCTCATTTATAATTATAAGACATTTTCTCCTCATATTCTTTTGACTAGTTCTATCATGTTCTGGCTGCTGCTTTGCACAGCTGAAGCAAAAAACACAACTGGATCTGCACAGGAAGGTATGCCTCCTTGGGCTTCAGACAAGATGAAAATCTTGGCAAATGGCACTGGAAGAAGAGGATTTTTAGTGTATGTGGGAGGAGAATTTGCTCATCTCTACTGTTTGCAAGCTGGCAAAATAGCTCACCACACAGTGTGAAGGTACCCTCCATATGTATTGGACTTGTACAGTGTCAGCCCAGTAAAAAGGTAGGACCGTACTGAGCAATTGTGGAAAGAGCTGGAGAATACAATAGTAGTGTGCACTAAATCTTATGATGTTTACCTAATTCAATTTAAAAGCAGTTGATCAACTCTGGAATAATCTGACAGCTAACAAGACTGACATATCTCTTATTAAGAAGAGAAGACATAGTTCCCTGTTACTGTAGCTTCAATATTTGTGTAGCAGCGTCTTGGCAAGTATCCAGATACTGTACGAACATCAGACAAAGCAAAGACACCAACAAAATCCAGTACAGTATAGATTCTTTTTTAACTCTTTCTGGGAAACCAAAACTGTCATTTGCAATTTCTTTCTGTCATCAACTGCAACTCGTATCCAAAAATGCAGGGATTTTTTTCTGAAGCAGGAAAAATGTCACTGTGGTGAATTTGTTTAAGGTGGATCCCATCTTGCCATGAAGTGACCCACACACTATGATCTCAGAGTCATCACGCATGGCACACATGAAGCGCAACACGCAGGATTTAACACCGGGACTGCAATAGACCGCAGCAGCCTTGAGGATATGGACAAGGTGCGCCTTCACAAACCAGTCCATCTGGCATGGCCTCTTCTGCCTCCATGACCATTGGGAAGCAGAGTTCCTCCTGCCCCTCAACATGGGGTCCTCATTTTACCAGCTTCAGAAGGATGCAAGGGTGAGTCATTTGTATCCCCATCAGGATTGAACTCACAGTGTTTGGGCTGCAGTATAGAAGTTTTAACCATTGTGCTGCCAGGGCTCTTCTCTTTATTTTCAGCCCCCTGCCCTCCTCAACCAAGCTCCAAGGCGTGGTGTCAACCCTGGCTGAACCTGGGTGCCTCCTTCCAGCCACATCCCCATGAGGAGCCAAGCAGCAGATGATGGAAGGAGGTCATTTGTATCCCCAGGGTTACCTTCCCTGTTCTCACTCTCCCCCCCCCCTCTGCTTCTGATCTATCCCTCCCCTTTAGGTGGACGGTCCCCACCCTTTCCCCCTCCGCTCTTGCCCAGCCCATCACCTCCTTGGGCAGGGTGCAAAGCCCCTCCCCTTCTTCTTAGGATAGACATTCCTAAAAGATAGTCACCATCTTCAGTACCTGCCCGTGCCCTTTCCATTTAACCAGCATGGGCCTGAGTATGTTTGATGTTTTTATTGTTCTAAACATATGTGGGAAATGCATGTATAGGAGGGGGAGGGGGAGATAGAAAGGAGAGATGCTATGGGAGAATCAAAATTATAAATGGACTATATAGAGGATGCAAAAAATGTATACACATTTTAAAAAAGCAAAAAAACTGCATTAAAATAGTGATACTCAATATATGCCAATAACAAAAGATGAATACAAGTCACGTTTGACTTCGGCAATACAAGAAGTGTTTAAAAATTTTACCATCAGCATCCAGACACTTCCAATTATGGTGAACTATTGCATGTGCAATGTTGACAAATGTGTCCACTTGTATTGCTGTGCATGCCATTTCAACTTCTTCCCGAAGTACTGTCAAGGATTTCTGGCGGTATGTGTGGTAGCACAGGAGACTAGCAGTTAGCTATTGCACAGCAGAAGGTTCGGGTGCAAAGACACACACATACAGTTTCAGTGAATAGTGCAGTTTACTTCTGGGTGAGGGAAAGACAATAGACACAGAACTATATACACAGGTACCAGTCTGTCTTCAAGCCCCACAGTTGAGTTAGAGCTTGGAATCCCCGAAGGCTCATGTCCAATGAGCATGCACAGAGTCTTGCCTGCAAAACACTGACTGCAGTTTGCCAAAGTCAGTGTGCTCTTCTCAGCAGTATAGAGTACCTGATAGTTCTTGGTAGAAGCAGAGCTTCATGCAGCACATCTTCTCCCTCGCAAGTTAGTTGTCAGTCTGTCATAGTTCCTTGTCAGTTCCTCCTCAGTATAACCCTCCTCAGAGTAGCCCATCTCAGGTGGGCCATAGTTATACTGTGCTGTTGCTGTATCACCCACTAAGTGGTCACAGCTGTGCTCAACACTGAGTCATGTACACCAAGCAGACACAGCTGTGTAATCAGTCTATGCCTCAAGAGCTAACACCTGTGCTTGGAGCTCTGCAAGTGTCTTAAAGGTATATTCACACAGTGGGCAGGAATCTTGCTACAATACCCATAAAAATGCCCTAACAAGTACCATCAGTGTTTTTTTATGGTTCACCACATCCTTTAAGGTCCTTCATAGGTAGAAACTAAGGGGTGTTTATTATTTTGTTGTTGTTCAATCACACAGTCGATTCTGACCTTTTGTGACCCCATGGACCACTGTCCGCTAGGCACTTCTGTCCCCCACCATCCTCCTCAGCTCGCTCAGTTCTGAGCCCATTGTCTCTACAATACCATATAGCCAACTCATTTTTGGCCGCCTGCTTCTTCTTTTGCCCTCGACCTTTCCCAGCATCAAGGCTTTCTCAAGTGAATCCTTTCTTCGCATTTGATGTCCAAAGTACTTTAGCTTCATCTTTACTATTTGACCATCAAGGGAGCAGTCAGGGTTGATTTCTTCTAAGATTTATTATTATTATTATTATTATTATTATTATTATTATTATTATTATTATTATTATTATTATTATTATTATTATTATTATTATTATTATTATTATTATTATTATTATTATACAAATCAACCATTTGGTTCACAGTCACTGGAATAAAATTAACAGTTCAAGTCCTAACCAAAGACCTAAGAGCTGCTAAGGTAATGTCTGAGTCTGAGTATACAGTATACAGTCAAACCTCGCATAAAGAGCACCATGTTTAAAGAGTAACTCGCTTAAAGAGCAGCATTTTCTCTGAATGTTCGCTTCGCTTGACAAATAAAACCAACCAAAAACTCACTTAACAAATAAATCGGGGTTCGCAATCCACCCCAAAATTGGTCATTTACAATGGTGTTTCGCTTAGAGAGCAAACTCGCTTAAAGAGCAATCCTGTGGAACGTATTATGCTCTTTAAGCAAGGTACAACTGTATACAGTTTCCAGTAGAGTTGTTTTTTGGAGAGTTAGGATGTTCAAGTCTGATAAGTCCAAAATTTCCAAATATCTAGGGAGTCCTTTATGTATTGCTATCACCACCATCACCACCACTACTACCCAACCCATCTAGAGGATTTTCCCATTTACACTGATAAGTCTGGAGAATATGGAGGAAACTCAACCACACCTCTTCATCCTATCCATTGTCCCGGCAAATTCTCATCAAGGTAAGCTCTCACACGTCTTGTTAGAAGTAAAATCCAATGAGACATGGCACCATCTCATTGGAAGTAAAATCAATTACAGTATTCCCAAAAAGTATACAATGCTACCGTAATTTAATTTAACTTTTAAAAGTAACACATAGATTAAATCTTTTACAATGTGTATACATGTTTTCTGTATAATTGCACTGCCAAAAGAAGCCGGATTAAGATCATATGTCAGCTATCACTATTGGGGGTGGTGGTTAAATATTGATTCAAGAAAAACATTCCCATCAGAGTACAAATGACAGCATCAGAAAGACAGTGAAAAATAGTGGGATGACCAATAAAAGAAACCATACAGCCAGTTTGAAAACCACCTAAATGTAGCACATGAATCCCAGTGAAACAAGAAGGGAACTTCATAACAGCACTCAGTTTTAAAACATAAGAATATATCAGAGAAATGTCAGCCTCTGATACCACAGTACACTGGTCAAATTAACAGCTCTACCTAAATTCTTATTTTTAAATTAAGTCAATAAGCATACGAATAAGTTCTTAATAGTATTACAGGAAATTTTATCTTTTTTGGGGTGGGGTGGGGATGTGTGATTGCTACACCTCATTAAATTGGCTTATTTTCCTTTGAAATAAAAGTAAAAGTATTAAGCATTCTTCTTCAAATGCATGCTTCCTATAACTAAGATCTCATCCAGAGTTGGAAATTTGAAATGCCTTGTTGTGTGCATTCTTCTTCATACTTCATGATGTGACTGTTTACTATATGTACCCCCGTATCTGATATCTTTTATTCCAGGACGTTCATCTGCCCAAGCTACTTTGAGGATGAAACCCCAAAGCCCACCAACGTTCATTCCATTCTCAAAATTACAGCATTGTTTTGACAACTTCTGGGGCTATTGATTTGATGTGCAGTGCTCGAAAATAACAAAAATAGTACTCTTTATTCTTATCTTAGGCTAAAACTGGATTATACACTTAGCACATATTTAGAAGCACTGCCCTGCCCTGTTAAATAGTAAAAGACACCTACAGTATTTCTCATACCGTAGCATGTGACTTTCTTCAAGGATAGGAAGTTTCCTACCCTAGCTACACCTAGTTTTCTGTTCAAATAAAAAGCTCTCAGCAAGCAGAAGGGCAGCTTTCTTTTTTTAGCAGGCAATTAGGCACAGTAAGCCATGAATCTTCCAACTTAGACCTTTCTCTCAAGTGAGCCTTATTTTGTGTCTGTCTGTCAGATCGGACTCTCTGAATGGAGAATTCTAAGTTTTGCAGTAAAAAAAACTGAATGGCACATCCCTAGCCTTACAAAAGTGCAACTTATCAAGGTGAGGTGCATTTTTTTCCTCACAATGACTTTTGGTGTGTGTGTAAATACTCTTTATAATAAGGACAGTCGCAACCAGAAATAAATGTTTTTCCCTAATCATAACAGCTGCAAGCCCATTTCAGAAATAGTTCCTCTCAAATTTTATAAACTTTTTGCAAAATAGAAGATTAATGCATCATTAGAAAGTTTCTAAATACAGTGGTACCCCAGTTAATGAATGTACCAGCTAACACTAAAACTGGATAACGTCAGGGAATTTGAGGAACATTTTTGCAACATACAACGTTAACGTTGTGCGATGCAAATTTTTTCCTCAAATTGCCCAATGTTGATCTCTGCCCCAAAGCCCGCTGGGCTAGACACCAGGCCTGCAGGCTTTGGAACAGAGATCTCTGGAGGCAGCTTACACTCAACAAAATAACACAGTAAAAAAAATTAATACATTTTTCTAAATCAATAATAGAGACTAACTTTTTTTGTTCCACATGCCCAGTCTCTGCAACCCTATTGTTTGCTTTCAATATAGTGACAGCAGAATTAACCGAAGATTTGGGATCTGCAGAGCTAGAGGAAGAAAAACGTATTGACATTCTGATTTCAGGAAATAAGAAAAGTCCTAATTAATATAATTTTATATACAGATTTTCCTCTATGTTATACAAGTGTATATGTGACAATCCCATTGCTCCTGAGTAGACCCCTGGACCTACATGTAAGTGGGACCATACCTGAGTTGATGCCCTGTGGCTAAGCAATCCAAGATTGTAGCTTGCCTTCTCACATGTCCTGATCGGAGTCAGGCTGTTAGTAAGGTAGCGGATAGAAAATAAATAACTCCAGTCATCTTCATGTCTCTTAAAGATAGATTGTAGCAAAACCAGTTACAGATTTCTTAGTTTCGGGAAGCAAAATAATTCTAGGTATATGAAGCTTTTTCAGTTCAGAAAGCACATTGAAAACAATGAAAACCTATCTAAGTGTGGAACAGAAGAGCAAAAGAGCTGTCCCTTCTCCAACCTTCCTTTTTATCTCCTCCAACAAGATCCACCCCTTTAGACTTACTCTAAAGGATTCCAGCCAATCTCTACAAAGTACTCCCATGTCTATCAAAGCTTATGTTTTATTTTCCCCAGAACACGAGATCAGATTGTTTTGACTAAAACACAATACTTGCCCAGTAACAACACAGAATGCATCACAGCCACCTCTTGTAAGACTGAGAAATCCCCACAGGTAGTGTTGCCAGGGCGACGGCCCTTTCCCAGCCTTTTGATCCCTTACAGACAACCGAACTCATCTTCAGTAGTCTGGAATCTTTAGTGAGAAGCCAAAGGTTTACAGAGCATACATAGACAAAGAGTGCCAAAACAATAAAACCTAGCTAGAACCCAGCCAGGGCTTCCGCCCTATCTCCCCCTTTCAAGCACCCCCCAGCCGAGTGGTATGAGTGCACCCTCACCATAGGAATGGAAAAGCAGAAAACTTAGATTTAGCCTGCTTCACAAAGCGGTACATTGGATTATATACAGTTACATCACTCCAAATCCCATTCTCCACTTCCCCATCAGATGTTACCCAATCACTGGTCCTTTTGGGGTTAATTAGTGGAGTCACTCATCCTGGAGCATCCCCACCCCTCTTTCTCACTCCAGATGACCGATCCCCTCCTTTGGAATGTCTCCTACAGATAACTCAGGACCAGCCAGACTCATGTCTCTCTCCCCCCCCCCTTGCGATCTCTCCCACCGATCCTGGAATCTGAGTCCCAAAAACACAGAGGGAAAGAGGGAGACTTTCTCTCGGTGGGTGGGGCTGCTCGCTCCTTGCCTTACACCTCTCTTCAGTGAACAGCACGCAGAGAAATCTATGTCACTATTTTAAAAAAAAACACAAGGCCCATTTCTATTTCCATGACAGTACTGTATATCAAATAAAAAGCTTTTAAAATCTATGTTATGTTAAATAAAAATAAAATAAAAAACTTCCTTTCACTGGAGAAGTTCTAATAGTAGATATCAAATACCACATTTTATTGCTGTCTCCTGGCATGCTATGTAATCACTTTGTCTCATGCTTTGGAATGCACATAAAAATCCACCACTTCCTAGTTTCATTTAGAACACCCTTACAGTGAAAGTATAACAAAAGTATGGTTATGCAATATCCAGTCAAACCTTGCATAGCGAGTAACTCGCTTAGTGAAAAAACTCGCATAATGAGCGGGTTTTTCGCAAAGTGATCCAACTCACATAACGAAAATGTTCTATGGGGAAAACTCGCATAGCTAAAAATTTTCACAATGGGAGTTTTCCCCCTAGAAATGCTCATTATGCAAGTTTTTCCCATAGGAATTTTTGCTATGCAAGTCTATTTTGCATAGCAAAAAACTCACATGAGCAGCCTTGCAGAACGAATTAAATTCATTATGCGAGGTTTGACTGTATACAGAACACTGGTTCAATGGCTATGGAAATAGTCTCTACATTAAGAGATACAGTATTTTCTAGCTGCTTACTAATCTATATCTCTTAGAGCCTCCAAATTCATAGAACTGTTATGAAATGAATATCAAACTACTGTAGTATTAAGTACACTATAAAGCTTAGTAAAATTCTTATAGTTCTTTAGAATGAGAATTTCTGTCTACCTGCCATCTTTATTCTTATTTTGAAACGGACAGATGAATTCTATATGTAACATAACAATCTAAAAGTAATTCATTGTATATTCTTCCTATGCTTCATTTGAAGGGAATCTTTTTCAAATGCATCATCGTTCAAGGGAAATGCACAAGATAACAGTATACAAATATTTATAGAAACATAGGTAGAGGGTACTTTACTAATACTAATACTAATACATGTGTGTTTCCACATCAAATGCAATGTTGTTGCTCAAATCCATGCATAGTTATGGGTGACGTGTTAATTTCAGTTTTGTGAGTCTTTCAAAGGAATTTACCATAATTTGTAAATTTCTTCATATTCAGAATAGCTTAAACAACTTAAACAACTCAGCATAGAAGAAGGCAAAACACTGATGTCCTAAGCTTTTAGTCAGCAGAGGCTACTCATGTCTGAGTATACATTTTTCCTGAAAGTCATTATTTTCTCAGTTGATGGATGCGTCTCTGGTGACTCAATAAACTGATCCTGGCATGAAACATGTGACCACACACATTGCAGTGAATAGATGGTGGAGGGTGTGGTTGAGTTTGACAAAGCTTCTATGCTTGTCTCTTAGCCTCTTCATGTCTGGGGTATTCCCCTTCAAAGTGATTGGTAGCAGCAAAGATGGTTTGGTACCAATGTGGGTAATCTTCAGCCGCTGCCTCCCACGTTTGTGGGTTTATATCTGACACCTTCATGGTTTGTTTAAGCTGGTCCTTATAATGCTTCAAAGGATCTCTGCGAGGTCTTGCTAAATTCCCCATAAATAATTTTGTGAGGAAGTCTGGAACCTATACTAATAAAAAGATGATTAATTCTTGGGAGGCAAGCTATGAGAAACCTAGGGAACATAATAAAAAGTAGAGACATCACAACAAAAGTCTGCATAGTCAAAGCAATGGTATTCCTAGTAGTAATATATGGTTGTAAGAGCTGGACCATAAGGAAAGCTGAGCGCAGAAGGATAGACGCATTTAAAATGTGAAGTTGGAGGAGAGTTTTGAGAGTACCCTGGACAGCTAAGAGAACAAATACTGTAGGTCGATCTTAAAAGAAAACAACCCTGACTGCTCCTTGGAAGGTAAAATAGTGAAGATAAAGTTAAAGTATTTTGGACATCAAATGAGAAAAGAGGTTTCGCTTGAGAAAGTCTTGGTGCTGAAAAAGGTCAAGGGTAAAAGAAGGGGCAGCAGAGAATGAGATGGCTAGATGGCATTGTTGATGCAATGGGCACACAGATGGGTGGGCTGAGGAGGACAGTGGAGGACAGGGGTGCCTGGTATGCAGTGGACTATGGAGTCGCAAAGGGTCAGAATCGACTGTGCAACTGAACAACAAAATAATTTGTTTTTATACGTTTTCTCCTGGAAAACTTCCTAAAAGCCCAATGAGGGATTCCTATTCAATGAGCTGTATCTTTTTTTCCAGGCCCAAATCACAATGAACCACAACAATATTACTGTCAATAAAATTAACTTAACAGTATACCAATATTTTTGAATGCAATACCAATTAGATGTTTTGTTTCATACTGGAGTCATTTTGAAATTAATTATATCTGTTTCCAGTGGGGACTTTAAAGGCAACAGCTGAACCCCAAAGGCAGATTCATAATTAACTTTGGAAGTCTCTGCAACAATGTATCAGATTACACCTTCCCCAGTTAATTTATGTATTTATATCCCACCTTGTTCTCAATGCAGCTTGCAGCATTAATTACAACAGAGCTAAAAACGTACCCACTATAATATTTTTGAAAGCAATTTTGAACAATTAGGAAAGTTATATGAAAAACAGCCACTGAATTTAAAGCACAACAAGGGATGAAATGACACAATACCCACTTTTAAACAATACTGCAATGGCTACTTATCAACCAAAGTCTTGTCTTTGCTTTCTGGCAGAAAGAGAGCAGAGATGAAGCAGTCTATCTTCCTGTTGGAGGAAATATAACAGTATGGGAGCAGCCACTGAGAATGCCATCACCAAATGAGACTGTCAGAGTGACAGAACCAAGAGAAAGCTCTCCTGCCTCAAATCTCAATATCCAGACAGGATCACATGAGAAGGCTGAGCTATTTAGATAGTTCAAAGCCAAATCATATAGGGACTTGCATTCAGGACTGGCCAGTAACCAGTGAAACTATCCTAACAAGAAGCTTCTGTTCTTCCTGAAACTTGTAGAGTTCAGGGACAGCCCAATATTCCTAAGAATCTTCTCTTTACTGTGATTAAAATAAAAAGTCCAAGCTAACCATTAGACAGAGTGAGGTGGATTTGATGGGGGGGGGGGGGTGTTTAGATTTCTAAAACTATACTTCTTATATTTTTTATTAAACTATAATAATGAAATTATGCAGCTGCTGCTCTGCTAAACATTCTGAAACAAGATGTATGCAAAAGAATTTTAATTTAAAAATACTGAGTACAGTAATACCTCGGATAATGCTAAGACTTGGTTTCACAAGTCTTGGTGTTATCCGATTTTTATTGTTATCTGCTGCATGTTAAAATCCTATGGGATGGATTTGATAACGTTAAAGCTCCATAGAGATACATTGTAACCGCACAGGATTTAGCGGTTGTTATCCGATCCATCCCATAGGATCTTAACGTTATTCGATCCAATTCTCCTCCCCAGATTACTTAATGTTATGCAATTTTAGCGTTATCTGAGGTAAACGTTATCTGAGGTACTGTATTACTGTACTTCTATCTGTCACATCTGCTTTGATTTTGATTCCTACATTGAGCAAAGAATTGGACGTGATGGTCTGATGAGCCCTTTACAACTTAGTTATTTTATGATTCTATGATAGTAAAATATTGTTCCAAAATAGACCGCATTCAAATTAACATTTCTTCATTGACCACTGCAGGTTTAACCAAAGGTAAAGGTCACCCTTGTTTGAAAGCCAGTCATATCTGACTCTAGGGTTCAGTACTCATCTCCATTTATAGCCAAAGAGCGAGTGCTGTCTGCGTCTGCAGATGTTTCCATGGACACATGGCAGGCATGCCTCAACACCGGAGTGCATGGAACGCTGGATACCTTTCCGCCAAAGTGGTCCCTATTTATCTACTTGCAATTTCTTGCATTCAAACTGCTAGGTTGGTAGAGCAGGGACAGAGAGGGGAGCTCACTCCATCGTGCAGTACTCAGAAATCTAACTTCAACCATCCAGTAAACTGTAAAGTAAGCTGTAGGTTTACTTTTTATCTAAACCAGTAGATTATTTTATTACTTTTTGATTTAAGATGTGGCCATCACTAGGAATTGGACGTTCTAATGCCACCCAATGTCCTGCTCCATCAAGAATGTAAGGTCCAACAAATCCCTCATTTTCCTGACAATGACATCTACCAAAATTTATAGGAAGTAATAAGGGAATCAACTATTCTTGATCTGATGATAACTAGTAGAGAAGAAATTGTCAATGAGTTGAAAACAGTGGAGATGACTATGCTCTCTTGGCAGTTGTTATACAGTATTGAGAAAATCGCTGGGAATAGTATAAGGCACTCTCTAGACCAGGGATCCTCAACCTACCTGTGGGCTGGATCCAGCCCACAACACCATTCCATCTTGCCAGTGTTCTCGCTCCAGTTGCCACTTCCGCTGCCACCACTGCCTCAATCCTTGTCCCCTTCACTAGGCTTGGTTTGTCCCAACAACATCCACTTTCAACATCCACCATGCTACGGAGCGCCATTAGGGTCAAGTCAAGCAGAGCAGCCAAGGATTGAGGTAGTGATGGTGGAATTGGAAGCAGCAGATACAGATGGCTGCCCACATCTTTCTCAGGGCCACTCTCACCGAGAGCAGCTTTTCTGGCAGACACATGCGGCCTCTCTGGCAAGAAGGACAGCCAGGACTCCTCCTTCACCCATGCCATGCAGCTCCTCCAGGCCGGTAAGCAAGGAAGTGGTATGTGGGGGAGTGTTGGGGGCTCGGCCAGAGTAGCCCCCTGGAAAGATGCAGGTGGCCACATGCATGTGCCAGAAAAGCCACTCTTGGCCAGAGCAGCTCCTGGGAATAATGCGGGCAGCCGCATGAGTCCGTGGCTTCGGGGTGGTGGTGGGAATGTTTGAGGCTTGTGGTGGTCCCACCACCAATGGAAGCAATGGTGGTGCAAGTATTGGGAGCTTGGAGTGGTCCTGCTGGCAGTGGCAAGGGGAGTGTTGGGGGCTTGGGCTGGTCCCACTGCCATCTCTCCCCTTGGCACTGGTGGTGGTTGTAGTGGGACCACCAGTCTGGCCCCAAAATAGTCTGAGGGGACATAAACCAGCCCCCAACTTTAAAAAGTTGTGGACCCCTGCTCTAGACTTTAAGAAAGTTGATCTCCACAAGCTCAAAGAATTATTGGGTGAAATCCTATGGTCAGAAGTGCTCAGAGAAAAGATAGTCTATGGACACATGTGAATATTTTAAGAGCAAGATACTGAAAGAACAATCATAGTTAATTCCCATGAGTAAGAAATGTGGACACTTCTAAAGAACCTAGGGTGATTGCATGACAAGGTATAGCATGGGTTACAGTTTATAAAGAATATATGTAGGAACTAACATAATTGCCAAAGAAGGATACAAAGAGCAATATTTGTAGAGAAGAAGTTAGGAAAGCTAAAGCTTAAAAGGAGTTCAGATTTGCAAGAGAGGTAAAAAAATAACAATAAGAGAATTTTCAGCTATGCTAGAAGCAAAAGAAAGAACATGGAGAGGATCGAAAATGCTAAAGGCAACAGAGAGAAAACAAAACTAAGGAACTCCTACTTCGCTTCTGTTTTCTCATAAACGATAAACAGTGCTCAAGTTGGTGCAAGTAGAATAAAGGAGAAAATTAGGGAGCTACTGCCCAAGATAGAGAAAGTGATCGTAGGGAACCCCTAGCTACTATAAATAAATGTAAGTCTCCTTTGCCAGATGAACTCCTTTTAATGATACTAAATGAGCTTGCAGACATAATGTCAGAACATGTCTTAATTTTTTTCAGAAGTGTTGCAGAACAGGTGAGCACCCTGGAAAATAGAGATGAGCAAATGTCAATCCTGACAACTACAGATCACTTTGCTTGGCATCAATAACAGAAAATACTGTAGAACAGATCGATAAACAGTCTGTGAGCATTTAGTAAAGAACACTGATTTCTTTTTCTTTAGTAGATAAAGACCGCGCTGGGTATGTAATACAGCTTGCTTTCATCAAGGCTTTTGACAAGGTTCCTCATGTATTCTTGTGACCAAGCTGATAACATGTGGGCTAAATGATGCTATGGGTGGAATGCTCACCTATTACTCAACATAATCATGGAGGGGCATGATAAGTGAAATACCACCGAGATTGATCTGTAATGAATTAATATAGGTTTTTGCTTTTAATGAATAAAGTCATTGCCTTGAGTTCTTAATTCACTGGACGGAACTAGAGATGCCTGGAAATTTGGCCTTCAAGGCAGGTGTTGATTAGTTTACTTATTATGTAGCCATAACAGGTTGAAAACTGTGGGAACAGAACTAAGTTAATGAACTTTGTGTGCTGTGCTTTAATTATTTTAAACCCTGGAAGAGGAGGAATGAAGAAAAAGATGTGTTTTTGGTTATAGGGAAATGTGAAGAAACGCACATTGATTTTGCCATGCCTGAAGATTGCTTGCTACGATGCATGCTCGTGAGCTGTTGTTGTTGTTCAGTAGCACAGTCAAGTCCAACCCTTTGTGACCCGATGGACCACCTTACGCCAGACTCCTCTGTCCTCCACCATCCTTCTCAGCCAGCTCAGAGCTATTCCCATGGCACTGCCAATGCCATCTAGCCACCTCATCCTCTGCCGCCCCTTTCTCCTTTTGTCCTCAGTCTTTCTCAGCATGAAGGCCTTCTCAAGTGAGTCCTCTCTTCTCATTGGTGGCCAAAGTACTTCAGCTTCAACTTTAGTATGTGTCCTTCTAATGAGCAGTCAGAGTTGGTTTCCTCCAGGATAGACTGATTTGATCTCCTTGCAGTCCAGGGGACTCTCAAAAGCCTCCTCCAGCACCATAGTTCAAAGGCATCTATTCTTCTGCGCTCAGCCTTCCTTATGGTCCAGCTCTCACAACCATACATTACTACTGGGAATACCATTGCTTTAACTATGTGGACTTTTGTTTTCTGGGTGATGTCTCTACTTTTTATTATGCTGCCCAGGTTCCTCATAGCTTGCCTCCCAAGAAGTAAACGTCTTTTTATTTCATGGCTGCAATCACTGTCTGCAGTGATCTTGGAACCCAAGAAGGCTTTTGACAATGTTCCTCATGTATTATTGTGACCAAGCTGATAACATGTGGGCTAAATGATGCTATGGGTGGAATGCTCACCTATTAGTCAACATAATCATGGAGGCGCATGATAAGTGAGTAAAAGATAGCAAAATGTAGTAAAATGTAGGTTAGGGCAGAGGAAATAACTAGTTTGACTGAGATATGGAAATTTTTAAACTACTGCTTGATATTGATGTTATTGAATTTTTTTTGTTACTGTTTATTGAATTACTTTTACTGTAATGATGTTTATGTGCTGATGTTCTGTGATACTGATATTGACTATTTATTGACTGTTTTCATTTGATATTGACTATTGACTTATTGATATGTTGTGACTGTAACTATACATGTGTGTAAACCGCCCTGAGTTGGCTCTGCCAAGTGGGGCGGTATAGAAATTCAAATATAACAACAACAACAACAACAACAACAACAACAACAACAACAACAACAACAACAACAACAACAACAACAACAACAACAACAACAACAATAATAATAATAATAATAATAATAATAATAATAATAATAATAATAATAATAATAATAATAATAATAATAGTTATACTTTTGGGAAAGGGATCAGCAAATACTGTATTTGCTGGCATATAAGACACATTGGAGTATAAGACGCACCCCATTTTTAGACACATTTTAAAGGAAAAAATAATTTTCTACATTTTAACTCCAGGATGTGTAGAGGGCAGGATTGGCCATACAAGAGAGCTCCTTTAGAAGCTTCTTGCCTGGCCAATCCCACTGCCACTGGCCATCAGGAGGCAAGGAGGGAGGGCTCACCCGGGCAAGATCGCTCACAGAGGAATGATTTCACCCGCTTTTCCCCCCCACAAGGTGGATGAGCTCACCTGCTTTCCCTCCCTGGGAGAAGGGCAGGCTCACCCGGGAAAAGTTCGCTCACAAAGGAGCAATCTCATCCGCTTTCCCTCCCCAAAAAGGAGGATGGGCTCACCTGCCTTCTTTCCCTACAAAGTGGGCAGGCTCACCCACTTTCACTTTCCACAAGGAGGGCTGGTTCGCCCAGGTAAAATGGCTCACAAAGGAGTGATGCCGCCAGCTTTCCCTCCCCGGCCCCAAACCTAGTGGACAGCAGCAGCCAAACTGCACCAGCCCGGGGGTGGGTGGGTGTGTTTGAGGGCGGCTTTAAAATAGCCCTTTCCTGGCTCCAGCCCCCGATCCTCTCTAGCTGCTGAACCGCACCCACCTGAGGGGGGGCTGTTACTGGTGTATAAGATGCACTCCATGTATTTTAAGCAGGGAGTGAATCTTATATGCCAGTAAATATGGTATGTCCCTTTCTTATATTCTTCTGAATCTTTATGTATTTCGGTACTTTTTCCGAAGAGAAAGTGAAAATGCTCCCCCACTCCCCCACTGCCATCAAAGCTACAAATGTAGCTGGAAAAAAATTGCCACCAAGGCTGTACGGAAAAAAATATAATACAAAGCACAATTTTTCCTTGATTTCCTTTCATAGTACAATTTTTTCATTGTAAGAACCCTTCACTGTAAGGGGTTTTACTGTAGTATCTTCCCACTCTTCCCACTATTTGCAACTGAAATACAGTAATACCTCAGATAACATTAGTATCGACTAACGCTAAAATCGCATAACATTAAGCAATCTGGGGGGAAGAATTGCATCGGATAACATTAAGATCCTATGGGATGCATCGGATAACAACTGCTAAAGCCTGTGTGGTTACAATGTATCTCTATGGATCCCACAGGATTTTAACATGCATCGGATAACACTAAAAATCGGATAACACCAAGACTTGTGGAACCAGGTTTTAGTGTTATCCGAGGTTTTACTGTAGCATCTTCACACTCTTCACACTATTTGCAATAGAAAAACAGGAGGATTTACAGCTAACCTGAATAACAACCAGAGGTCATCTGCCATTACCAATTGTATGAAGCCACACTGATTTGTATGCTCATCTGTTATGCTAACCAATACAGTAACTCTAAACCTCTGTACCTGATGTGTATAAATTGATGCCATGAAGCCTCACTCCCATGTCTGATGAAATGATCTCGACCCACAAAAGCTCACACTGAAATATAACAGTTACTCTTTCAAGTGCTATAGTGTTTTTGTTTTGTTTATTCTTTGAGATGTCTGAAACACAGACTAGCACAGCTACTATTCGGAAAAAAACCATGTATTATTCAGTATTTGAATTGGTTCTGAAGCTGGAAAAACCAATGCAAATGTAGAACTGTTTGCAAATCAAGACACTCCTTCACCATGTCATGTTTGCCTATGTTCTTTTCTTTTCCCCTCTTTTTATCTTACACTGCAATTTTTTAACAAATACAGTAGTCAGAAATAAACTACATGTTGGCTGTTTGGGATTTATTCCTTCATAAATACAGTCAAACCTCACATAAAGAGCGCCTTGCTTAAAGAGTAACTCACTTGGAGAGCAGAATTTTCTCTAAAAGTTTGCTTCATTTAACAAATAAAACCAATCAAAAACTCACTTAACAAATAAATTGGGGTTCACAATTCCTCCCCCCCCCCCAGAAGTCACAATTGGTCGCTTACAATGGTGTTTCATTTAAAGAGCAAATTCACTTAAAGAGCAATCCCGTGGAACACATTATGCTCTTTAAGCGAGGTACCACTGTATGAAATATATCAGTTTCACATTCTCTTATATGATTTTAAAGAGATCAGGCTTGTCTAATGATACCGGTAAATAATAATTGTTTTTCAATGCATCCTAGGTAGAGAGCTCTCAGAAGTGGTTTACCATTCCCTTCTTCTCTGGGCATCCCAGAACTGTACAACTTGCCCAAGCCCACACAGACTGGATCTTCTCCCTGGAGAATCAAACTCCCAACCTCTGAATATCTAAATCACTAATTTATCCAGCACTAGGAGGTCTAGTATTCCATTGGGTGGGATTCTCATTTCTGCAAGATTTGAAAACACTTGTTGCAAATTTACCAGTACTGTATCATGAAGTGGCTTAAGAAGTAAACTACTTCTTAAGCCACTTGTTTGTTTCCAAGAAGTCTTGATTTGTGTGATGAACAGTGACTAAAAACAAATATGATTCTTAATCCACAGAATACTGTAAATTAAACACTTCCTCAGTTCCTGACAGGTTCTAAGGCAGCCTCAGGGCTCCAGGTGCTAGGAAAGCAGCTCTGATTGGGCTCACAGCAGGCTGCAGCTGCTAAGCCCCTGATGTGCTCCACCTGAGAGCCCTGTGGGAAGAGAACCACATAAGAACCCAATGGGTTGAGTTGCCTCAACAAAAAAGGTTCCTGCACTTGAATCCTAAGTGAAAACTAGTTATGAGAAAAACTTGGAACAGTTTAATCTGTGGATTAAGAATCATATTTGTTTTTAGTCACTGTTCATCACACAAATCAAGACTTCTTGGAAAAGATTTAATTTTATGGAATGAAACAAAAGAATTACTGTCTATAACCTACAAAATTTGTTGATATTACTTAGCTTCCTAAAATATTTGCCCAATAATGAATGTACAGTACTGTATCTTAAACTCAGAATTCTGCATCAAACTGAAATATATTGTGGTTCCTTAACAGAAAGACAGCTTTGAACAAATACAACAAAATTTATACAGAATGCCAGATGTAAATAAAGAAAAGTATTAGCATAATCCTAACTAGCTATTCTACAAGTAAAGGACTCTCAATAATTTAACCTGCAGCACAATCCTGTGCTTGACTACTCAGAAGTAAATGAGAATGTGCAATGGAATTGTCAAAAAACAGTAGGTGTGTTAGCCTTTTGCAATATGTATGACAAAAAATATAGCACTTTTAAGAGTAAAAGGTCCAATGGACAGATTCAGTATATTTAGTGGGGGGTTCCAATACGAAAACACTTAGAACTGAAACTGTAGTCTGCCCCATTCCTTTTCAGAACCTAAAACCTCATTGTTTCAATCCTTTTTGGTATGCAGATTCCATTATTTCTTCTACAGAGATTTTAAAGCTGCAATACTTTCCTCATTTTCATATACAGTACTACAACTCAAGAATTCATTTACAATGTGCTTAACACTGACATGTTTCATTAAAGACAATGCTTTCTCATACGGTTTGACTAATTGGGTGGGATACAAATCAATCACTCAAATAAAATAAATATACTTTCTTAGAAAAAGTCTGTATCATAAGATATGCACTTCCAAATTATGCAATCTAAAAGCGAATACTGTATGGCCAAATACTACAGACTTTATAGTATTACCATCTATTTGATGAATATTCTGACTTCCTGAAATCATACTCTCTTTCTGAACTCTTGGGGTTTTTTTGTATGTACAGTATCTTTCACAAAACACAGAATGTAAAGGGTACATCCTCTTAGATCCATATATACAAAACTGTACATGCAGCTATAACATCTGACTGCTAGAATGTGATGAAATGTTACAATAGGAAACCTTAACTCTAGTGTTGAATTTTTAAAGCCTACAGCAGTACAGGCAAGATTGTGTACTTTCCCAATACTACCCAACTTGCTTTTCCCCCAATTTAAAATGAAGACAATAAAAATATGTTCTCTAGTACCAGTCCACATCTTCTAATACAAGGGATAATGTAAAGCAGTACTCTAATCACTAAGTGTTTGTTTCCTCTGAACATTATCTGCTAAGTACCAATTACACCAGCACTTTGTGCAAATCATAGTTTACTTAGCATCAAAGACAATATGAATTGGACTAAGCCATAACAGGTAAAGGTCCCCCTTGCTGAAAAGCTGGTTGTATCTGACTCTAGGGTTCGGTGCTCATCTCTGTTTATAGCCAAAGAGCCAGCACTGTCTGCTTCTGCAATCATTTCCGTAGTCACGACTAGACACTGGAGCGCACAGAACTATGTTTACCTTTCCACCGAAGCAGGAAGGTATTTATCTGCAGCACTTGCAATTTCTGGCTTTCGAACTACTAAGCGCTGGGACAGAGACTGGAGCTCACTCCGTCGTGCGGCACTCAGGTCTCGAACTACTGATCTGCCAACCTTCCAGTCATCAAGTTCAGCGTTTTAACAGTCCCCTCAAAAGGTTAATGAATCCAAGACCTTCATCTCGGACATGTTGAGCAGCAGAACTACTTGTAGGCTCCTTAGGCATTAACAACAAGAAACTTTCCCTTCTTCTGCCTCTTCCATGCTAGATAACGCTTCACCTGTCCCATTCTCACCTACTGTCCAGCTGTGAAAGGAGCCTATTTCACCTGAAGCTCCTTTTCACCTCTCGCTTTCTCCCTACCTTCAGCAGCCGTGCTTCCTGGTGCCCTCAGAGTGTCTCCAGAGAGAGAGAGAGAGAGAGAGAGATGCGGTCTCCCTCCCCACTGAGCTGCCTGCAGTCTCGCCCTCCACCTGTCACCCGAGGCCCCGCCCGCCAGAGCCCTCCTTTGGCAATTGCTCCAGAGAGCCAGCCCTTTTCCTGCCTGCTCCCAGGTCACGCAGGCGGTCCACTTTCAGCTGCTTACCGTGCCAGGCTTCAGATCCTCCCTACCCTGTTGACAGCTGGAGAGGTGGGGAGGAAAGCCAGGGAAGTGGATGAAGCCCGGGGTTGACCCTGTGAGCCTCCTAAGGTCTCCCATTTGAGGCGCACTTGGAGGCACCCTCACTAGTACAGAAGGGCCCCTCCTTCTTTTTTTAATAAAAATCTGTCAATTGGCTGTTGTGTGCCTCTGTACCTGATGTGTATAAATCAGGGGTGCCCAAACTACAGCCTGGGGGCCGGATGTGCCCCCACTGCCAATTCATCTGGCCCATGAACCCCTTGTTGCTCCTGGAAGCAGAAGTAAAATGTGCCTGTATTTACTTATTTACGTTTTTACTTCCACTTCCAGGGCTTCGTGGGCTGGGTGAATTGGCATTGGGGCAGCATCCGGCCTCCAGGCCATAGTCACCGGCTCCCTGAACCACGTGACCAGCCCGCGGCCTGAAAAGTTTGGGCACCCCTGGTATAAATGAATGCCGCTAAGTCTCGCTCTTATGGGGACTTTCCCTATTGCTTTGTACTGTATATCCATGATTGTTTTTTGCATTTCTTTGACTGTAATGTATTTATATTTTTATTATTTTTTGAAGGTTTTGTTGACCACATTGATTGTATTATTCTTGTTATATTGTATGTATATTATGTTTTCTATTGCAACATTGCTAGCCGCTCTGGGTTGCTTCGGCAAGAAGAGCGGCATATAAATTTGAATTTAATAATAATAATAATAATAATAATAATAATAATAATAATAATAATAATAATAATAATAATAATAATAATAATAATAATAATAATAATAATAATAATAATAATAATAATAATGTCTCGTGAAGTGGACTTGATCCACGAAAGCTCACATTTAAATACAGGAGTCAGTCTTTAAATTGCCACAAGTTTTGTCTATTTTTGTTGTTGTTTCATTTACCCACCCAGAAATCCTATTTGATGAACTTTTTTTTTTAAAGCCGAAGTAGTGCCAACCCGTAGGCCCATTAAATTCTAAAACAGGGATGCCCAAATTATAGCCCATGGGCCGGATCGGGGCCCCGACGCCAATTCATCCGGCCCACATCGCCGCTCCTGGAAGCAGAAGTAAAACACACTACTTCTGCTTGCAGGAGCAGTGAGGGCTTTGTGGGCCAGATGAATTGGCGTTGGGCGGATCTAGCCCATAGGGGTGCATTTTATTTCCACTTCTGGGAGCGACGAGGGCTTTGTGGGCCAGATGAATTGGCATCGGGGGCCAGATCTGACCCATGTGGGCCATAGTGACCGTCCCTGTTGCCTGAAAAGTTTGGGCACCCCTGTTCTATGTCTGTTCTGGAGTGCGAAACAAAATTTAAAAAGAGTGCGCTTTGGCTTCCTGGGACCTCGTCAAAAAAGCGGCGGGAAGAGGCTGTTTCGTCTCTTCAGAGCCACTTTGGAAGGGGGGGGGGAAGCAAACATACAACGGCCACTCTTCCTCCGAGACTCCCAAAGCCCCACCCCCGGCGAATTAAGAAACCTCTCCCAAGACGTCGTGTGTGTGTGTGTGTGTCCCCCAGCCCTTTTCTTACCCGCTGGGGGGTTTGCACTCCGCGACCTGAAGCTCTCTGGTCTCCATGGAAGGCGGTGGGGTGGGGGGGCTCTTTCGCTGCTGTCTGAGGAAAGCCGCCGCAGCCAAAACACCAGCCAAACTCCCGTTTGGAAAAGAGTGTCAAAGGAGGGTGGGCGAAAGAGAGGGGGGGAAAGACAAAATGCGGGGGGGGGGGAGGCTCTCTCTCGGCCGAGAGGAATTCTCCCTCTCTCGCTGGGCCGCCTCCGCCGCCCGTCACTCACACTACTTTACACCCAAACAACCGAGGAGTGTCTGTCTGTCTCCTCCGGGCGCGCCACCCTGCCTCAAGGGAGCCTGCTGGCGCCCAGGGAGCAAATAGGAAAGGCAGCCTCTTGCCGGCTCCGCTCCCCAGCCTGCCTGAGGGCCGGAATCCGCCGCCCCGCCCGCCCCCCCGCGGGATACATTATCTTAGACGCTAACGGAGTGGGGGCCCGGGCTTGTTTTCCCAGGCGGAGGGAGGGGGAGCCATGCAGCATTGAGTATGCTTCCAGCAGGTCTTGTCTTTTCTGACTGGACCTCACGCGAGGGAGGCAAGGGGTCCCCGGCGGCAGCTGCCCCCCAGCGGGAGGCCCGCCAACACTTTACAGACCGCAAGCTCCTCCAAGGCACGTCGTCAGGTAAGTGATCAGGAAATACAAGCCGTGGCCACGGTTAGAAACTGGACTCTGAGCTAGAGCTCGGAGGATCCCAGAATCCATTTCCAAAGGCAAGTACTGTACAACATGGGGACACATGAGATAAACAAAATAAATAAATAAATAAATAACACACACACACCGAACCAAAGGCTTTTTAATTCCCAGTCAGGCGGCAGAGCTACATAATGAATGTTATTCCTACATAATGAATGTTATTCCATAATGAGTGTTATTCCTTTAAGATGGGGTACCCAAACTTTTCGGGCCACGGGCCAGCCTCGTCGTTTAGGAAGCAGGTCACTATGGCCTGAGGGCTGGATCCAGCCATCAATGTCAATTCAAGCCCTCGTCGCTCCTGGAGGCGGAAGTAAAACACGCATTTTACTTCCGCTTCCAGGACTGACAAGGGCTTCGTGGGCCGGATAAATTGGCATTGGGGCTGGATCTGACCCCCAGGCTGTATTTTGGGTTTTTGTTGTTCAGTCGCACAGTCAATTCCGACCCTCTGCGACCCCATGGACCACTGTACGCCAGGTACTCCTGTCCTCCACCATCCCCCTCAACTCACTCAGTTCTGTGCCCATTGTCTCCACAATACCATCTAGCCATCTCATCTTGGGCCGTCCCCTTCTTTTGCCCTCGACCCTTCCAAGCATCAAGGCTTTCTCAAGTGAATCCTCTCTTCTCATTTGATGTCCAAAGTACTTTAGCCTCATCTTTATTATTTGACCTTCTAAGGAGCAGTCAGGGATTTCTTCTAAGATTGACCTATTTGTTCTCCTCGCTGTCCATGGGACTCTCAAAACTCTCCTCCAACACCACATCTCAAAGGCGTCTATTCTTCTGCGTTCAGCTTTCCTAATGGTCCAACTCTCACAACCATACATTGCCACAGGGAATACCATTGCTTTGACTATGCGAATTTTTGTTTTCAATGTGATGTCTCTACTTTTCACTATGCTCCCCAGGTTTCTCATCGCTTGCCTCCCAAGAATCAGTCGCCTTTTTATTTCATGGCTGCAATCACCATCTGCAGTGAGCTTAGATCCTAAGAAAGTAAAATCTGTACCCCTGCTTTAAAACAAGCATGCCTTCAAGGGGTACACAGAAGGAGCCTCCTCGAAGATTGTGGTACAGTATCTTTGAACCACAATTGAGTAGCACCCTGGTAACAGCCACCTTGTGTTGCTGGCTAATCTTTCTCACACTAGGTCAGGCAAAAGGAACAGCAGAATGAACTCACCAAAAGGTGCCTTCATTTTGGCATGGTAGCCATGTTCATCTGGGTTTCAAGCATATCAGAGAGTAAAAAAGACAAATCCACCAAAGCTAACAGTAAAAATATAGCAGTGAGTCTTTAAAATGCTACAGTGTTTTTGTTTTATTACTTTTTTGTTCTTGTTTTCTGATACAGTATGCCTGAACCACAGACTAACAGGGCTACTATTTTAAAAAACATTGTGGCACTTTAAAAACCAAGTTAGTCTTTATCTACTTACAATTTCTTGCTTCTGAATTGCTAAATTGGCAGGAGCTGGGACAGAGACGGAGCACTCAAACTGCTGGACCTGCCAACCTTCCAGTTGTTGAGTTCAGAGTCTTAACCACTAATGCACGGGCCTTAATTTATGAGACAGGTGCTGCCACCCACCCGTCCCTTTGAAATCCAGAGTTATGGAGGCTGGTGGTTGTACTGTACTTAGTTACGCTCAACCAGAATTTAGGCATCCTCCTCCTGTATCTAGGCTAACCATGAAACCACCAAAATGAAGCATATCAAAGAGTAAACAAAACAATAAGACAAAAATGCTGTGGCACTTTAAAGACTAAGTACAACCACCGGCCTTCATAACTCCAGATTTCAAAAGGGATAGATGAGTGGCAACACCTGTCTCAGAAGTTAAGCTCCGGGCACTAGTAGTTAAGACACTGAACTTGATGACTGGGAAGTTCATCAGGTCAGAGGTTCCAGACCTGTGTGCTGCAGGTCAGAGTGAGCCCCAACAGTTCGAAATTACAAGTAGATAAACTACCATGCCAAAGCAAGAAATTACAAGTAGATAAACTACCATGCAAAAGCAAGAAATTACAAGTAGATAAACTACCATGCAAAAGCAAGAAATTACAAGTAGATAAACTACCATGCAAAAGTAAGAAATTACAAGTAGATAAACTACCGTGCGCTTCACTGTCTAGTCATAACTGTCATATGACCATGGAAACGTCTGCAGACGCAGACAGTGCTGGCTCTTGGACTCTAAGCAGAGATGAGCACCGAGCCCTAGAGTCGGATACGACTGGCTTTCATTCACTCGCACAGAGATTAGCCCGCCTTCATGAAAGCGATTGTTTGTAAAGAGCCAAAAAGTTTGCGGGGGGGGGGGAGAGACAGGGCGAGCGATCGCTGAAGCCGCAAGCCCTGCGTTGCCGTGTGACTGCTGGGAACAAATGCAAATACTGTACTGCGCCAGGGGAATCGTAGCGGAACAGAGCAAAAAAGTTGCCCGCACATGCAGATCCAGTGCCTGCAGTCCGATCCTTAATTGCCCTCTCCTTTCCCCTCCCTCCCAGCAAAGGCAAGCCGAGCAACCTGTACGAGGGAACCTCTTGGCTAACAGCCCACTGGCTGAAGTACAACGGGAGTATTCTGGATGAGGACCACCCGCGGTGCATGTTGCCCTGGCATCGGTTGCCTCTTGCTGTCTCGGCAAAGTACATTACTAGGCCACGGGTCTGCTTTTTTCATACCACAACTACTGTATTGTAAGTTATCAGAGAGCATTTCTTTTTATTTAAGCTACTGTAAGCAGTGATGGGATGTAACAGGTTCTCACCAGTTCCCCAGAACCGGTAGCAACTTTCCCCAGTGTCCTGGAGAACCGGTGGCAGCTTTGGGGAGGAACCACCTTCGGGGCTTACCCTTTCAGTGGTTCCCCCACTGCGCATCTGCGCCAAGCACTTGGTGTGCATGCACTCCTACAGTGCTTGGTGCGTATGCACAGCCTCCTTGCTGTCCTCCCAAGCAGGGAGGAGGAAGAGAAGCTGCTAGCCTGAAGCTCCCTATAGCCTGCTCCCCAGGGTAAGTGACTCACCTTTGGATGTGGTGTGTCTGTGTGTATTTTAATGTGTATTTAATACCTTTACCTATATTGTCATACTACCACAGTTCCTAAAAAGGCCTGGCGGCCAGCAGGCCTGGCAGTTGTTAGGCCTGGCGGCCGGCAGGCCTGGCTTGGGGTTTTTAAGCAAAGTCTTGGAGTTACCCCATCAATAAGCTACACCTGTGCTGTTCCAATTGCTGCTCCAATTGGAGAACTCTTAAGAAGGTACAGCTGTTTTACATTAAGACATATTATCCTAGAGAAATGGTACAATAACCATATCCATCTTGCAACATGGTGTTGCCCAGGCACTTATACTAACAGGTAAGTGACGGGTTTGTGTATGGTGTGTGTGTGTGTGGGTTGATTTATATTTGGGGTGGGTGTATTTTAATGTAATATTTATTTATTTATTTATTTTATTTACGGGTTTGTGTTGTGGGTGGGTGGGTGGGTTGAGGGGTGTGTGTGTATGCTTATTTTTATTTTGTTATTATTTTATTTTTCTTTGGCCCCACCCACAATGTCATGATGTCATGACATTAGCTCCGCCCACAATGTGATGACATCACGGTGGGGTAGTAAAATTTTGGACATCCCACCACTGACTGTATGTGTTTTTAAAATACAACAAGGGGGAGAAAGCACCAGTCTTTGACTCTTGCTCACTTGCTCCTTTCTAGTATTACTTGCCACTGTTCCTTGCTTACTAGCCTGGTACATAGCCTGGTACATACACCTATCACTGTTGCTTCTGTACCATACAGGTTATGGTAAAGGTTGCCCTTGCTCAAAAGCCAGTCGTATCTGACTATAGGGTTCAGTGTTAAGCTCTGTTTACAGCTGGGCCAAAGCCATGATTCTAGATTTGGGGGGGCAAAAAAATTTCAGAAGGGGCAAAAATTTCAGGAGGGGCAACAATATCACACATATATAACATTGGCCTAACAGGGTGGGGTGCAGGGGCTGTTAGCTCAGGAGGATTTTTTCCTCCCTTGAGGGGCCCTGGCTACAGCCCTGGTTTAGAGCCCAAGAGCCAGCGCTGTCTGCGGACATTTCTGTGGACATGTGGCAGGCATGACTGGAGCTCACAGACACTGTTTATCTTCCTGCTGTTTATCTTCCCACTGAATGGTACCTGACACTTAACATTTAGTCGCAGGCAGTATGGTCTACTCTATTACCATAGCAAGATAACCTGGCCTAACTAAGCCACTTATGGATTCTTATACAGTAATATTTATAACCACAAGAAGTGATGGGATGAAACCCACAACAGACAAGGGCAGTAAAGGAGGGGGGGGGGGAAATCAGAGGGACATGGAAGTGTGGTAACAGTCTTCTACCAGCTTTCAATCTCATACCCCTCTCATACCACTCTGAACACACTAGATCTCAAACAGCAATTCCTGGAGCAATCTCTTTTCCATGCAAGTCTAGTGTATTATTATTATTATTATTATTATTATTATTATTATTATTATTATTATTATTATTATTATTATTATTATTATTATTATTATTATTATTATTATTATTATTATTATTATTATTATTATTATTATTATTATTTGCTATCCCGCCCCAATCGGGCAAGCCCGACTCTGGGCGGCTTACAATGTTGACTAGAAATCAGTAAGATACACATATAATAATACAAAGAATACATAAACTAATACTTAAAACTCTAAAACTAATGCTTAAGATTTAAAACTAATGCTTAAAATAGAGCAAGAGATAAACTGAGAAGAGATAAAAACCGGAAAGGGTGGCTGTCCACTAGATCAGCCACCCTACATAGGATCCCGCATTCCCGGATCCCCACACTTGCCCTGCCAGCCAGGTTTTTAAGCCTCTCCGAAAGGGCAGGAGCTCTGTCTGAAGGCGCAACTCATGGCAGCATTAGCAACCAGATGAATGAAGACAGATAACATTTACATTAGCACAACTGCATTCCTAATCAGTTTGTTTCTTTTTAACCCTACTCAGCAATATGGTCGCTACAGCCATCACCCTGCCCCCCAGGAGCACTCAAACTGCCTGTGATGTTTTAAATGGAAATAGATGGAGTGGTGGCTTTCTCCCACCCAACATTTTTATTCCCTGATTTATTTCATCATTTTTATTCTGGCCCTAATGGTTCTGGAAACTTTGTAGGAAATAGATGTACAGTCAAACCTCGCATAAAGAGCGCCTCATAACTCACTTAAAGAACAGAATTTTCTCTGAATGTTTGCTTCGCTTAACAAATAAAACCAACCAAAAACTCGCTTAACAAATAAATCGGGGTTTGCAATCCCCCCCACCAGAAGTCACAATTGGTCACTTACAATGGTGTTTCACTTAAAGAGCAAACTCGCTTAAAGAGCAATCCTGTGGAACACATTATGCTCTTTAAGTGAGGTATCACTGTAATTGGGGAGTGAGGGTGGGGGCATGCATCTCAGGGAGTTCCCAAGAAAGAGGATGAAAAGGGAACTGCCTAATAAGTAAGATTATTTTTTAAAAAACAAATATAATCTGTACAATTTTTTAAATTACATAACAAAAATATTACATACATACATACATACATACATACATACATACATACATACATACATACATACATATGTTACCCTAAATCTGAAATTACCCTTTTTTATACTTTTATTTCTAATAAAAATATTTCTCTCATTATTTTAATTTGCCACCCACTTCAAGGTTAGGCTTCCATACACACCAAGCACCACACTGACACACACTCATTCACAACACTTTAAATACAGCAGTTAGTCTTTAAGATCATTTTTGTCTTTTTTTTTTTTTTTTTTTTGCTGTTTACTTTCTGATATATTTGCAGCAGGATTCCCTAGCGTAGTATGCTAACACTACTGTCCTTAGCATTGATCTCCTTTCTCAATCACTCTCTTTTCTTTTCCTGCATAGATCAAGGGATTGTACGTAATGTGAGATCTTGTTCATAACAGCAAACCAAACAGCTGTAATATTTTAAAGGAAAAGCTTCAAAACATCACTACTAATTGGACAAAAAAGTATCAAATGTAATGGAATTGGCTTGCTCCATCACAATTTGCATTTGATTAAAGATATGTTAACCTGCATATTATCTACAATACTATAGTGCTAATCTCATCTATTTAATTAAATATCTGGTGTGTTGAATCAATATATTGAGGGGGTAGTATTGAACTACCATGCTAGTATGAACTAATGAAAATGACCAGGTGACTACACCATAACATTTACACATACATACTCAGGATTTATGCCTTTTATACTACAGGTGAATTTAAAGTTTGTTTGTTTGTTTTTGCTTCCTGCTTGACACAAAGGTTGAAATTAATTCACCCATGGACTTTTCATCCAGTCAGAAAAAGGAAGTAAAGAAGGAGGCTGCAGATAGGATTAGAATGTCAATCACATTGCCAGTGTGGACACTGAACATCCAATTCAATCTGCAAGCCCAAGGTGAGCACTTATTACTACGTATTTCTATCATAGTTGAGGCGGTAAATCAAGCTGCACCAGAGCTGAATCACTCTGATTTGGCTTTCCAGTGTAGTCATATCCTTAGTCCCATCCTCTGATTAGTACCAGAGTGAAGCAAGAGAACTATGGTCTGAGCTATGGGGGCTCCTGGAGCCTAGCAAAGTTATAGAGTGAGGGATTTATCTAGTTTAGGTGCTAGTCCACCCTTTGTGCCCATAAATCTCAGTTCACAGTTCAGGCTACCTACCAAAATAGCCAGCTGGATAGAAACTAAAATGATCATCACTAAAATTGGTTCACCAGATTTTGGAAATAATAGGAATACAGATAAATAATTGAGAATGTTGGTAAAAAATAACAGTCTCATAGCCAGAATACAGAAGAGCAGCTATAAAATCTGTTACATGTAATTGGCAGAAGGTATGTAAGAAAACTCTGTTGGACAAAACTAATCTTGAAGGTAACCACCTCCTTTTGTCATTCCTCATCAGCAAATATTAATCAGCAACATATGGTCTTGAAACATACAGTACAGTACATGATTATTCTGTACAGCAATAGGGGCTGCAGTGGCTCAGTGGTTAAGAAGCTCTCCTTGTTAGGTGGAAGGGTGGCAAGTCAGTAGTTTGAGACCTGGGTAATGCATGAAGGTTTGAGCACCCATCTCTGTCCCAGCTCCTGCCAACCTAGCAGTTCAAAAGCAAGAAGTTACAAGTAGATAAATGAGGACCACTTCAGTGGGAAAAGATCTTGGGGACATGAAAGGTGCCTCATTTGGGCATCTCCTGAGCAGAGTTTCTCCAACAAAAATCCTTTCAACCCAGAATAATTTGTGACATAGGGGAAAAAACAGCACTCATGCTTGATGAATAATATTGATATGTTTTTCTTTAAAATCATTTTTAAAATAAAAGAATAATTTATTATTTATTGACTGTACTAAAAATCTTACTCTGATGCTAAGTGCCTCTTATGTATTAACTATGCTAAAGTCTGGCACATCAGTCTTCCTGTTTCTCAGCTTCCATCAGAATTCTTCTACAGTACTTCTTTGTTCACGTTCTAACATAATCACAGCATAACTCTGTTCCTTTTACAGGTTTCCTTATAGTAGCTGTAACTACAACTTCTACAGAGCACACATATACACACTTACTTAGTAGTCAGTCTAATTCTTATTTTTGAGTCAACAGTTGTAGGATTATGTTTAACCTTTACATCTCTTCATACTCTTACCTCTTTTCTGTTTGCATTATTTTTCCCACTATACAGCAAAACAGTATTTTTAACCAAAAAAAATTCAATACACTATTGCTCAAGAGTTAATCACCCTTGGAAGGCTAATCTCTGGCTTGTGTGAGCCAAAAATCATGGAACATTGTGAATAAAGCATTAACAATTTAACACGTAATGAATTAAAATAGGGACTTTTGCTTATAATTCCCTGGGCAGAGCTAGAAAAGCATGGGAAATGACGTTCAAGGAAGATGTTAGTTAATTTATTTTTGGATGTAGTCACAACAGGCTGAAAACTGTGAGAATCAAACTAAATGATGGACATTGTATGCTGTGCTTTAATTGGTTAACACCCAGGAAGAGGGGGGATGCGTGGAAAAAGATGGGTTTTGTTATGTTGGAATGTGAGAGGAAAGTGCCATGATTTTGCCATGACTTAGGATCACTTGCCATGATGCGAGCTGGTGATTAAACCATAGCAAAATGTAGTCAGATCTGTTTGTTTGTTTGTTCCTTTTTTCTATTTTGTGTCAGATCCTGAACTCTATTTTTTCTTCTAAATAAAGCTGATTGTAACCAGAAGAAGTTGAATTTTTTTGCAGAGCTCAAGATGGTGGGAGAAAGTCCAGTTCCTTTATTTCATTCTTGGTAACACTACCATTAAGTTAATTCACACTGCATGTCCTACCTGATCTGGCTGGTTTGTAAGCATAAACAGTCAGTGATTGAAACCTATCATAGATTTCTCTGGCCTGGAGCAGGACCACAGGTACTCTGAAGCAGCACAAAGGTTTACATGGGCTTCTTGAAAGGGTACAGGTTTCTGGAAGGTGGAATAAGTCCTATGATAGTGACATAAGTGCAGGGCTTATCCTTACACACATGATGAAAAGTATACAGTATTTTTGAACCACAATCGAGCATACCCTGGACAAGGCAACCTTGTTGTGCCAGCTGAATTTTCTCACACTAGGTCAGGCAAAAAGAACTATGAAATGAATTCACCAAAGTTGGCTTTTATTTTGGCAATTTCATCTCTGGCCAAGAAATAGAAGAAGAAGATAGGCAAACATAAGTTGAGCATAAACATCTTTGGTTCTAAATGGGGCATCTATAATTGCTTAAACTAGCTACAATTCTATCTATTTTTAATTATTTACATATGATTTGTGCCACAACTCAATCAATTACCCCATCTCTCTGACACCTTGACCAAATCTTGTAATTTGGCTGAACCAAAAGCTGATGTCCACGAAGGCCTGCTACATTGACTGTACAGACTGAAAAAGACAAGCTGAAAGCTGAAACTAGATGTGCCCCACTGAAGAAAGGTGTTACTCTGCATTCTTTCTCCATCTGAGGCAGAATCAAAATTCTGGTTGAGCATAAACTGATTTTTTTCTTATTACAATTGCATATGGTAATAGCTTTAGTACAGGAGTGCCCAAACTATTTGGACCATGGGCCGGTTATGTGGTTCAGGGAGCCAGTCACTATGGCCTGGGAGCCAGATGCAGCCCCCCGACGCCAATTCATCTTGCTTGCAAAGCCCTTGTCGCTCCTGGAAGCGGAACGAAAATGCGCCCATATGTGTGTGTTTTTTACTTCCGCTTCCAGGAGCGATGATGCTTCATGGGCCAGATGAATTGGCATCAGGGGCCACATCTGGCCAACGCTGCTTTAGTAGACTAGTAAAAAAAATCAAACATTTCATGATTCAAGATGACGTCTTCAGCCTTATGGTATCTGTAGTCCTCTAGGATGCAATTTTTATGCTAGAGGATGCCTATCTCTCCACTAAAAGTTGAGATTGTATAAATCACTTTCCATGGCAGCTAGGAATGACAGAATTTTGTCAATAGCAAAATATGATCATTCTGATCGGTTTCCCCCTCACTGCTAGCTTATCCATATTCTGTTAAGGTAAAGGTAAATATGCAAGTGTCCCAGAGAGTTACTGGAAAGTCATTAACAATGTCACAACTTTACAAACACCAGCTAGAAGTGATTTTTCCCATTAACCTTGCCTACGAGGCCATGCAAACATAGAAGTGCTTGTCAGACAAAATCTTCTTGTTGTTCAGTCGCACAGTCGATTCTGACCCTTTGTGACCCCATAGACCACTGTCCACCAGCACTTCTGTCCTCCACCATCCTCCTCAACTTGCTCAGCTCTGTGCCCATTGTGTCTACAATACCATCTAGCCATCTCATTTTTGGCCACCCCCTTCTTTTTTTGCCCTCCACCCTTCCCAGCATCAAGGCTTTCTCAAGCAAATCCTCTCTTCTCATTTGATGTCCAAAGTACTTTAACTTCATCTTTACTATTTGACCTTCTAAGGAGCAGTCAGGGTTAATTTCTTCAAAGATTGACCTATTTGTTCTCCTCGTGTCCAGGGGACTCTCAAAACTTCCTCCAACACCACATCTCAAAGGCATATATTCTTCTGCGCTCAGCTTTCCTTATGGTCCAGCTCTCACAACCATACATTGCCACCGGAAATACCATTGCTTTGATTAGACAAATTTTTGTTTGCAATGTGATGTCTCTACTTTTCACTATGTTCCCCAGGTTTCTCATCGCTTGCCTCCCAAGAATCAGTCGCCTTTTTTTTCATGGCTGCAATCTCCATCTGCAGTGAGCTTAGATCCTAAGAAAGTAAAGTCTGTCACTGCTTCTAGTTCTTCCCCATCTATTTTCCAGGGACTGATAGGGCCTGTTGCCATTATCTTGGTTTTCTTTATATGGAGTCTCAAGCCAGCTTTTGCACTTTCTTCTTTCAACCTAATCAGGAGCTTTTTAAAGACCTCCTCACTTTCTGCCATTAGGGTGGTATCATCCGCATATCTCAAATTGTTGATGTTTCTCCCAGCAATTTTGATCCCAAATTGTGACTCCTCAATCCCTGCATTGTGTATTATGTGCTCTGTGTATAAGTTGAATAAGCAGGGTGACAAAATGCAGCCTTGTCTTACTCCGTTTCCTATTCCAAACCACTCTGTCCTTCCGTATTCTGTTCTAACTGTTGCTTCTTGATTCATGTACAGATTTCTCATGAGGTATATAAGGTGCTGTGGTATTCCCATCTCTTTAATTACTTGCCACATTTTGTTGTGGTCCACACAGTCAAAGGCCTTAGTGTAATCAATGAAACAGAAGTAGACTTGTTTCTGATATTCCTTTGGGGAAGAAGTAGAAGCAGTGACAGATTTTACTTTCTTAGGATCTAAGCTCACTGCAGATGGGGATTGCAGCCATGAAATAAAAATGCGACTGATTCTTGGGAGGCAAGCGATGAGAAACCTGGGGAACATAGTGAAAAGTAGAGACATCACATTGAAAACAAAAATTCGCATAGTCAAAGCAATGGTATTCCCTGTGGCAATGTATGGTTGTGAGAGTTGGACCATTAGGAAAGCTGAGCGCAGAAGAATAGACGCCTTTGAGATGTGGTGTTGGAGGAGAGTTTTGAGAGTCCCCTGGACAGCTAGGAGAACAAATAGGTCAATCTTAGAAGAAATCATCCCTGACTGTTCCTTAGAAGGTCAAATAATAAAGATGAGGCTAAAGTACTTTGGACATCAAATGAGAAGAGAGGATTCACTTGAGAAAGCCTTGATGCTTGGAAGGGTCGAGGGCAAAAGAAGAAGGGGACGGCCCAAGATGAGATGGCTAGATGGTATTGTGGAGACAATGGGCACAGAGCTGAGCGAGTTTAGGGGGATGGTGGAGGACAGGTGTGCCTGGCGGACAGTGACCCATGGGGTCGCAGAGGGTCAGAATCGACTGTGCGAGTGAACAACAACAAAGTCCTAATTTGAGTGCAATGCAAGGCTTTTCCCCTGGCCATGCCCACCATTCCATGACCCCAATGTGGTAAAAAAATAAATTGGGGCCACCACTGCCCTGATCTATAGTGTCACAACATTTGTCTGCTCTTTATGGTTTGTTATTGTCACTCTTATGTCTGCCAAAGCCGACTTGATCCAGGAAAGCTCACATTTAAACACAGGAATTAAGTCTTTAAGGCGCCACAATGTTGTTTTGTTTACTCTCTTATTATAATGTTGAGATCATAACAATAAAACAAGTGCCTTCCGTTGGCTTCAGATTGTGCCTTCCGTTGGCTTCAGACTGTGATGCGCAGGTAGGGTTACTATATCTCAGGATTTGTCCTGGGACAAATCCTGAGATATGGTAACCCTATGCGCAGGCGCCTGTTTCCAAGACATAAACCAACCTCCCTTGGAAAGAAGCAGGGAGGCAAACAAGACAGGAACAGGTGCGGCGGGACTTAGCGCATGCGTACACCGTGCATTGAGCGGGACCAGCCAGTTTCACTTGCGCAAGCGCGGTGAGCCTTTGCAAACGGGGCTTTTTGTTGACGTTCAAGCAAAGCGGCGCATGCGCACTTCGAGCGGGTCTGTCATGGGACTTGCGAACAGTCCTCAGGTGAGCAAGGCGAGTGTCAGGGAGCTGCTTTCGTTACGGAGCCGCGCCTTTCCCTACGGAAAGGTAAGTGGGGTTGACGCTCCTTTCCCGGCTTCCCCCACATCCGGAGGGAACCAGCAAGCCCCGGGTGCTCTTTGGGGATATTAGAGGTGGAACAGACCCATCCTTGCCATTTTTGGGGGGCTCTTATCACGGGGTGGGGGGAGCGGTAGGTGGGAGGTACCTTTTCTTAAGCTCGGGGAGGGGGGCTTTGGACGAGATGTCCAGGGTCGTGGTGGTGGTGGTGGTGGTGGTGGAGGAGTTTCAAATGTGAGAAATGGCCCTGAAATTTGTCGTGTTCAGTAGGAAGTGGGGGGCAAGGTTAATGTTACCTAAGCCCTGCCAGTATCCTCTCCCCCCCCCCAGTCTTGTGTGATTGTCATTTTTGTGCTGAAAATTGTGTGTAACTAGCAGTTCGAAAGCAAGAAATTGCAAGTAGATAAATAGGGACCACTTCGGTGGGAAGGTAACAGCGTTCCATGCGCTCCGGTGTCTAGTCATGCCTGCCACATGACCATGGAAACGTCTGCAGAAGCAGACAGCGCTGGCTCTTCGGCTTAGAAACAGAGATGAGCACTGACCCCTAGAGTCGGATACTACTGGCTTTCGAGCAAGGGAAACCTTTACCTTTACCTTAGTTTGCACATCCACAGGTTAGTAAAAATATTCCGTCTTCTCCTGTGCCATATTCATTGCAAGTACTGTACCTGTTCTGTGTGTGTACAATGAAATAGATAGGTGCATTCAGTGTGCTTTTAATGCAATTTTAATTTCCAATTTGTATAGCCGCCCAACTCAAAATGACTCAGGGCGGCTCACACAGCGATGGGATGTATCAGGTTCTCACCAGTTCGCCAGGACCGGTAGTAACTTTCCCCAGTGTCCCGGAGAACCGGTAGCAGCTTTTTTTTGGGGGGGGGGAACCACCTTGGGGGCTTACCTTTTCACTGGTTTCCCCACTGTGCATGCATGCCAAGCACTTGGTGTGCATGCACACCTGCAGGGTTGTGTGTGGGAGGTGAGGAGTGTGTGTATGCTTATTTTTATTTTATTTTATTATTTGGCCCTACCCATGATGTCATGACATTAGCTCCGCCCACACTGTGATGACATCACGGTGGGGTAGTAAAATTTTTGACATCCCACCACTGGGCTCACAGCATTAAAAACAATACAAAAGAACATTAAAATAACACCCATAAAAACCCAATTTAAAATACAGTGGTACCTCATACAACAATTTTAATCTATTCCACAGGGTTCATTGTTGTACGAAACAATTGCTATACGATGTATGCATCGTATTGCGATTTTCCCTATGGGGTGAATCGTACAACGATTTTTTTTTTCGCTAAGTGGTTTTTGCCATTGAAAAATTGTTGTACGGATTTTTTCCTTAGGAAAAATTGTTATGAGGGACGCCATCCCTCATAATGTGTTTATTTGCTTTTATTGTTGAATGTTTTAAATTTTTTATGAATTTTATGAATTTTTAAGGCTTTTATATTATGATTCAGGATGTAAGCCGCCCAGAGTCGGGTTTACCCGATTGGGGCGGGATATCAAGTATGAACAATAAATAAATAAATAAATAACCCCCCCCCCCCTAATTGTTATGCGATTTCATTGCTGTAGGGGGCAATTGTTGTATGAGGTTCCACTGTAGTAGAATTTTAATTTTAATTTAGTTATTGGGTTTATAGCCGGACCATCTGGGATGGAATCCCTCTCTGGGCAGCTTACACTATTTTTTAAAAAGCAAGCCATTAAGATAATAAAACAAACCCCACCCACCTAATAAAAATTAGAGCCAAAGACCCCAAACTCTTGTGACAGAAAGGCAATGGGTCTCCTATTTGGTCTTCAACAAACTGCTAAAGGCCTCCTCAAACAGAAAGGTTTTCAATTACATATACATATGTAGTGTTCGTACTGTATTAGACTTCTCCTATTGAATTGGCTCTTGGTCTTTTAATGTGAGATTGTGCTGTTTCTTTATTTCCTGAAAAGTTGTCTCCTTTTTCAAGTGGAAAGCACACAGAGCCTCCTTGAAGATTGTGGTATTTATGAACCACAATCGGCATACCCTGGTAGCAGCAACCTTGTGTTGCAGGCTAATCTTTCTCACCTGCAGAATGAACCTGCCAAAAGGTGCCTTTATTTTGTCAGTTTCACATCTGGCCTAGGCACAGAAGAAGAAGGGGAAAGTTTGAGAGACCTGTCCTCGTGCTGTCTTGAGGTGAAAATAGACCCATTGTATCCAGTCTAACCAACAAATCTTCTCTAGAGTTGAGCACATACAAACCTGTTATGCAAGCTCAAACTCACAACTGGTTCTGTATGTTGCTGACTTGTTGGTTCACTTCCAAATTTATCTCCAGTCCAGTGGCAGAAAGAGCAATTTCTGCTCTTCTTAGGTTTTTTTTCCTTTTTAAAACTTATCATTAATGCTACCAATTAATCCTGGCGATCATTGGGGTGACCGATGTCACCCTCATATCCAATTAAGTAAAGGTAAAGGTAAAGGTTTCCCTTGTTCGAAAGCCAGTCGTATCTGACTCTAGGGGTCAGTGCTCATCTCTGTTTCTTAGCCGAAGAGCCAGCACTATCTGCTTCTGCAGACGTTTCCATGGTCATGTGGCAGGCATGACTAGACACCGGAGTGCACGGAATGCTGTTACCTTCCCACCGAAGTGGTCCCTATTTATCTACTTGCAATTTCTTGCTTTTGAACTGCTAGGTTGGCAGGAGCTGGGACAGACAGGAGCTCATTCCGTCCTGCAGTACTTGGGAATCGAAGTGCTGATCTTCCGCCTCCCAGTCAGCGTCTTAGTGACTTGAGCCACCATATAAAACCTTTGTGTTCAAAAAGAAAAGGCAAGTATCCTACTGGAAGCATTACTGCAAGGAAGACAAGAAAGAAAATTCAGATTAGTATACTTTGTTCCTCTTTTTATTTACAAAACTAGGAACAAGTCAATTGTGGCAAAAGGTGTTATAAGGTTTATTCTCTTATCAATTTTCTTGAATAGAGGCTTTTATGCATTTTTTTAATTTCTAATAAAACTCTATTAGTTAGCAATTGCTTTGTTTGTAGAAACACATTGAGGCATCCAAAACCATGATCCAAAGTGGTGTCCCCTGTTTTTAAGTTTGGTGATAGCATAATGGTTTAGGTATCCCAAAGATTGGGAAATCAATTCTCCCCTGTTACTCAAGGGAGAAGAGCGAGTCATGTGTATTCACAAGCATGCGTTACTGTCCCAAGGTATTCCCAGAAAATTCTTGAAAGGGTTGTCATAAATTACCATGCAATTTGTGATAATGATGATCATGATGAACAGCAGCAGTAGAAGAGAATGATAAACCATTTCAAAGTATAATATATCTAGAAAATAATAGAAGAGGTTGCCATAAGTAAAATTGACTTACTGTAATTTCACCAGCCTTATCTAATTCCTATGGGGTTTCTTCTTCTTCTGTGTCTAGGCCAGATGTGAAACTGACAAAATGAAGGCACCGTTTGGTGAGTTCATTCTGCAGTTCCTTTCACCTGACCTAATGTGAGAAAGATTAGCTGGCAACACAATTTTTGCCCTTGCCCATGGTACACCCGATTGTGGTTCAAAAATACCACAATCTTCAAGGAGGCTCTTTCTGTGTACCCCATTCCTATGGGGTGAGACTGTGGAAGATGAAAATTAGATGTGATACTTCTAATGACTCTGAGTAGCTTTCCACATTTCATAGAGCTCTTCTGCACCCTAATGTATGAATGCCTGACAAAGGGGGGGGGGGAGGCAAAAAGGCAGAATATTATGGCACTTTAAAGACTAACATTTATTTCAGTGTGAACTTTTCTGGATAAGAATCCATTTCATCAGAAACAATGGGAAATTTGAAGCGATGTAATAGTTCATGCATTAGAATATAGAGGACTTAATTAAACTTACAGTTTTAAAAAACTATATAAATTTCCTTTTATGTTTTATTTATAATCTTTTTCTTTGGCTGCTATGCCACAAGCACTTACTATACTGTACAGCTATCAAGGTTCAGATGTTTTATTTGCTTATGTTGCCTTTGTCTCTACAAATATATTGCATCTGTTCCCTGTGTAAGTGATGTCTAAAGGACAATGGGTCTTTAAACATTTTATTACCCTGTTTCTGCAGTATCTATTGTGATATGCATTTATCTATATTAAACATAGTTCCAAAATGGAAGAGACTAGCAGGGAGGCACTTGAAACAGCTGTACAAAGAGTGGCTGGGATGCTTCAGCGGCCAGATCAGCTGGATAAAGTAGAGCAATATCGTAGAAGAGAAGCACGCAAGAAGGCTTCAGTGGAAGCTAGACTAAAGGTAGGAAACTTTAATTAACAACAACCTAAAGAAAGCCATTGAAATTAACATATTTTAAAGGTGTGCCATCTTTACTCAAGCTTCAAAGCACCAAAAACTTGCTGCACTTAAGGATCCTATCTGCTATCAAATATGTTATTTCCTCTGAGTTTAACAGCAGTCCTCACACTAGCTAGGACAGGACACGTTGCGGGGTGCCATCTGCATTGTCATAGAAAATGTTTTGGGCTGGCCTGCACAATTCAAGCTATGTTTGCTTTTGTTTTGATGTGTCTGCACTATTTTTCTGGAAAGTACAAACAAATTAGAAACTAGGATTGAATCATTTAGTTGCCAAAATAAGAAGAATGACTCAGGTAGTTTGCACATTCCTCTTGATATCTGAAAGAAGGGGGGAGATAAGAAGAGGAGATATGCAAGCAGATATATGCACTCTGCATTCATGGTTAATTTTGTGTCAGTTTGAGGCATTAACAAAATTATTTTGTGCAGTTTGATCTGCTGCCCATTTTCTACCCCTTTGAATTTTTAGCAATTACAGTAATACCTTGGATAACGTTTACCTCGGATAACGCTAAAATCGCATAACGTTAAGTAATCTGGGGAGGAGAATTGGATCGAATAACGTTAAGGTCCTATGGGATGGATCGGATAACAACCGCTAAAGCCTGTGCGGTTACAATGTATCTCTATTTATTTATTTTTTTATTTATTTTTATTTAGATTTATTATCCCGCCCTAATCAGGCGAACCTGACTCTAGGCGGCTTACAGAAATTCATAAATTAAAACCTTAAGGTTCATAAATTACTTAAAAGTCAATTAAAAAAGAATTAAACCCTGAATTTACAAAAATCTAAAAGATTTAAAAAGGTTAAAAGGTTTAAAAAGATTTTAAAAGTTTAAAAGAGTGAGGGAGGGGTGGCTGTCCCATCATATCAGCCACCCAACATGGGACCCCAAATTCCTGGAGCCCCACACCTACCCTGCCAGCCAGGTTTTTAGGCCCTTCCGAAAGGACAGGAGCTCTGTCTGTAGACGTAACTCAGTTGGCAGGAGGTTCCAAAGGGCCGGGGCGGCCACGGAGAAGGCCCTCCTCCTGGTGCTAGAGAGATGCGCCTCTCTAGCCGATGGAATGATAAGAGAGCCTCTCCGATCCGCCCTGGTGGGACGGACAGATGTCCTATGGACCTTTAATGTTATCCGATCCATCCCATAGGATTTTAACATGCATCGGATAACACTAAAAATCGGATAACACCAAGACTTGTGGAACCAAGTCTTAGCGTTATCTGAGGTATTACTGTATTTTAAAACTGCTGCGCCTGAGTAGGCCAATAAGAAAGGTTGCCTATATGGGTATGAAAAATATGGTAATGGTGCTGCTACTTCTTCTTTCGTGTCCAAATCAAACTTTAAACTGCCAGAATGAAACCACTTTCTTGGCTTTGTTGTTGGCCATAATTGGTCATCGTTACATGTTTCTGGCAATAACTGGCAGACCAGCAAATGAGCCGGATTCTGTTTCTCTTCACATTCACACAGTGTGTTGTTGTCTGCCAGCAGCCCCCGCTTGAGCATGTTGGTCTTATGTTTGCTCTTCAACCTTCAGCCTATTCATTGTCCTCCATAGAGGAGGTTGAGTTCCTTACCAATATCCTCCCTGTGCTACTTATCAGACCTATTATTCCATGGTTAGGAGCCCTAGTTTCACAGGCAAAATATTGATTTTGGAGGGTGGTTTTTTAAAATTAGGGACCAATATGGCTATATTTGTCTTTTATGTGCTTGTTCTTTATATTTGACCTCATATCAGAACATTTTGCCTACGTCTGATAAAATTTTGAAAAAGCCTGGAATTTAATCAAGCTGCACATCTCAGTCTATAAAATCAGAAAAGCTTAATGCTTGTATATGTGCTATTTTCACAATAAATTCCATATGCAGAAGACTACAAAGTAATGCATATATACTGTATGTCCTTATACTGTAATTGAGTGACATTGCAATTAGAAGTGAAAAGGGTTTGGGATTTTAATTTCATGAAATTGCTGTTGTTTATTTTGAATTAAGAGTAAGTATACAAAAAGTAATAACAGGTACTTGAAGAGAATCCCAAAAGTTTGCTGGCATCCTTTGAATTCTTTTGGCGTAGCAGGAACATCTCATCACAAACTGATTTTGAACTTAAACTCAGTTTTTAAAGTGTTTTAGTTGTTGGCATGGCCTCAGCTAATTTGGTAAGCACAGATTCAGAAGTACAGTACAGCAAAACCCCGACTAACATATGCCTCGAGTTACATAAAATTCAACTTACATAATGATTTTGTGCTAAACCATGTCCTGATTTACATGATTTCCTATGGGTTTGCTTTGAGTTACATAAAGATTCTTTTTCCTATGGGTTTACTTCGAGTTATGTAAAAATTCATTTCCCTATGGGTTTGCTTCGATTTACATTAAAATTTCATTTTTCCTGTGGGTTTGCTTCGAGTTACATAAAAAACCAATTTAAGCAAAAGCCTACGGAATTGACTTTTTTTTTTGGTAAGTAGGGGTTTTACTGTAGCTGTACAGCTGTCTGAATCCCAGCCTTCTGCTCTTGTTTTTCTACAGAATGTGAATATGTTACTAAGAGAGTACAGTACTGGGAATTATTTTCAATATACATTATTCTGTGTAACCTTTTTTTAAAATAGGTTAGATAATCCTCTGTGCCTTTAGAGAAAACAGTTAAATTCAGATGTCTGAGACATCATTTTTGCTTTTTTGAAATGATAGTCACGTTAGTTTGTGTTTTAAGCATATCAGAGAGTAAACAAAACAAAAAGACAAAAAACATTGTAGCACTTTAAATACTAACTGATGTATTTTAATGTTAGCTTTCCTGAATCAGGTCCACTTTGTCAGGTCCAAAATGCTAATTAACTTGTGAACTGCCTGGAGAGTGCACTAAGCACTAAAAAGGTAAAGGTTTCCCTTGCTCGAAAGCCAGTCGTATCCGACTCTAGGGGTCAGTGCTCATCATGCAAGTTCAAACTCACAACTGGTTCTGTATGTTGCTGACTTGCTGGTTCACTTCCAAATGTATCTCCAGTCCAGCGGCAGAAAGAGCAATTTCTACTCTTCTTAGTTTTTCTTTTTCTTTTTAAAACTTATCACTAATGCTACCAATTAATCCTGGCGATCATTGGGGTGACCGATGTCACCCTCATATCCAATTAAGTAAAGGTAAAGGCATAGGTTTCCCTTGCTCGAAAGCCAGTCGTATCTGACTCTAGGGGTCAGTGCTCATCTCTGTTTCTAAGCCAAAGAGCCAGCACTGTCTGCTTCTGCAGACGTTTCCATGGTCATGTAACGCTGTTACCTCCCCACCGAAGTGGTCCCTATTTATCTACTTGCAATTTCTTGCTTTCGAACTGCTAGGTTGGCAGGAGCTGGGACAGAGACGGGAGCTCATTCCGTCTTGCAGTACTCAGGAATCAACTGCTGACCTTCCGCCTCCCAGTCAGCGTCTTTGTGACTTGAGCCACTGCAGTCGCTGCACTAAGCACTATGGGACAATATATAAGTGTGATTACTTTGCTTTTGCTTTATTTGAGCTCTGTTTTTGAGCTCACATGAATTAAGATGGCTTTTGACCAAATGCAGGCAGAATTCTGTGCAGCTGAAAGAAATTCAGAGTTTTATATGGACCAATGTGCTATGAGTAGATATTGCCTAGAAGAATATTATAAATGTGGTATGATACACTTTCTAACAGAATGTCCTTGGTATGCTAATTTGAGGGATCACTCTCTTGATATGTTGATTTGAGAGATCGCTTAACAATTGGGGATTAGAAACAGTTCTCTATGTACAGTTTTACTTTTGCTAACTAGCACAGATCATTATATATGCTATAAAACTGCCAGATTTGTTAAATGGGCCATCGAAAGACAGAACTCATTCCCTGTTTCACACATCTGAGTATGGTGATCTTACTAATTTATCTTTATCTGAGAATGATTATGTTCTTCTCACTGATTGTTCATACTTACTTTAAAATATTTTTTAATTGTTAGCTTTTAATAGAGGTTTTAATTTCTGTTTATATGTAATTTCTGTTTACTGCTATTCAACAAGTACTGTATGTAAGTATAATGCCATGCATGCTTTTAACCTGCATATTGTTATGCTGATATTTCTGAGTTTGTTTCAGTTTGACATCCCTTAGAAGATCTTTTGTGAAACAATAATTAAGACTATTTTAAAATTCATAACAAAACAATACTAGAATTTCTTAGTTGTTTGCTGATAATGTAAAGTGAGCTAACTATTAATCTTTTTCAGGCAGCCACACAGTCAGAGCTAGATGGAGTTGGAACTGGTTTAAACCAGTTGCACAATGCATTGAATGATGTCAAAGCTATTCAGCGTTCTCTGGTTGATGTCAATAAAGACTGGCGGCAAAGTATCAACACCATTGAAAACCTCAAGGATGTTAAGGATGCTGTAGTTCAACATAGACATGTGGCTGCTGCTGTAGAAAACCTAAAAAATATATTTTCAGGTATGAGTCTGTGAAATGAATCTCTCCTCAGAGGACAATAGAACTGTAATACTATACTGTTGTTGCAAGGTGTAAGTTGGCTTGACATTTTGCATAATACTATTACTCATGCAATTATAGTTCTGAAATGAGCATTGATGTTCATGTTTTGTTTTTTCTTCTAAGTGCCAGAGATAGTTCAGGAAACTCAAGACTTAATAGAGCAGGGGAAACTGCTAGAAGCCCATCGAAAACTTATGGACTTGGAACGCTCTCGAGATGGTCTGATGTATGAACAGTACCGTATGGACAGCAAGAACACCTGTGATATGAACCTAATTGACAGCTGTTTTGGAGAGATCAAAAAACTTTCTGAAGAATTGGCTAAGCAACTGTGGATGGTCATTCAGAGGTCTCTAGTCACTGTCCGTCGAGATCCATCCTTGCTGGTTTCAGTTGTCAGGATAATTGAGAGGGAAGAAAAGATAGACAGGCGCAAGCAAACTGGGTTCATTCCACCTGGCAGGCCTAAAGAATGGAAGAAGAAGATGTTTTGTGTACTAGAGCAAACTGTCACCACCAGGATTGAAGGCACTCAAGCAGACACCCGAGAATCTGACAAAATGTGGCTGGTTCGCCATCTGGAAATCATTCGCAAGTATGTTCTTGAAGACTTGTTAGTAGCCAAGGATCTTCTGGATCAGTGTTTCCCTCCACATTATGAAATTTTTGAACGTTTACTAGACATGTACCACCGAGCCTTGTCTACACGTATGAAGGACCTGGCTGAGGAAGATCTGGAAGCAAGTGAAATCGTTACCCTTTTAACGTGGGTTTTAAATACTTACAAAAGGTAAGGGTACTATCTTTTACATGTTGTAGTAGATAATTATAAACATATGTTTATTGAATTAGTGCAGGGGTGCCCAAACTATAGGCACCCTAGCTGCTCCCTAAAATGGAAGTAAAATACACCTGTGCAAAACAGGTGCATTTAAGGCGTGTTTTGTGTGGGCGCGTTTTACTTCTGCTTCTGGGTGGGAGGAACTACATGACCAGCCTGAAAAGTTTGGGCACCTCTGAATTAGTGGAAGCAAATTGGTATATAGAATAAATAGATGTGGATGATATTTTTGCATACCATCAATCCGTCAGTTTAAATGTTGAAATTAATTTGCTATTGTCTTTTACCGGCCTTGCTATCCAAAATCTTTCTTCAATGGTTCCTTTTCAGATAGGGAGTAAAACTTAGGTTAATTTTCAGGTTTGCTAAATATAAAATTGAATGTAATATTTAAAATCTTAAATACATTTTATAAGGATGTCAGTTTCTGTTAAAGTCTGATCTACTGTGATTAGGCTCTGACTCCTGATAGATTAAGTGTAGACAAAATCTTACCTACTGACTATTTTCATGCACCTCATGCATGCTCCATTTGAAATTATAAAAATGTTAATAATACCCACAATTCATTCTCTTAATATCCATGGGTTGTTCTTTGTTGTTGGTTTTTTTGTGAGGAGAACATGAAAAGCATATATAGAACATTAAAGTATATATGGTTAAATACAGTGGTGGGCAACAAAAAAAATTGCTACCACACTGTGGGCAGAGCCTATGTCTTAGGCGGAGCCTGCATCATAGGTGGAGCCTACATTGTGGGCGATCTAGTCATGCCTGCCATATGGCCATGTATACATCTGCAAACACAGGCAGCACTGGCTCTTTGGTTGTAAATGGAGATGAGCACTGCACCCTAGAGTTGGATATGACTGGCTTTTGAGCAAGGGAGACCTTGAACCACTTGCAGGAACAAAATCTGATGGGGAAAGCCAGGGAGGTGGGCGTGGCCACCCAATTTCTCTAAACCCCTCCCCTGCCTGAAAGCCACCCAATTTCTCTAAACCCCTCCCCTGCCTGAAGACCACCCAATTTTGCCACCCCCCTGCCCAGAGGTCACCCAATTTTGCTACCCTCCTGCCAGGGGGTGCAAGCCTGTTGCTGCCCACCACTGGTTAAATACCATGGATAGGGAAAGGGTAGCTTGGATTGTGAGGAGAATTCTGTTCAATACAGAATATGTAAATTGAAGCACTTTGTGCCCCATGTTATGTGGTTCTTACTGCGATTTAAAGCAGAGATAGATAATCTCCAGAAGTCCATGGCCGCACTTATCCATCCATGAACACTGCAGTCTCATACCTGCTTATATGACCAAACCCTTAAAAATTATTACCAACATATTTTATTTATTTATTTATTTAAATTTATATTCTGCCCTACTTGCACAGGCAACTCAGTGCGGATTACAACCAATATATAATACATAGTTAAAAACTATAAAAAACAAATTAAAAACCATTTAAACAACATCTCATTCCTTTAAGTAAAAGAGTAAGAGGAATAAAAGGGTAAACCCCATGTAGAGTGCATTGCAATAATCTAATCTGGAGGTGACCAGAGCGTGGGTGATCATGAGCAAGGAGTCCCTGTTAAGGAGTGGGCGCAACTGGCGAATTACACGCAACTGTGCAAAAGCCCTCCTAGCCATGACTGCCATCTGCTCATCGAGCAGGAGTCGTGAGTCCAGGAGGACCCCCAAATTGCACACCAGGTCTGTTTGGGGCAAACTAGCCCCATCCAGAACCAAAGATGGTAACTCCTTTGTTGGCACAGGACCCACAACCCACAACCACTCAGTCTTGCCAGGATTCAGTTGAATAGGATGAGTCCCCTTACACCCTCTTTGAAGGAGACTCAAGGGTGGGAACTTAACAAATACTTAATGTTTAAATAACATTAAGTATACAGGGTCATATGCAATTGGATTGTGAGCCGCCTTTAGTGATTGGGTAGTTATACAAATCTAACTTTTTATAGCAGGTATAACAGGACTTTTTGAGACAAAAATGTTTTTGAGTGTATGTGAGACACTGCTAGGGATGCTTGGAGACAAATGTTACCCAAATGTTACCCAAATTTTTTAGGGATTTAGAGTATCCCTAAAAAATTATATTTGTAATTCTCATGGTTGCAACAATATCTGAAACAGTGGTGACAGTATATATCAGAAACAGATAAAGATCAATGAAAATTCATTGAACTTTTTTCTTCTTTAGATATCTTGTTTATAGGATTTCTTACAATTTGAGTCGCATAGGGCTGCAAAATGTATAGCTACATTTTGTAATGTATGATTTTTATTATATAAATTTAGAGATGCAACGGACAGTCTCTAGAACAGGGGTGCCCAAACTTTTTGGGCTATGGACCAGTCACGTGGTTCAGGGAGTGGGTCACTATGGCCCGAGGGCTGGATGCTGCCCCTGATGCCGATACATCCGGCCCACAAAGTCCTTGTCTCTCCTGGAAGTGGAAGTAAAACACACCCATATGGGTGTGTTTTACTACCGCTTCCAGGAGCAGCGAGGGACTTGTGGGCTGGATGAATTGGTGAGGGGGGCCGCATCCGGCCCTTGGGCCATAGTTTGGGTACCCCTGCTCTAGAAAGACACCCCACCCCTTTTTTCAGGGAAATTCTAGGTTTCTGTGAGTTTTCAGCTAGCAATCAAAATAATACTTTTGGAAAACTAAAAGGAGAAATTTGCAGATAATATATTAAGTATCTTTTAAGTAAACTGTTTCTGTTTATTATTTAATTTTAATAAAATTTAATTTGCTTACATTATTGTGGATTTGTTATATTATTCAAAAATTAGTTTTCTGCATTTTTTTAGCCATTGTAAAATATCAGGCTCTGAGGAAGATATGTCTTCATTGTATTGAAGCTAATCAAATACATCACATCCTGGCCAAAATTTACAGTTGTATGAATATTGTACTTAGTATTTTTTTTTACTTGCTACCTGTCTGTTTTTTCTCCCATATAGTGTGGAGATGATGGGAAATCCACAACTTACACCAGAGGTAGATGTGAATTCCCTGCAGCCTCTGCTTTCCCAAGACAAAGTGGATAAGCTTTTTAGTACATATATGTCAACTCTAACAGTAAGCAATAACAGTAATTTACCCACACATTCAAATAGGAATTAGGTCGGTAGTTCCCAAAGTGGGGCCCATGCCCCACAGGAGTACTTCAATTTCCAGAAGCCTAAGTCAGTACATTGCCTGATCAGTGCTTTGGGGAATTGACTTAGGCTTCTGGGAATTGAAGTCCAAAAACCAAAATTTGGGAAACACTGAATTAGATGCTGATTACTATTGCTTGCTCATTTTTCTTTCTTTCTTTTTCTATCTGTCTGTCTATCTATCTATTTATTTATTTGCAGTCTGGATTTTACCTTTGATGTTATAAATGTATGTTTAACCCACAGATTGTTCCCTTGACAGATAATTCTACATGGCAGTGCAAAGTCTCTTTATGTCCTGTGCTAATGGGTTACTATAGAACCTGGTAGTTGTTGGCAAAAATTTGTAAAACAATTTTAACAAACTTGAATGGCATATTTAATGTACTTCTCAAGAGCACATTTCCTCTTTTCTTTTATTTCAATTCTGTAGAACAAAACCAAAACATTTCATTTCACGGGGCCATTTAACCCTATTGAAATGAATGGGAAAGTGAAACAATTAAGCCAGGGGCTCTCAACCTTTTGAAGTTGCGGGCCAGGTCATGCTCCCTCAGATAGCTGGGCAGGCTGGACTGGTGGAGTTTACAACAGTCGTGGTTGCATTTACTCCTTAGGTTGCTCTACCACCACTCACAACCCTATGAGGTAGGCCACCAGGGGGCAGGATCTAGTTCCTTATATGGTTATTTTTTTAAAGGGGGACATTAATGTACATTAATCATTTGGAAGATTGTTAAGTGGGAGGGGGAGAATCAGGGGCCCCTTTTTTGCCCTCCCTCCAGGTGAAGGCCAGGGATACTGACCCCTTCCCACAGGGGAACTGGAGCAGCCCTGGCCCATCTTGCCTCTTCCCTCACAGCAGTCCCAGCAATGCCTTAGCCACTTCTGGCGGTGTGGTCCTCTCCTCCTTCAGCCAGGAACACTCTCTCTAAGCCTTACGCTTTCGGAAGGAGAACTGCCCTCTTCATCAGTTTTGGTCTTTCCCACGGGGCCGTAGGTTGAGAATCTCTGATCTAAGCACGGGTCATCCCTTTTTACTGAGCAGCTTCTCAGAAAAGGTTAGAGCTGTGATGGCGAACCTTGGCACTCCAGATGTTCTTGGACGTCAATTCCCAGAAGCCCAACCCCTCGTGAATCCACACGAATGGGTTTACTGCAATTCATCAGGCCCACGCCACCCTCATCACTCCTGGAAGCAGAAATAAAACGCACCCATACGGAGAAAATGTGACTTCTGCTGTTGGAGAGTTGGGGTGTAAGTACCTCTAGATGGATGGCTTGTAGTACTACCAATATAAAACCAAATGGTGCAGTTGTTCTTGCTATATTCTCCTTCCTTGTGGCAGGGGAAGCAGCAGTGAGAAATGATTACAAAATGGAAATGGTTTTCCCTGGATTGTAATTAAAATTCCATGACTGAGGCAAGAACCCTATTCTTGCTGAGATTGTGAACACATTTAAGGGGAAGTGTGTAGGCCTTTCCATTGTCATGTACTTTATATTTTATATCTATATTTTATATTTTCAGCATCCAGTTTAAAGAGAAGAGGTTTTTGTTCACTTGTAAAACCTACATACAAATTAAATCTTAGAAGATTTGGGTTTTTTCTTGCATGTAGGACTTATATGTGAACAGGCACTTCTCCTCCTCAGACTTGGTGCTCTCAAAACCTGAAGAATGTAATAACAGAAGGATGCTAAGCGCTTCCCTCAAAGTATATTCACAACATCAGTTTTATTGACAAGCTCAGGAAATGGTTTGGCAAAGAATAGGATTTCTAAGTGCAACTTTTTTCCTTTGATTTGCTCACTAAACAATTTTGTCTTTACAATTTTATACTTAATTGTTCTGTAGTCCAATATCATTGGCTGGCTACGAAAAGCACTGGAGACAGATAAAAAAGACTGGCTGGAAGAAAATGAACCTGAAGCAGATCAAGATGGCTATTATCAAACCACACTCCCTGCTATTGTATTTCAGGTATATAAAACCTGGTTAGCAGATGGGGCATGGGAATATTTGGAAATGAAATAGATGATGTGTAGATATTACCCTGCAGCTTATGCTCATAAAATAGAGGGGTTCACCTTTATTATGGTCTGCTTAGGCTACAGTCTGGAGATGTTCCAAAAGAACACAGTAGAACCTATTTTTCTGTTTGTATTCATTGAATGGCGCTATTGAAAAAAATCTCAACTTCTGTACTTTGGCACTTTGTTTCTGGAAGGCATGCTATCTGCTCCCAGCACATTGCCACAGGTAGTGGAATTTCTTATTCTATATATGCTTTGCAAGTACAAATTAACTGTTCAAACATAGCAACAAACATGAAGTCACAACTGATGTCTTGAGATAGCATCAGCAGGGCTGCCTATAAATGGCTGCACTAGGTTGATGGTAAGATCCTGTAGATGGCATCAGCTGAGAAAAAATTCCTCTAAGAGAAGAGTGTCTGTGAGCTAAGACATATAGCACAAGGTCCTCTGATTCCACGTTAACAGCATGTTTAATACCAGGTGCTACATTATAATTAACCGTGATAATATTTGATTGGCTTCTGTTTTTGTAGATGTTTGAACAGAATCTTCAAGTGGCTACCCAGATAAGTGAAGATTTGAAAATAAAGGTACTACACTTGTGCCTTCAACAAATGAGTTCATTTCTCAGCAGGTAAAACCAAATATTACCTTTCATTTACTGCTTCTGTAACTTGGGAATATTGTTTTATTTCCAAATATATTACCAGAGAGGTATATTCTTCTACTGTCATTGTTCTCTTCACCAATGAAACTCAAACTTGGGCAAAGATGTGTTTAGCCTCCTGTTAGCATACACAGAAACAAGTGGAGTCAGAGTTCTTCTCTTACACACCTCAGTGACTCAAACAAAAACTGCTTTTGGCCACCAACTAATTATTAATATTAGGGAGTAAACAAAACAAAAATAGTTGTGGCACCTTAAAGATTAACTCTATATTTAATTGTGAGCTTTTGTGGATCAGGTCCACTTCATCAGACATAAAGAGTAAAGCCTCATGGCATCAATTTATACGCATCAGGTGCAGAGGCACACAATGGCTGGCCAGCTTAACAGAAAAATAACATTGTAGCTCTTTACATCTGACAGTAATGGGAAAACCCCAGTTGTTATTCAAACCTGCTATGAAACCTGCCCCTATCGATTTGCAAAATTGTTGCAAAACAAACTTCTCTTGTAAACTGATGCATTCCAGCCAAAGAATGGATGCAAAACAAACACTGTGGCACTACACATCTGCCAGTGAATTAGCATCTAATGCATGTACAGTTGTACCTCGCTTAAAGAGCATAATGCGTTCCACAGGATTGCTCTTTAAGCGAGTTTGCTCTTTAAGCGAAACACCATTGTAAGTGACCAATTGTGGGGTGGATTGCGAACCCCGATATATTTGTTAAGCGAGTTTTTGGTTGGTTTTATTTGTTAAGCGAACATTTAGAGAAAATTCTGCTCTTTAAGTGAGTTACTCTTTAAGCAAGTCGCTCTTTATGCGAGGTTTGACTGTACTTAATCTCTGCTGTCTCTCCCTGGATTCTAGTCTTGTAGTTCCTCTGCTCTAGAATGGTAACTTTCAAGTCTTGTGCCGAGTGTCCAGGTAGATTAAAGTGGTTTGAAATGGGTTTCTGTGTATTGCCATTCTTGATGTCTGATTTATGTCCATTAACTCTTTTGCGCAGAGTTTGTCCTGTTCATATACTGGACACCCATCTCAGGGGGTTGAATATTAGTCATGGTTTTGGTGCACCACATCAGTTTTGGTGCACCACAACTGACAGGGTGTTGTATGTTGCAATTTTGTCTGGGTCACACACACAAAACCATTATCAATAGATGCTGACAGGTGTGTAGTGCCACAGTGTTTGTTTTGCATCCGTCCTTTGGATAGGATGATCAGCTTGCAAAAGACATTTATTTTGCAACCATTTGCAAATCAATAAGAGCAGGTTTCATAGCGAGAGAGGATTTACCATTATTGTCAGTTGTATAAATGGATTTCATGAGGTTTTACTCTTTCTGTCTGATCCTGAAAAGCATATGAAATTGCTTTTGATGCTCTTTGTGGGGTAAGTTACAGTGGTCTTTTTTCATATTTTTCTTCAAGAATCAAGTCCAGTCCTTTGGAGTCACAATAAAGGCAGTGTTAAAAGAAGTTGCCCATGGCTACTATTAGACTATTCTGCAGTTTGTTCATAGCACAGCTCTGCTGCTATTTGTTGCTGGAATATTTTTATTTATTGCTTTATTTCCAGCTTGTATTTATAAACCACCTTTCTCCCAATGGGCTACTCAAGGTGGCTGACAATGTTTAAAAATCAAATTAAAACACAATAAATTATATTTTGTTTAAATATTAAGCCACAGCAATAGTTAAAATACATTACAGGATTAAAACATTAAAAACGAAAAAAGTTTATTGACTTCTCTGTTTCTGTAACTTGACCAGAAGTTCTTAAACTGAGAATTTTTATGTAATGGGTTATCATTTATTGTGGTGTCTTTCTTGAGCACCATTCTTTGAAGATCTTCAGAGGCTAAGTCTGTTTCTACATCTGCAGTGGACCCTAATGCAAAATGACCAAACTTCTTCTTGTCTTACACAGGCCACTAAGGACTTGAATAGTAAAACGCCATACCTTTTTACTTAACTGAATTTCTCCTCACGCACCCTACAGGTACAAAGAAGAAGCTCATTCATATAAAGAAGAGCACTTAAAAAATCGTCAGGTCTATCCATGTTATGTACAGTATATGGTTGCCATTATCAACAATTGCCAGACGTTTAAGTAAGTGTTGATTCATTCTGATATATGTCTGTTATACAAACCAAACAGCTGGGAGAAGGCAAGTCTCATGTGTGGAAAATCCTCTGTGACTGCTTTTTAATATTATAATTGTCTTCACTCTAGTGTAAATAAAAATCAGTTCCTAACTAATGCCACAAAATATACAGGGTTGAGTAGCTGGAAACACAGACCATAGGACTAAAAGCAGAACCGTTTCAGGCATTCATCCTTGGATTTTATCTTTGCCACCTTCATTAATTAATGATAATAATAATTACATATCGTCAACTCAACTTTGATTTATGGTGACCCTTTCCAGGGTTTTCTAAATAGATAATACTCAGAAATGGTTTCTCATCGCCTCATTCTGAGAATATCCTAGGACTGTGCAGTTAACCCAAGGGAATATAGGCTGGCTCTTATGGAATACATAATCAGGAATCAAATTTCCAACATCTGTTTCAGCAGCCAGATATTTAAACCACTGAGCTATCGAGTCAGTCCTCTTTAAATATTATGACTAAATCTAATGATTAATCCTAATTAGAACATATCTGATAAATGAACAGGGCATCAGAAATCAGCACTAACGAGTTTTATCCATTTTATCCAGTTCTTTATTCTGCAGTTGCTCTTCTATGAATTAGGACATTTGAGTCAACTCTAATTCTTTGTCTGGCAATAAAAGCCTCCAAAATGGTTTAAATAAGCATTCTTCTCAATCTGTGTGCCCAATTACAAATATCTTCTTTGGTCATGCTATGGTTTTTACTTTATTATATTTTATTGTCAAATTAGTTCTTGAGGAATGAGATATAATCCCTAAAGTGGAACTAAATTTTTATATATACAGTAAAACCTCATATAACACTAAAACCTGGTTCCACAAGTCTTCGTGTTATATGATTTTTAGTGTTATCTGATCCTCTATGGGATCCATAGAGATACATTGTAACCACACAGGCTTTCGCGGTTGTTATCTGAAGCATCCCATAGGATCTTAATGTTATCTGATGCAATTCTTCCCCCCAGATTCCTTGATGTTATGCGATTTTCGTGTTATTCGATACTAATGTTATATGAGGTATTACTGTATATATATATATATATATATATATATATATATATATATATATATATATATATATATATATATATATATATATATATATATATATAATTTTTTAATTTTTTTAATAGATAGATAGATAGATATAGATACACACACACACACACACACACACACACACACACACACACAACATGGCTACCTGCATTTCTTGACCTTTTTTTAGGATTGTGGCTAGAGGGACTGTCATAATAAACATTTTCACTTCAGAATTCACTACTGCTAAGCAGTAGCGTAGTGTGGGATTCAGCTGCCCGGGGCGTAAGCCAAATTTGCCGCCCCCTGGCGCGAGTCTAGGATGCTGGCACCCGCTCCCACTAGGGCTTCTGGGAATTGTAGTCCAAGAACACCCATATGCCCAAAAAGTGCCACCTGGGGTGGGCTGCCCCCTGCCCCCCCCACGCTACGCTACTGCTGCTAAGTCTCTTGTACAGTTACTGAGATACTAAATAATTTTGTTTTACTTATCAAAGGGACTCAGTTTTCAGTTTAAAAAAGAAATTCTTGACGCCTACGATGGAAGAGATCATGACAAGCAGTCATGCAAGCATTGATACACTTCTGGATGATGTTGCCCGAGAAGGATGCTCAAGTCTACTAGATGAAGTCTTCATGGATTTAGAGGTTAAATTTTCTTTCTTTAAAACTGTTTTTCAAAACAGAGAAAAACGTAGCTAGAGTATCTGTATTATCCATATGTAGTGGCAGGGGTACACAGAAAGAGCCTCCTCGAAGATTGTGGTGTTTTTGAATCACAATTGGACCATATACCCTGGTAACAGTAACCTTGTGTTGCCAGCTAATCTTTCTCACACTAGGTCAGGCGGAAGGAACTGCAGAATGAACTCACCAAAAGGTGCCTGCATTTTGTCAGTTTCATGTCTGGCCTAAAAACAGAAGAAGAAGAATCCATGGTGGCAAACAAGAACAGATGCATTGGTCTGATTGAAGTTGAGATATACAGTACACTAGTAACTCGGATAATGATGAGACTTGGTTCCACAAGTCTCGTCGTTATCCGGTTTTTAACGTTGTGCACAGCGTTTAAAAAAGCCCTGTTCCCCTGGAGGCTGCAGCAAGCCAGAATGGAGGTTTTTTTTACCCATTTCAGGTTCTCTAAACCCCCCTGCCATCTCCAGGGAGGTTGGGGGACCCAATCCAAGCTGTTTCCAAAGTTCCCCCACCTCCCTGGAGGCTGCAACAAGCCAAAACGTCAGGATTTGAATCCTGACGTTTTGACTTGTTGCACTGCCCCGGGAGGTGGGGGAACTTTGGAAACAGTTTGGATCAGGTCCCCTGACCTGCCCGGAGACGGCAGGGGGATCAGAGAGTCCAAAATGGGTAAAAAACCCAGACTCTCTGACCCTCCTGCTGGCTCCTGGCAGGTCGGGGGACCTGATCCACAGCTGCAGGATGGCTGGGGAAGCCAACAGGGACTCCCCATCGGCTTCCCTAGCCACCCGCCCCTGCCTCCGCAGATGTGGGGTGGCTGGGGAAGCCCCCCGTCAGCTTTCCAGTCCCCCACCCTACACCTGCCTCTGCAGCTGCAGGGTGGCTGGGAAGCTGAACGGAGAACACCGTTCAGCTTTCCAGCCACCCTGCTGCTATGAATGGCTGCATTGGATAACGCTAGCAGATCGTTATCTAAAGAAATTTTGCATCGTTATCCAGTTTTAGCGTTATCCTATGCAGTCGTTATCCGAGGTATTGCTGTATATGTAAATCAGATATGTTTATCTGGTGATTCTATGAGTTATTGTTGAATTAGGAGATATATGATGTAAATAGAGATACTGTACAGCCTTATGTAGGGAAACAAATAAAAGAACTGGGATGAACTAGATGATTGTAGTACAGACTTGTTTAAGAACGTAATAGCAACTTTTTCATATTAGCATGTCTTCAGAATAACTAATTTTTAAAAATATTTTATGTTTCTAATTATACATCAGTCCTACTACTTTGTGTCATCTGTTCATTGTTTAAACAGGTGCTTATTTGGAGCACCAACCTAGATAGCATAATGCTTAGCCATCTTGAGTTGACAAAGCAAAGTTTCTAAAATCGAACCCTGACATTCTGGCTTGCTGCACTGGCTGAGGACGTCAGGGAAGCCCAGAAACAGCTTGGATCGGGTCTCCACACCTCCCTGGACCCGGCAGGGGGGTGAGAGACCCCAAAATTGGTTTAAAAAAAAAAAAGGATGTTTTTCTTAACCATTTTTGGGGTCTCTGACCCCCCCCCCCCCCCGCCGGGTCCAGGGAGGTGGGGAGACCCAATCCAAGCAGTTTCCAAAGTTCCCCCACCTCCCTGGAGGCTGCAGCAAGCCAAAATGTCAGGATTCAAATCCTGACGGACTTTTTTTTACCAATTTTGGGGCCTCTGACCCCCCCCCCCCCCGCCGGGTCTAGGGAGGTGGGGAGACCCGATCCAAGCTGTTTCTGGGCTTCCCCGACGTCCTCAGCCAGTGCAGAAAGCCAGAATGTCAGGGTTCGAATCTGGATCTGCTCCAGAGAGATCAGAGGACCCGATCTACAGCTGCAGGGTGGCTGGGGAAGCTGACAGGGACTCCCTGTCGGCTTCCCTAGCCACCCGCCCTTGCCTCCACAGCTATGGGGTGGCTGAGGAAGCCGACGGGGGAGCCCCCCGTCAGCTTTCCAGCCTCCCCACCCCTGCCTCCGTAGCTGCAGGGTGGCTGGGAAGCTGAACGGAGAACCCCGTTCAGCTTTCCAGCCACCCTGCTGCTAAGAACGACTGTATCGGATAACGTTAAAAATCGCATTATTCGATACAAGATTTTTCTGAAAATCTTGTAACGTTATGCGGTTTTCACGCTATACGGTACTCACGTTATCCGGGGTATTACTGTATCTAATAATTGACAGTTCTAGGTTATATATGAAGGATGTTCAACATCAGAGGTGCTATTAAAATATTATTCTAACCCATGTTCTCTGTACTGTAAACCTTATCTCTTTTTAGCCACATCTCAGTGAACTGATGACAAAAAAATGGCTTGTGGAATCCCATGCTGTGGACACAATCTGTGTAACTGTAGAGGACTATTTCAATGATTTTGCTAAACTAAAGGACCCCTACAAGAAGGTATTGCAAAGTCTAATTAAGAATGTTTAAACAGTATAAGTGACATGTTTCTTTAAAATTACTGAAAATTTAATTATTGTGCTGACTTAATATCCACTAAAGATATCAGTACATAATTTATCATGAAACTTAATTTGATCCTGTATCAATGTAAAACATTATCTATAAAAGAACATTATTAGAAAACTTTAAGGTATGTTCAAATAGCAATATTCTCATCAGATACAATTCTCTCATGTCAGTGGATGTTGTCTTACACATTGAAACAGCTGTACAGGTGAGAATCAGTTTTTAAAAATTTAAAATCTTAATATCAGATTGATTTTTCATTTAACATTAACATAGTCTCTTGGCTTTGCGACTTTGAGCTTTACCTCATCACCCTAAACACAAATAATATAAATAATACTATTAATTGCATGCTGTCAAGTCAATTCTTACTTATGGCAACTCTTTCTAGGGTTTGCTAGGTAAAGAATACACAGAAGTGTTTTACCATTTCCTCCTTCTGGAGTGCACTGGGCTGTGCAGCTTGCTCAGGGTAGCTTTTCTTTGTGGACACTTGGTCAGGAATTGAATTCCCAACCTCTAGCTAAAGTTAACATCAAAGAATTTACGACCCTTTCAACACCATTTGTGACACAGGGATGCGTCTGAGTCATTGGTTGCTATCAACCTTTGTTACATTGCCGAAGAAACCAAACATGAAGTCCTGTAAGGAGTACAGAACAATTAGCCTTATGAGTCGTGCTCTTAAGGTCTTTTTGAAAATAATCCATAGCTGTTCTAAAGCAAGAAATTGCAAGTAGATAAACAGGGACCACTTCGGTGGGAAGGTAAACAGTGTTCCATGTTGAGGCATGCCTGCCACATGTCCACAGAAGCAGAGGCAGATAGCGTTGACTCTTTGGCTATAAACAGAGATGAGCACTGAACCCTAGAGTTGGATACAACTGGCTTTCAAGCAAGGGCGACCATTTTATTCACTGCCACTTCACACATGAAAAATTAGTGTTCACATTCCATAAAACGATCCACTGAATCGTGTGTGGCTGCCTTGTAATGTTTGCTGTTTTATTCCTGCAGGCTTTTCCACAGAATAGTTTCCTATTTGAAATATTTATTCATGTGTGTGTTACAATGATTTACAAGCTTTATTCAGATTATTGATTTATTTTAAGGTTCCTTGAGTTATTGGTAACAGTTGCTGATGAAAGAAATCCTCATGCTTTTACCATAAGGTTAGGGCGTGGTACAATAAGGTCTGGTTCTTGTTGTGCCACGAATTACAGAATCTACTAATAGTTGTTATTATTGACTATAGTCTATAACTTTATTTATGGGTTATTGTTTAATGTCCTTTTATATTTTATTATGTTTGATTTGTATTGTATGGGGCTTTTCTAGTTGTTTGTATGCCGCCCAGAATGAAAGAATATCCCAGATGGATGGGATATAAATTAATAAACGGGCATCCTAGCTTGATTGATATTATGGATAGCAAATTTCTGCTAAATCTATTCTTTCTGTTCTTTTTGTTAAATCGATTCTCCATATCTTGCAAGAAATATTGATGAATATGTTGTTCTTCAGTGAGGGGTTCCTCTCCCTCTCCCCCCCCCCTAGTATCATGGAATAGACATTACCAAATGGAAGTATGGATTACACTAACTGTTACCACTACATCTTAATGATTTGTCATTCAGTACAGCACACATATCTCAATGACTACTCTAGAACAGTGTTTCCCAAATGCTGGTGTTTGGACTTCAATTCCCAGAAGCTTAAGTCAATTCCCCAAAGCACTGACCAGTCAATATACTGGCTTAGGCTTCTGGGAACTGAAATCCAAACACCAGCATTTGGGAAACACTGCTCTAGAAGAATGGGTTCTCTTTTTCATGTGTGTTGATAACTTTAGCCTATAAATAAAGATTAAAAGTAACAGAATCAAAAACATATTTTAAAATATTGTTTGTAAGTGGTATAATTTGGCATTTTCAGAAAATGACCGTTGAATGCCAACGCAGAGTTGTTGTGGAGTATATCAAGGCTATTATGTCCAAGCGTATGACTTTCAAGAATACAGAAGAAAGGAAAAAAGGTGCTGAACGAATGAAGAGAGAAGCTGAGCAGTTCCAACATCTGTTTAGAAAAATTGCTGCTGTAAGTAGAAGAGGACTAAGATGTCAAAAGAGGAAATATTAGAAGTAATTTTTGATTAGCTTTCTAGATCTCCCTTTCTAGCGCCATCATAATGTTTCTCCAATCTTACATTATCATTTCTTAATATTATGATGGCATAGTAGTTCATATGTGTGTTGGTTGGTGTAGATATATTGAACGATGGAATGCAAAATCTGCTCAGTTAATGGGAATTATCTTACTGTAACATCATGTCCCACCAAAGACATCACTAAAGACATTATTCTATCATCACAGAACGTGCCCATGACTACCCTTTTTGGATTGAGATAGAATCATAAAATAACTGACCTGCAAAGGGCCTGTGAGGCCATAGAATTCCTGCTCAATGCAGATTAACAGATAGTTTTCCAATTTTCTCTTCAATGCTTCCAATGTTGGAGAGCCTACCATTTCCCAATATAATTGGTTCCATTGTCATACTGCTCAAATAGTTCAGAAGTTTTTCCTGATACAGTATTCAGCTTTCTGTAATATTATGTTCCCTGCACTCTGGTTTGATTGGAGAACTGATCCTTCCTCTTTATGATTATTGTTCAAGCCCCCTCCCCCTCCGGTCTCCTTTTCTCAGGACTAAACATGCCCAGTTCCTTCAGTCTTTCTTCATAGGGTTTGTTTTCCAGTCCCCTGATCATCATGTTGCCATCTTCTGAGCATATTTGTTTTTTTTTTAATCTTAAAATGTGGTGCCCAGAACTAGACACAATATGCTAGATGTGGTCTAAGTACCAAAGAGAGCATTTCATGGATTTTGGAGACTGTACTTCTGCTAATGAAGCCTAAATTAGCAGATGGTGATTGCAGCCATGAACTAAAAAGGCGACTGATTCTTGGGAGGCAAGCGATGAGAAACCTGGGGAACATAGTGAAAAGTAGAGACATCACATTGAAAGCAAAAATTTGCATAGTCAAAGCAATGGTATTCCCTGTGGCAATGTATGGTTGTGAGAGCTGGACCATTAGGAAAGCTGAACGCAGAAGAATAGACGCCTTTGAGATGTGGTGTTGGAGGAGAGTTTTGAGAGTCCCATGGACAGCGAGGAGAACAAATAGGTCAATCTTAGAAGAAATCATCCCTGACTGCTCATTAGAAGGTCAAATAATAAAGATGAAGCTAAAGTACTTTGGACATCAAATGAGAAGAGAGGATTCACTTGAGAAAGCTTTGATGCTTGGAAGGGTCGAGGGCAAAAGGGGAAGGGGAAGGCCCAGGATGAGATGGCTAGATGGTGTTGTGGAGACGGTGGGTGCAGAGCTGAGCGAGTTGAGGGGGATGGTGGAGGACAGGAGTGCCTGGCGGACGGTGGTCCATGGGGTCGCAGAGGGTCGGAATCGACTGTGCGACTGAACAACAACAAAAAATGATTTTTTTCTTGCTCATAGTATTACTGAGCCAAATGTCCCCCATCTTGTAACTGTGCATTTGGTTCCTCCCCACCCCGGTGTAGAATTTTGCAATTATTCCTATTGAATTTCATTCTGTTGTTTTCATCCCAATGTTCAAGCCTATCAATATATATTTTTTAATTCTGTTCCTGTCTTCCAAGGTATTAGCTATTCCACCCAGTTTGTATAATCCACAAATTTGATAAGTATCCCCTTGTGTTTTTTTTTCCTGATTGTAAACCGACCTGAGTCGCCACGGCGAGTGGGCGGTGATATAAATCTAAATAAATAAATAAATACTCTGAGCCAGTAATGAAAATGTTGAGGAGCCCAGGACTGAGCCTTGTTTTACCGCACTTCTTAATCCCTTCCCAGTTAGAGAAGGAGATATTGATAAGAACTCTCTTGTGTACAATTCTGGAACAAACTATGTATCCACCTGACACTTGTGCTATTTACTAGCCCACACCTAGTTAGGTTGCTCATCAGAATTTCATGAGGCTCTTTGTCAAAGGCTTTGAAATCAAAGTACTGTATATTACATCTACAGCATTTCTACCATCTACAAAGGAAGTTACCTGACTGAAAAATAAAGTAAGATTAGTTTGGCAGCATTTGTTCTTCTCTTATCTTTTTGTCAAGCTGCGTAAGTGATCACATACTCCGGAAGATAGAGAAAAGTGATGTTATCGGAATCAATGCAAAATAAAAGGATTAAGTATGTATAATTTGATATGGATTGTGGCTTCCATTTGAGACATTATATATGGACCACAATGTTTCTGCTGTTTTGTTCCCATGCTGTAATTATCCAGGTATCAGAATTGTGAATTATATGTCTGATTAACAATTGATGATGATTAACAGGGATCCAGGGTGGACGCAGAAGAGCTTTGTAGTGTCATTGATGCCATAGCAGAAGTATTCAATTTGACGGATCCTTCATTACTTTATCTAGAGGTCTCAACTTTAGTCAGCAAACATCCAGATATCAGGTAATACTCTTCTCTTCTAAATTTACTATTTTTAATATTTTCTTTTAAACCCACAAGAGAGCTTGTTTTATGTCAACATTTTTTCTTCATTATTTAAGTTTCCAGGTGAAAGAAATTTAGAATAAAAACAAATGGCTTAATTTGCACAATAGAGTCTGAGATATATTCTTATCTTGGGTTTGCAAACTAAATGCTGGGGCACACCTTAGTCGTGTGCCTGCTAATGCACTTAATTGCAGAATCATATGCATCTTGTCATTTCATCAGTTAGCTGCCATAAATTACACAAACACCCATAGGATTTTGGTCAACAAGCTAAAGTTCTAATGCAAGCCTCTGTGGAAGGTTCCTGCACATCCAATACTTTCCCGTACGCCTTAATTTTCTGCGAAGATTAAGCTTATCTGAATAATGTTACAAGCAAAAAGAAGTAACAAACAATAGGTTCATACCATCATTATTTTAAAAATTTTGTGTGAGCTATTACGCTATTCCAGGGGTGTCCAAACTATGGTCCATTGGCTGGATCTGGGCCATGGGCCAGATTGCCGCCATTGCCAGAAGTGCCGAAATCATGCAAAAAGCACGCTGAAACATTGCACAAACACAGCAAAACAAATTTAAAAATGCAGGCAAAATGTGCCACCCTCACTCCTGCTGCCAATGGCAGAGGCGGCAAATGTGTGGTGAGTTCACACGCCACCACTGCTAGGAGGAACCATGTGACCAGCCTGCTCAGCTGTCTGAGGGGGTGTGGTCAGGCCCCTGGCGGGAAAAGTTTGGTCACCCCTGCACTATTCTAAGCGGCAAAAACACTAGGTTTATCCCCACATAATCTGATGTAAAACATCATTGCTTTCTAAATATGTTAGTTGTATCTTAAATATGCAGCAAGCCCTCTCTATTGTGTTTCATCAGAACAATGATTTATATTATTTATATTATATTAACCACTTATGTAGCAAAAGCAACACCCCTAACTACTTGAGGAGAAGATGTTGGCTACATAGTATATGCCTCCTACCAGATTTTAGCTATAAACCCTGGGTTCTCAACCTTTTAAAGTCGTGGGCCGGGTCACGTTTCCTCAGACATTTGAGGGGACCGGACTGGTGATTTCCCCCCTCCAATAACGCTGCTGTAAAATGCACCAGTGGCTGTTGTAGATGCATTTACAACAGCTGCAAACGCATTTACTGCTGTCATAAGCACATTTATAGCTGTCGTAAATGTGTCCATGGCCATGGGCTGGAGCGAGGTCGGGAGCCAGATGATTTGGTGCCATGGGGCTGCAAATCCCATAATTATCCATTCTGAGAGTGCTACCTGAGAAAGGCCTAAATTGGAAAGCTCTGAGACTTAGCTAGGCCTAACTCTGCCTAGCTTCTTATTCAGTTAGCACTGAGGCAGGAACGGAAGCTTCGGCAGACCTAGGTCTCAGGGTGTCACGAAACCAGCCGGCCCCCTTTGCCTTGGCCCTCCTATACCAAAGCCCCCAGAGGGTGAGCTGGCCGGCAATGCAGCTTTACAGCCCTTAGCTGCTTCTCTTCCACAAGGAGGTTTAAACAGGTAGCGTATTCAGAGGCTTGTGTGTGAATGCATTGCTTCTCTTACCCCTTAGTCCAAGGGTGCCCAAACTTTTCGGCCCGGGGGCCGGATAACATTTTATCAGATGCTCCGAGGGCCGAACTATCTCTCCATGGTACATCAATCCACCCAGCCTTGCCGCCGCCGCCACCACCACTAACGCTTTTGCCGCCGGCTCCTCTTTCGCCGGCTCCTCCTTTGCCGCCTTCGCGGTGTCCTTTAAAAGTGTCCTTTTAAAAAAATATGACAGATCCTAGAAACTCACATCCAGCTTGGTCATTGTGGCATCCAAGGAGCTGTTGTTGTGTTCCAAAGCTTCAGGTAGGTGGGATTTTAATTAGCAATGAAAAGTCATTAGCCTTAGAAAAGATCTGCTTCCTGACATCATGTCAGGAAGCAGATCTTTTCTAAGGCTAGTGACTTTTCATTGCTAATTAAAACCCCACCTACCTGAAACTTTGGATTTTAATTAGCAATGAAAAGTCATTAGCCTTAGAAAAGATCTGCTTCCTGACATGATGTCAGGAAGCAGATCTTTTATAAGGCTAGTGACTTTTCATTGCTAATTAAAACCCCACGTACCTGGAACTTTGGATTTTAATTAGCAATGAAAAGTCATTAGCCTTAGAAAAGATCTGCTTCCTGACATCATGTCAGGAAGCAGATCTTTTCTAAGGCTAATGACTTTTCATTGCCAATTAAAACCCCACCTACCTGAAACTTTGGAATTTAATTAGCAATGAAAAGTCATTAGCCTTAGAAAAGACCCGCTTCCTGACATCATGTCAGGAAGCAGATCTTTTATAAGGCTAATGACTTTTCATTGCCAATTAAAACCCCACCTACCTGAAACTTTGGAATTTAATTAGCAATGAAAAGTCATTAGCCTTAGAAAAGATCTGCTTCCTGACATTATGTCCTGCCTGGCTTGCTGCAGCCTCAGAGGGTGGGGGAACTTCAAAATTAGCGCGCATTGGGTCTCCCAATCAATTTAAAATCAGGAATTACACAATGCACAGCCATAATACTGTAAATCAATTTTGACTTCCAACTTATACCAATACTTGAATCAGTGTAAAATAAATCACTTCAGACCAGTGATGGTGAACCTTGGCACTCCAGGTGTTCTTGGACTTCAATTACCAGAAGCCTAAATCAGCACTTCTGGTTATCAGGACATCTGAGAATTGAAGTTCCATAACACCTGAACTACCAAGGTTTGCCATCACTGGTTTAGACTTTGTGCCCACTCCTGTTAATGTTTACCTGGGAAAGCCCAGATAAACTTGCAGCAGGAGGTGACATAGATTACAGCTGATTGGCAGAGGCAGCATTAACAGATCTGCTGCATCTCTCTACAGCTGCAGATCAGCTGACACCAGTTACTACCAATCAGTGGGAGCCCCTCTACTGCTATAGTGCATTGTTTTTTCAAAAAAAATTTATTCAAAGTGTCATAGCACTAGGACTCTTCAAATAAACATTTTTTAAAAAAGAATTACTGGTGGGTGATTAGCTAGGAATAGCAGTTAGTCTTTAAAGTGCTACTGTGTATTTTATTTGTTTTGTTTTGTTTTCTGAGATAGCTAGGAATGGTCTCCCTTGATCAGCTGGAGTCTGTTTTCACTGATCAGTGGCTTTGATCTGCCCTGGTAGTGCAGACAGATTTCCAGCTGATGAAGGAGAACATAACCATTTGGTCCACAGCATCTCTGATGCCATCGTGACTGCCAATCGGCTTACCTGGGACATCTCTATACCGCCAGTCAGCTGATCAATGGGAAATCTCATGCCGGCAGCGGAGATGCCACTGATTAGCTGGGGACAGTTTGCCCCATCAACTGGAGCTACCTCTGCTGCCAGAGTAGAGTGCAGCCACTATAGACATACAGTGTATCTAAATAGCTTTACAGTACTGCATATATACATATGGGACTGCAGTGGCTCAAGTCACTAAGACGCTGACTGGGAGGCGGAAGGTCAGCAGTTCGATTCCCGAGTACTGCAGGACGGAATGAGCTCCCGTCTCTGTCCCAGCTCCTGCCAACCTAGCAGTTCAAAACCAAGAAATTGCAAGTAGATAAATAGGGACCAGTTCAGTGGGAAAGTAACAAGTGTTCTGTGGGCTGCAGTGTCTAGTCATGCTTGCCATAAGACCACAGAAATGCCTGCAGAAGCAGACAGCACTAGCTCTTTGGATTTGAAACAGATGAGCACTGACCCCTAGAGTCGGATACGACTGGCTTTCGAGGAAGAGAAACCTTTACCTTTATATATACATATAACCTAGCAGTTCAAAAGCAAGACATTGCAAGTAGATAAATAGGGACCAGTTCGGTGGGAAGGTAACAAGTGTTCTGTGGGCTGCAGTGTCTAGTCATGCCTGCCACATGACCACAGAAATGCCTGCAGAAGCAGACAGCACTAGCTCTTTGGATTTGAAACAGATGAGCACTGACCCCTAGAGTCGGATACGACTGGCTTTCGAGCAAGGGAAACCTTTACATTTACGATTGCAAGTAGATAAATAGGGACCAGTTCGGTGGGAAGGTAACAAGTGTTCTCTGGGCTGCAGTGTCTAGTCATGCCTGCCACATGACCATGGAAACGTCTGCAGAAGCAGACAGCGCTAGCTCTTTGGATTTGAAACAGAGATGAGCACTGACCCCTAGAGTCGGATACGACTGGCTTTCGAGCAAGGGAAACCTTTACTTTTACGATTGCAAGTAGATAAATAGGGACCAGTTCAGTGGGAAGGTAACAAGTGTTCTGTGGGCTGCAGTGTCTAGTCATGCCTGCCACATGACCATGGAAACGTCTGCAGAAGCAGACAGCACTAGCTCTTTGGATTTGAAACAGATGAGCACTGACCCCTAGAGTCAGATACGACTGGCTTTCGAGCAAGAGAAACCTTTACCAAATTTAATGCATTCTCCAGGGCCTTTTGTAGACTAAATCCTGTATTTAAATTTGAGCTTTTGTAGACTAACTCCTGTATTTAAATTTGAGCTGTACAGTATTTAAATTTGAGGTGGATTTGAGAGCAAATCCACCACATCAGGCAGAAGAGCAAAGCTTCGTGGGTTGAATTTGTAAGAGCACATCAACTCCACAGGCACACAATGACAGGGCAAGCCTAAAGGTAAAGTAACGTCTCTTTTTGCAACTGATGAAAAATCCCAGGTTATTTAAACCTTTGCAATTGCAAAAGGTTGCAGAGCAAACTTCTTTGCACAAGCGAGCTGAAAAGCAACATTTGTTGCTTCTGACAGTAAGGGAACATCCCGGGGGTCTTATTCAAACCTCCTACAAAGGGCTGCAAAACAAACTTCTTTTGCCCAGCCAATGGATGGGTGGATGCATTATTATGCATTGTGGCACCTGATAAGTTGTGAACTTTTTTTGCTTCTCTTCTGATATCTTAAGTTTGCAATACACGGAGCCTGACAAAGAGATTTGAAGAACTCTAAACCTCGCTTCCCTCCCCCTCCCCCCTGCTCCTGGCTTTCTTTTTTAATTGCTGCTTTAAATCAGGCATGCCCAAACGACTTACTTTTAGCTCCCACTGAAGTCCCTCTCTCCACTCTGGCGTATTGATTCAGCCATTCTAAAGTAGATCCGGCTGAACTCCTAGTACTAAGCAGGAGGAGGAAGGAACTAGGCAAATCACTCTTTCACTGACTTGTGATCCCTCCGCCCAAAAAAAAAGTTCGCCCAAAAAAATTTTTTTTTTAAAAAAAATAAAATTATAAGAGTTCTTATACCATGTCGGGGGCCGGATGAAATGGCCTGGCGGGCCGGATCTGGCCCGCGGGCCGTAGTTTGGGCATGCCTGCCTTAGTCCAATGAAGAGACATTGTGAAAGCAAACAAAGGTTTATTGATCAGGTATATTGATCAGGTTCATAAAGCATAGGTCAGTAGCATAAGACAGTCCAGCAAACAGTCCACAGGTACATTAGGTAACCATTGTGAAAGAAAAAGAATAGTCCCACCATAGCCAGGGTCTTATGCCATTGAGATCCAAAATCGAACTAACTAACTTATCTGCAAAATGGAGAATCAGCAGTCAGGTGGGTTAGCTTTGGCCAATCAGGTAACAGAAGAAGACTTTCTCAAAACAATATTTGTTTACACACGTGCACAATCATTGAAGTCAAAACATGCTAGCTAGAGAGATAACACAGGAACACTGGCTGAAAAACAAGCTGTCTCGTGACATGAGTCCATGAGACAGAGAGGGTCAAAGGATTTCTATGAGGCCTAGCTGAATAATCTACTGCCTCAAGCCTTGGGAAACATGAGGAAATATGTCGTTTCCTGACACAGGGTCTTCCACTTTAGATCTTTCTTCCAGGTGAACAACATTTAGGTGTCTATAAAGTGTATGCCTGTAATCACAATGCCAAGATTAGAGAAATATGTGTTTTGTAGTCCAAAAAGTCTGAAAATCCCATTCTTAAAACTCATGCCTTATATGAAAGCAATGTGGAGTTACATATGGTTAATTTTTTGAAGACCAAGGTCTCTAAGTAGGGTTATAATGGATTCCTGCCTGAAACCCTGTAGAGCCACTACAAGTCAGTGTCAATATTATTGGGCTAGGTTAGAGATGGTGAACCTTGGCACTCCTGGTGTTCTTGGACTTGTTACCAGAAGCCCAAGTCAGTACTATTGCTGATCAGGGCTTCTGCGAATCGAAGTTCAAGAACACCTGGAATGCCAAGGTTCACCATCACGGGGCTAGGTAGACTCTGTGTTCCCCTTGGCACCTCTCTTTCTGGCATAATGAATCAAACCAAACATTTTTTAATTAGTCATAACTTTTTGGTTCATTCTAATTATGAAACTGCACCAACAAGTTGCGAACAAATCAAGATACTCCATGGTTTAAAGAAAATTTAACATCCTGGTGGCTGTAGTTAATTCTTCAAAAAGCCTTGAGTTCATGAATGTGGGATGTTTATTTATTTATTTATTTTTCCAATTTTTATACCGCCCTACTCAGTTGCGCCGACTCAGAGCGGTTTACATACAAAGAAAAACAGCGAGTTCATAAATACAACATATAAATATCAAAAGTAATCAATGTAAATACCAAAAAACATCTCAACATCATTACAGCATCATGTTGTGCTTTTGTGCTGCACAGTACCATGCCTTTGTTGCCAGCATGAAAAAGAAGGCCAAGTTTTACATTGCAAAGGTGGCGCTGTTACCAAGTATGCTCTCAGAGCACTTTTATGAATTCACACATGTTCAGAGACATGCCTGTAAGGGATCTTTGAACTGTGGCAATAGCGTGTCTTGACATAAGATTCTAGAAATTGCCTTAATAACGTTAAAAAGAGAAAATGGAATGTAAGTCTAGTTTCAATAGGTCTGGAAGAAATTTTAGTATTGAATTGTTTGCTGTAGAATGTCTGCTGTATAAACTGCATTGTCACTTGCCTTTCCCACTAGAAAGCTTTGTACTAATGCTGTCCTTTGATTGGCAGGGATGACCATATTTCAGCTTTGTTGGCAATGCGAGGAGATGCCAGCCGAGAAATGAAGCATACCATCATAGAAACACTGGACAAAGGACCGAGCCAACCAAATCCAAACTATGTGCCAATTTTTGAAGAAATTACAATTCCAAAACTTCTTAAATAACAACATATTTAAATATGTATATATGCAGTAATACCTCGGATAACGCTAAGACTTGGTTCCACAAGTCTTCGTGTTATCCGATTTTTAGTGTTATCCGATCCATGTTAAAATCCTATGGGATGGATTGGATAATGTTAAAGCTCCATAGAGATACATTGTAACCGCACAGGCCTTAGCGGTTGTTATCCAGTCCATCCCACAGGGCCTTAACGTTATTTGATCCAATTCTCCTCCCCAGATTACTTAACGTTATGCGATTTTAGCGTTATCCGAGGTATTACTGTATTTTTTGGCATGGTATTAATATATTAGGAATCTTTGAAGTCTAATTTTGTTGTATACTTAAAGAATACATGAAAGTTTCTTCTGGGCCTTTAATTTTTATGTCTAATGTTAGGAATTATAACAAGGTGTAGTAATAGCCAGGTTGGTCACTTGAAAAATATTCAATATTCCAATGGCCAGAATACTTTGAATTGTCATTGTCAGCAATACTCTTCTCACAACTATTTTGTAGGTATATACGGAGGCACATATCTTTTATTCCTTCAAGAAAATATAATGATAAATTGCACATTTTTGAGATAAAACAGTGATTTCTGTAAAAGTAAGAAATTAAGAAAGAAATATGCATAAGGGATTGCTAAATAAACTGTAACAATGTTGTTGGATCTTGATTGCAGTCTGTCCCTAGCACCCTCTCTCTTTTGGTATGTTCTGTATTTTAATTGTTGCTTTTGCTATTGAACTGCTCAGCAAGATCGTGGCTGGGATACTATTGGTATTAGCGTAAGATTTGTATAATTCATTGTGGTCAGGTGATGAGGTTCCAAGGCACAGTCAGGTGTATATGAGCATGCACAAGACTGAAATGAGCTGCAATTTGTTGTGGCATATTATATAAATCTTATTCAAAGACCAATAGTATTCTAGTCTATGATTACTTCAATTATTCTATCTTTACAGTACAGTATAGCATGACGATGTGTGTTAAGTGTCAATAAGGGTAAGTTGCTTGAGGACTAGGGATGTATTCAGACAGATATTTCCTACCATTATACATTTCTGTCTCATCTGGTTACCCTGCTAAGGTAATAGAGTTGACCATACTGCCAGCAACTCAACCGAGATCATCTGGTGGCGGTTAACTAACCTTTAGCTTTATATGTTATTATATGATGGTGGTGCCTCTGACACGAATAAAGAAAGGTTAACTAACCTGATAACCCTGAGAACTAACACCTTGAGTTGCAAAGTCCACAGGGAAGGGTGAGGGACCCAAGTGGATTAAATCCCACTTGATTCCATCTTGATGAAGGACAGCAGCTTTATCAATACTGGCCTAGAGCTGAGGAGGACTTTGTGTGCCAAAAGGGCTCAGAACCAGAAAGTGACCCACAGAACCGGATCAGTGGTGTGTGTGTCACACTGCAACGCAGAAGGCAAATGGAAGGCCATTGCATTATATTATCCCCAGGACAATCTTCATGGCTGATCACTATGAGGATCACCATATCATTGGATATGGCAAAAGAAGAAGAATACATTAGAAGTGAATATGTGGTTATTTTGCTTCTTTTTAGTAGTTCTGTGTGTTGTAGTTATGGAAATATTGGGGAATGTTGCTTATTCTTGTTGGTTACAGTATAAGATAGAAAAATCAGTAATACTGAAAATGTGGAGAGATCAGCAGCTGCCTGACCCTTTGGTTTCTTTTTTCATACATACATACTTATTTATTTGATGTATGATGAACTTCAGTTGTCTACATTAATGTTGATATATACCAGGGCTTCTCAACATTTTCAGGTTGTGGGCCTGACCACGCCCCCCGATAGCTGATCAGGCCACATGTTAGTCAGACTTTCATAATGAATCACCATTAGCAATACCCCGTACAACAAAAAATTTTTTTTCATTGTATGGGGTATTGCCAATGGAGATTCATAGAACGAACATTTTCTTTTCGTTATACGGTGCATTGACAAAAACGCTTCGTTATACAAATTTTTCACTATACGAAACATTCATTATACTATACCGTTTATTTTAATGTAAAATGTTGTTTCAGACTTATGAAAGTGTGACTAACATGTGGCATTAATTTTCATAGACAATAATAGGCTATAGGTCAGTGGTGGTGAACCTATGGCACACGTGACAGAGGGGGCACTCGGAGCCCTCTCTGTGGGCACACACGCCATTGCTTCAGCACAGAGTTTGCCCCACTTCTCTGCCCAGCAGCCCAATGGGAGTGGTTCCTACCTCCCCCCCCCCCATCACAGTGTTTGCCCTGCCCCTCTGTTTGGGCACTTGGTCTCTAAAAGGTTCACCATCACTGCTACAGGACATTTAGTTCTCCAAACCTTACATTTTGTTACAAATTCACAGATCTGCAAGTCAGCATTCTAACTTTGTCACCTGAAGAGCTGTAATAATGTCCCTGATTTTCAACTATTTGCCTTGTTTAAAAAAAAAAAAAACGAAAAATGCCTTGGACACAGATTCTTACAACAAAGTATCTGTATGATATTACTTGGTATTTATTGGATGGCATTCTAACTTACAGTATTATGAGAATAGGTGATGCAGGAAAGATTTTCAATGTAGTAACTCCAGGTGCTTCATAATGAGTTATTTATTTACAAGTGATCCAGGCTTTGTCATTTTCCACTAATGATCCCTAATGGCTGAGCTCCTGATGATCAGTAATCAGAATACACTGTGCAGTGTATACAGTATCTCTTTCTGGTGTAATATTAAGTTTGAAAGTGGGGATACTATTCATGATAGTCCCAACAGCAAATCCACACACCGGGGTGCCCAAACTATGGCCCAAGGGCTGGATCTGGCCTACGGTGCCCTCACACACCCAGAAGTGGAAGTAAAACATGCCCATGCATGTGCAAAACACTGCCATAAACGCAACCAACCGACTCCCCCTACTCTGGCCTCCCTGTGTTCCTTTACATTGGGAGAGATTTGTACCTACTCTCCCCAGAACATCTCCAGAGCCCCAGAAAGCGAGCTGTGCAGCCTTTCTCCAGCTAAAATAACTTCAGCTGCTCCATTCTCCTGGACCCATTTCAATTAAGGAATGCCAGGGTATCCATAGGGAGGTTTCAGGCAGCGTATCAGCGTATCATGCCCCAATAAAAAGACGATGTTGAAGAAAACATTGGTTTATTGTTTCATAAACATAGTTCATAAAAAGTGTTGATTCATAATCCGGTTACATAAAAATAAGTCCAGCATTCAAAAGCATCTACACTAAGTAGGCATCCTGGCTACTTAGGAGCACATGGGCTTTGGTGTCTAACCCATGGTGAATCAGTTGCCCTCCAAGCATGCTGCTCCTTGGGTAACTCAAAACAAACTCCTTTCCCCCTACCAAAATGGGGGTTCTCCTGACTAGCTAATTTGAATACAACCAATCAGAGTCTTTCCTGCTCTGCTTAGGAAAACTTTCTCAAAAAATTGATGTTTTCCTCAAGTTTTGCAGCTGCTGGTTCTCAGGGTCAATTCTAGCCAAAACACTGACCTAACTAGAACAATAACACTGTGATTGGAAATTTACAGTAACTTGACAATAACAAGGTCTGCTAACACAGAGAAGAGAAGGATTTTTGGAGGCCTAGAAAACCAGGCTTACTGCATTTTGGACATGTTAGAAAATGATGTTTTTCCATCACACCTGCTGCTCCCAGAAGTGGAAGTAAAATGCACCCATGCATGTGCAAAATGCATTTACAATAGCCGTGGGTGCATTTATGGTGTGTTTTGTGCATGCTTGGATGTGTTTTACAGTAATACCTCGGATAACGGTAAGACTTGGTTCCACAAGTCTTGGTGTTATCCGATTTTTAGTGTTATCCGATCCATGTTAAAATCCTATGGGATGGATCGGATAACGTCAAAGGTCCATAGAGATACATTGTAACCGCACAGGCTTTAGCGGTTGTTATCCGATCCATCCCATAGGACCTTAACATTCGATCCAATTCTCCCCAGATTACTTAACGTTATGCGATTTTAGCGTTATCCGAGGTAAACGTTATCCGAGGTATTACTGTACGTCCGCTTTCAGTGGAAGGAGCCACGTGACTGGCCAGTGGCCCAAAATTTTTGGGCACCCCTGCCATACACAGTGCCCAAAATTATATAAAGCTGGATTGATCCACATCAATAAATGAGGACCAGGACTTTTATAAAGCTAAAGATTCTTAATTGCCCATTTAAGACACAACTACCCTCAAATACTTTGCATTATAACAAAGCTAGCCTGCAAAATTCAGTTTACTTCAGCTTACATCTGTTGAGCTCTGAAGCTACTTAACCACTGCTTAATGGTTTTTTTAAGATAAAATAAAAATAAAAACAGTGAAAGATTAATGAAAGGTTACATTGAGTGGTCACTGTGTGGTCTGAACACTAATAAAATTTAGTCAATCAAGCTTTGCTAAAAACCTTATCTGGAACCAAACCAAGAGGAAGAGATGGAATTGCTGCACAATGTCTTTCCACTGGCTAGTTTAATTGGGATGGTTGCCATTCATCTGGAAGCCTTTTAATGTTGCAACTGAAGAATGGTGACGTGTACACCTATTCAAATTAAGAAATACTGTATACTGGGTATTTTTTATTTTCTTAAGTGATCCAATAAAGGTATCACCCTCTTGCATTTGTTTTGTATATGGATCACACAGCTCTCTTTGTTTATGGAACTACTGAGGATGCTGCAAAAAGCCGCCACCATCAAGAACTACATGGACTTTTAACAGCAGCATTACAAATTCTAACCCCTAAGTGATATTCCTAATTGACTTTAATTTGGCTACAAATGGTGCACCTAGTGGGTAAACCAAATTTTGTCCCCATTTCCTTTATGGAGGATCCTTGGGTTTGCATTGCTTTTTTTTCTGTCCACAGAGGAAGCTATAGCTTCAAAAAAAACAACAACCCATATGTGGGAAGGCAATATGCAAAAAACTGGTTTCCTGTGCTTGTTGAATTTAGGAAGATATCAGATGCAGCCTGCTGTTTTTTCCAACTCATCCCTAAGAAACAGAGCCTGACAACATCTTGCCATAAGCCTTTGAAACTATCATTGGTATAACCTTCCTACCCTATCTACAAGAAATTTATGCATGACTGAAGAAATGGTCTTGGGTATCACGAAAGCTTGCACAATGTTTGATTTTTTAAAAAGTGATCCAATAAAGTTATCACCTTCCTCTTGCGTTTGTTTCATATACCCTGAGCTACCAAACTACAACCAGCGAACAAGCGTGGAGGTAAGGGGCGGGCGACTCAAGGCATGATCTTATGTACCTTTGAAGGATATTCCTCTTAGGGAGGGCAAAACTTTGGTTGCTGTGTCTTGTTTTAAACCTTCCCCCTCCCCAGTCCCTGACTTTCCTTCTGCTCTGAGGGAATTCCCTCTTCGGGGTCTACTGCAGAGTTGTAAAACTATGGTAAATGGGGTAGGTGGATAGCTTGTCTTCCATTCATCATACCTTCTTATCCTCTGTTGGTTTTTCTGTCAATTGTTTTTCTGTGAGTTGAAATCTGGTTGCGCGTTAAGTAATAGTTGGTGGGCAATTTGGTTAGCTGAGACATTGGCACATACTGGTCATTTGGTTACATCATTATTAAGACGATTGAGTAGTCTCCATGCTTTTTGAGTGCTGTGGCTTGTGTTGATTTCTTCTATGAGCTTAATTAATTTTCCCCTTTTGACACTACTTGTCTGGCTTTAATGATATGTTCGCTGAATGGATGTGCATCAAAAAGGGTAAAATATTCATTCAGTAAGTCAACAGTTTCATGTATTAGATCTTGGTTGTAGGACTTCCTACATCCTTGAGGGACGGATTCCCTAGAGGAGGAGTTCTCAACCTTTTAAAGCTGGGTCCGGTTCATGCTCCCTCAGATAGCTTCAGGGCCCGGGCAGTCATTTTGCCTTTCTTCCACCACATGGCACTTCCAGGTGTGCTGGAGGCGGTGGGGGTTCCACATGAAATGGTGCCACGGACTGCATCCAGCCTGTGGGCTGCAGGTTGATAATCCCTGCCCTAGAGCATTTCTGGACAGCATCAATAAACTTATCATATGATGTGGGGTATGGATCAATATCTACCACTTTTCCATCTAAGGCCACTGACAACTTGGGCCAGTCAGCCTTTTAAAAGTTGTATCTTCTTCGGTATGTCACAACTTGTGGCCGAACAGCAGCTGTAATCTCACATAGAATAGGGTAGTGTTGGGTGTTTGGTATTGGCTCCCCTACTGACATTAAACAGTGATGTGCTACATTCTCATTTATAAAAATTAGGTCTGGGTTATAACCTCTCCTCCATCTGCCACTGTTAAAAGATGCTGGTAATTTGCTAATGTGGATGAGTGATAGGTAATACAACAGCTTCTTCACTTTCATCGTTGTCTTCAGAAGTGCCTGGCGGACAGTGGTTCATGGGGTCGCAAAAGGTTGGAATCAACTGTGTGACTGAACAACCACAAAAATCTTCTAATATTCATATTTTCAAGAAAAGAGTCAAGCATTGGCTGATCCTGCCTGCCAGATAGTGGGGAAGTTTGGCATTGCTCTCCCATTGCATATCAAAGGCCAGGATCCCATTGTTCCCCACTGGTACTTAACTCATTCATATGTAAAGGAAATGATGCCCCTAGTTAAGGTGTGATTTCCAATGGAGCTAATTGTGAATTTCAATACAAACACAGTAGTTTACAATGCTGGTAGTAGGCTAGGTTGGGATGTTAATTCTCCCTAGGCCTTTCTTAGGATGTGTATTTCTGTCTCATAAAATGGGCTGCCTGTGAGGGACTTAGGTTGAAGGTTTTAGTGTTAGATTTATGGCTATGCAATTGGGTTTTCTTCCTTGTGTAGTGCTGTTTTCAGTTTTGGGTACTCCTCATGGGAGGAGGGTGCATGTCCACCAATAATTTGTCATGTGACCCCTCTTGAGCCAATCTGGGGGTCACCTGCACTTTTGGGTGCCTCAGCTATAAAAGGAGAGGTTTTTCAAATCTTCAGGGCTGCTACTTTTGGCTAGGAACAGCCAGCAGCCCAGGGTCTTGACTCCTGCCACACAATGGGGCCCGTTGTGTGGCCTGGGACCCAGAATATTTTCATATTATTATTATATCATGTTATGTTGTTCATTCATGTTTCTCTGCATTGCTGAGTATCATAGTTTTCTCCCTATCCTGTATTCTCAATGTCTTTCATAAGGTTCCATTCAGTCCTCTGCCAGCTAGATCCTGCTTTTAAATAAATGCACTTTTATTGGAATGTTCTTTTCTGATGTATTTTATACAATGCACCCCCTTACTTTGGGACACTGCAAAGTTTTGGGTATTCAGGAAATAAAGGCGATGCCACCCCCCGGGCCCCCACAGGAACCCCAGGATTTCAGGTAACAATACTACACCCACGGTGTGGTATTAAATTTTTTGGGAGCCCACCACTGCTTCAGTGGTGGGATGTCAAAAAAATTTACTACCCCACCGTGATGTCATCACAGTGTGGGCGGAGCTAACATCATGATGTCATGATGTCGTGGGCAGGGCCAAATAAAAAATAAAAATACAAAATAATACAAAATAATAAAATAAAAATAAGCCCACACACACACCTCAACCCACCCACAACACAAACCAGTAAATAAATAAAATAAAATAAAAATACATTAAAATACTCTTCTTTTGCTGCTTGGTGCGCATGCGCAGTGGGGGAACCAGTGAAAAGGTAAGCCCCGAAGGTGGTTCCCCCCAAAAGCTGCTACCGGTTCTCTGGGACACTGGGAAATGTTACTGTCGGTTCTGGAGAACTGGTGAGAACCTGTTACATCCCATCACTGCGACTGCTTCCACTTCCAGGAGCGACGAGGGTTTGCACAGGCCGAATGAAATTGGTGTTGGGGCCAGATCCGGCCCCCAGACTATAGTGACCGGCTCCCTGAAACATGTGACCGGCCCACGGCCTGCAAAGTTTGGTCACCCATGGTACTTATTTATTTATTTGATCAAACTTATATGCCGCTCAGTGATGGGGTGTAACAGGTTCTCACCAGTTCTCCAGAACCGGTAGTAACTTTCCCCAGCGTCCTGGAGAACCGGTTGCAGCTTTTGAGGGGAACCACCTTTGGGGCTTACCTTTTCACTGGTTCCTCCACTGCACATGCGCGCCAAGGAAGCACTTGGTGTGCATCCATGCCTACAGTGCTTGGCGCACATGCACGGCCTCCTTGCTGTCCTCCCAAGTGGGGAGGAGGAAGAGAAGCTGCTAACCTGAAGCTCCCTACAGCCTGCTCCCCTAGATATCCTAGAGAACTGGTTAGGCAAAGACTTAGTACCTAACTTCTTTAACTGTTGAAAAGTTGAAAAGTGCCAAAACGAAGCCATCTTGTGGTGAGTTCATTCTGTAGTTCCTTCCATCTGACCTAGTGTGAGAAAGATTAGCCATAATAAGCTTTAAACTCTGGTTAAAAAGCTCTGGTTGATTTGTGTTGTGGGTGGGTGGGTGTATTTTAATTTATTTATTTAATTTATTTACAGGTTTCTGTTGTGGGTGGGTGGGTTGAGGTGTGTGTGTGTGTGCTTATTTTTATTTTATTTTTTATTATTTTTTAATTTGTTTTATTTAGTCCCTCCCACAACATCATGATGTCATGACATTGGCTCCGCCCATGATGTTAGCTCCGCCCACACTGTGATGATGTCATGGTGGGGTAGTAAAATTTTTGACATCCCACCACTGGCCGCCCTCCTCAAAAAAAGACCCAGGAGGGCAGCAAACAAAGGTTATGGCCTGCCAAAACTTCGGCTGAGGGAACAGAGGAAACGCCACCACCCCCAAAATTAGCCCGGAAGTTGGCCCCTGCTTTTAGTCTACTTTCCTACTTCCACTGACATCCTCTCCTCAAAAAAAGACCCAATCAAAGGAAGCGACGCTCTTTTAGCCCCGCCCACGCCCTCGTCGGTTGCCACCCCGTCCCGGAACTGAGGGGGGTTTCGTGGAAGGAATGACAGTTGGCCCGTAGAGTTTGGGCGGGTCGAGAGGAAGAGGAGGCAGAGGCGGTTCCTCTTCTCTCGCCGCGGGCGGCCTGGAATTCGGGCCTTGCGGAGGGCCTTCCCGCGCGCGTCTCGCTCCTGAGGTGGGCCATGGCGTCCATGGGCCTGCCCGACCCCAGCTTCTTGTGGGGAGTTTTCCAAAGGTGAGGGCCCCCTGCCTTTCCAGGCCTCTCTGCCGCCGCCTCTCCAGGGCGGAGGGGCCCCTGTCCGCCAGGAAGCGCGGCGCGGGTGGGCTCTGTCTTGGGCGCTTTCTGGCGACTCCTCTCTGCCTTCCGTCTTCCTCTTCGCCGGCATTTTAGGGTTTGGGCAGGGAACGGGCGGACTTCGTGTCTGTGTGTGCGGGCACCCTCCTCGCATTCGGCCCCCGGTTGTGACGCGGAAATGTTTTGTTTTGTGTGTTGGGTCTCAGGGTCGATAAGGACCGGAGCGGGATCATCTCGGACAGCGAGCTCCAGCAGGCGCTCTCCAACGGTAAGTCGTGAGCTTCTCGTAAGAAATTGCCAGTAGATCACTAGGGGCCACTTCGGTGGGAAGGTAAACAGCCTCCCGTGCGCTCCGGCGTCTAGTCATGCCTGCCGCATGACCACGGAAATTATTATTGTTCGACTTTTATGCCGCCCCACTCGCCTATAGCGACTCAGGGCGGCTTACAGCAAAACAATGTTTCATTAAGTACAAATATTACATCACAAAAATCACAGACAGCGCTGGCTCTTCGCCTTTGAAACAGAGATGAGCACTGAACCCTAGAGTCGGATGCGACTGGCTTTCGAGCAAGGGAAACCTTTACCTAATGGCAACCTTGTGAAACAGACATGAGCACTGGACCCTAGAGTCGGATGCGACTGGCTTTCGAGCAAGGGAAACCTTTACCTAATGGCAACCTTGTGAAACAGAGATGAGCACTGGACCCTAGAGTCGGATGCGACTGGCTTTCGAGCAAGGGAAACCTTTACCTAATGGCAACCTTGTGAAACAGAGATGAGCACTGGACCCTAGAGTCGGATGCGACTGGCTTTCGAGCAAGGGAAACCTTTACCTAATGGAAACCTTGTGAAACAGACATGAGCACTGGACCCTAGAGTCGGATGCGACTGGCTTTCGAACAAGGGAAACCTTTATGCTTAGGGTTTTCCTCTCCTTCTGGTCAGAAGCATAGCGTGCCTTGGCGGGGCCCCGTATAAAAATTTGTTTGGGGGCCCTTAGGAAGGGTAAAGATTTGTTTTGCTTATGCACGTTGGGGGCCCCCGTATAATTGAAACGGCAGATACGGCGGTAGCTACGCCCCTGCTTCTGGTGCTTTATCTCTATATCAGTGCGTATTGCTATGGAGTAATATGGATTTTGACGTGCCATTTTTTTTTTCTAATTTAGAATATGGTAGAGATTCTTCATCTTTCGTAGATCAAACTTTGGACTGTCAAAATGAAGTTACCTTCTCCGCTTTATGGTTGACCATAATTAAAACTTCCAGGGTACATGTTTCCGATAATAATCAGCAGACCAGCAAATGAGTCAGATTTTGTACTCTCCACACTCACACAACGTGGTGTTGTCCACCAGCAGCCCCCACTCTTGATTATGCATTTAGGCCAGTGATGGCGAACCTTGGCACTTCAAGTGTTCTTGTACTTCAATTCCCAGAAGCCCAAGTCAGCACTCCTGCTGATCAAGGCTTCTGGGAATTGAAGTTCAAGAACATCTGGAGAACTATGGTTGATCTAGTCCAGTGATGGTGACACGCCTTGGCACTCCAGGTGTTCTTGGACTTCAATTCCCAGAAGCCCCAGTCAGCAGACCTGATCAAGGTATCTGGGAATTGAAGTCCAGGAACATCTGGAGTGCCAAGGTTCACCATCACTGATTTAGGCACTCTGATCCTCAGCCTATTCAGGGTCCTCCAAGTGATATAAGGGAGGTTGAATTCCTCAGCCATATCCTCTGTTAATGTTATTCCTTGTTCAATGAGTTTCTTCCTCCATCTTCTAATTTGGCTTTGATCTTTAATACCCTAAAGAATGTTTGTTCTTGCCATAAAGCTCTTCCTGGATCTGAGCTGGCAGACTTGAGGCTGCCATTCAGAGAATGTCAAGGGTCTTTCTCTCTTCATCTGCTGCTACAGTAGGGATAAAAACACTATAGAAACGTTGGTTAAAGTAACCCACAAAGTGAGAAAATTCTGTAAAATGCACAGTTCATCCACAAATAAATATTTGCTTCTGAAGTGCAGCAGACCCATTTTGTAGGCATGTATTTCAAGATGAATCCTGGATACAGTATATATAACTAGGTGATAAATTATCCACTTTTGGTTATATACTTGTAGCTATTAAAGTAGTTAATAAAATCTCAACTTACAACACTGGTTCATAAACTTGGGGTTCCAAATGGTCTTGGGTTGCAACTCCTGAAAGCTTTAACACAAGGACATCCAAACTGTGGGCCAGATCCGGCCCCCAACGCTAGTTCACCTGGCCTGCACTGCTCTCGTTGCTCCTGGAAGCGGAAGTAAAAGGTACCAGGGCTTCTGCAAGTTGTAGTGTAAAAATGTCTGAGACTGCATGTTTGGAAATTTCTGTGCCTCCTTAAATACTTTGTGAAAGGATCAAGCAAAATTCTAGCATTTTATTACTCTTTCGTATTTGCAAATTTAAAAGTATTTAGCATAAAAACTAAAATCACAAGTAGCTTTGCTAAACAGTAGTCTTAGTGTTAAGTCATAAACAGGTGGACCATGTTTTACTGTGCTGTTGTGAAACTAGGAGTGGCAAATGAAGAGGGAAGCTCTTGAAGTAGAAAATTATACCAAGTTTCTGTTTGTTAGTCAATAGCAGATCACATTGCTTCATTTTTTCCTGAAGCATTGTGCAACAGTTGAAGTTCCTTGAGAGAGAATTGAAAGAGAAGAATTAAGAATGGCAAATAGGACTAGAACAACTGTGATTGGTGGATGAAAGACAGAACAAAATTGAGAAAACCTAATTACAAAATTGCAGTCACCCAGCATGTTCAAGTTTTACTTGGCTCTTGAATTACACAGTTGCCCTTCTCCCAGGTTTTTTTTGTATGCTAATTTGTGCTAATCTGCATTATTGTGGCCTGCCTGCCCTTGCCTATCTTAGTGATAATGGCACAGATACTTTTTACTTCACTGTCCCACATTTCCATGGTCCTTCAAGGTCCTATTAATGCCCTATGATACTATACTGGCAGTGAGGGCACCTGACAGGGTCATACTCTGTCCACACTACACTCTTGCCATTGTATACTAAACCAGCTCACCGGTTGGGCCTCCTGGTCTCTGCTGGTCATTGCTCCAATTTACAGGTTGCTTCAAGTTCTCTTGCTCTGGGTGCCTTCTTTCCTGTCTTTGCCATTTTTTCTTTCTCTATTTTCTTCCATCTTTCATCCACCAATCACAGCTGTTCTAACCCCCTTTTTTTGGCCATTCTTAGTTCTTCTTTCTCCACCTTTGTAACTACAGTAAAACCCATTTTTACAGATTCTTCATTGTATGGATAATTTGTTTTACGGAAAGGATTTTTGCCGAAAATGTGTCCCGTTTTACGAAACGTAATTTCCCAGAGCATATTGTGCCTGGCTGGGGTGGGTGGGTGTATAAAAGACCACTGCACTTGCTTCGTTTTACAGAAAAAACATATTGTAGAAAAAGCTATGGAAATGACTTTTTATGTAAAACTGAGTTTTACTGTACTATTCTTTCCTTTTCCCATTCCTCCTCAACCACAACAAAATCCTAAACCCCTTTGGAGTCATCCCAAACCCTTTCTGATGGGGAGCCAGAGGTCTCTAAGTCTGGACCCTCCTCTGCAGGGGGTGACAGATTGCCTTGTCCGCTAGAGCAGGGGTGGCCACCTTGGTGCTCTAGGTGTTCTTGGACTTCAATTGCCAGAAGCCCAAATCAATTCCCCAAAGCACTGATCAGCCAATTTACTGATTAAGGCTTCTGGGAATTGAAGTTCCGTGGGGCATGGACCCTACATTGGGAACTACTGCTCTACAGTGTGTGAACATTTCTCATATGATTTGTGGGACAGTGACACTATGCATCTTTCCCCTCAGTCTTTGTGTTAAGATATATAATTGAAGGATAGAACTAATGTACTGTATGTTTTTATGGTTGGAGCGAGGACTACAGATTGCACTCTGGTAATTGCTTGAGGACTTCATCATGTGTGTAACATGGCAGGCTAAAGAGGAAACTATACCTCCACCACACAAGCATCTTTTGTATGTCTTCATTGAGATGCACAGTGATTACAGTTTATCGATTAAAACACCTAATTTATCTTTTATTTCTATGTAAAATTCTACATGATGATACAGTAATGTCTCTATATGCTCCAGATCTTTTTCTCTGTTGAAAAGTTTGTTCAATTTCTTATACATTTTCTGCAAGCCATAACATTAGTATAGTTTCTGTTCTGCCTTTGAAGGGGGATTTTAGTGGTGGTACCAACTTTGTGGAACTCTCTACCAGTTGAGCTGTCCCAGGTTCCATCTCTATCTATTTTCAAAAACCAAAAAAAAAAAAAAAGTTCCTCTTTAAAGAGGCTTTTAAGGATATAATGCAAATAGCCAAGCAATAGGTTTTGACAAACTTTTTACTATTGCCAATATGTGTTTTTGTTGTTGGTTTTTTAATGAGGAGGGCATCATTTGTTGTTGCTATTCATAAATTTACTCGATTTATTCTCTATGTATAGTTGTTCTAAATGTTATTAATGTGTTGTAAGCCGCCTAGAATGGGAAAATATCCCAAATGGGCAGGATAAAATGCAACAAATTAATAAAATAAAAAGATTGTAGTATAGGTACAAAATTTAGCTGGTAAGATGTTGATGAGTTAGTTAGGATCTAGGATCTTATGAGAATCAAAAGAGTGAACTGTGAGGCTTTTCTTAAATGGCTGTTGAAACCTTTTGCTGTTTCTAGATGCCATTTCAATAGTGGAAGAATGTAACACAGGCTTTCTCAAGGTTTTCGGATTGCTGGCCTGACCTGGACTGCTGATCAGGCTGGCCACGTGTTTCCCCCCACCCGGACGTCTGTGTGCTGCACATCCACAGAAGACATTTTAATTCCACTTCCACGATCAGCAAGGGCATTGGGGGCTGGATGAATCGGCATCGGCAGCCAAGTTTGGCCCACGGACCATAGGTTGAGAATGCCTGGTGTAACAAGTAGCCTCAGTGTCTTGAGTTTTGTGCTCCACTGTACCTACAACAAGGCTGTTTATTCTGCAAGCTGTAGCATGGACAACTGTCCTCACCAACATCGCATTCTACCTACCTGTCCACAGAGCAACCCTAGTTCTGATATAGTTGTCATAATAATGCTGCCAAAATTAGTTTTGATGGACTGTGACTTCCAGAAACTTATGGCTGTAGAGCTTCACTGACATAGTAAACTATTTGTTTTATTGGAAAGAGAACATACTTTTTTTCTTAGCCTGATGTTTATCTCAAAATAGTTTGCTTGTTTGGGTAGAAATGCAGAGCTATTAAAAGAGATCCTTCAACTGTACACCACAGAGCTAAGAATTTAGCAAACTCAGTGGTGTAGTGTAGAGGGGGCGGTGGGGCCTGCCTGCCCCAGGTGGCACTTTTTTGGGATGGCAGAATTTCACAATAAATGATAATAATATTTTGTAATCTGGACTACCTATAATTCGGACCGATTAAAATGAGCACAAAACTTTTTATTATTTAATCTGTGATGGAACCGGGGAATCCCCTTTCTTTAAAAGAGTGTAGTCATCATGCTCGCTCTAGCAACTGGCAACACCATTTGTACTAACCAGTTGCTTTGCGGTAATTACCCATGTTTTATTTTGTGCTCGGATTGTTCACAAGGAATATTCAGCGAGAATTAATTCTTTCATATAAGGAATAGAGTTCAATATTGTCTAATAACACCTGCAAATTAGGATATGGAGCAGGTAAGTCCCTTCTGGGAAGTCCGTCCCTGACAATGAATTTGGCCTATGCCAGTGGCACCTGAAATCCATGTGACGCCACTGAGCAAACTGGATATAGCCTTCATTATTGCAGTAGTTGTTTAGAGGTGGATACAGTAATACCTCGGATAACGCTAAGACTTGGTTTCACAAGTCTTGGTGTTATCTGATTTTTAGTGTTATCCGATCCATGTTAAAATCCTATGGGATGTATTTGATAACGTTAAAGCTCCATAGAGATACATTGTAACCGCACAGGCTTTAGCGGTTGTTATCCGATCCATCCCATAGGACCTTAACATTATTTGATCCAATTCTCCTCCCCAGATTACTTAACGTTATGCGATTTTAGCGTTATCTGAGGTAAATGTTATCCAAGGTATTACTGTATGTCTAGGGCAGTGATGGCGAACCTTTTAGAGACTGAATGCCCAAACTGCAACCTAAAACCCTCTTATTTATCGCAAAGTGCCAACACAGCAACTGGGGAAGGGATGAAACACTCCCATTGGGTTGCTGGGCAGAGGGGCGGGGCAAACTATGCTGGGAGAGGGAGGAAGCACTTCCATTCGGCAGCTGGGCAGAGAGGTGGGGCAAACTGCTGGGGTGACTGCATGGGTGCCCGCAGAGAGGGCTCCGAGTGCCACCTCTGGCATGTGTGCCATAAGTTCACCATCATTGGTAGCAGACCAGAATACAATAGTACCCCGTATAACGTGATGACTTGGTTCCACGAGTCATCATGTTATACGATTTTTAACGTTGTTCGATACATTGATCGAACAATGCTAAAAAAAAGCCCTGACGTCAGGGACAAACCACGCCGAGGCAAGGCTCTGCATTCCCTCCCCCCCGGGTAGGCACGCGATTGCGTGTCGTTTGGGGTTAGGGCAAGGTACGGGAAAGACCCCCGTCTCCTGCCCTAACCCCGAACGACACGCCTGCGCACGCCCGAAGTTGCAAACGGGTATGGATCTTTACCCTTTTGCAACCTCGGGCAGCACGGAGGCTTGCGGGGCGGGGGTGACGGGAGGATGCGGAAAGGTCCCTCGCATCCTCCCGTCACCCCTGCCGCGCAAGCCTCCGTGCGTCCCGAGGTTGCAAAAGGGTAAAGATCCTTACCCGTTTGCAACTTCGGGCGTGAGCGCGCGGAGCGGCGGCGGTGACAGAAGGATGCGGGAAAGTCCCTCGCTTCCTCCTGTCACCGCCGCCGCTCCGAGCGCGCACGCCCGAAGTTGCAAACTGGTAAGGATCTTTACCCTTTTGCAACCTCGGGCAGCACGGAGGCTTGCGCGGCCCGGCGGGGGTGGCAGAAGGATGCGGGAAGGTCCCTCGCTTCCTCCTGTCACCGCCGCCACTCCACGCGCTCATGCCCGAAGTTGCAAACGGGTAAGGATCTTTACCCTTTTGCAACCTCGGGACGCACGGAGGCTTGCGCGGCCTGGCGGGGGTGACAGAAGGATGCGGGAAGGTCCCTCGCTTCCTCCTGTCACCGCCGCCGCTCCGCGCGCTCACGCCCGAAGTTGCAAACGGGTAAGGATCTTTACTCTTTTGCAAACTCGGGCAGCACGGAGGCTTGCGCGGCGGGGCGGGGGTGACGGGAGGATGCGGGAAGGTCCCTTGTTTTCTCCTGTCACCCCCGCCGCACCGCGCGTACATGCCCACGGTTCCGAAGGGATACCCCTTTCCTGACCTCGGACGTGCATGTGCGGCTCTGCGGGGGTTAGCTGGGCATCCGAGGGAATGCCCAGCTAACCCAAGCAGAGCCGCGCTGTCCTCCAAGTCGCCCGAGGTCGGGAAAGGGTAAAGGTAAGATCTTTACCCTTCCGGAGCTCGGACGTGCACACGCGGCTCTGTGGGGGTTAGCCGGGCATCCGAGGGAATCCCTCGGATGCCCGGCTAACCCCCGCAGAGCCACGCTGTCCTCCAAGCCGCCCGAGGTCCGGAACGGGTAAGGATCTTACCCCTTTCCGAACTTCGGGCGGCGGGCGGGCATGGGGGGTTGGACTGGGTAGATATTCTACCCAGTCCAACTCCCACCCCCCGCACACGCTTGTTCCATATAACGTTAAAATCGTGTTATTTGAAATAAGATTTTTCCAAAAATCTTGTCACGTTATACGGTTTTAGCGCTATATGATACTCACGTTATACGGGGTATTACTGTACCTCAGAGACCACATTGTCCCTAGGACATCGACACATTCCATGAGAGCAAAATGAGAGGGCACCCTCCATATACCATCTGGTGGGGAGGCACAGCTCTCCAACGTGAGGTAAAGGGCCTTCTCGGTTGTAGCTCCTACATGATGGAACCTCCTCCTAGTAGAATTATGCCTCCAGGCCCAGTTACTACCGTTTAGGAGAGAATTGAAAACGTGGTTAGTGGAATGGATCTGGGGGCCGGGATTGCCAACAAGCTGTTTTTGGCTCGCCTGAGGTTCCCATCCTCTTGTAAATGGTTATATCAAAGGGCTTTTAACTTTTTATATTGTTTTTAAGTTTTGTTGAGCAGCCAGTGAGGTGTTTGCTGGACTGTGTAGACTGCCCAAAGTCTATGAATCTAAATTAATTAAATAAATAAATAAATAGGGCCTGGGTTGCGCTACAAGGAGGTGACAGACATGGATGGTAAGGAGGCAGAGGGTGAAGTGTGGCAGGAAGGAATGAGGAAATCTCTAGTTAAAGAGACTCCTATCATTACAGTGGTACCTTATTTATCTACTTGCAATTTCTTGCTTTCAAACTGTTAGGTTGTCAGGAGCTGGGACAGAGACTGGAGCTCACTGTGTCATGCCGCACTCACGTCTTGAACTGTTGACCTGGTGACCTTTCAGTTGTCAAGTTCAGCATCTTAACCACTAAGCCACTCCAGTCCCCTTTGTTTAGTGTAGTGCAGTATAAATACAGCAGGTTGTAGTGCTCTCTTTAGTTTAAGTGCTATTCACAATTTTCTTTTTACAAACCTAAGAGTTTCATACTTTTATTAATATGCTAAATCATGAAGTTTCATACGTGAACTAAGATGTGAATGACACATATATTATTAATGCTGTATGAGTACTTTTGAGAAATCTCTTACGTTTGCAAAACTATAAAATGTGTATTTGAAATACACCCATTAAAGGCAGCGGCCAGAATTCTGATAACTAGTTGCATCATGGAGTACTGTAAGCTGACTGATATTTTTGCTTTTTGGACACAAATAAATGGAGATTGGGCTTTCTTAGACTGCTGTGTGCACAAAGTAGGGTTTGTACACAACCATCAGATCCAGTGTTACTACCCCAATTGGGTTTTCTTATCTTTGGAAACTTAATTATCCTCCCTGTTCTTTTAGTGGCTTTTTATGTGACAATTAGTCAAATACTAATATTCATGGTTTGTATTTCTTCTCTTCTAGGAACTTGGACACCATTTAATCCAGCAACAGTTAGATCTGTTTTATGTAAGTTATATTTTACTACCTTTGTTCTGTTTGCAGGATTTCTGAGTTCTTTTAGTAAGGTAAGAAGCAAGATGGAGAGGGAGACGCTACCATCTTGCAGATCTGTTTCTCACCCCTTCCTCTGTATCTGCTTACAGCCAGCGGAGACCTAAGATTCCTTTGGTTTTTAAAACATTTGATCAAAGCCCCCCCTCCCCCCAAACCAGGATGGAAGAGCAAAACTAAGATTTTCAAGGGTTGGTTGAGAACGATTTGCTTTTCATCTTCCTTATGCCAACATAAGGAAAGGGAAGGAGCAACAAAGACTGGGTTTAGGTGAAAGCAAAGTGTGATGACATTCATTGGGTCTCAAATGTGGCACCACTGACTTCAAAAAAGTTTACATTTGATGGAGGAAGATTTGCTCAAATAGTCGCTTGTATTCTCTTAAAAAGGTTGAGTGCCATATTTTGAGGGGTCCTACCATCTGTGGGATTTCCTACAAGTCCCCCAATTTTTTTCAAAATGGGAAAAAGCCACAGAAGGGCATAAAAGTTCTTTTTAGTTAAGACCAAAAATAATTGTTGTAGGGGGGGGGGGGATAGAGAATGAAGGAGGTCGCCGAAATAGTTGTGGCTTTCAAAAAAATGGGATATGAGTGACTCCTGGACCTCCAGGAATCACCAGCTGAAATTGATGTGTTATGTGGCAGCATGGTTTTAGCCGTGGTTGCTTGCAGCACTGTGCATCTTCGTAGCAGCACATCTGGAGGAACAAGGATTTGTAACAGCTGCACAGGATGTGTGCGCATGTCCATAGAAGATGCATGTCGCCTGTCCTTGCTCTCTGAAGTTACTGTGGCTGTTTTGTAATCCCTGACACCTTTCCAGCAGTAGTTGCATAGTACTTTCCAAAACATGTCTTAGATTTGACAGCAGCACTTCAAAATTCATTGGTGCAGTTAAAATTGCTTTCTCCTATGAAAAATTCTCACCATGTCAGTTTCTTCTTTGTGTGTATATATCACCTATTAAAGTAAAATACAGTAATACCTCGGATAACGCTAAGACTTGGTTCCACAAGTCTTGGTGTTATCCGATTTTTAGTGTTATCCGATGCATGTTAAAATCCTATGGGATTTATCGGATAACGTTAAAGCTCCATAGAGATACATTGTAACCGCACAGGCTTTAGCGGTTGTTATCCGATACATCCCATAGGACCTTAACGTTATTCGATCCAATTCTCCCCCCCAGATTACTTAATGTTATGCGATTTTAGCTTTATCCGAGGTAAACGTTGTCCGAGGTATTACTGTACAGTAAAACACCAGATAACGATTGGATCGGATAACGCTAAAATCACATAACGTTAAGTAATCTGGGAGGAGAATTGGATTGAATAATGTTAAGGTCCTATGGGATGGATCGGATAACAACCGCTAAAGCCTATGTGGTTACAATGTATCTCTATGGAGCTTTAACGTTATCCGATCCATCCCATAGGATTTTAACATGAATCGGATAACACTAAAAATCGGATAACACCAAGACTTGTGGAACCAAGTTTTAGCGTTATCCGGTGTTTTACTGTACAATAGTACAGTAATACCTCATATAACATTAGTATCGAATAACACTAAAATCACATAACATTAAGGAATCTGAGGGGAAGAATTGCATCATATAACATTAAGATCCTATGGGATGCTTCAGATAACAACCGCTAAAGCCTGTGTGGTTACAATGTATCTCTATGGCTCCCATAGGATTTTAACATGCATCAGATAACACTAAAAATCATATAACACCAAGACTTGTGGAACCAGGTTTTAGTGTTATATGAGGTTTTACTGTACAAGGATAACGTTTTGACTTGATTCCACAAATCATAATGTTATCCGGTTTTTAATGTTATGCGATGCATTGATCGCACAATGTTAAAAAAAAGCCCTGTTCCCTTTCTGAAGAGGAAAGGGAACAGGGGGGCTATCTGGGGGCGGTGTGTGTGTCATTTCTTGTTTCTGAAAAGAAGCTAGGAAAACTTTTTCCTAACTTTTCAGAAACCTCCGTCTGGATTGCTAAAGGGCTTAGTGATCCAGGCCAGGGGGGAGGGGCTTCTTAAGAGAGGCTTGGGACCCTTTCCCCAGCCTCTCTTAAGAAGCCCCACCCCTGGCCTGGATAGCTAAGTACCCTTAGCAAGCCGGGGGGGAGGGGGGTTCTGAAAAGAAGGTAGGAAAACTTTTTTCTAACTTCTTTTCGAAAACCTCCATCTAGATTGCTAAAGGGCGTAGCGATCCAGGCCGGGCGCTCTTTATGAGAGGTTTGGCTATACATAGTGACTTTTGGAATACCCTGTATATGACACTTCTGTTATGTGCTGTAAAGTCAGAACCAATCAATGGTAACCTCAATAGGACTTTAATGTAAATGAAATATTTAAGGAGTGGCTTCACACATTCAGTACCCACTGTGAGTTTCCATGGTTGAGCAAAGATTCAAACCCAGGCCATTGGAGTCCTCCATCACTCTATCTACTATTCCACACTAGATATGACATATATAGGAACTATTATTATACTTGTTTCTGTTGGTACAATGCAGTTTGCTTCTGCTTATGAAGTGTTTCCCAAATGCTGGTGTTTGGACTTCAATTCCCAGAAGCTTAAGTCAATTCCCCAAAGCACTGATCAGTCAATATACTGGCTTAGGCTTCTGGGAACTGAAGTCCAAACACCAGCATTTGGGAAACAGTGGTTTAGAACATTTCTCATTTAACCTAAGCAAGAAATCAGTGGAAAATATATTTAGTTTAAATGTATTAATATGTGATCAATATTTGTTTCAGCCATGTTTGACAGAGAGAACAAAGGTGGAGTGAACTTCAATGAATTCACAGGAGTCTGGAAGTATATCTCTGACTGGCAGAATGTCTTTCGCACATATGATAGAGACAATTCTGGAATGATTGACAAGCATGAACTAAAGCAAGCACTAACAGGTTTTGGTAATTCATTTGCAATTATAGTTGACCATGTATAATTGAATCATCTGAAAAGTTGTGGCACATCATATTCTACAACAGTGATGGCGAACCTTTTAGAGACCGAGTACCTGAGGAGGCAGTGCCCAGGCAAGCACCATGCACGCCCATGCACCCATATGACATTGCTGGCGTACCTCTGGCGAAGTCATGTGGGTGGGTGAACCCATCTTTATTCAGCCCCTTGGTGGTTGCCCCCCACACACACACACACACGTGTGTGTTGACTCGGAGGAGGGGGGTGTCTGGTCGCCTCGCCCCTGCCACCACCTCTCGGGTGATTTCAGCTCCCCTCGTCTCCCTGTTGGCGGAAGTGGTAGTGCCATTGGTGCAGGCTGGGCAGAGTGAGGCTTGCCCACAACAGTATGGGTGCCCACAGAAAGGCCTCTGTGTGCCACCTCTGGCAAGCATGGCATAGGGTTGCCACCACTATTCTAGAATGTTCCAGGGTAAAAAATAGACTAGTTTCTACTGTCCTTCATGATAAAAATATTTATTCTTCATGGTCCCTGTGGGTTAAGTCCTAGCGCAAGAGTAGACAGCTTGGAACATTCCAGAGCTGCAGCTGAAGTCTCAGCTCCTCACCCTCTCCCTATATAGTGTGCTTCCACCCATGCAGTCCTTAGTTCTTTTCCTTTCTGCCATAGCATGCAGATGTTTTGCCATTCCTGAGCCACCTCTTGCTAACATTTCCTTTCTAGTTAGTTAATATTTGTTCCTAGTAAGTTGTAGTAGTTTAGTTGTTTCTAGGTTTTTCATGTGTGTGGAACATCTTGTTTATGGCCTCTGCAGTGCCATTCAAACAGTGTGTGGACTGCAAGAACAAAATCCCATTGAAAGAAGGAAATGCGGGATGCCTCTTCCATTTGAGAGAGGGCCATCAGACTTGCACCTTTTTGCAAGAGCTTTGCCGAATTAGCCCTCAAGAACCCAATTAGCAGGGGAATGAAGAGCCAAGTTGAAGCCTGTTCAACCAACGAAGTGGGAGGAGCCACCACCTGAAGACCTGCTAGGTGTGGCCTCCAGCTCCAACAGCAAGCCCCTGTCCTCACGTCAGATACCCTCCACAGAATTCCGCAGGTGCCAAGCTGTGTTGGGCAACCAGATTTTGCCACCGCATAAACTGCAGAAGCAGTGTGACACCTCAGCACAAAGCTCTGGAACAGGAGGGCACCTGGTTCCTTCTGAATCCATATGCGCCTTTCCCACCACCACATTAGTATGGTGCAGATTGCTAATAGCAGGCTGCCTGCTTGGCAGGTTCACACTGTTAGAATGGGTTGTAGCCTGCTCCTCCACCTGCTAATGTTGAAGGTTCTTGGCACTGGCGTAGCCCTGAAGGTTTCAGGTATGGAGCAAAGCTTCAAGCTCGGCGACCCAAGGGATCATTCTGGGGGCATCTAAGAAGTGTGACCCAGGTTCAGAGTGCCGGTGAAGTTTGTGCGCTATTTTGAGCCTGCTTCCCCCAGTTGTCTGGTGACTCTGGCTCAGAAGGCCTTGTGTCTAAGGCCCTATGATTGCCTCCTCTCTCAGTGCCACCTTCACACGTGGTGAAGCCACCTTCACCATCAGAGGACATTAGGGCATACTCTGACCTAATGCTCTGGAAGCCGCCCTGAGTCACCACAGCAAGTGGGCGGCAATATAAATTTGAACTAATAAATAAATGATGCAATTATTGAGCTTGATGTCAAGTGGCAGGAACCCAAGAAGGCAGACAACCTATATAATGTTATCAATACTTAAGCAGTCCAGCCTGTCCAGATCACCATGCCTCCCCCTTTGCCTTAGGCAACCATGGGAGAAGTGTTCTCCACCCAGTGTTCCTCGTGCCAGGTTCAGACCCTCTACAGCAATAGTTCCCAGTGTGGGGCCCAATTCGCGATCACAGGGATTGAGGTCTGAAAATGACTGCCACCATCTTCAGATCTTAAGGTGTCACTAGGAAGCCACAGAACCTGGTGAGGTTATAGGTAGCTTATCTAAAGATAAAACACTGGCTGAAGACATAATCAGCCTTAAATATTCACATCTGTGGCAACAGTTATAGCCATCTGATCATATTTCTGCCAGTGCACCTTAGATTTTTGTAATACTGTACTTTGGTTCTGGAATGTATTGAGCACTAGTTTCTGCTTCTCCGAGACTGGCATGAGATTGATCCTTCTTTCAGGCATTTCTAAAACATAGGGCAACCACAAGTTGCATTTGAGTTTTTAATGTTTTGTCAATATAATTTGCCATTTTGTCTAATTATCTTTGTAACACAAAATACTGTTGAGACTTGTGGCAGCTTAAAAACCAGCATGTTTCATAAGGTTTAACTTTCATAGACTGCAGTACATGAAAGTTTATGTTTATTATTGACTGAAGTATTCATAATAGTAATGGCTTCATTAGACTTCAGTAATTTCTTTACTTAACTCCTGGGTGTTTTCAATTCTTTCAAGGTTATCGATTGTCAGACCAGTTCTATGATCTTCTTATTCAGAAGTTTGACAGACAAAGAAGAGGACAAGTGGCTTTTGATGATTTTATTCAGTGCTGTGTTGTTCTTCAGGTAATAGCAAACAGATACAGAATGTTTAAGGCAAAAGTCATCAATCTTTTTAGGCTAATAATGATCATGTTTGGAATTTTGAGTAATATGGATGCTGTCATAAAATGACACCCATAAATGTCTAATACAATATGGATCCTCTGGTGAATTCAAATCTATCTTTATTATGGTCCGAGACCAGCATAGTACAGCAAAAAAGAAAAGAAAATTTTAAAATGAGGGTACTTAAAATATTTTAAGAGGGTCATGTCTGCTCAGAATTAAAGGAGTAATAAAATTAGCACTTGAGATTAATGTTGCCCTCTGGTGAATTCATCCAGTGGAGAAAATAACATTTTCTTTTTTTTAAAAAAAGTGATAACACTGAAGTACAGTAAAACCCTGACTTACGGAAAAGGTCCATTCTGTAACTTTTTCCATAAATTGGTTTTTCTGTAAGTTGAAGCACAATTTCCCATAGGAATGCATTGAAAAATAATAAACGGTCCTAACTGGACCAAAAATAATACAAAAAATTACAACCCCTTCCCCCCCCAAAAAAAAATAAATCCAAAAAATGCCAGACACAATCCTCCCCCACCCCTTGATCGATCGCATCAGCTGGTGAGGGGCTAGGGTGGCGAAAAGGGGGTGTTCTTAGATTACTTTTTTATCCTGCACCTTGATTGAACTCCCCAGCTGATTAGTGGGGGGAAATTATGCATGTGCCCTTCTCCCCCCCCCCCCCGGGCTGATCCCCAAGGATGAAGCTGATCGATCAAAGTGCGGGATAAAAAAGAGGGGGCGGGACACATAAAGGACAAGGCGATCTCCCTACCTTTTCCACGCTGCCTCTTCCTGAGTGGTTTGTCCAGCTGTCAGGGGAGCCCAGGCAGCAGCGACGATTGTGGCATTTTTACTGCTGTTTCCAGTGTCTGCCTCTTCTATCGGCAGCGGGAGTCTGTGGGGACCCTCTCTGCTCCATTCCGGTCTTTGCCGGAATGCGCACCTGGGTGCCTAGCACGTAACCAGGAATTTCCAGAGCGGCATGCGTTCCCAGCTGAAGCACTGCAGAGGGACCTCGGATGAAGACTGGAACAGAGCAGATATGGTTCCCACAGTCTCCCACTGCTGGTAGAAGCGGTGGACACTGCGGAAACAGCGTCAAAAATGCCACTGCCGCGGTAAGTGATGTATCATGACTTCTGGTGGTTAGGCGGGTGGCGCAGGCCCACCATTTTAGTCTAAAATGGTCTGGTTCCGAAAGGGCTTACTTCCAGCCCACTCAACAGCACACAAGCTCCACCTAAGTCCAGTTACTCATGTCTTTGTAAACCTATCCTCTACAAAAATCAGAAACAACAAACAAAAACCCAGGGACAATATGCCCTATAGGTAGAGGTCACCCTTGCTTGAAAGCCAGTTGTAGCCAACTCTAGGGTTCTATTTATAGCCAGTGCTGTCTTGATCTGCAGACATTTCCCTTGATGTGTGGCAGGCATGGCTAGACACCAGTGTGCATGGAGCACCATTTTACCTTCCCACCAAAGTGGTACCTATTTATCTACTTGCAATTTCTTGCTTTAGAACTGCTAGGTAGATAGCGTGTGGGAGCTCACTCTGTTGGAATGCCTTTCAAGCTCTGAATATTAAGCTGGAAGAGGATAGGCTGACTATGGAGAGCAAAAACAACACACCTTGCCTAATCTCCCACAAGGATCCGATTCTAGCTAGACCAGTGGTTCCCAACATGGGACAAATGTTCCCGACTTCAATTCCCAGAACTGGCTGATCAGTGTTTTGGGGAATTGACTTGGGTTTCTGGAAATTGAAGTCCAAAAGCCAAAGTGTTGGAAAACACTGAGCTAGACCATCTGGAAATCACTTGATAGACTTCAAACCAAAGTAGGAAAATCCAAGTAAAGTGAGGCTACTTTGAATACAGGACAAATTTTATGTCGATGTGGAGAAATTCAGTCAGTGTAGATTTCACATGTATGCAATTTATGCCCTACTATGTGTACAAAAATCAATCACTTTAGTATGGTCTACAGTCAGTATAGTATAACAGATACAAATTTAAAATTTAGATACTTAAAATGTATTATTTTAAAAAGCATCCATTCAAAGTTTAATAAGTAGAATAAAATCAATATTTAAAATTAGTGCTACAGCAACTGCTTCTGTAGTATAGCATTAGTGGTTTGTTGTGGGTAAAAATGGGACTTTTGTCAGATAGCCAGTGAGTGTTAGTGCTGTTTGATCGACCAGGACATTTGCAGAGTAGTGGAGATAAGAGTTTATTTTGGATATCCCTATGGAAAGGAGATGCATAAAATATGTCCTGTAGTTTCAGCTTATCCCGTATCACAGGTGCACAGTCTCTCCGGCATAGATATCCTTCAAAACTTTCTCTCCAAAACTGCCGAAGTAAGGGTATGGCAGTGGGCCAACATGAATCCCCTTTGATGGCTGGACATCTCAAGTTGTGACAAATACTGAGCTGGAGAGATGAAGTGTCTTTGTGACTCTGGAGCCAAAACAATTGGAGCTCTGGCTAGGTCAGCTTGCCTGTCTAGAAGAAATGTAACTTTCAATTTAGATGTGTGCATTCCAGTAACAGACGTGAACCTGCAAACAGTATTGGACCATTCTTGGTTATTTGAATTTTGGACATACAACCAATATCTCACGTTTATAAAACAGAGTATGATTTAAGGGAGTTAGATCTGACCAAACTTGTAAACTCAAAGCTATGAAGCTGCTGCTCTTTGTTGTTCAGTCGCATAGTCAATTCCGACCCTTTGAGACCCCATGGACTACCACACGTCAGGCTCCTCTGTCATCTGCCATCCTCCATAGTCCATCCAGATCTACGCCCACTGTGTCAACGATGCCATCTAGCCACCTCATCCTCTGCTGCCCCCTTCTCCTCTTGCCTTCAATCTTTCCTGGCATCAAAGCCTTCTCAAGTGAGTCCTCTCTTCTCATTTGGCAGCCAAAGTACTTGAGCTTCATCTTCAATATTTGTCCTTCCAATGAGCAGTCAGCGTTGATCTCCTTCAGGATTGACTAATTTGATCTTGCAGTCCAGCGGACTCTCAAAAGTCTCCTCCAGCACCACAGCTCAAAGGCATCTATTATACGCTCAGCTTCCTTATGGTCCAGCAATCCCAGCCATACATTATTACTGGTATAACTGTTGGTTTAACTATGCGGACTTTTGTTGGCAGGGTGATGTCTCTACTTTTTATTATGCTGCCTAGGTTTCTCATAGATTGTCTCCCAAGAAGTGTGTGTCTTTTTATTTCATGGCTGCAGTCCCCATCTGCAGTGATCTTAGACCCCAAGAAGGTAAAATCTGTCACTGCTTCCATTTCTGTTTGCCAGGGAGTAATGGGGCCGCCCTAGCTGTGATCTAAGTGACAGCTTTGCAAACCAAGCCTAGTTTAAACTCTAACAGTAAAATTATTAGTCCCTAATTTTCTAGTAAGACTAATTATTAGTCTTCTAAATCTTTTAGCCAAGTTCCTGTATGTCAGTAGCTTTGCTACAGTGAAATGTTCCCTGACTCTGTCTTGGAGGCTGTTCCATGATAATCACCAAAACCAGTCATCTCATGATAGATTGTCTTTGTTCATGAGGAAAATCTAATTCAATTGTTCTTTATTTGCAGAAATGGACAGAAGTTTTCAGACGGTATGATACTGATCAGGATGGCTGGATACAGGTGTCTTATGAACAGTTTCTTTCCATGGTGTTCAGTGTTGTATGACAATACTCACTGCAATGTGGACTTGAATTGCCAACTTACATATCACAACATAAACGTTGTTTTCATTTCTAACTAAGATGTTAACATTACATTCCCTTCTTAAATATGTTGATAATGTGGCCATAACACCTGGTAGTATACACTTCAGGATTACGTCATGTAACTTACTGGAAGTATGTGAAATTTAATCGCCAAAAAACAGTAGACGTAGTGCTTGTTGAAACTGGGAAATTATGCATGTGCCTTTTTACACAGAGATTAAAAGAACCATGGCCAGTTGTGTCCCGTGTCTTTATAGCAACTGTGACTTTAGGTGCACGCATGTTTAGCTTCACCATTATTAATGTGTTGCCTGTTAATTCAGAGTGGGCCGTTACCTCCTTGTTCAACAAAAATATTTATCTGGACCGTCATTTTGTGGATATTTCAAACACTTTTTACGTGTATTCAAATTCATGAAAACTTCGACTGTCTTCCTGTAGGAGGGACCAGCGTTTTAGCTTCAGTCTAGTTTTTGAACTATCACTGCAGCAGTGGAGATTGCCAGGATATAGAGCCATGATAGGGAACCTTGGCACTCCAGATGTTCTTGGACCTCAATTCCCGGAAGCCCAAGCAACCTGTGAATCCACACAAATGGGTTTAGTGCAATTCATCCGGGCCGCGCTGCCCTCATCGCTCCCTGAAGCAGAAGTAAAATGCTTCCGGAAGCGACAAGGGCAGTGCTAGCCAGATGAATCGCAGTAAACCCATTTGTGTGGATTCACAAGGTGCTTGGGCTTCTGGTAATTGGAAGTCCAGAAACATCGAGTGTCAAGGTTCGCCATCACGGATATAGAGTAATAAAGGATTCTTCTAACTGACCATTACAAAAAGAGGGGGGATCCAAGTTTCAAAGGAATTCTGAGGTTTATTCTGATCCTATTTTGCTGAAATGCTTTGGCAGTGTTGGAACAAAACAACCTCTCAGCTTTCCATGCAATTCTTAAATGCAGCATCAGTATCAACAAGAATTACTCTGTGACGCTGGAGTTACTGTGCTGGTGCCGAATAATCTGTGCAAAGCTTCCCAGACCCAGAGGACTTAAGGTTGGCCAACAACAAAGCCAAGAAAATGGCTTTGTTTTAGCAGTTCAGAGTTTGATCAAGACATGAAAGAAACAGCAGTTTCCCAGTCTCCTCTGGCCTATCCCTTAAGTTTATGTCTTATACACCTCCATGTGCACAAAAATTGGTGGTCCCCCCCCCCCCCAACATTAATGAACTCATTTGTTGCAAAATATGCAGGTTTATTCATCTGGAAAAATCTGTTTCAGTTTGATTTCAGAGGTGACAGAGTAGGACAAATTTAAATTGTTATAGTAACTTTATTTTCTGAAGAGGTGGCTGCTGCTATATCAGTGGGTCCCAACCCTTCATACCTGCCTAAAACATGATTCCTACTATGATTTTTTTTTAAAAAAGCCAGTTCTTTTCTGAAGGACGTGTATCTTTACAGGGGTTTACTTATATTTATCACTTAAGGTGTAAGTTGGAGGCAAGGCAGTAGCAGTTTCTACAGATTACTAGCATGTAAAAAAGTCAACATAACCTCTAATATTAAGAGATGACATACAGTACTTGCATATGGATAGGGCCAGACTGGCCTGTAGGAGTTCTACAGTCAGAGGCAGCAACGCAGAAGGCACAGCATACATTTTGAATTGCCATTGGTCAGGGAGACGTACACTGAAGGAGTAGCACTTTTTGAAGACTGTTTTGGGTACTATAAAAGGGTAGTTTGAAATTTGAAGGGGGGTTGTTAACCTGTAAACTACACTACTAGCTAGATAAGAACTGTACAGAAACCAGTTGAGAAAAACAACTGGAAGGTTCTAAAAATAATGTTGCTTAATCAGTGGATGAAAAGGAAAGTGATTGGAAGGGATAAATCAGTTTACAAAGATACTAGAATGCAGGGACAGACGGCCGTATCAGCATGCTTTTACAGTTTTTTCCACTTAATTTGTAATTATTTTTCTAAACCCCCTATGTACCTCTGGGTGACAAATACGTACTGCCAATGAAAACAGGCCATAAACCTACTTATTTTGTAACTCCTGGTAATTTCACAAAACAGTATTCACTGCTGTGTGCGCTCAATAGATTAACTCCAGTATATATCACTGCAAGCTACATAGAATGTGGAACATTCTTCCTGCAATGCCCTTAGGCACCATATTTATAAGATTCTGTCCACGATGTATTACCCAGAGATCATATATAACTGATAAACTGAAGAGACAGAGGGATCACAAAATCTATTATAATTAGGCTTTATATGCAATGCCACACATTAAGGATTCTGTTCCTTTCACCATGCAGAATAAATGCAGTTTACCGTTTAGCACTACCATAGCAAGCTTCCCCTTACTTAATGGGAGAAAAATCGAAAGACTATACAGTCAAACCTCGCATAAAGAGTGCCTCGCTTAAAGAGCAGAATTTTCTCTGAATGTTCGCTTCGCTTAACAAATAAAACTAACAAAAAACTTGTTTAACAAATAAATCAGGGTTTCCGATCCCCCCAACAGAAGTCACAATTGGTCACTTACAATGGTGTTTTGCTTAAAGAACAATCCTGTTGAACACATGCTCTTTAAGTGAGGTACAACTGTACAGTCAAACCTCGCATAAAGAGCGCCTCGCTTAAAGGGTAACTTGCTTAAAGAGCAGCATTTTCTCCGAATGTTCACTTCGCTTAACAAATAAAACCAACCAAAAACTCGCTTAACAAACAAATCGGGGTTGGCAATCCCCTCCACAATTGGTCATTTACAATGGTGTTTCGCTTAAAGAGCAAACTTGCTTAAAGAGCAATCCTGTGGAACGCATTATGCTCTTTAAGCGAGGTACAACTGTATATTGTATGTCATTAAGCCAGATAATAACATTGGTATTTATGGCACAAATTCCAACATGGTGGTGCTGGGGTGATCTGATGTAAAATAGACTACTGATAATTCTTGAAAACTACCTTTATTTTACAGTACAATGCTATCAAACATTTTAGTAACGTGTGAAACATGTTGAGTTTGTAAATAAAAACAAGAGGAGGCAGAAATTTAACTGATTTTGGGAAACATTCTGTTTATAACAAGCAGGTTCACTTCTCTCTGATATACTCCAGAAATTCGGAACATGTCTACCTCTAACAACAGCTTTGTAACGCAGAACATAGGTTTTGTCTAAGCCTTCCAAAGTCTTCTTTCTCCAGAATGAAGCAATACTTTCAGTAGCTCCTGAAAAGGTAAAATTCTTCTAGTTTCAGCTGATTAATTCTTTTTAGTCAGAGCTTGGGCAAATGCATGAATGTTTATTTCTAGAAGAAAAGAAAAAGTTATGTCAGTTTAATGTCACTTTGAAACTAAGTTTTAATAGCAATCTTTTACTAGGATGCCAGAAAATACAGTGAAGATAGCATTTTGTAAGACTGGGATGGTGGACATCTCATTTGGGTTAGAAGGACACATGCAGTATTCAGTGGTGGGTTGGTGGGGATCAGACATTGATAGATATATGTGAAATCCCTGAAAGAGGCTCTCACACATGCTTTGGAAGTCAACGGTGATCACTCTTCACATGTGACAACATCTGACTATGGTGAAAAATTATTTCATACAGTTGGCAACATGTTATAGAGTCAACTTTATGCGGGCTTTGAAAACCTTTCCAACTAGTAGAACATGCAAGGAAATAAATTTAATGGTGTATTAACATGTAATGCTACATGAAGTGCAGAATAGCTTAATGACTCTTACAACAGTGCCTTTTACTGACTTTACAATCTTAAACTTTTTTCCAAAGCTAATCCCAACTGCTAAGAATTACGCAGTTTTTGTCTTATTGCACAGTTTTACTACACATCCCATTCTAAAGAGTATAGTGGAAGGATTGTGATCACTTCAGGCTCTGCGGTTTAGTTTAGTACTTTTGTTTTCCCAACTTAGCTCTTCAGTTCATAGGTTGAAATAACTGTACCACCTTCCCCAGGATACCAGCATTTATAGTACGTCCTATTCTAAATGTTAAAATGCCTCTTCGCAAGGTTTAGTTAACTAGCAGCAAAATCTTTCAAACTAAAATAGGCTATTTCTACTCTTGCCTCTTTTGCCATTTAGTTCATCCAGAAATGCAACATGTTCCACCCCAAACTGTTTCTGATACTAAATAGGGCCATTGAGTGGAAGGTTTCATGTCTTCCACGTATTCATAAATCCTTATTCTAATGTCAATAAATTAACCAATTCAGCTGTATTTATTTAATCCTCACTGGCTTTCCTATTGCAAGAAATAACAGTCTGTAGTGTCCAGAAAAGGCCCCCAGTATTCCTGGGTATCCTCTACCCCACACGCAGAAAGCATCCTCTAGAAGAGGCAAGCCTATAGCCAACCTCACGATCTAGCTTCCTTTATACTACACTACTAAGGCTTGAAGATAAAATATTCCATGTACTGTACTTACTTTGAAGAGATGGGTAATGCGGCTGCAATTGTTGAAGCATGATTGTTAATGTGGCTGCATCCTGTCCTTGAATTTGACTCATAATGTCTGTAGGAAGAGCACTGCTAATATCATTCATGACATAATTTACTTGTGCATTCCACTGCTGGTGGTCTCTGTGTGAACTGCCGTCAGAAAAATAAGATTCCAGATCAGTGTCAAGATTTGATTGCTGATAGTCCAGATGTTGTGGCCAGCCAGGCCCACTGCTTTCAGAAGAAAAGGAAGGCATAGGCATCTGATTACTATTCTCAGGCTCATTATGATACCATGAGGATTTTCTTTGTGAAGGGTTTCTTGCCTGATAACTTTTTGGAAGAGGATATGAGATGAGGGGAAGATGGGCATTGGAATATGACTCCTTCACAGTATCTGAAGTTTTAATTCTTCTGTCTATCATGTTACCATTTTCTCGATTGGCCTGCATTGTGTAGCTCAGGGGTTCCCAAACTTTTCGCGCCATAGGCCGGCCACGTGGTTCCTCCTGCCGTTCAGGTGGCTGAGTGGCCCGGCCACGTGGTTCCTTCTGCTGTAAACGTGGCTGAGTGGGCCGTTCACGTGATCGAGTGGACTGGCCACGTGGTTCCTCCTGCCGTTCGCGTGGCTGAGTGGGCCAGCCATGTGGTTCCTCCTGCCGTTCAGGTGCCTGAGTGGCCCGGCCACGTGGTTCCTTCTGCTGTAAACGTGGCTGAGTGGGCCGTTCACGTGACCAAGTGGACTGGCCACGTGGTTCCTCCTGCCGTTCACGTGGCTGAGTGGGCCGGCCATGTGGTTCCTTCTGCTGTAAACGTGGCTGAGTGCTCCGTTCATGTGACTGAGTGCTCCGTTCACGTGACTGAATGGACCGGCTACGTGGTTCCTCCTGCCGTAAATGTGGATGAGCAGGCCGTTCACGCGGCTGAGCAGGCCGTTCACGCGGCTGAGCAGGCCGTTCACGCGGCTGAGCAGGCCGTTCACGCGGCTGAGCAGGCCGTTCACATGTTTCCTGCTGTAAACGTGGCTGAGCGGGCCGTTTGCGTGGCTGAATGGACCGGTCACGTGGTTCCTCCTGCTGTAAACGTGGCTGAGCAGCCCTGTCACGGTGAGCAGCCCGGTCACGTGGTTCCTCCTGCCGTAAACGTGGCTGTGCATTTACAGTGTTTTGTGCAGGTGCATTTACACATGTGCGGGCACGTTTTATGGCTGGCGTAAACACTTCCGCTTTTGGGAGCGACGAGGGCGGTGGCGGACTACATGTAGTTTGGCCACCCCTGGTGTAGCTCCTGTGTGTCGATCTAGAGTGGCGAGACTCTTTTTCAGCTGGTGCTGACTGCAAACAAGCTGAAGCAGATTCGTTGAATTGTTTCATCCACTCTTTGATTCCAGAATGAAATGGAAATGAACTTTTAAGGGCAGACACTGTTGCAAGATCTTTAGAACTTGGACCATCTAAAGAGGCTTTCCTCTTCAACTGATGGTTACATGAGGTAGTATCAGAGCATGAAGTACTTGCCACTTGTAATAGGGATTGTAGCTGTACAAGTCCATTTGTTATTCCTGTATAACTATCCCGAGTGTCTCCTGGAAAACGAGACATAACACAAATATTTGACAAAGTACTACTGCTATAATTACACTGTTCCAGATGTTCTGATGAATACAAACCTGGATTTCCCAAACAGAGGGAACAAGTCCCTATCTTAAAATGGGTACTAATCACCATCTAATTAAATCTCATGGAAGGTTTCCATGCTATCTCCCCAAACTAAAATGCCAGTTGTGGTTTCCCTTTTGACAATCTGTTCATTGTAATTCTTACTCAGTGATGAAGAACTGCATTCTACCTCTCAAAGCTCCATTTTCTAAAGGAGGGATTCTCAACCTGCGGCTTGCAGTCAGATGCGACCCGTGGCACCATTTCATGTGCTCCCCCACTGCCTCCACCACACCAGGAAGTGCCATGTGGTAGAGTATGGGCAAAATGGCCATCTGAGCCCCTGAAGCTGTCTGAGGGAGTGTGACTCGGCCCCCGGCTTAAAAAGGTTGAGAACGCCAGTTCTAAAAGCTTGGAACATATACATGAGTACCTCGGATAACGTTAAAACTTGGTTCCACAAGTCTTAACGTTAGTGTGATGCATTGATCACACATTTAAAAAAACACTGTTCCCTTTCTGAGTGGGCAAGACGAATCCCTCACTGTTAGCCTTTCAGTGTGGGAGTCTTCTAAAAGTGAGGGAATCCTCATTGTTAGGTTTGCAAGCCTTTCGGTGAGGGATTCGATTCGTCTAACAGTGAAGGATTTGTCTTGTCCACCATTATTTCAGTAGGGGACGCAGCGAGAATCTCTCTGCCTTTGCCTTTGGGTTGAAGGGTGGGGGAGTATGGGCTCTGGTTCAGCTCCCAACCCAAAGGCAGAGAGATTCTCCCTCCCTCCCCTGCTGAAAGAACAGGGTGGGCAAGACGAATCCCTCACTGTTAGCCTTTCAGTGTGGGATTCATCTAACAGTTACGGATTCGTCTTGCCCACACTGTTTTTCAGCAGGAGAAGCAGGGAGAATCTATCTGCCTTTGTCTTTTGCCTTTGGGTTGGGGGCTGAACCGGAGCCTGTACTCCCCCCCCCCCCAAAAAAAAAAAAAAAAAACCACAACCTGGTGCCTTTCTGGGTTTCTTGTCTATTATGGCCCTTTTGACTACATCAACTGAAATATCTTGTAAGTATACTGTAACCTCACATCAGCATTTCTAAGGAATTTAAGTTTCCATTTGATTTGATGTTTCTTTGTTTTTCCTTTTGACATTGCTGTAATGTGGGATGCTATGCAGTTAGTATCAATTATTACATTTTCGTGAATTATATAACTTCCACCTCCCAATTTACATAACAAGGACCAAGCTTTCCTGCTAGAGGTTTAAAAACCAGTCTTCCCTGTGGTTTCCATCCACCTTTTCTGTCTTGCAGCATCCAAGCTGAGAATTAGCTCATCAGCCACTTCTCCACCAGTTCTTTGGAATTCTTCATACAATTATTCACTTGTATCGCCCCATCTTTGTACAGATTCCTTCCAGTAGCCTCTGGGGATATACTTCTTTGCAGTGCTGATAATTGCTCCTATAAACCTCTCATAGTGGTTAGAGGTAGGAGGGATCCACCCAAGTACTCTGTCTATATCAGGGGTTCCCAACCTTTTCAAACCGGGTCCAGGTCATGCTCTTTCAGTCAGCTTTGAGGGCTGGACAACCATTTTGCCCTGTCTGCATGATGGGGTGGCCATTTTGTCCCAACAACTTCAGTGGGACAGCCATTTTGTTTCTCAATTGTCCTTGGAGAGGTGGGGGCCACATGAAATGTTGCTGGGTGCCGGATCCGGACCACAGGCCTCAGGTTGGGAACCCCTGGTCTAGATCTTCAGAGAAAGCTATCCATTTTGCTTTTTGAAAGTTCCAGCATGATCAAGGAATGCATGTTATTAATGGGATACTTACTCCAATCTCTACCAGTATTGGGCGGTGTTGACTGCGTGGAAAATCTGGCAGAATATTTTGAATTGCCATACTGTAATTGGATTTAGCTTTTCATCCAGTTACAAAACATAAATCAGGGTCATATTCCGTCTCCATGCCACTGACTTAAAGGAGCCCCAATCTTTAGCATCAAAAATTAGGTACATATTATTCTCTTTGGCACATCTTACCAGAATTTCCCCATTTCCATCATTTTCTCTGTAGTGCCAATTTGTGTGGTGGCTATTAAAGTTGCCAACAAATACATGGGGATGTAGATGTTTTCAGCACATGTACTGGCCACTAAATATCTGGGGACTGTAGATGCTACAGACAGCTTAAGTGCCCAATGTTTATTGTGACTTCATGTATGCCATTTTCTATGTAAGCTGATATAAGATAAATAACTTCTATTTTGCTTCTCGCATACATGGCTAGTCCATTAGAGTGATGGTATGTTGCTTCAATAATATCATATCCAGGTATCTTCCCTCTGGCATAAAGCCTTTCCTTGCTATCTGTGTGCATCTCCTGTCCAATTATGTCAACATTAAAATCTATTAAAATCTTGTGTAAAAAGCTGGCAAAGTATTATAAAGATGTAATAAAGACCTTCTAATTAATTTCTTGGTACAGAACACTTTTTTAAAAAAGCCTATTACAGTAATAATTCTCACACCGCATGGCTATGTACCACATTCTACTACTACCTTAGACTCTGAAACCTGATCTGTTAATACAGCGATTCTTAACATTTTCAGGCTGTGGGCCTGACCACACCTCCTGGACAGCTGATTGGGCAGGTCACATGGTTCCTCCCACCCAGAAGTGGAAGTAAAACATGCGCTGCACATGTTTTACTTCTGCTTCTGGGAGCGGTGAGGGCCAGATCAATTGGCGTCAGGTGCCGGGTCTGGCCTGTGGGCCGCAGTTTTTGAATGCCTGTGTATAAATGAGAGTGCTGATTCAAAGAGGCTATTTCATCCCAGTTTTAACTGCTTCTGCTTTGAAAGTGGTAACGTTGACTACAACAAGAGAATAATACATGTAGTTTGTTGCACATTGAGACCTATAAATATATTACAGATTTAGCTACATGTAGAAAAGAGAGAAACTTTAAATGTATGCAAATAAGAAAATGCTTTGAGTATGTTCCACATTATTACTGATTTCATCTCAATACCTGGATGGTCTTTGTGTTTTTTAAATGATTTGCTAGGATAACGCTGCTTTTCAATTTTCTGTCCTGGTGGCAACAAAGATGGGAGGCTTTTAATATAGTTGAGCTGAAAGAACAAAAAGAAAAATTACTGGCTGTACATATTATTTTGCTTGCACAGACAAAAATAATGCCTATAAAAAGAATGGCATTTGTGTGTGGAAAATTCACTTTAATTTTTGCACTGTTTATCATTTTATAAACAAATCCATCAAATATGAACTTTTTCACACACACACACACACACACACACACACACACACACACACACACACACACACACACACACACACAAATAGTGTAGTCACGAAAAGATCTGCTCACAATCCATATCACAAAGCTGACAAGCAACAGATCTCCAAAAGAAATAACTAAATATTTGGGGGAAATTGCTTAAATAGCAGACTGCATCTGTTTAAAATGTTATTTTTTTTCTGTCAAGGCTTGGGATCTATAGATAATCTTGTAACATTTGGAGTGAGACTAATAATGCAATTTACTTCACTAAAAGGAAATCAGAGAGGCAAAAAACAGAGAAAAAGTATGTTTTAGAAAAGCCAGGTGATAATAATTTGTTTTCCAGTTAAAACAGGCTCAGAAAAAGTACGTTTAAAAGATTACTAGTTTACAAGTATCTTATATGTGGATAAATCCTAAATAGGAAAAATCATAGATTAACTGAGTTGGAAGGGGCCTTTTAGGAGAACTCATTATATATGTACTGTACAGTAAAACCTCGGTTCCCGACTGCTTTGGCTTACATTTGCCACGGTTCATGATGGGGAGTACAAAGGAAACGATGTTCCATTTCATAACGTTTTTCACCATATAACCGGGAATTCCCCAGAGTACATCTCGTCTGGGAGATATATAAAACCAGTGGCAGGCACTTTGGGCTCTGCAGGTGACACGTAGAGTTGTTTGAGCGGGTATTCCGTGTGAGTTTTGGCGCAATTTTTGAAAACAACACCCATTTTCTCTTGGATTTTTTTCCTGATTCCCCTTCTGTGCCCGGGTTGTTGCAGCCAGCCCTGGATGGTGAGTGTCAGAGGAGGTGTTTGTCAGCTACACTGACCCAGGCACAGAAGGGGTGGGGAGGTGATCGCTGTGGGGAGATCTTGCCTTGCATGTTCATGGCACCTCGTCCAAAAAACCCGCTAAGGCACTGGATGAAACCTGGCATCTGAGCAGGATTTTTGGACAAGACGCCATGAACACACAAGGCAAGATACCCCCACTGTGATAGTCTCTCCCACTTCTGTGCCCAGCTTAGTGCTGCAAAGGGGTGGGGAGGTGATTGCAATTGGGTGATCTTGCTTTGTGCGTTTCTGGCACCTCATCCAAAAACCCTGCGAAGGTGCCAGTTTTCATCTGGTGCCTTAGCGGGGGTTTTTGACAAGGTGCAGCGACCGCACATGGTAAGACTGCCCCACTGCGATCGCCTCCCCCCCCCCTTCGCCGACAGACCCAGGCACAGAAGGGGGAGAGGTGAGCAGTTTGCCTCCCCCCCTTATGAACTCAGGTAGGTGCAGCTGACAAATGCTTCCCTCTGGCACTCACCCTCTGGGGCCAGCCGCACCGACCTGGGCACAGAAGGGCAGACAGCACTGGCTAGCAGACATCAGTGAGGAAGGCGCATCCGACACCCACCACCAAGAAAAAGTGCCAAAGCCCAGCAAAGTCAAGCAGTAGAAAAGGTCTTTGCATTGTCTTTTATTAAGTTTTTTTTGGGGTGTGTGTGTGTGTGTGTCTTTTTTGGGGGGAGGGCGAGAACGTTTGTTTTATTTTCAATGCATTCCTATGGGTGCTTCAGTTCACGACTGATCAAAACTGTCCGAATGCATCAAAATCGTGAAACTGGGGTTTTACTGTAATATAAATTTCATGCAGAACAAAAGTTCTTGATGTATCTATCCAACAACTGCACAAGCATTTTATAACTGATATTATAATATAACTAACATTTTCATTTATTTGCTCTTGAAAGAAGTTATTTATCAGCTGTGAGTTTATGCATATGGTTTCTTCCACCTGCACAGAAGTTCATCAGAAACCAGAAGTACCCAAACTTCACTTTTAAGTCCCTCAAACAGGATGAAAACATCCCAAAATATCCCCAAAATGGAGCGGATTCATTCATAACACTCTACTGGTGCTGTGGGAAGATCCCTGATGGCCCAAAAAAGGGTTTTTTAACCTCAGGAACAGATTTATTATTTTTCAATACATTCCTATGGGAAACTGCATTTTGGATAAAGTAATTTTCGCTTTAAGAAATGTCCTGGGGAATGCATTAATTACATTATCCAAGGCACCACTGTATAGTCACAATGTAATATAGGCATACCTATGTGGCAGTAGATATTTTAACTTACATTTGCTCGCTTCTCACAAAAGTATTTCAGATCTTCTGACAAAGACTGTGCAACACTTAATACTAGAGCTGCTTCTTTATCTGATGTTACCACAAAGTTTTCCTGTCAAAGTTTTCAAAAAGGTTATTAAGCATTAACATTTGATATACTAAAAATCATTTCATTTTCACTGGTTTTTAAAAAAGACTACCATAAAAAAACAATCCCAAATAAACACCTTCTATTAGCAACTTGGTATTTAGACCTTCATCTCTTTCCTCATTCACTGACGAAGTGCATAAGAGTATTTTCATCAGCTATGGTGAGGGTGGGGATAGAATAAAGCATGAGTTACGTGTGAAAACAAATGGGGAATCTAACAACACTTTTAACTGGCTGTACATTAATTTCTAGGCTAAGCTTTCACCTGAGGTATTTTTTTTTGGGGGGGGGGGATAAGGGTTGAGGCAGCACCATCCACGGCCGCAGCGAGGGCCTGCACTGCCTGTGACCTCGCCTGGCCTGATAGTTCCTCCACCCACCCAGCCTCACTGCTACTCACAAACTGCAGACACCGCTGGCTCTTCAGCTACGAAACAGAGATGAGCACTGAACCCTAGTCGGATACAATTGAGTAGCAAGGGTGATGTGTGAGTGAGAGAGTGTATTTGTGCGTATGAAAGAGAGAGCAAGTGAGCCCATGTGTGTTCTTTTTCCATGTCTAAGCCAGACCTGAAACTGTAAAAATGACCGAGGACGTGGACTTGATCCACGAAAGTTCACTTTTAAATACGGGAGTTACTCTTTCAGGTGCCACAACCTTTTTGTCTTTTGTTTTGCTTGTGCACTCATATGCCAAAATTAAGCCACCTTTGGGGAGCTCATTGTCCAGTTCCTTTTGCCCAACCAAGAGTGTGTGTGTGTGTGTGTGTGTGGGGCGCTCAGGGTGGTCAGCAGCGCTCCTGCCGGAGTGGGAGGGCTCAGAGTGGCCACCGCTACTGCTGCTGGAGTGGAGGTGGGGTGGGGTGGTCAGCAGCGCTGAAGTGGGAGAGGCTCAGCCCTTCAGCCATCTAAAGGAACATGAACCAGGCCTGGCTTTAAAAGGTCGGGGACCCCTGGTCTATATTAATAGGAAAAGGACTGTTTTGTGGATTTCCCAACTCTTCCTACCATCAGACATGGTATTATTAGAAGACATTTATATCTGAAAAAGTACACAGATTCTCAAGACTTAATTTTAATAGTTTTGATATACAGTAGATTCAAACTTTTATCTCAAACTAGAACAGGTCACAATAAGATTAAAACAAATGCTGACAAAAATAAGCCAGAGATTGCTATGGTATATACTTGGCTCTCCAGATGTTCTTGGACTTCAATTCCCAGAAGCCCAGATTAGCAGGTAGGTGTACTGACTTGGGCTTCTGGAAACTGAAGTCCAAGAACATCTGGAGAGCCAGGTTTGCTGACGCCAATGCAATTCAACCGATTATAACATTAAAACACTACTGCATTAAATGATCTAAAATTTTGTTTGTTGTTCCGTAGCACAATCGATTCAGATTCTTTACGACCCTATGGACCATTGCCCGCCAGAACAAATAGGTCAGTTCCAGAAGAAATCAACCCTGACTGCTCCTTAGAAGGTCAAATAGTAAAGATGACGCTAAAGTACTTTGGACATCAATGAGAAGAGAGGATTCACTTGAGAAAGCCTTGATGCTGGGGAAGGTGGGGGGGGAAAGAAGAAGGGGGCGGCCAAAAATGAGATGGCTAGATGGTATTATAGATGCAACGGCACAAAGCTGGGCGGGTTGAGGGGGATGGTGGAAGACAGATCTAAAATACATCCACTTTTCAAAAAAGTAATATAATTCAGGTCCATTTCCTTCCTTCACAGGAAGCATGCTGATATAAAAAAGATGTGAGCAGTGATGGGATGTAACAGGTTCTCACCAGTTCTCCAGAACCGGTAGTAATTTTTCCCAGTGTCCCAGAGAACCTGTAGTAGCTTTTTGGGGGAACCACCTTCGGGGCTTACCTTTTCACTGGTTCCCCCACTGCGCATGCATGCCAAGCACATGCTGTCCTCCCAAATGGGGAGGAGGAAGAGAAGCTGCTAGCCTGAAGCTCCCTATAGCCTGAAGCTTCCTATTTTCATTATTTTGTATTTTTTTTCCTTTGGCCCCGCCCATGACATGACATCATGATGTTAGCTCCTCCCACACTGTGATGACATCACGGTGGGGTAGTAAATATTTTGACATCCCACCACTGGATGTGAGTGAGGGAGCCAGTCTAACCTCTCTTGGAATGGAGTCACGGAGCCTGAGAACAGGTGCCAAGAAGGACTCTTCCCTACCAATTGATGTGGGGGACAGTAGCACTGGGAAAAAAGGGTGTTTCATTGAAAATCTCTGAGCCAAGGCTAGCTAGCTGGAAGAATATTGATCCTTCAGACAGCCTGGAGCCGAGCTGTACTTTCTTAAGCAGGAGTGCCCAAACTTTTCAGGCCACGATTTGGTCATGTGGTTCAGGGAGCCAGTCACTACAGCCTGGGGGCCGGATCCAGCCCCCGACGCCAATTCATCCAGCCCCCGAAGCCCTTGAGCAATGATAGTTTGTACATTTTTTAGCTTTCTGGATAATTTACAAAGGGAGCTCCACGAACAGCATATTACAGTAATCCAAAAGGGATGTAATTAACAGAGGCATCGCTATGTTGTAGACATCTGAGGAACAGCTACAGCTGTTCCTCATAAACCTGGGCCTCATAAACCTAGGCATCTAAAAGCTACACTTCACCTATGAACCTCTGGAGCAAATGTTACCCTGTGTAGCACAAGTCATTTCCTAATTCTCACTGCCCTCCCTCATAACAAAATTTTGATGTTTTTACCATATATTCCAGAGCTTTCTCCTTCTGAACTGGATCATTCTGCAAGAGAATAAGGTTCCAAATGAATACCAAAACAAGCAAAAATCTTACAATAAACAAGTTAAATGGCAGGATGGATAAAGAGCACCTTCCCAGAGTATCAATGATACAAACAAAGCGGTAAGAAACTGGATCACAGTCCCGGTCTCCCTCCCCTCTTCGACACTCGGAGGCAGTCCTTCAACGGAAGGATGGGGAGAGAAGACGACAGGGTGGGTGATAGGGATTTATGTTATGTTATTATGGGACTATGGGAGGTAATGGGTCGGGTGTGGGTGAACATATTTATTTATTTTATGTCCCTTTTATTTATGTACTTATCAGTTTCTGGTGTTGTTCTGTTTTGTGATATTGAATGTTTTTTTTTGTTGATCTTTTTCAATGCGGGATAATTATGTAGTATTTTTTTAACCTTTTGATTGTGTTTTTGTATTAAAGTTTAATAAAAATTATTTTTTTAAAAAGAAACTGGGTCACAGAAGGAGAAAGAACAGTTTGCTCTCTTATACTTGTGGTTCTTCAAGTGGTATAAGGAGGGCCAGGAATTTTCCTCCTATTAATTCGCTTACAGTAACTTATCTTAGGATGCAAGCCTGGTTTTTTAACTGTATCAGTACAACTGCTGTTTCTGAAAATAAGGGATAGTGTCCTGCTATCATTACTTTTTAACATATCAGAGAGTAAACAAAACAAAAAGGAAAAAAACATGTAGCCCCTTAAAGACTAACTGCTGTATTTTGATGTTAGCATCTGTGGATTCATGGGCCACAAGTTGGGAACCCCCCATCTTAAACCTCCCAGTTTTATACTATTTGTGCAGGACATCGTGTTTCGAACAACTTTGAAACTCATCTTGTTTTCAACTTTTTAGTGATCCAATAATGATATAAGTCAGAAAGTTACATTGTACTTACCAGTAATAACTTTCGTTCTTCAAGTATGTAGTCTGTGAATTCACACTTTTGGGTCTGCGCCTGCATGGAGCAGTTATCGGAGCTTCAAAGCTAATTGGATTAAAAGTTTTGATATTAGGACCACCCACCATACCTTAGGCACCATTTCACACTCTTTCCTCAGTTAATATTTAAGCTGTACACAGAATACTTGATCTCATCCGTGCAGCTTAAGTGGGGAGGAAGGGTGGGAAAGTGTGAATTCACAACTACATACTTGAAGAACAAAAGTTATTACTGGTAAGTACAACTTAATTTTCTTCGTGTAGTCTGTGAATCCCCACTTTTTGGAAGATTAGTAAGCTCACACTTATGTGGTAGGCGGGCAGTTGGATGAGATGAGTCCACAGACACATACACGGTCACGTCAGGAAATGCAGGATGGATCATTACAGCGTGAAGCCTGGAACTGTCTACCAAGGTCGACCCGACCCAATCTGGCATCCGCTGTGGCTCTGGTGCCCATCCGGTAGTGTTGGACAAATGTAGATGGTCTGGACCAAGTAACAGCCTTACAGATGTCCTCAAGTGGTGTACCTTCCAGAAACACAGTCCTATCCCTGCTCTGGAGCAATACAGTAGAAGACTAACTTGTGGTTAGTCTCCGACACAAAGAGGTCAATGTCCTCAGTCCCCCACTGTCTTCAAATTGACTGGTAGACCAAGTCGTCCAGTTCCCATTCGTGGGTGGTCAAGTCCATCCTGCTTAGACCATCAGCTAGAACGTTCAGTTTCCCTTGGATGTGAATGTCAATGGGAAAAAGGTGTCTTTCGAAGCACCACTCCCAGAGTTGAACTGCCAGATACAACAAGGTAATAGATTTTGTGCCCCTTTGCTTGCTTAGATAGGCTATTGCTGTCGTGTTGTCCGATCTGGACGGTTTTGCCTGACAGCATGGTTTTGAAGGATCTCAGTGCCTTTCAAATGGCAAGCAGTCTCTTCTGGAGACCAGAGGTTGTTCACCGTCAACGACCTGCAAGCAGCACCCCACCCACGGTTGCTTGCGGCCGTCAGAACCTGAAGTGTCAGTTGTGGGGAGTAGAAGTGCTTCCCCATTTGGACATTGAGAGGTGAGGTCCACCATGACAACTGACTGCAGGAAGCATAGCTTTAGTTTGGCATTTGGAACCACCATCATGGCCAAGGCTATGAGTCCTAGAAGTCTTTGAGCCTTCTTTGCTCTTATGTAGGGCCTGCGCCATAAACGTTTGATCACCTTGGTGATGTCCTGAAGGCGCTTCAGAGGAGCACAGGCTCTTGCGTGAGTCTAGTCGAGTATCGCTCCAAAGTACTTGCTGCGCTGGGATGGAATCAATCTCAACTTGTTGAAGTTGATCTGTAGACCAAGACTCTCCATCAGCTGTACTGTGTATGCAATGTCTTGCAAAGTCTTCAATTTTGTGGGCCGCCATCTTAGGAACAGAAGTTTGAGAGGGAATCTTTGAGGTCTGGACAGCTGAAGACAGAGACAAGGCCTGGGCCATCAGATGAACCTGTAGACGATTTTGCCTATTCTTTATGGCCAGACAAGTAAACTTCTTGCAGTGAACACATGTCTGGACCTGGTGTTGTTCTCCTAGGCAGATGAGGCACTCACTCTGGCCATCACTGAATGGCAATTTTTGGTTGCAGCTGGTGAAGTGCTTGAAGGTGGCTGCTGAGGCCATCAACTTGTGAACCTCTATGAAAGGAGAAGAGACCCAACCATCCATCACAAGATGGACAATCAGGGTTGTGCCGGTCCTCTCCAAAGAGAAGACCGACGAGAAAAATTGAGGTTGGGCCGCTCAGCCCACAAGAGAAGAGTGACAAAAAATTGAAGGAGTTTGCCGCTTCTCCTGTGAGGGGAAAACAGCAGAGAAAAATTAGTCACTGAAAACTGCTCCCCCACAAGGAAGCGAGGACAGATCAGGATTGGGCAATCCTGCCAAAAGACAGGATCACCCGAAATTTCTGCGGACGACGACGATTCTCAGAAGCAAGACAAAAAACTGAAGAGAGCACGGTCTCCTGCTACAGCAGCAGAAAGAAGAGAACTGAGGAAAAAGAACTGAGGAAAGGCGCCTAAGGGTGGGCAGTACAGTGGGCAGTCCGAATATCAAAACTTTTATCCAATTAGCTTTGAATCCAATTAGCTTTGAAGCTCCGGTAACAGCTCCACACAGGCGCAGACTCAAAGTGGGGATTCACAGACTACATGAAGGATAACTTTATTTCTAAATAAAGATTTACTTCTTCCTACTCACCTCAGGTTCGTAACCTTTGGAATACCTGAAATGAAATGTAAAAATCACATTTTCAGGAGCTTAAATCTAATTTAAAGTTTTTTAAAAAACCCAATAATGAACAACAAAACAAAAACAGCTGCCTCTACAGTAATCCATTAAAAATAGGATTTTGACTTGATTCAAAACATTACAAATAGAGTGGACAAAAATAATTCATCTATTGAATGAAGAAATATTTAAAGTAATGGAAGATTTTGGAGTATTACACAAGCAGTGCAAAAGTAGGCATATATGATTTGTGGGGGTCCTGGTTCTTTTTTTTTTTAAATGGAGTATGGGAGCCATTTTCAGTTTGTTCTGGGAGTGTTTTTAGTTTGAAATTTTTAGTTTGGGGGCTTTTATTGACCATTCTGGGGTCTTTTTTGACATTTTTAATTTGGGGTATTTGTACTATCTAGCATTTTTGCATGGCTTTTAATGACCATTCTGCTTTGTGTGGGGTGGGGTGGGGGGTTTTCCAGTCAGCACATGTGCTGTGCTTACCTTTTACAGTGTGTTCTGAATTGTAGGTTGGTTTCCATGTCAGTACATGTAGACAGATTTTTGGGCTTTATTCTGAGGTCTAGAACGCATTACAGTGATACCTCGGATAACGATTGCATTGAATAAGGCTAAAATTGGATAACGTCGGAGAATTTGAGGCAAACATTTGCATTGGACAACATTAAGAGAACGTTGCTTGATGCAAATGTTTGCCTCAAATTCCCCGAGGCATGGTACACTGAGGATCACAACGTCTGATCGACAGCCTGCCTCCTTGGGAGAAGGGGGTGCCTGCTCTCTTTCTCCCAAGCAGGTACACAGAGGATCAGTGTCTGATTGTCAGCCAGACTCCTTGGGAGAAGGGGGGGGGGCTGCCTGCTCTCTTTCTCCCAAGCAGACACACAGAGGATCACAACGACACTACTATAACAGAATCAATATCCCCATAAACTATCAGAACTATATTTTTGAACTGGTAAAATCCACATCAACCTCTTCAGTTTGCAAAACACAGCCTCATTAAGAGTCTTGTTGGATTGAAAAAAAGTTCACCTGCTTATGACGTTTCAGTGGCCCCTACTCATGGCTTGCAATTTTACATATACTGCAGTCCAAATGACTATTTTTGAGGGGTGTGGGGAAATAATCGGACTCTCCTCCTCTGAAAAAACCTCCAGAAGTTTTTCACATAACTGATCTACTCTAAATATCCAGCTGATGGCTATGGTGCCAACCCAAGCCTAGTCAGTATCATTCGACAATGGCTATGTGATTTTAAAATTATGCTTCCTTCAAATCATTTTTGACAGTTGACTATTTAGATAGGATTTTGGGGAAAGAAACACACAGCAAAGTTTTGAAGAGAACATGAATCAAAGTATCAACCTTGGATCATACTACTGTAATTTAAGTCTTTGTTACCTACTTTATTTTCCTCATTGCAGATGCAGCTGAAAGCACAAGATTAGGATGGGGATATGGGGGGGGGGGGGGGAGACAGAAAACAACATAATATAAAAATGAATAGCAGAGAATTTCCCTGAACCTTGTGTTAGAAACTGTTAGCAACAGCCACACATTCTACTTGGGACTATTCAGTCATATACACATGGATACTGTGCCCCTATGCCCCAGGCAGCCAGGCAAGAAGCCAGACAGCTCCATTCATGAGTTTTGTCCTCCTTCAACAGAATAAGCTCATATACTGTACAGTAATACCCCGGATAACGATTGTACCGGATAGCGCTAAAACCGCATAACGTTGCAAGATTTTTGGAAAAATATTGTACTGAATAACGTGATTTTTAGTGTTATCCGGTACAATTGTGTGTGTGTGTGTGTGGGGGGGTGTTGGATTGGGTAGAACAGCTACCCAATCCAACCCCCTCTCCAGCGCCCGCCTGCCTTTCCCCCAACGCTACTGCAGGCTTCGCTCTGCTTCCCTTCTCCGACTGCCAGCTGATTGTGGAGGCTTTTTTTTAACTGCAGGGAAAGGGAAAAGAGAGAAATGTGATTGGTTCTATAGAGAAGTAAAGGAGCTGGTAGTCTCTAGAGAACCAATCACATCTCTGTATTTCCCCCTTCCCTGTTTTTTTCAATCCAGGAAGTAAAGCAAAAACAGCGTGCTCAGTCCGACATTGCAGCTCAAGAAGATTAGGTAAGCAGAGCTGGGATGGATTCTCTGTGGCCGAGCAGGCAGTAGAGTGGCTGTGGAGAGTCCCCAAACTGCTGGGGGTGGGAGTAGGGAAAGAGGGAAGTGACAGGGAGAGCAGCTTTGGCCTCCTTTACTTCTCTATAGAACCAATCATATTTCTCTCTTTCCCCCCTTCCCTGCAGTTAAAAAAAAGCCTCCACGATCAGCTGGCAGTCAGAGAAGGGAAGGGAAGCAGAACGAAGCCTGCAGTAGCATCGGGGGAAAGGCACTTTCCCCGACCCTACTGCAGTCACATGGAGGTGGCTTTAAAGGCAGGGAGGTCTCTTTCTTTCCCTGCCTGCCTTTAAAGCGGTTTGTCCCTGAAGTCAGGGATTTTTTTTAAGCGTTGTTCGATGCATGTATCGGACAACGCTAAAAACCGGATAACGTCATGACTTGTGGAACCAAGTCACAACGTTATCCGGGGTATTACTGTATCTCCTTTCAGTTATTCTGCTCATCTTTTTAACAGCTACCTCGTGTTTCCTTGCATGTTCAGAAGGTTAATAGAAAGGGGGCCCTTAGCATAGATGTTTTTTCCCAGGAATTGCAATGGAACCTTTCTCCCTAAATTCTCTGGGTCCAGCAGCCATTAGTATCAACCTACTTTGTTTCTTTCCTTCAGAGTTCATTCTGTCTGGACATGCTGATATCAAAGACAAAAACCCTATTCACTATTACCATGCTTTACTATTTTGCTAATGGCTTCACTTGAATGAATCTTAATTATGCTATCTAAATAAGGAGTGTCAGCAACCTTGAGTTCTAATACTAAAGAAGAATTCATGGACACTTGACTCTAGATTACAGGACCCCAGTAAATGACAAAACAGATCTGCTCACCCCTGACTTGAAGAACATTTTCATGTTTCCTAATCATATTAAACAGTTATTGATTGTTTAAATACAATTTAGAAACTCCATCTCTTTAAAAAAATTACATTCAAAGCAAAAAGTTCTTACTCACGTGATGCAGTGGGTATGGTGGGTCTCACAAATTCTTCACGCTAGAAAAGCAAGAGAATTTATTCAATTGAATTCAGTTACAGGGAAATTGTTCTCTAGATGTACAGTAGAGTATGATCTTCACCCAAGTAGGAAATTAACTATCTTTTATAGCTGGAATTTCCTTCGAATATAATTTTCCGTTAGTTATGAGAATCTCAGGCTCAAAACTTTTAATCTAACAATAAGCAAGTTATTCTAGCCTGACAACAATATAACCCTTCCTCCCATCAAACTTTTATTAGTATCCCACAGATACCTTTAAAATCCTAGCTAGAAATGAATACAGTACATAATTTGATATTCCAAACACTAGGTGAGAGCCTTGGCAGGGCACGGGAGCTTGAGCAGTCTAACTAGATAATGTTGTGCTCTGTCGCATCCTTTGGGCAAGGTGAAAGTGGAGGGCACACGTCATGGTCCACCTAGCAAGCAGGTGATGTAATATCCAAATAGCTAAAAATCGCATGCAGATGGACCTGATTTCTTGGATTTATTTTGTTCCAACTTGTTATCCCGCCCCAATCGGGTAAACCCAACTCTGGGCGGCTTACAATACAGATTTAAAATACATAGCTTAAAACCATCGTTCATAAGTCAGTAAAACCAGTAGGGTAGTCCCACGTACCCCATATATATCACTTAACTATTAACAATCAAAAATGTGAATTAATACAATATTAAAAATTAAGCTAAAAAGAAATTAAACATTATCAGATTACAAAAATTTTAAAAGAACAAGGGCAGGAGTAAGGAGGCAAGAGCAGAGGGTGGCTGTCTCATCTGATCAGCCACCCAACATGAGATCCAACATTCTTTGATCCCCAAACTTGCCCTGCCAGCCAGGTTTTAAGGCCCTTCCGGAAGGGCAGGAGCTCTGTCTGTAGTCGTAGCTCAATTGGCAGGAGGTTCCACAGGGCCGGGGCAGTCACGGAGAAGGCCCTCCTCCTAGTGCTAGACAGGCATTCCAGATATGCAGAACTCACTTACAAGTCAATATGAATTATATATAGTAATTATTTTCTTCCTTTAAAAAAGGAGAAAAAGGCACAACATTTTAAAATGATTTTCTTGTGTCATCTGATACCTTTCCAGTGATTGTACCAAACAGCCAGCAGGTAAAGGGCATACTGCTGGAATCTTGAACAATGGGAAACAGCAAGAAGTGCCAGCAGATTTGGGGAAGCAGAGGACAGGTCGCACTGGGGAGTGGGTTTTTTTTTTTTTGCACCCTGGCTACTCCAAACCACACTTATAAAATGTACTACCTGTGACATGGTCAACTGCTGCTATACCAGTTGCCTGACAATTGCAAAGCAAAAGGGTGCATTTCTTCATCTTCACATCCATTTGCAATTAATTTTCATAGGTTCTTAATTGTAGAGTAAATAACATACAATATTAACCAAGTTAAAGGAATCTGTCAATGGTTGAATACTCTTATGAAACATGTACACTAGTACCTCGAATGTTATGACTTGGTTCCACAAGTCATAACGTTATCTGGCTTTTAACGTTGTCCGATGCATTGATCGCACGACGTTAAAAAAAAATCCCTTTCCAAAGAGGAAAGGGAACAGGGGGCTGATATGATTTGCTTAGCAAGCCGGGGTGTGTGTGTCTAAAAAGAAGGTAGGAAAACTTTTTCCTACCTTCTTTTCGGAACCCTCCATCTGGATTGCTAAAGGGCTTAGCAATCCAGGCGGGGGGGGGGGGTGTCTTAAGAAAGGCTTGGGACCCTTCTCCCAGCCTCTCTTAAGAAGACCCCCCCCCCCCCGAGCCTGGATAGCTAAGCCCCTTCCCAAGCCAGGCAGGAGGAGGGGTTCTGAAAAGAAGGTAGGAAAACCTTTTCCTACCTTCTTTTTAGAAACCTCTGTCTGGCTTGCTAAAGGGCTTAGCAATCCAGCCGGGGTGTGTGTGCTTCTTAAGAGAGGCTTGGGACCCTTATCCCAATTCGAATCCTGACATTTTGGCTTGCTGCACTGCCCTGGGAGGTGGGGGGGGCTTTGGAAACAGCATGGATCGAGTCCCCCTACTTGCCCGGAGCCAGCAGGGGGGTCAGAGAGCCCAAAATGGGTAAAAAATGGACTTTTTTTTTTACCCATTTCAGGCTCCCTGACCCCCCTGCCGGCTCCAGGGAGGTTGGGGGACCCGATCCAAGCTGTTTCTGGAGTTCCCCCACCTCCCCGGCCACTACAGCAAGCCAAAAGTCAGGATTCGAAGGTGGATTCCTGCCACCCTGCTGCTACGAACGACTACATTGGATAATGCTGATAGATTGTTGTCTGATTGCATCGTTATCTGATTTTAGCGTTATACGATGCAGTTGTTACGAGGTATTACTGTATTCTGACTGTGTTACATAAAAATTACTAGATCTCTAAAGAACATTTAACACTGTATTTTAATAGGATTGGTTCTCGTCTGAATTGTTGTTTTCAAAACTTCATGACAAACACAGAACACTGCTTTTCACTTTCTCCACAATTAGTAGTACTGCCAGATGAAACTCCAAACCCACCTTATACAGCTTTAAACCTTCAGTCGTCTCTAATTCTCTGGCTATCCGTCTAAGAAATATAACGTCTTTAACATCATTTGGTTTACCCTTTAACTTCTCTGGATAATGTTTTACCTGTCAAAAAAAATCCAGGAAAGATAAATGAGTAAAGAACTGTATGTAGTTTTTTTAAAAATAGTCTACTTCAAGGAGTTACTTCAAGTTAACAGAAGAAACTATGAGCAACAAGCATTTCAGAGAGAAAACTAAACAGAAAGACAGAAAATATTGTTACACTTTATAGACTAACTGCTGTATTTTAATGTTAACTTTCATGAATCAAGTCCATTTGATCCATGGAAGCTAATATTAAAGCACAGCAGTTAATCTTTAAAGTGCAATGTTTTTGTCTTTCTGTCCTGTTTACTCTCTGATATACTTGAAACACAGACTAACATGGCTACCATTTCAAAAATTTCAACTATGAATAACATTTAGATATTGTCACACTTTCTCTGCCAAAATAGCATGAACAAAATTCTGCTTTCCCTCTTCTGTGCACCAGACCTTGCCACTCTGAAGAGGTAAGCCAGTTTAAGCCTTGGAAAATGACAGTAATCCTCAAAACCATAATCAACATGCTTAAGTGTGTGAGAGACAAACAACACATTCTAAGATGTAAGGCAATGCAGGCAGCAACCAATCCCAGCCCATAACACCAATTTATCCGGCCCATGCCACCCTTGTTGCTCCCGGAAGAAGTCGGGTGAGTTTTACTTCCGTTTTTGGGAGCGACGAGGGCGGTGAGGGCCAGATGAATTGGTATCATGGGCCAGATCCAGCCCACAAACCCTGCTAAGAGCAGGGGAGCCCAAACCTTTCAGGCCATGGGCCAGTCACGTGGTTCATGGGTGCCCAAACTACCCCATGGGCCAGATCCGTCCTCCAATGCCAATTCATCCAGCCCACACCGCCCTAATCGCTCCCAGAAGCAGAAGTCAGGTGAGTTTTACTTCCATTTCTGGGAGCAACGAGGGTGGAGTGGGGTGGATGAATTGGCGTCATGGGCTGGATCTGGCACACAGGCTGTAGTTTGGACACCCATGAACCACGTGACTGGCCCATGGCCTGAAAAGTTTGGGCACCCATGCTGTTAGCTTTTAAAACTGATTCCTGTGCACATGGCTCCATATGGCCTCTCTGCATGATGGCAAATGTTGTCATCCATTTTGTGCCTGCTTCTATCCCTCTTAGCTTTTAAAAATGGAGTCAGGACATATTGAAAGAGTTCCCCCTCCCCCCATGTCTTGGTGATCTTGGAAGGTCAGTGCACTGCAGCACAGTACACAAACTAAAATTTGTTTTCTCCTGCTCACCTAGTTTTTCTGGTGTGCCATGGCATCATTGAAAAAAAAATCTGTCAGCAAAAAGAGGGAACATATCTTTTAAAACAGCACTTTATAAAGTGTTCAAGTTTTAAAATGCTGTATGGTTTTGTTCCCCTAAAGTCAGGGTGGTTTGTCATGTTTTTGCAATGTAGAATTGTGTTTTTACCTTTTTAACAAAGACTTTATAAAGTCTTAAAAAGTTTAAAAATACTGTGTGGCTTTGTTCCCCTAAAGTCAGGGTGGTCTGACATGTTTTTGTAATGTATTTACCCTTTAGACAATTAATTCTTAAAGCTTTTTAAGGTTCCAGCATGTTTCCTTGACTTTCCCTTGAAGTCTGTGTTGTTTACAATGTATCTCTATGGAGGTGACATTATTTGAGTCATCTGCATAGGATTTTAACGTTATCTGATGCATGCATCAGATAAGGCTAAAAATCAGATAATGTTAAGACTTGTGGAACCAGGTCTTAACGTTATCTGAGGTATTACTGTATGTCCATATGTGCTATGGCAGGGGTGTTCAAACTATGGCCCATGGACCAGATCTGGCCCCTGACGCCAATTTATCCAGTCCTCACTGCCCCCGTTTCTACTGGAAGAGGAAGTAAAACACGCCTGTACTGGTTTAAGCAGAGAAAATGGCAACTTAAAATCTATCTCGTCCAGTTGCAAAACAGATTGCAAGGCATGTTTTACTTCCGCTTCTGGTGGGAGGAACCACGTGACCGGCCCACTGAACCACATGACCGGCCCACGACCCAAAAACTTTAGGCACCCTATGCTATAGGGTTGCAACTCAGCACTCCTGCTGATCAGGCTTCTGAGAATTGAAGTTCAAGAACAGCTGGAGTGCTAAAGTTCGCCATCACTGCTCTTTCCATTCAGCAGAACTTCAATGTTGGGTTTTTTTGTATGTTACTTAAAACATTTTGCTAAAACAAATAACTTACAAGATATAGTTTTCTGTGTTTTTGGCCAATAAGATGAGTTAACATTGGCACAAGCTCCATATTACACTGGCATAGCTGGCACTGATAGTAAGGAGTTCTTCTCCCATTGAATCGGGTTTCAAGTACATATTCCAAACCTATAACAACAACGAAGATGGAAAGAGTAAGAAGAAAGAGGTTTCTTTGTTCAGTCAGGCTTGAACACAGGAAGAGGGGGAAAAGCCTCTCTCTCTCCCTGTAGTTTAAATACCGGGAGGAAAAAAGGCACAAGGGTTGTGTTTTTTTCTTTCCCTTCCTGCATTGAAACTACAGGGAGGAGGAAAGAGAGAGAGGTGATTGGTTCTCTAGAGAACCAATCACATCTCTCTATTTCCCCCTTCCCTGTAGTTTAAAGACAGGGAGGGAAGACTGGTAAATATAGGGAGGGAAGACTGCAGTAGCGTTGGGGGAAAGGCGCTTTCCCCGATCATACTGCAGTCGCAGCGGAGGGGGGTGGCTTTGAAGGCAGGGAGGTCTCTTTCTTTCCCTGTCTGCCTTTAAAGCGGTTTGTCCCTGAAGTCAGGTCTTTTTTTTAGCGTTGTTCGATGCATGCATCGGACAACGCTAAAAATCGAATAACGTTATGACTTGTGGAACCAAGTCATAACGTTATCCGGGGTATTACTGTATCCCCATTTCCACCCTGATAATGAAGATCGAAATTATTGAGATAGTCCCAGGAAAATTATATCACTGAGTGCATGGTTCCACAAGCTCAGTGAACGGTCTCAGGTCCTTGCCTTTAACCCTCTAACTCCCCCCCCCCCAATAACTCAGTCCACCTTCAAAAACCTATACCCCTCAGTAAAGCACACACCCACTTGGTGCCACTCCAAAGTACCGGTGGCCCACTTTCGGCTAGAGAAATGTTGTGATACGTTTCACCCACTGACTGTTTGTGCCTGCAAACCAGCCAGATCAGGTAGGACATGCAGCTCAAAGTGAATTAAAGCAGTGTTGTCAAGGCACCAGACCGCCTCCAACCTATAACAGGCATTCGCAACCTATGGCTCATGGAGCCATTTCATGTGACCCTCCGCCTTCGTTCCCACCGCCATCCAGAAGCACTGAAAATGTGCCAAAAACCAGCGTAAATGCATGTTTTCAAGCAAGATTTCACAAAAAATCCACATTTACACACAAGAGCACCTGCAGAACCACATGACCGGCCCGCTCAGCTGTCTGAGGGGAGTGATACAGCCCACACCCCAAAAAGATTGAGAAAGCCTCCTCTATAAGGACCAGCGACAACAGTTCTTGCTACAATTAAATGGGAGACTACAGGAAGTCCTGGATGAAGCGGATTATCTGGACCCGTTTCAGTCAGGATTAAATGGGCCCGCCCCCGGCGACTAATGGATCCAGAAGGATTCCAGAGGGAACTGGGGGATTGTCCTCTTGACCTGCAAAGCGATTCATCTGAGGCCCTTGTCGACGCTTGGGACAAGAAAGCGACGGCAGCCTTGGACGTAATCGCGCCACTACGGCCTCTCCGAGTCCGCGGGGATCGATCTGCCCCTTGGTTTTCAGAGGAACTAGGGGAGCTTAAACGGGCTGAGAGACGCCGAGAGCGCTGCTGGGTGAAGACTCGGAACGAGTCTGACCAAACACTGGTTAGAGCAGCTATTAAAGACTACCTAGTGGCGATGAGGGTGGTGAAGCGTCAATACTTCACCACCCTTATTGCCTCCGCAGATAATCGCCCAGCGGCCTTGTTCCGGGTGATCAGGTCCCTCCTCGGTAGAGGGGGGCCGGGCCCTGGGTGGCAGGGATCGGCTGAGGTTTTTGCTGATTATCTGGCGGAGAAAATCACTCAGATCCGCTCGAAGCTAAATCCCGGCGTGGAATGTGCAGAGCTGGGGTTGACCATAGCACAGTCTAGCCATGTTATCTGGGATCGGTTTGATCCTGTTGGCCCCGAGGAAGTGGACAGGGTTCTTGTATCCGTTCGCGCCACGACCTGTGCACTGGACCCATGCCCTGCCTGGTTAATTAAACCTTCCAAGACGGGGACAGGAGGCTGGGTCGAGGCGATTATTAATGCTTCATTAAAAGAGGGGCATTTTCCAGCACCTTTTAAACACACTTTAGTGCTTCCCCTCTTAAAGAAGCCGTCCCTCGACCCCACGGTAATTTCCAACTACCGTCCAGTGTCCAACCTACCTTTTTTAGGTAAGGTTTTGGAAAAGGCTGTGGCGCAGCAGTTACAGGAAGTCCTGGATGAAGCGGATTATCTGGACCCGTTTCAGTCAGGATTCAGGCCCGGATATGGTACTGAGACTGCACTAGTCGCATTGGTGGATGATCTCTGGAGAGAGCGGGACGGAGGGGAGCCGTCTGTCCTTGCTCTTCTCGACCTCTCAGCGGCTTTTGACACTGTCGAAAATGGCATCCTTCTGGGAAGGCTTGGGGATCCAGAGCACAGTGTTGTCCTGGTTTTCCTCATTCCTGAGGGACAGGACCCAGTCGGTGTGCCTGGAGAAGGAGAAGTCCAGCCCTAGGCCCCTGCAATACGGGGTGCCTCAGGGCTAGGTACTCTCTCCCCTCCTATTTAACATCTATATGAAGCCGCTGGGTGAGATCATCCGTTCCCACGGGGTAAGGTATCATCAATATGCAGATGATACCCAGTTATACATCTCTGCCCGTGGGGACCCAAGCGGTGCGGTGGAAGTCCTCTCCAAGTGCCTGGAGGCTGTTAAGGTCTGGATGGGGGACAACGGGCTACAGCTGAATCCCGGCAAGACTGAGTGGCTGTGGGTGAGGGGTCCTGTGTTAACACAGGAGCTGCCACCTTTGGCTCTGGATGGGGCAGTTTTGCCCCAAACAGACCCGGTGCGTAATCTGGGGGTCCTCCTGGACTCACGGCTACTGTTCGAAGAGCAGGTGGCAGCCGTGGCCAGGAGGGCTTTTGCACAACTTCGTGTAATTTGCCAGTTACGCCCACTCCTAGACCGGGACGCTCTGCTCATGGTCACACATGTGTTGGTCACCTCCAGACTTGATTATTGTAACGCGCTCTACATGGGGCTGCCCCTGATGACCATCCGACTCCAGCTGGTCCAAAATGCGGCGGCCCGGGTAGTGGTGGGGTGTGGGCGTTATGCCCGTGCTTCTCCGCTGCTCCGGGAGCTGCATTGGTTGCCAGTATGTCTCCGGGTGCAATTCAAGGTGCTGGTTATTACCTTTAAAGCCCTATATGGTAGTGGGCCAGAATACCTAAGAGACCGCGTCACCCCAAGGACATCTGTCCGTCCCACCAGGGCGGATCGGAGAGGCTCCCTTGTCGTTCCTTCGGCGAGAGAGGCGCGCCTCGCCTGCACTAGGAGGAGAGCCTTCTCCGTGTCCGCCCCGACCCTCTGGAACCTCCTGCCCACCGAACTGCGCCTTCAGACAGAGCTCCTCCCCTTCCGGAAGGGCTTAAAAACCTGGCTGGCAGGACAAGTTTGGGGACCCGGGAACGTGGGTTCCCATACCAGATGGCTTATCTAATGGATGGCCAACCCTGGATCCGAATGCGGGATTACGGGCTGTTTCTGTATGGTTTTTTAACTTTGATAAGTTTTTTAACTTTGATAAGTTTTTTAACTTTTGTGGATTTTTTTATCGATATAGATCATTTTATGTTTTATTTTTTGTAAGCCGCTCAGTCGGGTCCTCCCGATTGGGGCGGGGTAATAAATGCATTAAATAAATAAATAATAAAATAAATACAATCATATTTTATTAGTACACAGTTATTCCATTTCTGAAAAATAAAACAAAGGAACATGGTTGCTAATACCATTCCAATAAAAACATTACTATCTGCTTGCCTAGTTTAGCCTAACCTATTAACATAATGACTACACTTTGCTAGCTTTTACTCACAAGCTTCCCTGATTGCAAGTGATTCAAAAGCATGGCCAAACTCTCCCCCACCTCTCCTTCCCATATGAAAATACATTGTCCCATTCATCCCTCCTTCTGAAGGGTTTCAGCCAGTGATGGGATGTCAAAAATTCTACTACCACGCCATGACGTCACGGACGTCATGGGCGTGGCCAATGTCATGACGTCATGACGTCATGGGCGGAGCCAACGTCATGACGTCATGACGTTGTGGGCAAGGCCAAAAATAAAAAATAAATAAATAAACATGCACACAGACCCGTATATAACTTAAAGAAATAAAATAAAGAAATAAATAAAATAAAATTTAAATTAAAGTACAACCACCCACCGAAAACACAAATAAATCACCCACCCACCCTAAATATAAAAGCCTCACTTACCTTCCTTGGCACTGACGAACCTTCATGTGGCCCGGGGCCACCCGGCAAGGCACGCTGCCCCTGACTGCCACGGCCGCCACAGCCGCCTGCAGCCCCTGCCTGGCCACCGAACTCCCACGGGCACGTTGGTGCCTGCCCGCGCCGTCCGCCCACGCTGCGCCGTCCTAGGGACTTGGGCCGGACAAACCCCCATGCCCTGGGTAAGCGCGGCGGGGCTCGCCACCGCCGCATCATCTTCCGCCGGCCGCCGGCCGCTTCCTCGGGCATGGGGGTTTCTCGGGCCCAAGTCCCTAGGACGGCGCGGGCGGGCGGCGCGGCGCAGGCGGACGGCACGGGCGGCGCGGCGCAGGCGGACGGCACGGGCGGCGCGGCGCAGGCGGACGGCGCGGCCAGGCACCAACGTCCCCGTGGGAGCTCGGTGGCCGGCTAGGGGAGGTGCCCTTCTCTTAGGGCTGCCGCCGCTGCTGCCGGAGCCACTCTAAAAAGAGGCGGCTCCAGCTTCGGAAGATTTTTTTTTTTTTTAATTGGATCCATTTGGCTCCAATTGACTGCGCATGTCCAGAAACTCAATTTGACGCATGCGCAATGCGTCAGATTGAGTTTCTGGACATGCGCAGTCAATTGGAGCCATTTTATCTCTGATTTTAATTTTTTTTTTTCCTTTCGGTCAGGCGTCCGGAACCGGACGCCCCAAAAGTGGACTTCCCCTCACGGAGAACCCTCCGGGATTCATCTTACCGGTTCCAGAGATCCGTCTGGAACCGGTGACATCCCATCACTGGTTTCAGCCAATTACAGCACAGCATACAATGCCTATCAATTAGTTCAGTTTCCACAGTCTTCAGCCTGTTATGACTACGACTACAATAAGCCATCCAGCACCTGCTTTGAAGGTTGAATTCCTTCTCTGCCACTGGAATATGCAAACCACCCTACCCCCCCCCCCCAAACTATTACCTTACACTGGACAATATAGAGATTCAACCCAACCGGTCACAGTGGCCAGGAGATTAATTTGTAGGAGGCACAGGGGAATCTCTGGGGTCTTACCGTCCAAAATTTGTCCCCTCCTATTGCATTTTTAAAGGAAATACTGTAACTATTTTCAGCTTTTAAAAAGAAATATCAATCAATCTTTATTATTACAGTCCTAGACCAGTACAGAATGAGTTACATAAAATAATTGTGTCTAAAACACAGAAAGGCCTAAGCTATAATAACTAATTTCATCTAAAAATGTGACAGTCTATAATTGTAATTAGTAACTAATAAAATGTAAACAGATAATGTAGCTTAAGATGTATCTAACATTTCTAAATTAAGTCTAACTTTATCTAGAGCAAGGTATATACAACATAAGTTAGTTTTATAAACTATGGCAATACATAGAAGTAAGTAAATATCTGACTGTGGAGCTAGCAATTGGCAATTTGATTTCTGACTGTGCCTCCCAGGACAAGGAGCACCCTGTGTGACAAGTTAAAACGCCTCAGGGCACCTTTAGAAAATGAAAATGGTACTCTGTATCTAGAAAACACTGGAAAAGGAATCAATTTGACAACACATAAATATGATTATTAAATGGAGATGGGTGAATGGGTTTTGTTTTCTTCCCATTTGGAGAAGGGGGAAGTTTGACAGGGAGAAGCAAAATGTTTTCAGGAACAGAAATAAATGCTTTGGGGCTTAAAAGATACTTTTAGATGGTGACCAAAATGCATTAGGAGGGAGTCCTACACAGCCTACACGATATGCACTCATTTTAAAGTGTTGATTATAGAAATGAGTGGCTCAAGTCACTAAGATGCTGACTGGGAGGCGGAAGGTCAGCAGTTTGATTCCCGAGTACTGCAGGACGGAAGGAGCTCCCGTCTCTGTCCCAGCTCCTGCCAACCTAGCAGTTCAAAAGCAAGAAATTGCAAGTAGATAAATAGGAACCACTTCGGTGGGAAGGTAACAGCATTCCATGCACACCGGTGTCTAGTCATGCCTGCCACATGACCATGGAAACGTCTGCAGAAGCAGACAGCGCTGGCTCTTCAGCTTAGAAACAGAGATGAGCACTGACCCCTAGAGTCGGATACGACTGGCTTTCGAACAAGGGAACCCTTTACTTTACCTAATAATTAAAAAGACACTGATGAAACTGAAAAAGCATACCTATGAGAGGCTCTTCTCTATCTGGATCTTTTATGACATCTCTCAGAGATCTAATATTTTCCGTCAGTGGTGGCTTTACTGAAAGAAAATACATTAGCATTATATATCATAAACAGTTAACTACCATATTTGTCACACTCCCTCCACACAAAAATGTAGAAAAGAATACATAAAACAGCACAGCTTGTTGGGCCAATAAGTTGCTGAAACATAATGGAAATCTTGATTTTTCTTTCCATGTAGGCCTTTTCTGTTAAAAAGTTAGATGAAATAGGAATAAACTCACTAATCTAGTTTCAGTTCAACAGCAATATTTTCCCCCATTTACTTTGTAATGACTAAGGCAAGTGAGCATTTATGACAGGGGTTCTCAACTTTTTTAAGCCACTGAATGGGCTGGACTGGTGGTTTCGCCTGCCACAAACCCTGCTTTAAAATGCATCCACAGCTGTCATAAATGCAGATGCAGTTATGGCTATCGTAAACACGTCCACTTCCGCTAGCGACATGGGTAGCATGAAATGGTGCCGTGGGCCAGGGCTAACCCATAGGCTGAAAACCCCTGATCATAAGCCACCTTTTACCCCCTCCCTCCCTGTGACTTTACGTAATCTTTGACCGACCCTGACACACACACCACAAATCATGTGGTTTCTCCATTTTCCCTGATTTGAAGAGAAATGGCAGAAGCATGGCCGACCTAGAGCCTGAGGACACTTGCCACCCCACCCCTGGACTCCCACCTGGCCGGGGGTTAAAAGCCACGCCGGCTCGAGCAATGGAGGATGGTCCCGCCCAGTGCCTGAGGACTTCCACCTGGCCGGAGGATTAAAATTTGGAATCACATGACTTCCCGCCGAACCCCATGACTTTCCATGACTTTTGGTCAACCCTCCTTAAAATGTTCATGTGGTATTTGAAAGACCCCTTATAGGAACAAATTTGAAAAAAAGCAAAGTCATCTGAAGAAATTTCTGGGTCGATATCTTCAAATTTTGCTTTGAGTCCATTTAGAATGTTACATATTTTGCAAAGTGTTGAATAATCCAGATTAGATTGAACACTCTTAACAGTTTATCACTATTATTTCCAGACACTTTCCCCTTTGCTTGCTTAAATCATTCTTTTTATAATACAGTAAAACCCAACTTACGAGTTACGTAAAATTCGACTTACATTAATGATTTTGTGCTAAAACTATATCCCGATTTACGTAAATGTCCCTATTTATGTAACATAATTTCCTATGGGTTTGCTTTGCATTACGTAAATATTTCATTTTTCCTATGGGTTTGCTTCGATTTTCGTAAAAAATCATTTTCCTGTGGGTTTGCTTCGATTTACGCAAAAAAAAAAAACATTTTTCCTACGGGTTTGCTTTGAGTTACGTAAAAATTCATTTTTCCTATTGGTTTGCTTCAGGTTACGTAAAAGACCGATTTACATAAAAGCCTATGGAGCTGACTTTTTACATAAGTCCGGGCTTTACTGTATTCAATACATCACTAAGTTCCATTCCTACAATTGCAAGGTTCTTGGTTTATCCACTGAGGTTTGATCCTATACATAAGGCTTTCTCAACATTTTCAGCTCACAGGCCAGATCATGTGGTTCCGCGCAAGTTCTCACATGTATTCTTGCACATTTTCACCACGTTTTCAGTGTTTCTGCCACTTGCAGCAGCGGGAACAAGGGCAGAGGGCCACATGAAATGGCACCGTGGGCTGCAGGTTGCAAATGCCTGCCATAAATGCTAAGATTCCAGATAAGGTTTTAGAAAAGGAATCTTGCACAAGGAAGATTCACAAGTCAAATTATTTAACTATCCATTGCTAAGAAGCCTAAGTCGTGAAAGAACACATAGCTGCATCCAGCTAAGTCCCACAATGTGTCACAACAGGTTGGGAAGAGAGAGCCAAAGTAGGAGCAAATTTTAAAAACTTTTGTACTGGAAGTGAACATTTTTCCCATTTGAATTTATCTTATCTACATCAAGATAGGTGCTTCAGTTTTGTATAAAGAAGTTTAAGGTCCTTGGCTGCTTTAGTCATGTATTGAGTGGGATCTGGTACAAAAGGGAGGGTAATTCCCTTTTTATAATATTCAACCAGAGAAGTTTCAAAATTTGTCAAAGAGCATATTGATAGTGGATTTGTTTACTTTTTGTAGATTCACATGTCAGAAGAAATATTTCACCAGGCTTGTCACATTTCAGAGTGTTGGTAACAAAAAAAATGTTATATCATTCAATTACATTACAGTTATACCTCGCTTAAAGAGCATAATGCATTCCACGGGGGGGGGGGGATTGTGAACCCCGATGTATTTGTTAAGCGAGTTTTTGGTTGGTTTTATTTGTTAAGCGAAGCAAACATTCAGAGAAAATTCTGCTCTTTATGCGAGTTACTCTTTAAGCAAAACACTCTTTATGTGAGGTTTCACTGTACTTGTTTCATCTATTGAAACCCACATTTTATTATCGGCAAAAGCAGATCTTATCTTCATAGCAGGCAGAGATGTATTTTTCCCTTTCCCCCCTTAAGAGTTGATTCATTTGGAAGTTCTCCAAAAATGCCTGAAGCTACCACTACATGATTTCCTTAAGGGAATATCTGAAGTGACCATCAGTGTACAGATACCTATACAATTCTGACTGGGAATTTGAGGAACCTGCGGTTGAAAAAGCATCTCTCTCAAAAAGGAGATGTTGCCTGTTCTCAGTGAACACAAATCTTGCTTAAACAACTGTTGTACTTAGCGGTGTTCCAATGTCGTTGAATATTAAAATGCTCACATAATTTACAAAACAAAATATCACCATTGTTACTGAAAATCTGCTTCCTAAATTCTTGAACAAGACGTCATAACTGAAATCAAACTCCAGCTCTCACATGACTCCACCTCCTCAAACACACATATCTAGTAACAACACTGCTTTTACAGTGCTAAAGTAAATAAAAGACATGCAACTATAAACCTTTTGCAACTAAACTGCCATGGGAAAGTGGTAAGCAGAGCTAAAAATTAAGATGTTGATTTCTCATTTGTTCCTAACACAATAAACAAGTACAGTCAAACCTCGCATAAAGAGTGTTTCGCTTAAAGAGCAGGATTTTCTCTGAATGTTCACTTTGCTTAACAAAATAAAACCAACCAAAAACTTGGTTAACAAATAAATAGGGGTTTGCAATCCCCCCCCCACAATTGGTCATTTACAATGGTGTTTCGCTTAAAGAGCAAACTCGCTTAAAGAGCAATCCTGTGGAACACATTATGCTGTTTAAGCAAGGCACCACTGTATACATGCAACTTTTAGAAATCAAGTCATTGATTAAGTATTCTTTACTGCTATTCTTACCTGTTATTGGTTCTTCATTTAGAATTGGAACACCTAGTAGATACAATAAATACCATGTTTTCACATTATTATTCAATAGAGTACAGTATATAGCATCTGAAACAACTTTCTCTATAGATACAGTACCTTCAAATTTTCCCTCCACAAAAAACATTTTGTACCATTTTTGTCTTGTCTTCTTCTGGATACTTTACTTTGCCTGGCCTAGAAATCTTTGTCATATCTTCCAAACTTAAATTTTAAATGGCAGTAGAGTGCTTATATACTCAATAAAGGTCGCCCTTGCTTGAAAGCCCATTGTATCCAACTCTAGGGTCCAGTGCTCATTTGTTTACAGTCAATGAGCCAGCACTCTCTACATTAATAGATGTGGACTAAATAGAATTTCATTATTAACACTTCCGCTCTAAAAAATAAATTAACAGACAAGAGAGTCATTTACCTATTTTTGAATATGAAAAGTCTATTAGAATACTGATGCATTTACAACACACTAAAGGGATGTCAAAGATGATTTAATATCTAACAATATTTAACTCAAATGTCAATCAGCATTTCTGGTTTAGAAGGTGAGCTGAATGTGCCAGGTAACAAATTAAGAGACCAGTGTTTGAAGCAAAAGCCAAACACAGCTCAACAAAATATATTAGAGGAGGTATGAAAGGTATGTGGGTTGATTCCTTGACTATAGAGGTAAAGGAAGAAATAATTTTTTTACAGCATTGTAAAATCTAATGACACTAAGGAGAGACTGTCAAAGTGAACCAAGTTAGAAAGTATGCTAACAAATCAGGAACATACCAACAAATAAGGGGAAGGCAACAAAGTACCTAATATATATACAGGTAGTTGAAAGAAATAGCTGGATTATAAAAATGTAAGACTTGTAGCTTACAACACAAAATAATCACATTAGACATATCAAAGAGTAGAAATTTAGAAATCTGTCAAAAGGTACGTGACATCAAATATGAAGTTGCCTATTGGATACATTTCTGCATTATGGGGAAGGTATATATATTCTGGTACAAAAACTCTAGGATATCCAGTGTAGAGCCCTGAACAGGGTGATAGATTAGAACTAGGAGACCTGGGTTCAAACCCCTGCCTAGCCATAGACAATCATTGGAGGTGTCAAGACTGGTAAAACCACTCCTTAAATATCTCACTTACCTCAAAAGCCCTTTTAGGGTTAATGTAATTCAGTTGACTTTACAGTACATTTTTAAAAAAAAATGCTCCAGACAGGCATTTAAATTTGGTAAACTGTTGCAGATGCTTGGCACTATACTGTATATGTTATTCTTACATTACATTTGTACTTCTACTTTCAAATATTTTGCATTTAGTTTCATAATCTAGCAATAGATGTGAAGAGAAACTTTGAACATCTGCTAATCTGCAGCAACTTGACTGAACTGTGTGCTATTGAGAATTTGTATGAAGCAAATGACATGGCTATTCTAACTGCTGAATATTGGAAAAGTAAAGAGTAAATATGTAGCTTATGTATGAATACATTTTAGATTAGTTTTTAAAAAATTATATTGGTTTTAAATTTGTGTTTCATATTCAGAATAAATGAATAGTTTCATATTTCAAGATATATAATGAAGAAAATTAAGCTTGCTCTCAGAGATTTCCAGTAGCATACTGTGTACCTTCATGTAAAGCTTTATCAAGGTGAGGCTTAGAATGGGAACTAGTTATATTATCTTCCTTTCACATTAGAACAAACAAAATACAAAAAGTGTATTCTGCTGATAAAATGTGTCTCAAAAACATTAAAGCATTTTTAATCTATAAGGATAATAAACCTTCTAAATAACTCTTGTAATATCAATATTGACTCAAAACTGTCACCATGCAAAGTTAGCAGCTTAACTCTAGAACTTTACACATGTTCCACAAGCATTTTTTCAGCCATTTTACTGTTTGTTGGTTTCTAAAACCCATGACTGAAAGAAGTACTAATTAACTATTCTAGTTTTTATTTGTTCTATGCACTCCAATATCCCAGACAAAATGTTCATTGTCACCAATAAAAAAGCAGGTAAAATATTGTACATTTCACAAAGAAAAGGGCCCATAGTCCCATTGCGCCAATAACCTATTTCAAAATCCAGTTATTTCGCATAACTTGGATTCCCTAACCTAACTCTACCACCAAAAATCTCACTTCTATTCTTAAACCACAAATTTAATATTCTTGTCTTCTCTGTGACTTATACATGCATCTGCCCGCTATATAAATGCTATATAACAAAACTATCACAGGGCAAAGTCCAGAAATAGGCTTGTTTTATTTTATATGTTCATACCCTGAGTGTCCTATTGCCCAAAAGGATGATGATTTATAATAATGATGATGCTTTTTATGTTGAGATGCTGAATCAGAGCCTAGGAAATACTAGAAGTAACCAGATTAAATTTAACAGTTGGGGGGGGGGGACCTATCACAGCAACAAAACATGAAAAATGAAAAAGTTCAGCACTTACTGTTTGCCTGCAGCTGTATCTTTCTCTAAATAAAGGTGTACAAGTTTCCAAAACAAAATGAAAGGAGAATCGTTAGTGAATTAATTTTTCACTTGAGAAAGTGATACCTTGTTCATAGCTTTGGCAGATAAATTAAAATGAAGGTCAACTTTTATTGGAAAAGAAAAAAGTACCGCCTTCATGATTTTCTGCAAAAGCTAAAGATTTGAGGAAAGGTCTCTGCTTCCATGGTATAACACATGATTAACTTAAATCCTAGGACTACTCCTATATACAAGTGACAAGATGTATGGAGATATGATTTCAGGAATGGCTTACACAAAGTCCTGATTTTTGCACAGTTGCAGCTCCTACAAATCTAGAAGACAGAACCTCCCCAAAAATCAAGATTTTGGCCTTTTGCTGAAATCTCCTCAGTAATCGACTTTGGTGAGGTTTCTATAGGAAAGAGCAAGAGACATCAACAGCTGAAATATAAGATGGGAGGAGTGAAGTAGAAGTTGCAATGAAATCTTCAGACTACAGAAAGATACTAAGCACGAAAGAATACTCATTTCAACATCTTGTACTGCTGCATCCAAATATCGGTGATCCTCATGACAATCAGCCATGAAGACTGTCCTGAGAATATAATGCAGTGGCCTTTCATCTGCATTCCACATCGCAGCATGACACCTGTACCACTCTGCTCCAGTTCCGCGGGTCACTTTCTGGTCTTGTGCCCTTTTGGCACGCAAAGTCCTCATCAGCCCCAGGCCAGTATTGATGAAGCTGCTGCCCTCCATCAAGATGGATTCGAGTGGGATTTAATCCACTTGGCCACCATCACCCTTCCCTGTGGACTTTGGCACCCAAGGCTGTCCTTAGGGTTGTCAGATTAGTTAATCGCCGCCTGACACTCGGGGTTGGGTCGCTGGCAGTATGGTCTACTGTATTACCATAGCAGGATAACCTAGGAATACTCATTTCAACCTCATACACACACAAAAAATAAAAAACCAAATAGATTCATTTTATCTTATGGCACATTAATTAAAACCAGTGTTTCCCAAATGCTGGGTTTTGGACTTCAATTCCCAGAAGCCTAAGTCATTTCCCCAAAGCACTGATTAGCCAATGTACTGACTTAGGCTCCTGGGAATTGAAGTCCACTAGTGGGCTGTGTACCCCTTGTTGGGAACCACTGAATTAAAACAATCCATACAAGATTTAATGACACTTTTCAACTGTGCAAGTCTAAAGGCAAATCTTGGATATTTGTAAGATATAACCAACTAGCAACCAAAAATATTTTCCCCAGATATCGCATATGAAGACTTTTTTCAAGCAATAAGTTAACTTCTGACATAGAAAAATGCCATCAAATTCTATGACCCAACAAATGATATCAATCTCAACAGGAGCCTGCCATACATTATAAAGTCAGTTCAACTGCAACTGTGGAGTGCTGTTATGAAACATGTTCCACAAAGATATGTCTACAGTGACTTCTTAACTTGTGGTAATTCACTAAGAGTCATACTTTTTGGCTAATAGAATTCTGGACATTATCAAGCTCAATAGACTATCAAACCAGAAAACGAACAACTTTTTGCAGAAATTAAGTTTCTTTTGACAAATTCTGAAATTCAAAATGCAACACATATATGGAATTGATTTCCATAATCCACTGCTAGATTATGGAAATCAATACAGCTGTATTACATTAGTGGTGGAGGGGACTTTTGTTAATGAAAGACTTCCTCCTCCCATCCTGCAACTCCCACAGATTTTACATGAGGAAAAGGATTGTTTGCAAGTTAGAAAGGCCATGGGATAATAGGAAATCTTTCATTGCCAAAAATCTTCACCACTGGTAATGTGTATAGGTGTAGCTATGCTATGCCAACAGGTTTCTGCCACTGAAAATTACTGATGGGAAAGGTGAAACAATACTCCTACCACCTCCTAAATCTACATTGGGAGAAACAAGGCATTTAATGTTTATTTCCTATTCCATTTATTTGCTTGATCATATATTTATCTTATTTACTTGAAAGGCATTCAGAGGAATTTTTCTCCAGAAATGGAGTATATGGTTAAGAAAACACTTCATTAATCTGTTTTTCAAAGTCCATAGGTGTACTGTCTCTATGCTACAATTAAGTCATTCTCTCCTCTTTTTCCATGTAGACTTTGATGAATCGCCTAAAGGGATAAAATAACTCCAAATGAACAAATATTGCTTAACACTTTTGTCTATTTAAGATTAACCTAAAACTACATAAGATGTGTGGCACTAATTATGAGGGTAACACTAAACAGATAAGACTCAGCTTAAAACATGCAAATGCCAAAACAAGGCAACACAATCAAAAGTGTTAGGGAATAAATCACCCATGAAACTGGTTCCCCCAATGGGAACTGGTTACTGTAGTACGCTTTATGTGGAGTTATCTCTAAAGGCGATACAAAAGCTATTGAGATTGATATCATTTGCAAAGGGTGGCTTCTGTGACTAATTCTTGATTCTGATGTTATACGAAAGCTAACATCAAAATATAACAGTTAGTCTTCAAAACCCTACAATGTTTTAGTTTTGTTTATTTTTTGATATGCCTTCAATGTACAGGAATTTTTATGGGGGAAGTACTCTAGAATTCACATCAGGCAAGTTTTTTTAAAATTCCATCTAGATGAGGGTTGAGGAAACTGCACTCTATTTTGAATTCGTGTAGTGCTTTTTGCTTTGTTGCCAAAAGTATTTATGAACTTTATAAATAAAACTGGCAGATGACATATGTACTGTTGAGGTAAGAAAAAAATAATCAAGTACAGTAAAACTCCAGGTTACAGACGCCTCAGGTAATGGAAAACTGGACTTGCAGAAGGAATTTCTCAGGAAATTGCGTCCCGATTTACGGAAAAAAACTCGCGATATGGAAACACACGCACACCATTTTGATGCTTCCCAGGGTGGTGGGAGAGTGTTTGCAGCATTTCTGCTCCATTTTTGATTTTTTTTTAAAATCACCTTTTGGCTCCGGCAAATGCTCCAATTTGTTTTATCATGATTTGCCCCTTGTAGGACAGCCTTGCCTTCATCATATTTGCCTCCAGAGACAGTTCAGGTTTGATTTGATCTAGAAGTCATATGTTTCTGCAAACTCTCCTCCAACACCACATTTCAAAGAGATCAATTCTTTCTCCATCAGCTTTCTTTACTTTTTTAGCTTTCACATCCATAGATGATGACTGGAAATACAAAAGTGTAGAAGTTCTTAGCCACTAGTGAAACATCCTCATAATTGATGATCTTGTTTAATTCCTACATTGCTACCCTTCTCAATCTGTTTTCTTGACAGCTGCAGTCACCATTTAGATTGACGATTCAACTAAGAAATACAAAATCTTTCACTATTTCAAGTTCTTCATTTTCAACATTAAAGTTGTGTAATTCTCCTGTAGTCGTTATCCGTGCTTTCTTAATATTTAACTGCAATCTACTTTGGCATTTTCTTTCATTCACTAAAAGTTGTTTCAAGTCACTGGCATTTTCTGCCAATAAGATAGTGACATCAGAGTACCTTAAACCATTGATGTTTCTTCCACTAATTTTTACTCCTCCTTCATCTGGCTTTCTGTCTATGTTCTGCATACAGATTGCACAGATGACAGAATAAAATGCACCTTTCTCTGACATATTTGCATGCAGGAGATCTTTCTGACTCTCCACATTCTGTACTAATGGTAGCTTCTTGTCCACAATACAGGTTATACATCAGGATAAACAAGTGCAGAGGGAAACCCTTTTCTTTCAAGACAACCAGTTTCTCATGATCCACACGATCAAAGGCTTTTTTGTAGCCTCTGAGCACTGTCTGATCTTCTTCTGAAATTCCTTGGGGTGCTTGCAATGTGATCTCTGACCTTGAGTACCTTTTCAGAATTCAGCTTGAACAGCAGGCAATTCTCATTCCATATAAGATGCAATCCTTTGTTTCAACATTTTGAGCATTACTTTGCTTGCATAGGAAATTAAAGCAATCACCCTATAGTTACTGCGCTCCTTGGTATTGCTTTTCTTAGGGACTGGAATGTACAGTATATTAAATGTTTCAGTCTATGAGCAATATTTTGGTTTTTCCATATTAGTTAGCAAGTTCTTAAGATTTTGACAGATTCAGTCTCTGTGGCTTGAAACAGCTATGCAGTACAGTATTGGTATTCTATCAATTTGTAGTGATTTGTTTCTTCTTAGTGTTTTAAGAACTGTCTTCTCTTCTTTCTGAAACTAATCCTGTATATGGTTATACAGTAAAACGGACGCCTCATTTTACGGAAAACTGGACTTACAGAAGGAAAATCTGGAGAAACAGTGTCCCGATTTACGGGGGGAAATCAAGATATGGAAAGCTTTTTTGGAGTGATCTGACGCTTCCCAGGGTGTTTGGAACATTTCCACACAGTTTTTGAAAATTTTCATCATTTTTTGGCTCTGGCAGCAGCTCTTCTCGCATCCAGGAAGTGCTGGAAATTTCCCCAGCTCCTCATCAGATGTTAGGTGGTGATTTTTTCCTGCAATTACCAGGGCTGGCCACAAGATGTTGATGTTAAAAATGTGACAAATATTCACTGAAATTTTAAAAAATCAGCTGTGGAGCTCACTAAAATGCCAAAGAAACATTTTTTTTCTTTTCCAAACTCTTTCTAAAGGGCACTTTGGAATTTTTCACTGTCTTTTCGCCACTTTAGAGTTTTTAACAGAAAAATTATGTTTTTTTTGGCTCTTATCTAACCTCCAGAACTGATTTTTATTTTTCAATGCATTCCTATGGGAAATTGTGCTTTGGGTTACGGAAAAACCAACTTAAGGAAAAAGTCCTTGAACTGACTATTTCCGTAACCCCGGGTTTTACTGTACTGGGAAAATGTGTTTTAAAACATGAAGAATGTTGAGGTTCACAAATAAGAAAAAAAATATTGAACATGCTGGTGTCTCAAGGCTTAAACAATCCTACTATACTGCCGCTTTGTTTTCAGAATTTCCAAGTGCTGGTTCTAGCTTCGAAAAACCTTTAGTAAAAATATTACATACTCATTTATTGAGTATTTTATGAATGTATCTTCTTTGAACTACTTCTTGTCTATTGGTCTATCTAGCAGCAAGCAGCAATTAGAACCAGGCCTCTAGGGATTATGTCTTCATTTCAAAAAGTGTATCCTAAAAGAGCACCCCACGGGATAATCAATTGTTTCATGAATTTCACTTATGTTTTAGATTATTTCACTGGAATAAAATCTAAAATATCATCAAAGCCTGGGCCAGAAAGCATTTGATAGACTGATAATGAAAAGTATCAAAATGTTCCTTTATAATTCTATTTAGTTTTAACCAGCATACTACCTCTAAAGTTTATACTATAATATTTGGTGTTGCGGGCAGTTACTCGTATCCGAGCATAAATTCTTTCCTGGAAGTCCTTTTCTCAGCTGATGGATGTGTCTCTGGTGACTCCATAAACAGATCCTGGTATGGAACATGAGACCACACACAGAGTACATTGAATAGTTGGGTGTGTGTGGTTGAGTTTGACGATTCAACTACTGTACAAAAACTGCTTGTCTAGGGGGGAAAGGTGCTCTGTTGTTTTGCTGACTGTAAGCCGCCCTGAGTGGACGGCGATATAAGTCTAAATAAATAAATAAAATGTCAAAAAAGTGACATTGGAGCACCCTGGGGAAAGGTCTGAAAAGCAGAAGACAAGAATACTTCTCTGTAAAGGTAATGGTTTCCCTTGCTTGAAAGCCAGTCGTATCCGACTCTAGGGGTCAGTGCTCATCTCAGTTTCTAAGCCGAAGAGCAAGCGCTGTCTGCTTCTGCAGACATTTCCATGGTCATGTGGCAGGCATGACTAGACACCGGAGCGCATGGAACGCTGTTACTCTGTACAAGCCTTCTTATTGTCAAAAGTGTATAGATAGTTTTATCATTCATGGGCAAATCCGTTAGTATATTGGCCTGAAACTATTTGAGGTTTTATAGGTGAACTTCTGAGCAGGTACAGTCTCAAGAAGAGTTAAACCACTTCTGATTACTTAACACCCAAAATAACCTAGGAGAGGCACCATAACTAGGAATTAACCTGATGATATGTAATCATTGTTCAAAGACCAAACACCTTGCTGATCTTTAACTATATTAAAATCATTTTTTCAGTAATAAAAAACCTTAAAAGTTATAATCATTAGGCAAGAAAAAATGGCAAAAAAAGCAATATAAATTTATACTTATGAACATGTGAAAAAGCTAAGACTTTAAAACTAACTAGTTTTACATTATTAGAACTATATTATAGAACTGAAAGTGTTTTAAGGCAGTTTTTGCAAGTCCCAAGTCATATCCTCCAAAGAAGTCCAATTTATTTTGACAAAAGTATTTAACTCTGGAGGCTAGATTGCCCATATAAAAGTTAACAGCTGGATTTAATCTTTACTTTCATTCCTAACCCAGAGCACACTGCAATTAGCATCTAAATTGAACACATTACATCAATCATTCCAAATAATATATAATATTATTTGCTTTGTAGTCATTCCAAAAAGTATATCAATTTTTAAATGTTAACAAACAACTGATTACCTTTTTATGCATCGATCCAGCGAAATGTCCCTTGAGTGCCAGAGTGTTCATAAACGGAATTCTACAAATCTAAAGCAGAAATGGTTCCAGTTATAAACTTAAACACTGATTGAATTTCCTTGTAAAAACAACAGTTTAACTTTGTTATTGAGACATTTAACACTTATAAACATTTTCAGAAGTTGCTCAGGATTGTATCATCTATATATATCATCTATTCTATATCATCACGCCCTGAACTATGCACAAGGGAAGGATAGTAAATTTATTGCAAAGAAATAAAGTCTAACAACTGTGACATTAAGTAAACATTATCTAAATAAGAATAGCCCCATGCCCTTATAACTTCTCAACAGGAATAACAGTTATAATAATAGGGCAATAATGTTGCTGACAGATGATACAATTCACCATTTTCATAACCTGTTTATCACCATAATTCCAATGAATTATTTTAGGAAATTCTACTGAACTATCAAAGTCATTTTAACTTTTGTTAATAATTGTATGGCCTGATCTCTTGTGCATATATTACCTAGGCCAAGGATTCTCAATCTGCGGGCCGTGGGCCAGATGCAGCCCACAGCACCATTTCATGAGGTCCACCACAACAGGAAGTGCACACCAGGAAATGGTCGTCTGCCCCCCGAAGCTGTCTGAGGAAGCCGGCCCCTGGCTTTAAAAGGTTGAAAACTCCTGACCTAGGCAAACATTTGACACTTCAATCTGTGATTAATTAGCAGCATTATTTCTACATTTTAAACCATACACAGTATATTAACCAAAGCATTGCAATTCAAGACTAATCTTGTTATAAATGTGCAATAATTGTTACAAATGTGCAATAATTTATCTACTCAAGTCAGTGTTACAATATTAATAACAAAAAGACTACTAGGAAAGAAACTCACATTGCAGTAATATTTCTTTGGTACAGTAATATATCCTTCATCTATTGATTTGGAATCTCCTTCAGATTCTGGGTTTGGTTGTTCTTCACTTTGAGTGCTCATTTTTAATTGGGTGCCCACCACACTTGATCAAAAGGTTGTTTTAAACAGCTGTTATTACTCTTAAGCCTGTTAATAAGTTTTAAAAGAAAAAAACTTAAGCATATTCAACAATTGATACACTAATTGCAATACACATGTATTGCAATTAATTTTACAGAATTAACACAGCAGTTTTTCTCCCCCTCCCCCATCTTAAATCTTGTTGCAGAGAATAAGCTAAGACAAAGGACAGGAAAAATCCCAAGAGAGAAAACGCATACAAGAGAGACTACATTTAAATGTACATCTTAATATGATGTGGTAACATGTGTGTGTTTTGAACAGAATTATGAAGTAACTTTCCAGTAAGAGACAATAAAAGTGGAGGCTCTTCAGTAACGGAAAATATTTTCTGGCTAAAAAAGCAGAAAATGGACAAAAGAAAATAATGGGATATGAGAGGTGAAAAACAGATACAGTAAAACCTCGGATAACGCTAAAACCTGGTTCCACAAGTCTTGGTGTTATCCGATTTTTAGTGTTATCCGATGCATGTTAAAATCCTATGGGATCCATAGAGATACATTGTAACCACACAGGCTTTAGCGGTTGTTATCTGATGCATCCCATAGGATCTTAATGTTATCCAATGCAATTCTTCCCCCCAGATTGCTTAATGTTATGCTATTTTAGTGTTATTCGATACTAATGTTATCTGAGGTATTACTGTACAAGTAAAACCTCAGATAACGCTAAACCCTGGTTCCACAAGTCTTGGTGTTATCCGATTTTTAGTGTTATCCGATGCATGTTAAAATCCTATGGGATCCATAGAGATACATTGTAACCACACAGGCTTTAGCGGTTGTTATCTGATGCATCCCATAGGATCTTAATGTTATCCGATGCAATTCTTCCCCCCAGATTGCTTAATGTTATGCGATATTAGTGTTATTTGATGCTAATGTTATCCGAGGTATTACTGTACAGCCAAAGCCAAACCAAGAGGCAATTTCTAGGTCAGAGAGAAGAACCATCTTGGATTTAGCAAAGGGTATACTGTACTTTATTCTGTCACATGGGGTGTAAAAAGGAGCATTCCAATGCTCACCTGGATGTAAGCAGGAACCAAAGGACAACTAAATGGCAGGTAAAACAGGATCCCACAGTAGGCTTTTCATTTAAGCAAGGCATCTTTTTAGAGCCAAGGTTTAAGTCTTAGAAACATTGAGGAGCCAGAGGCGAATAAGCCTTGAGCATGCGCAGAGTCTCAAAATGTAACTAAGAGGAACGAATCCTTTTTCCCCCCTCCACATATTTTCGCCAGAATTTCTCGCCCCAAGAGAAAACAAAACATCCCCTTGAGCAACTACTACGCAGGCTCTGTGCCTCGTGAATGACAACTACTTCGGGACTACTTTCCCTCCTGGGTTTCAAATTTCCTTTAAAGCTTCCAGGGGGACTGTAAGTTAAAGGTCACCCTTGCTCGAAAGCCAGTCGTATCCGACTCTAGAGTTCAGTGCTCATCTCTGTTTCATAGCCGAAGAGCCAGCGCTGTCTGCTTCTGCAGACGTTTCCGGGGTCATGTGGCAGGCATGACTAGACAACCGGAACGCCATTTACCTTCCCACCGAAGTGGCCCCCTATTTATCTACAGTAAAACCTCATATAACACTAAAACCTGGTTCCACAAGTCTTGGTGTTATATGATTTTTAGTGTTATCTGATGCATGTTAAAATCCTATGGGATCCATAGAGATACATTGTAACCACACAGGCTTTAGCGGTTGTTATCTGAAGCACCCCATAGGAGCTTAATGTTATCTGATGCAATTCTTCCCCCCAGATTCCTTAATGTTATGCGATTTTAGTGTTATTCGATACTAATGTTATATGAGGTATTACTGGTACTTGCAATTTCTTGCTTTCGAACTGCTAGGCTGACAGGCGCTGGGTCAGAGACGGGAGCTCATTCCGTCCTCCAGTTTCGGGTCTCGAACTGCTGACCTCCCCCCGCCTCTCAGTCGGCGTCTTAGCCACTGCAGTCCCTCCCAGGAGGAATGAGAAGAACTTAAATGTTTTCTACTTGCCTTCGCCTGGGAAGAGACAAAGACCGAAAGCCCGGTATGTTGACGAGTCAACGTCACCTGCCTGGCTCAGCCACGAACAAAATGTCGCCCACTCAGCCTCGCCTGCAACGAACATCCGGGACACTGCCGTAATAGTACCAGGCCTGCCAGCTCATCCCGCAGATGGCTCGACCAATCAGGTGACTGATAGGAACAGCGAGCTGACCAATGAGGGAGGAAGAGAGAAACGACGCCAACGACGAGCTTTTCGCCAGGCGCGGAAGGGAGGAAGTGGCGCACTTAATCCAATAGTCGGGCAGGGCCGGGAAAATGGGCGCGGACAGTGACGTATATATCACTGCGATCTATTATATTTGTTGTTGTTCAGTCGTACAGTCGATTCCGACACTCTGCGACCCCGTAGACCAGGGGTCTGCAAACTTGGCTCTCCAGGTGTTCTTGGACTTCAATTCCCAGAAGCCCAAGTCAGCACTCCTGCTGATCAAGGCTTCTGGGAACTGAAGTCCAAGAACAGCTGGAGAGCCAAGTTTGCTGACCACTGCCATAGACCACCGTCCGCCAGGCACTCCTGTCCTCCACCATCCCCCTCAACTCGCTCAGCTTTGTGCCCATTGTCTCTACAATACCATCTAGCCATCTCATCTTGGGCCGTCCCCTTCTTCTTTTGCCCTCGACCCTTCCAAGCATCAAGACTTTCTCAAGTGAATCCTCTCTTTTCGTTTGATGTCCAAAGTACTTTAGCCTCATCTTTATTATTTGACCACCTAAGGAGCAGTCAGGGTTGATTTCTTCAAAGATCGACCTATTTGTTCTCCTTGCTGTCCAGGGGACTCTCAAAACTCTCCTCCAACACCACATCTCAAAGGCGTCTATTTTTCTGCCCTTAGCTTTCCTAATGGTCCAGCTCTCACAACCATACATTGCCACAGGGAATACCATTGCTTTGACTATGTGAATCTTTGTTTGCAATGTGATGTCTCTGTGATGGTTGTGAGGAGAACAGTGAGGGTGTCTGATTGATTGCATGCAAATTGGCTAGTGAGGAGAGACCCCTCTTGGTATAAAAAGGAACATCGTTGGAGGGTTTTGGCAGTTCTATGGGAAGAATGAGGGAACACAGTTCAGAGATGGTTCTGTGGTAAAAGGAGGACTGAGGAAAAGAGGTCTGAGAGAGTTCTGTGATAAAAAGAGAAGTCTAAGAGTTCAGAGTTTTTCTGAGGAAAAAAAAGTTCTGAGGGTTCTGAGGTGAAGAGAGCTCTGAGGAAAATATAGTTTTGAGGGAACAGTTCTGAGGTAAAAGATTACAGAATCTTTAAGAAGAAGAAGAAGGGAATCTTGACAGAACTAAAGGACTACTTAAATATGTTTTCCCTGTTGGAATTACTCTACTTTTTTTTATATGTTATGATACAATAAATCAACGTTGTTGTTGTTTTTAAAAAAAGTCTCTTTTTTTGGTAAGAGTTAAAGTGCATACATGTCTCTGAATATGCTACCTATTAAAACTCCTGACAGAAGAGAAGCAGCTAAGGGCTGCATTGCCGGCCAGCTCCCCCTCTGGGAGCTTTGGTTAGGAGAGCCAGAGCATAGGGGGCCGGCTGGTTTCGTGACAGTCTCTACTTTTCACTATGTTCCCCAGGTTTCTCATCGCTTGCCTCCCAAGAATCAGTCGCCTTTTTATTTCATGGCTGCAATAGCAAACACTCTCTTCCAGCAACACAAGAGGAGACTTTACACATGGACATCACCAGATGGCCAACATCGAAACCAGATTGATTACATACTCTGCAGTCAAAGATGGAGAACTTCTATACAGTCAGCAAAAACAAGACCAGGAGCAGATTGTGGCTCAGATCACAACCTACTGATTGCAAAATTCAGGCTTAGACTAAAGAAAATAGGAAAAACAATTAGGCCAGAAAGATATGACCTAGAAAACATTCCTTGGGAATACACAGTGGAGGTGTGGAACAGATTTAATGCCCTGGACCAGATAGACAGAGTGCCAGAAGAACTATGGACAGAGATGCGGGACATCATGCAGGAGGCAGCAAGGAAAACCATACCAAAAGAAAAGAAGCGTAAGAAAGCTAAGTGGTTGTCCGATGAGGCTCTTAAAATAGCAGAGGACAGAAGGAATGCAAAATGCCAAGGAGAAAAGGAAAAATACACTCACTTGAACACAGAATTTCAAAGAAAAGCAAGGAGAGATAAGGAAACCTACCTGAACGAACAGTGCAAAGAAATAGAGGAAAACAATATCAGGGGTAGGACTAGAGATCTTTTCAAAAAAATTGGGGAACTCAAGGGAACATTTAAAGCAAAAATGACCATGATAAAAGACAAAGACGGCAAGGAGTTAGCAGATGCAGAAGAGATTAAAAAAAGATGGAAAGAGTACACAGAGGAACTGTACAAAAAGGACCTCAACACCCCTGATAACCACAATGATGAGAACATTGAACATGAGCCAGACATTCTAGAGAGTGAAGTCAGAAAGGCCTTAAAAAACACTGCAAACAACAAAGCCAGTGGAGTTGATGGTATCCAAGTTGAACTTTTCAAAGCACTACAAGATGATGGAATCAAATTATTGCATTCTATATGCCAGCTGATTTGGAAAACAAAACAATGGCCACAGGATTGGAAAAGATCTGTATACGTTCCACTCCCCAAAAAGGGTAATGCCAAAGAATGTTCAAATTATCGAACAATTGCGCTCATCCCTCACGCTAGCAAGGTGATGCTCAAGATAATACAGGATAGACTGCAACAGTATGTGGAGAGAGAATTACCAGAAGTGCAGGCGGGTTTCAGAAGAGGCAGGGGGACTAGAGACCACATCGCCAACATCAGATGGATCATGGAAAAAACAAAGGAATATCAGAAACAAGTCTACTTCTGTTTCATTGATTACACTAAGGCTTTTGACTGTGTCGACCATAACAAAATGTGGCAAGTAATTAAAGAGATGGGAATACCGGAACACCTTATAGGCCTCATGAGAAATCTGTACATGAATCAAGAGGCAACAGTTAGGACAGAAAATGGAATGACGGAGTGGTTTGGAATAGGAAAAGGAGTAAGACAAGGCTGCATTTTGTCACCCTGCTTATTCAACTTATACACAGAACACATAATGCGCAATGCAGGGATGGAGGAATCACAATTTGGGATCAAAATTGCTGGAAGAAACATCAACAATTTGAGATATGCAGATGATACCACCCTAATGGCTGAAAGTGAGGAGGACCTAAAGAAGCTCCTGATTAGGTTGAAAGAAGAAAGTGAAAAATCTGGCTTGAGACTCAATATCAAGAAAACCAAGATAATGGCAACAGGCCCTATCAGTCCGTGGAAAATAGATGGGGAAGAAGTAGAAGCAGTGACAGATTTTACTTTCTTAGGATCTAAGCTCACTGCAGATGGGGATTGCAGCCATGAAATAAAAAGGCGACTGATTCTTGGGAGGCAAGCAATGAGAAACCTGGGGAACATAGTGAAAAGTAGAGACATCACATTGAAAACAAAAATTCGCGTGGTCAAAGCAATGGTATTCCCTGTGGCAATGTATGGTTGTGAGAGCTGGACCATTAGGAAAGCTGATCGCAGAAGAATAGACGCCTTTGAGATGTGGTGTTGGAGGAGAGTTTTGAGAGTCCCCTGGACAGCAAGGAGAACAAATAGGTCAATCTTAGAGGAAATCAAACCTGACGGCTCATTGGAGGGTCAAATAGTAAAGATGAAGCTAAGGTACTTTGGACATCAAATGAGAAGAGAGGATTCACTTGAGAAAGCCTTGATGCTTGGAAGGGTCGAGGGCAGAAGAAGAAGGGGACGGCCCAAGATGAGATGGCTGGATGGTGTTGTAGAGGCAATGGGCGCGGAGCTGGGCGAGTTGAGGGGGATGGTGGAAGACAGGAGTGCCTGGCAGACGGCGGTCCATGGGGTCGCAGAGGGTCGGAATCGACTGTGCGACTGAACAACAACAATCACCATCTGCAGTGAGCTTAGATCCTAAGAAAGTAAAATCTGTCACTGCTTCTACTTCTTCCCCATCTATTTTCCAGGGAATGATAGGGCCTGTTGCCATTATCTTGGTTTTCTTGATATTGAGTCTCAAGCCAGCTTTTTCACTTTCTTCTTTCAACCTAATCAGGAGCTTCTTTAGGTCCTCCTCACTTTTTGCCATTAGGGTGGTATCATCTGCATATCTCAAATTGTTGATGTTTCTCCCAGCAATTTTGATCCCAAATTGTGATTCCTCCATCCCTGCATTGCGCATTATGTGTTCTGTGTATAAGTTGAATAAGCAGGGTGATGAAGGAGTAAGACAAGGCTGCTATACCCGTTTGGTAGAAGAGGCTCCCGCTGGCGCGCCTTAACGTTATCCGGGGTATTAGTGTATACAGATGCAAACTTGGAAATTATATTCTAAGCCAGGGCCACTCACATGGTTCAGGGAGCCAGTCATTAAGGCCCAGGGCCGGATGCGGCCACTGACACCAATTCATCTAGCCCACGAACCCCTCGTTGCTCCTGGAAGCATAAGTAAAACGTGCCCATATGGGTGTGTTTTACTTCCGCTTCCAGGAGCAATGAGGGCTTTGTGGGCCGGATGAATTGGTGTCAGGGGCCACATCTGGCATCAGGGGCTGCATCTGGACCCCGGGCTGTAGTTTGGGCACCCCTGTTCTAAGCAGATTTAAAATTAACTTCATTTGGGTAGGGGAGATTTTGGATTGGTTGTAGAGAAGAGCAGGATTTACCAGGTTTCATCCAGTGGTGGGCATCAGCAGGTTTGCACCAGTTCGCCAGAACCAGTAGCAGAAATTCTGGCTGGCCCCGCCCATCCAAGTTTTGAAATAAAGTAGCCCTAATTTGGGTGCAACGCAGGGCTTTCCCACTGCCCACACTAACCATATCATGCCCACAGTGTGGTAGGAAAAAAAATTGGAGCCCACCACTGGTTTCATCCCTAACTATAATAATTCATTTTCGTGTCAGATATTACACTGGGTTGAAAGGATTTTTGCAGGGGCAGCCCAAATAAGGCTCCTTTCATGTCCCCATCATGCAGCTCTCGAGAATCAAACCCGTCTTTCCAGTCTCCAAGCCTAGTGCCTTAACCACTACGCCAACTACAATGCCTTTGCCACATGTTGAAGAATTACCTCTGCTGAAATTTGGTGAGAGGTTGAGGAATAGAAATCTACTATGCTGGAGCTCAGATTTTAGAGCTGTTATTGCTAATTCTTCAGTACTAATTAAAACCTTCCTGGGATTGGCACAGAAATGATTCTGCAGGAAGGTGCCCCAGCACTAATCATTTCACCTGAAACAAAATAAACTGTCAGATAAACAACCCAAGACAGTAACACATGTAAAAACACTAACAGTGCCAAAAATAAGCACACAAATACATAAAGAGAGAAAATACGCTTGCTTTGCAGAACAAATGATTACCAGACATGGGTGACTGCTGACTCTGCTGCTTAGATCTCAGTATACATTAACAATGTGAAAGTCCATTGGTGGGATGTCAAAACTTTTACTACCCCATTGTGACATCATCACAGTGTCAGCGGAGCTAACGTCATGATGTCGTGGGTGGGACCAAACAAAATAATAATTATTATAATAAAAATAAGCACACACACAAACACACCCCTCAACCCACCCACCCACAACACAAACCCGTAAATAAATAACTAAAATAAATAAATAAAATAAAAATTACATTAAAATATAACCACCCACCCAAACAACCCCAAACATAAATAAACCCACCCACCCCAAACACAAACCCGTCACTTACCTGTTAGTATAAGTGCCTGGGCAGCACCATGTTGCAAGATGAATATGGTCATCGTACCAGTTGTCTAGGATAATATGCCTTAATGTAATGTAAAACAGCTGTACCTCCTTAAGGGTTCTCCAATTGGAACAGCAATTGGAATAGCACAGGTGTAGCTTATTGATGAGGTAACTCCAAGACTTTGCTTTAAAATCCCAAGCCAGGCCGCCAGGCCTTTTTAGGCACTGTGGTAGTACGTCAATATAGGTAAAGGTATTAAGTACACATTAAAATACACACAGACACCCCACATCCAAAGGTGAGTCACTTACCCTGGGGAGCAGGCTATAGGGAGCTTCAGGCTAGCAGCTTCTCTTTCTCCTCCCCGCTTGGGAGGACAGCAAGGAGGCCGTACATACGCTCCAAGCACTGTAGGCATGCATGCACATCAAGTGCTTGGCGCGCATGCGCAGTGGGGGAACCAGTGAAAAGGTAAGCCCCAAAGGTGGTTCCCCCCAAAAGCTGCTACCGGTTCTATGGGACACTGGGAAAAGTTACTACCAGTTCTAGTGAACTGGTGCGAACCTGTTACATCCCATCACTGTGAAAGTCCCTGAAAGCAACCAAATCAGAAGACGATTGAAGTTCAGTGTCTTGCTATTGACAAGATGGTTCTATTGGATCCAAAGTAATTATGTGCCAGTAAAGAAAAAAGGCTCCACATTTTATTAAAAGTGCAAGGGGAAAAGGAAGGCATGAGAAAATAAGTAGTATAAAAAGGATAAAAGACTACCAGTAGTTCCAATGGAAAAAGATAAGAGCAAAGCAAAAATGCAACTTGTAGCCCTTCTGCCATGGGGAGTGAAAAGAATGAAAGGGTTGTTCCAGTTATTCCCACATTTCCTGAGGCATGCACAAAATTAACTATAATTTGTACTGGTTATGATTAATGATAAAAAAAAATCTACTCCTTTTATAAGTAGTCACCCTGAGAACATCACGTTACCCTGAGAACATTTGTCCGTCCCATCAGCTAGAGAGGGGCACCTCTCTAGCACTAGAAGGAGAGCCTTTTCTGTGTCCACTCCAGCTCTATGTAGGTGTGTTTAAATGTGTTTTGTGTTTTTTAATTTTGTGAGCCACCCTGAGTTTTTGGATGAGGGCAGGATATAAATGTGATAAATAAATAAATAAATAAATAAAATTTAAGGAAACTAGCACCAACCCCTTGCCTACAATCTCCACCTTGCCTACCCACTGTAATGGGGAATACAAAAATGTGAATGACCTTGATCACCAATGACACTTCATTAAAATTGATTCCCCCCCCCCCTCTGCTGCCCTTCTGAGTCTAGTCCTCTTGTTCTCTTGGCTGTAGTCTCCCTTTGAATTGGTGATGTAACTAATACAGTATATGCACCTTCTTTCAATATTTCAACTTCTTCATTGTCAATGTTAAAAGTGCATAGTTCTTCTATACCCTGGATACCTAGGAGTTGTTGTTCAGCGAAGAGTCCGTGTATTGGTAGACATCTCCACTTCCTTGATTACCTTCTGCACATGCAAATGGACTTGACAAATCAAGTTCACTTGTTTTTTTTGGGGTTTTTTTAGCCATTTGGATATCTTCTCACCCAGCGGGTAGACAGGCCATGATGTGTACCCTCCACTTTCACCTTGCCCAAGGGATCTGATGGAGGACACTTTCTACTATAGTCATGTTATTTTGAGTATGGATTGAATTAGATAGGGGGACAAAATGCTCCTCTGAAAGAAAGGGGGACATTAGTGGAAGAAATATCAATATTTTAAGATTTTCATATAACATCATCATAGAGACAGGAAGCAGCCATGATGTGAAATGACTATTAGCAAAAGTGAGAAAAGAAAGTGCCCAAACAGGACTGTAATTGGACTTCTTTTTCCAGCTTGGAGAGGGCGTTGTGGGTCTGATGGAATGGCTTCGGGGGTCGTGTCCGCCCCGTGGGCTGTAGTTTGGGTATGCTTGCTCTAGTAGTCTAAAAGGTTCACAGTCACTGGTTTAGAGACTATAGTAACTTCTTTTCCCTTCATTCAGATGCTTTGTATCTTTGGCAACCTCCTTTAATACATGTTTTCTGTCTCTAGTCATACAATTTGGTGCCTTCCTACTTAAGATGTGATAGTTTTGTCTCCTCAGAGACAAATCCTTTCAGAAGTATCATGGCTGCACAAACATGTTTATAAATTAAACCTGTGCTTATATTGGGATGATTAATTACAAAGGAAGGAAGAAAGACCTAAATTTTATTCTGTAGTAGCAGTTTGAAAATGCATCAAACTGAGCTAAAGCAGAGTAAATTGACATATTATCACATATTATCACTAATGTGGACCTGGCCAAACTTCATACCAAAGTAAAACATATATTTTCATAAAATACAGTAAAAACCCAATTTATGTAAAAAGTCCATTCCATAGCTTCTTACGTAAATAGGAGTTTTACGTAAATCAATTCATCTCCATAGGGATGCATTGAAATATTTTTTTAAAAGGCTTGAAATTGGTTTTCAATTAATCCCTATGGCAGTGGTGGTGAACCTATGGCATGCGTGCCAGAGCTGGCACTCTGAGCCCTCTCTGTGGGCACCCCAGCACAATTTGCTCTGCCCAGCAGCCCAATGGGTGCACTTCCTCCCTCCCCCAGAACAGAGTTCACCCCACCCCTCTGCCCAGTAGCGCAATAGAACTTCCTCCTCACAGCACATAATTTGTTCTTCCCAGCAGCCCAATGACAGTGTTTCCTTCCTCCCCTGTTGCTGTGTTGGCACTTTGAAATAAATGAGTTTTGGGTTCCAGTTTGGGCACTCGATCTCTAAAAGATTCGCCATCACTGCCCTATGGAGAACCACCTTCGGGGCTTACCTTTTCACTGGTTCCCCCACTGCGGATGCGCGCCAAGCACTTGGTGTGCATGAACGCCTACAGTGCTTGGCGTATATGCACGGCCTCCTTGCTGTCCTCCCAAGTGGGGAGGTTGGGGTTTTTAAGCAAAATCTTGGAGTTACCTCATCAATAAGCTACATCTGTGTTGTTCCAATTGCTGTTCCAATTGGAGAACCCTTAAGGAGGTACAGCTGTTTTACATTTACATTAAGGCATATTATCCTAGAGAACTGGTTAGGCAAAGACTTAGTACCTAACTTCTTTAACTGTTGAAAAGTTGAAAGGTGCCAAAATGAAGCCATCTTGTGGCGAGTTCATTCTGTAGTTCCTTCCATCTGACCTAGTGTGAGAAAGATTAGCCAGAATAAGCTTTAAGCTCAGGTTTAAACGCTCTGTTTGATTTGTGTTTGGGGTGTGTGGGGAGTGTATTTTAATGTATTTTTAATTTTATTTATTTATTTTATTTACGGATTTGTGTTGTGGGTGGGTGGAGAGTTGTGTGTGTGTGCTTATTTTTATTTTATTTATTATTTATTATTATTATTTTTCTTTGACCCTGCCCATGACGTCATGACGTTAGCTCCGCCCACACTACGATGATGTCAGGGTGGGGTAGTAAAAAAAAATTGACATCCCACCATTGCGCGCGCACACACGCGCACGCGCACGCGCACACTTTTTTGGTGTTCTCTGACAAACAGCTGAGCACTCATCTAGTTCCTGTAGAAGCAGCGGGGGCTCTGGGAAATGGAGCAAAAGTGCCTCCGCTGCAGCCTCCATCATGGCTGCCACCATCAAGTGATTTTTTGAGACTTTTGGTGGTGGGGGCGGGTGGCACGGAGTGGAATTTGTAATTATAAGATAGCTGTGGCGGCATCTTAGAATTAGAAGACAGTGAAACTCCTTATGCAAGTTGATTCCCCCCCCCCCCATAAATTGGGACGCCGATTTGTGCAAAAAAACCTTATGTAAGTCAATTTATATGTAAGTAGAGGCATATGTAAATCAGAGTTTTACTGTAATACAAAATGCCTCACATGTCACACAGAGGCTTTTTTCCTATTCTATACAAAATTTCTTCCATATCTGTCAAGATTGCACTGTACACAGAAATAAATCAAAAATAGGAAAAAAAACAATATTGCAAAATCCACAGTTCAATTTACATAAAGAATTTTATTTACAAATGCTAAATTTTACATTTTCAGATAGTAGCAGAGTATAAAATGAAGAAATATTTTTACGTTTCGTTAAGAGTGAGAATCCTTTATGGAAACTCACCTGATAGTGCAATTGTTTCAGTAGCTGGATAACAATGCAGCAACTTCTAAGTTGATTACCTTTTTTCTTCCCCAGAAAACAATAAAATAAGTAATAATTTTGTTAAATAATGTATTCTAACTACATTTTAAGCAGTAAATTTTAAATATTTTACCTCACGTTTTACTGTGCTGGTCATAGACTGTAACAAAGTGGTAATATAAGTGATGATATAAGTCAATTTATTCTGCTTCAGCTCAATTTGATGCATTTTCAAACTGCTACTACAGAATAAAATTTATACACTATATTATGCTTAGTAATATTGTGCATATTATCCTAATATAGTTCTGTAGTTTTTCTTAGTTAAATACTACTAAATTGACGGAAAGGGGATACTATAGATCATGTTAACAATTCTGCATATGTAGAACAATTGACTTTAAGACTGAAAATCAAATATGTTTGACTAATAAACAAAATCGATTCTCCCTCCACTCCAGAATTTTTTATTTATATTAATTCTGCTGGATTACTTATAACAGGAGTTCTCAACCTTTATAAGCTGGGGGCCGGATCATGGTCCCTTAGACAGCTTTGGGGGCCGGATTACCATTTTGCCTTTCCTCCATCACATGACACTTCCTGGAGTGGTGGAGGCGATGGGGCGCCACATGAAATTGTGCCGTGTGCCGCATCTGGCCCACAGGTCGCAGGTTGAGAATCTCTGACTTACAATGTAGACTCTTGATCAACCCGATGGTATATTTAGACTGTAAAAATTACTAATGTAAAATATTAGTATACCTGTCAACATGTAATTATTCTACTTAAAATAGTATTACTGCTTTTTAAACTTGGTAGTAAAAATGTTATTATGCTGATGAATTGCTTATATTTCCCATGTTTAAGAATATGAAAGTTATTACAGTACCTGGGGTATCTGTAAATGACTACTTTATTTAGCGAGTCACCAGATTATGTATAGACAAAGGCTAATATTTGATTTTTAAAAGCTCCAGTACACATTGACTTGATTAAACATACATTCGCTGCTGCAGGGTTGTTGTTGTTATGAATTTGAATTACAAAGCTGTATTCTCATATAAAATGTGACTACAATGGGAAATATTAGAATATGAAAACACAATACTGCAGTTGTTTTGCAGTTCACTGCTAGGCTCCATTCTTCTTCCCACAACAACATACAACCTGGCCTTACAATCTTGTTAGCAACCTAATATAGCAACTCACACTTGTTAGAAAATATAGCAACTCACAAGAGCAGGACTGCACTAGCCATTTCTAACAATCAGCACCACATAAGGCTTTCCTGATCAACATGAGCCGAGGGTAGTAGGTCACAGATGTTTAAACCTTGAAAACAAGGAATAGGGAAATATTGAGGATTTTGAAAATCTTTTGTCAGTTTAGAATCTGATCAGTCTAACCTTGTTTTGTGACATATGCATGAACATCTTGCGCTTAACCAATTTAAATTTGTAAATATTTTGATACACTCTGCAGTTCAATGATGACAAAGATGATGACAATAATTTAACGTGGCTAAATTAATTGACCTGAAACTAAGTGTCAACATCTTCATATAGGGAGGCAAGCTATTGCTGTTCTTCAGACCTTTGCAAAGTTGTAGTTTTTTACCTGACCTCTCTTGACCCCACGCAGACTACTGTCCCATCAGTTCCCCACAATCTTCACAGAGATCTACATTCCACTGGGTTTAAAGACTCTGTTTCATAACACCTTCTTTCTCTTTGTTCCTCCTCTTTTTCCTGCTAAAAGATGCATAATGGAAATGTGCCCCTGAACTCATATAAGGCCTTTTTTACCATTCTGTTTGCATTTAATTCATTTATACAGGTATTTCATTCTTTAAACAGCACAGTACTAAACTATTTGGTATAACTACAATTGGCCATGAGTAATTAACTGCTTGTTTTGTCCAAATTCTTTCCTATTAAACAAAATATTTTAATTGCCCTTGAATTTCAGAAGCAATTACTGTATCTGCAAATTATAGACCATAGTTACATAACTATTAAGGACACTTTTAGAGATCATGTTTTGTGAGTGATTGTCACTTTGAATTATCAATATCCATCTCCCTGAATCCATCTGATATGTGTTTTCATGTCAGAAATTACTCTGAGTTGAAAGGATTTTTGCAGGGGATGCCTGAATGAGGCTCCTTTCATGCCCCCCATCGTGTAGCTCTCGAGAATCGAACCCCATCCTTTTGCTCTTCAAACACAGTGGTTTTACATACTGAGCCGCCAGGGAGCTGCAATCCATGTGATAAATAGGGCCAAGAACTGCTAAACCAGAATTATATCAAAACAACCAGAGACTCAAATCCATATAACAGGAAATCCCTTATTGATGAGGTATGTCCTGTTTGGGTTCCATCTCTAAACTACTCATGCTGATATGAATATTGGAAGCACTCTAACACATTACACAGTTTGCTGCTGCATTATCTTATGAGGATGAAAAGTTGCTAATGGAATTTCACGGAGAGAAATCTGTGCTCCATTCTGACCAATAACAGGATCAGGTGGAGGATCCAAAGGTTCATCTTTCACCGTTTGAACAAACCTAGGAATTTTACATTCAATATGTGTCTTCAGGATCTGACTGTTCACCTCCCTATCATCTATCAAATTAGCATTGTAAAACTGATTGCAATAATAGGAGGGTGGGACGCTCTCTGTAGTTTCTATACGTATGGACTTTTGAGGGGTCGGTGCAGTTGTTTCCTTATTATGTACCACTATGCCACCTCCATTTCTACTGATGCTATTGGTATGATGCATTATCCTGTTTTGCCAGTTATATGGTGAATAGACACAATGCTTCAGAGGTTGCCAAGGAGAGAGTTGCTCACTGAGGTCCAGTTCTGTTTTAAGGTGGAATCTGGAAGGAAATTGGGTTGGCTGTTTTTTCATTGTACAGTTTTCATCCATCCAAACCTGATTTTGTGAAATGGCGAAACTACTAGCTATGTTTTCACAATCTGAATCATATTCCGTTTTGATCAGCATGTTTTGAGTGTTTTGCGTTCCTGGGGATACTGATGGGCACTGTGATTTCATGTATTCTCCTGAGTAACTATCTAATGTAAATTGCTGCAAGTTTGGATGAGGATAGCAGTTTTCTATGCCACCCCAGGGGGGAGAACACGTTGTTGACAAACTAAACAGCTGCTGTTCTTTGTTGTAGTAATGTCTTAAAGGTTTATTTGAGCATATGTTCTCGTTATGCTGACTTCTAGAACAAGAACTTGGAGGATTCTTTGAAGTCCAGATGCCATGCCCATTATTATTGTACTGGACACCGAGTAGAGAGACAGCAGGATTAACAAATTCTTGCTGAATGAAAAAATCCTCATTATCTTGGTTGCATTCAAATTTCACTTTTAAATGATCCTGTTCTTTCTTCCGTGAGCTCCATTTATAATGTTTCTTCTGTCCCATGGGTTCCCTATTTCCTTTTATGGTTGCAATACTATTTGGTATCTTTGGAATTCTGTCTTCCCTTTCAACAGAAATTAAAAAATCAATTAGTATGGTAATAATACTAATAACAACAATGATAACGAGAGACAGTGATTATGATATATGAAGAAAAGGCTTTCAATAATTTATAATACAAAAATATATGTTGAATATATTAATCAGCCACATTCGTGGATGAGTTGACTTAACACATTTTTAATTTTATATTTACGTTATGAATTGCAATACAAAGCAAGTTTCCCTATAAATTACATGGTGTACAGTGGCCTCTAGTGACCACTTCTGGTAATGTATCTTGTTCTGTATGGTGTTTACGGTTACAAATTTTTTGCAATGCAAAACGTCCCAGAGAGTGCATTAAATTTGTAACCTGAGGTACTACTGTACATATTTTGAAACATATATGTAAGACAATATCATTTATCATTATTTTTGTGGATAATTCCACCCATTAAACATTTTTTTTCCTAAGAGTTCTCATGTTTTCCATTAAAGGTTGCAATCCAAAATACACTTATTAAGAGGAAGTCACACTGAATATAGTTTTGATTAAGTATACACAAAAGTGGACTCTAAATAAGCCTAAATAAAACTTAAAGTAGTAAAATAATTTCTCCAGTAAAAGGAGAACTTGTTGGTTCTGATTATATGGATGGAATGTATACAATATCAAGATATATTCTCACCACAGCATATATAGATAGGCGTTATGTATGGATTTTTGAAACATTGGTTAACTTCTTTGCTGGGTCTGACAGGAGCTAGAAGCCAACAACACCTGGAGAATTGAAGGTTCCCCTCTATAGGTCTATAGTATTTATACTATCTAGATCAGGGATGAGACACATATAGTCAATGGAGGCTTCCATGTTCAGCCCTACAGTAGCTGATGGGACAAAAAATAACTGGTGTTACATGGGAAAAGGTACAGTGCATCTTTCTGGTTATGAGTCTTTCTGCACTGGGTTATGGCTCAGTTTTGCTTCCTACCAAAAGTAGCAGTGTACTTTCTAGCCTAATTAAGAAGGCAAGTTCAGGTTTCTTTTTAGAATACTTCTCACAAAGTATTTTTGTCTTTGAAGGGTTTCAAATGTTTAAACAAACTTACCTGAGAGTTTGTTGAAGAGCAGTAGCATATTCTGAAGAACCATTTCTGCACTGAACTTGAGTATTCTGCTGTGTCCAAACCCAGTGATCTTTGTTCCCTTGCAGCTTCACTAGGGAAATGCCTTTTTCCTTATTATTCTCTCCTATAAGTTTTGGACAAAAGTGTTTTTTGCTGACACATATCTAAATTATAGCACCTAACTTTATTATTCTTTTATTTATATAGTCTGTTCATTACTGGGCACTCCAGTTTGTTCAGTATAGAGAAAAATATGAGGCTATGTTTGTCATTATAAGCATTAGGAAGTAAAAAACATTAAACCACTTAGGTTTAAACAAACATCTTTTCAATTCCATTGTTGCAGACCAATATTTACCTGTTCAGGAAGCACAAAACTAGATCAAATTTAATTCTTTTTTTACCAAGTCTAGGCCAGACATGAAACTGCCAAAATGAAGACACATTTGGGTGAGTCATTCTGCAGTTCTTTTTGCCTGATCTAGTGTGAGAAAGATTAGCCAATGATACATAATTAGAAACAAAAATTCCTTAAATGTTGAAAACATCCATTTGTCCTACCACAAGCTTTTTCCACTGCTATATTCTGCACCTCAATTTGCTTTGTTTTGCAATTGGTCTTAACTTTGAACTGAAGGGACTGAAGACATTTTTGTTTTACATTTAAAAAAAACCTGCTGCTGAATTGTGAGTGAACTATTTTTGCTTAAGTACCTAGGTTTTATTAAGCTACAAGATTGCATACCTGGAAATTATTAAGAGTTAATTATGTTGAATGGGAGAACTCCAAATCCCATGTGTCTGTTCTGAGAAAAATGCAAGACTGAAAAATCTAGGATTTTTCTTTCTGAATGAGGCGTGTGTAATGAATTGAAAATGGAGCTTTATTCCTTGTGAGTTTAAAAAGGATGCTGTTGTTTATTTGCTCCCCTAGAGGGAGTGAAGAAAGTCTTGGAATGTGGATTTTGAGCCGGGTACAATTTCTTTTTCTCTTGGGTAGTGAAAATATGGTAGACTGTGGGAACGGAAGTAGGAATGATAATCATGGAACAGTGGCGTAGCGTGGGGGCAGTTGCCCCGGGCAGCGGATTTCAGGGGGCGGCAAAATGTCCCCACCGCTTTGGCCTCCCTCTGCCTGGACTTAGGAAGCAGGACTTCCCAGGCAGAAGGCGGCCCTTTTGCTGCACTGGCAGCCAGGCTGCCCCCTCTTTGCCTCCCGCCGGCCGTGGCTGCCCTTGCTCTGCCTCCTCCGCCACCTACCCTTGACGAGCGCCGCGTGCGCGCGCTGCTCACCTCCGCCCGCCCACCCATCCACCCAGCTAGCCGTCAGGGTGAGCCCCTGACGGCTAGCTGGGCAGGCGGAGGTGAGCAGTGCGCGTGCGTGCACACAGGGCACTCGTCAGGGGTAGGTGGCGGAGAGCCCCTGACGGCTAGCTGGGTGGGTGGGCGGGCGGAGGTGAGCAGCGCGCGCGCACAGGCGGGGCGCTCGTCAGGGGTAGGTGGCGGAAAGCCCCTGACAGCTAGCTGGGTGGGTGAGTGGGCGGGCGGAGGTGAGCAGCGCACGCGCGCGCTCGGCGCTCGTCAGGGGTAGGTGGCGGAAGAGGCAGAGCAAGGGCAGCCACGCCCGGCAGGAGGCAAAGAGGGGGCAGCCTGGCTGCCGGCGCAGCAAAAAGGCCGCCTTCTGCCTGGGTCCTGGGGGGGGGGGGGGCGGCGGCGGCGAGCTGGGGGGGGGAGCGAGTTTGTTCTTCGCCCCAGGCGGCTGAAGTCTGTGCGACGCCACTGTCATGGAATGCTGAAGTATTGGAGAAGAGAGAGGAAACCAATCATAGATTTCTCTAGCCTAGAGGAGAGTCTCATGTACTCTGAAGTAGTAAAAGGTCTTATGCTGGCTTCCTGAATGGGTGCAGTCTCTGTAAGGTGTAATGAGTCCTATGGTAGTGGGATAATGAGTTTTGTTTTCCTTACACTGTGGCATGGATCAAACTGCAGCAGATTGAGGGGTCAGTGTGGACAGTGGCATTGAAATAATCCATGGTCTCTATGTACTCTCCTAATCCAAACAGAAGTATAAAATAGGTGGCAGATCAAGGCACAGTGTGCATTAAAGCTTAAATACTGTCAGCTTTCCAGGTACTGTACAGACTTTAATGGCTGATTCAAAGATTCTTAGCATCTTCTGTCCACTGAAGGGCTGCCAGGGACTGAGGGCCATGTTTATTTTACTTTCAGCCATGAAGATTGTCCTGGGAACAAAATAATGCAGTGATCTTCCCTAACCCTTTTCATCGCAGAATGACCACTGATCCAGCTCCGCAGGTCACTTTCTGGTCCTGAGCCCTTTTGGCACACAAAGTCAAGATTGCACATGATGTTCAATGATCAGTGTGGAAGAAAATAAGTTAAAAAGAGAATACTACCTTCCTGGGAAGTATTTCTTCTCTGAATATCAGCTGTATGCTGTGCAGAAGTAGACTTTGAGCTGTGAAGGTCAAATGATAAGAAAAGATTCTGATAAATTACAGTTCAGTCAAAAATGTCCAAAAATAGTGTCATAAATGCTAGAAGTAATGTTTGTGTATACAATAGATTTCTAAACTCTCTAAGATTACTATTCACTATGGATGGGGCTTTTGGAATTCAAGGACCTCTAGCCACATAATTTGAAGAGAGCACCTCCAGCCCAAATTATGGGACTGAGAGCCCTCAAACCAGCAGGACATAGAGCATCCTACTCAACTCCATGCTATTCCCATATCTTCTCTATGAACCATTAGAAAAGTTGCCTGATTCACCATGGGAGATGCCACAATTCTCTGCAACTTTCAAAGGAGGATTTGGAATGGGTTCTGATGGAAGCTGCCTCTATATAGAGTGTGTGGAGGCAGGCATACACTTTGAAAATTCCATCCTTACTATTCACAAGACCAGATTAATAATACTCAGCATGCAACATAATAAGTTTCCTATTCTTTAGTGTTATTGTATCATGTTTGTAAATGCTTCTTTATCCCATAAAGGGCAAAGTTACCACTAATAGAAAATTAATAACCACAGAAGGTATATTATTTCCAAAACAAAAGGGAAAATCCTAGCTCAACTGAAGGTAAAAGGCAAAAATATGGTCTTTTGATCTAACTAATAGAAGGTAAATAAATGGATTTATATTTAAAATATTAGGTCTATGTTATTAACAAAATCACAAAGAAACAGTTGCATGAAAAATTACATCATAAATGGAATTTGGACTTGCTTTATATCTGTTGAGGTTGTGTGATCAGATCTGCATCTTGTGTTCACAAAAAGGTTTTTTAACTTTACATCAGTCACAGAAGGAAGCAGAAGTGGTACAACTATGCAGAATAAGGAGAGCTGAGGGGGTAACGTAGTTCCTGAGGAAGATTTCTTCTTCTGTCCAAAGAGAAATTTCAGTTTACCCTGGAAATGCATTGTCTGAAAGTAGCAAAAGAAGGAACTCTGTAAAATATTGCTGTACATAAAAAAAAGTGTAACATTGATAGATTATTTGGAATAGTAGCCGTGTTAGTCTGTGGTTCAGGCATCTCAGAAAACAAAACAAAACAAAATAAACCAAATAAAATAAAATAAAATAAAAAACACAGTAGCACTTTAAAGACTAACTGCTATATTTTCACTGTTAGCTTTCGTGGATCAAGTCCACTTCATCAGACAAGGATTGATAGATTGTAATATTCCTTTGTGTCATATGCACAACCAGTATTTGAAGAAATTGAAAAATGGGAAACATGGAACACGGAATCCAATTACCAAGGGAAATTCAACACCTACAATTTATCTTAAAGAGGATATCAAAGCCAGTCTGCTTCTCCCTAGTGTAATGTAAATTTAATTTAATTTTAATTTAATAGATTTATATACCGCCCTATGCAATGGACTCTGGGCAGTGTACACAAGTTAAAACCAATATAAAACAATTAAAACACCCTTAAAAACATAGCAATATTACCCCCCCCCCCGCCGTGCCATTTACTATTTAAAAACAAATATAAAATCTACAAAACCTTAATGTTAAAAAATTAATTATAGGAGGTAGGAGCCTCAGATGAGCCAGAAAGGGGAGCTTGTTGACAATCCCGGCCCCCAGACTCATTTTGCCAACTATGTCTTCAATTCTTTCATCATGGTAGCAACTGGGCTTGGAGGTATAGTTCTGCCGGGAGGAGGTTCCATAGTGTGGGAGCTATGACTGAGAAGGCCCTTTTCCTTGTGCTGGAGAGGTGAGCCTCCCCAACAGATGGTACCTGAAGGGTGCCCTCTCGGTTTGTTCTCATGGGATGGATTGAGGGAGGATCACAGCTGTGTGAAGGGAGAAGGTCAGAAGATGCTTTTATGTTGGTAAGCATTTGAGTGAATTAAAATGTTGGCTGGAAAGGTCTGGAATAGGTGATTAGATGTTTTTAAAAGGGTCAGAAATCTGATTAGACAGATGAGTCTGTGTCTAGGGCAGAAAGCATTGCTCAGCTGATGTTCTGTGATTCTGGGAAGGATGTACTCCGTGTATGCCCAGAAATATACTGACTCCGCACTAAAAGTTGCATATCATGTAGATTAGTTTAGCTTTATTGTCTTCTAGTGTGGACTCTTGAATTGACTTAAGTCTGTCTGAAAATATATCTTGTTTCAAGTGCTTCTTTGAAACTTTTTGCCTCCCACCCCTTTGTTTCTTTAATAAAATATTTTAAAAATCTCTTCAACCCACTGTTTGGGTTTTTGGCTCAGAGGATCTGTGGTACAAAAATCAGGTCTTGTCTTGAACAGCAACACAAACTACAGACCACTCCACACCGAACATTTTTCTCGTTTCCTGTACCTCAGATCAGTGTAATCTTGCTTTCTCTCTCTGGAATCACCAAATAAAGCCAAAGGATTTTAATATAAATTGCAGTTGGTATGACTTCTGATAGTTTTAGGGAATTTCCCCAAATTCAATGCAGCCCATAGATTGCAGGAAGTGGCCTCTCTGATGGACAGCACAAGACTTTGGGAACTATGGAATCTCTGTTTATCAGGCTAAACTACTGCCTGGGATTGGGAAGGCAACTCTGATAAATGGAAGACTATAATGAATGAACAATAGGGCGAGGCCCCATGAATGCCATTCTAAGCAACAGAGATGAAGTTCTGGACTTCAAATAGATTTTAAACATACAACTCCCTCTGAATCACTTGTTCTTTATAACAACACATTCCAAGGGCAGTCTGGGATTAAGTCATGCAGACATTGTTCTTACAATACTTTAGTAACATATAAATGAGCCTGCTCCTAGATCTATTAGGAAATCTCTCAGTGTTCCACTGTGACCAATGCTAAGTAACGATTTTATAAAAATTAGCAACCTACATTTAACAAATTGCCTCCTTTCCATATGCAAGTCGTTTCAATTGGAATGATCTTCTATCCATTCCATTTTTTGAATAGAAATATTATGTATGCTATATATTAAGAATTAAGACAGTAGTTAACTCAGAGGTCTAGGTATCTGAGCCAGTGGCTTGGAGTTCTATTTTCTACTGAGCCTTCTTGATCCATAGGATCCTTTTCAGCCCAGCAATTCTAAGATAATTATTATATTTCATCAGACCTCCATAAACTAGATGTCACAAGGCTTATCCATATTTACCTGTGCCTGGGGCGAACATGGGTACAGAGGACAAAATAATACTCCTTTGCTTTCCTCAGCTTCTTTTTTTCATACTTCTTTTTTTAAACTGTTCTCCTGGCTTGATATGTGTATGGGGGTGTTGGGGGCTCCAGGTGGTCCCTAAGTCTAACTCTGAGCACCCAACACTTTCCGCCGCTGGCGCCAGTGACAGAGGTGGCAGGACCACCTCAAACCCCAAACACTCCCCCACTCACTGGCAGCGGCAAGAAGAGCCCCTGAGCCCCCAACATTCCCACACACACTGCTTTCCTGCTTATCGGCTTGGATGAGCTGCATGGCATAGGTGAAGGAGGGGTCCAAGCTGTCCTTCTCGCCTGCGCTCGGCCAGAGTGGCCCCCAGGAAAGATGCAGGCAACCACGTGTGTCTACTGCTTCTGCTGCCACCTCAATCCTTGTTTCCGCCAAGCAGAGGGAACAAGGCTTGAGGAGGAGACAGCAACTGGAGCGAGGGTGCGGGCTGGATGAAATGATGCTGCCTCCTCCTCAATCCTTGTCCTCTCCGCTTGGCAGAGACAAGGATAGAGGTGGCAGCAGAAGCAGCAGACGATGCAGAATGTTGAGACCAAAAATGAGATTTCAAGTGGCATTCAACTAGCAGGAGGTTTTTGATTGTAATGCATGCCCTGATGGATTAAACCAATAGTTCCTATTTAGGCAGCACCTTATTTTCTTCTGTAGCCACCTTGGTGCTTTGGAGAAGCCAAGGCTACAGGCAACAATCCTCTCCTGCTCTTGATCCCAGCAGCTGAGATCTGGGAGTGCAATGCCTAGGCCCGTGATGGGAAACCTTGGCACTCCAGATGTTCTTGGACTTCAATTCCCAGAAGCTCCCATGAATCCATACGAATGGGTTTACTGCGATTCATCTGGCCTGTGTCACCCTTGTCACTCCGTACGGGCATGTTTTACTTCCGCTTCCAGGAACGACAAGGGCGATGCTGGCCAGAGGAAAAGCAGTAAATCCATTCATGTGGATTCACGGGGGCTTCTGGGAATTGAAGTCCAAGAACACCTGGAGTGCCAAGGCTCACCATCACAGACCCAGGAGATCTAAGTCAGTGTTCATCAGCAGAAGGTAAGAGCTGCAATTTTGTTTCCCTTTACTTGTATAAACCACAACAAAACTTCTAGAAAACATCTGAATAATTCCAAAGGTCAGGTTACTGAAATATAGGAAATAGCGACTCCCAAATTTCTACATTTGACACAGGCTATTATGTGGAAATTAACCAACAACATATAGCATATATGGTTACTCACAAGGAAGCCAGAAGCACTATCTAAAAGGCAGCGGATTCGACAGATAAAACAACGGGTTAAAAATGGTGAAAACTCTGTTGTCATGTTGTCACTCTCTTCTGCTGTACACATTTTACTAAGAATGAATTCTTCTCCTAAAAACAATAATATGAAACACAACATTTCAGATTATTAACAGCAAAGGATATTTTTAAAATAGCAAGAGGCTAATGATATAAAAAGAAATGTGTGCTTGCATGCATGTGTGTGTGCATATGTGTTTGCATGCAGTAGAAATACTAGGAAAGAGATGGTGGAAGGCTGAAACTGGATGGAAACATCGGCAGCATAATCATGAAGGAAGGAAGCAGTACAAAGTCTTGAAATAGCTAGAGAGGAAGAAAAGAGAAATAGTAGCAAAAGAGGGCAAGACATGGGGGGCAATGAAATAAGAAAATGACCACAACCTTTGGCCAATTTCTGTCTACTATACAGCCATGCATTTTATTCCAGCAGATCCCTATGAATCTTAGCAGAGCATCAATCAACCATACCTATCTCGGCTTGGTCATGTTCTCCAGGTATTAGCTGTGGTGGATTCATGGCCCAATGCAGTTGCCTGCAGAAATCCTGCCGATCATCCACATGAATGTAATCATATATGTTTTGATGCATTACATCAGTCTGAAATGATTGTAATAAATAATTAGTGTATCCCCCCTCCCTTTTGCATCTGAGACTGTACACTTTTTTTTTAACAAAATGTAGAAGAAGAGCTTTGGTTTCTTGGAAAGTCAGTTAATGATCTTTTTATCATTAGCCTGAAAATCTCCCCGCCCCCAAATCCAATGTGTGACATTATTGCTTGTGTTTGGAACAAAGGGAAATCAGAAAAAAATTGAAGGAAGGTCAACATTAAATGTTCAATAGTTATCAGTGGAGTCCCTTTATAATAAGAAAAAAACCCCTGAGAATTGAATTTCCAGTGATGCAAAATGACACTATCTTCTAGATAGACTAGAAACAGGGGTTTCCAACCTACAGCCCCTGGGCCTTATTCGGCCCATGCATTTCATTAATCTGGTCCACAGAGGGAACCCCGGCACCTCTAGGACAGCCCACCACCACCAGAAGCTGAAAGATGTCACCGCAGCTGCTGCGGTGGCAGGAATTGCACTGTTTTAGCAGCTTTTTGCACAGCTTCCACCACTTCACAGGGCAGCAGGAGGCTTTTCAGAGCATGTTTGCTCTGTTTTTGGAATTTTTTTGCCACTTCTCCACTGCGCTTCAGCAGCCAAACCATGGCAGTTGGCAACTTCCAGTGCTGGGTGGAGCTTACATCAGCGCCTGAGTTCCCAGTGTGGAACCAGGAAATCACAAACCGCCACAGTTTGGCTACCAAAGCACAGTGGAGAAGCGGTGGGGAAAAAAATCCAAAAATGGAGAGAACGTGCTCTGAAAAGCCTCCCATTGCCCTGGGAAGCGGAGGAGACTGTGCAAAAAGCCACTAAACTGGTGTGATTCCTGCCACCACCAAAAACATAAATAAAGTAGTGGGCAGAGCCATGCCTCTGGCTCCCACAGCTGACCACAGTGGCGGGAACTGGCCCCTAGTGGGGAAACATTGGGAGCCCCTAGACTAGAACCACAAAGATAGGTTGATGGTATGATGTTTATAGTTTTATATTTTAATGAATTAAAGAACTCCATTTTTAAAGAAAATGTTATATTTAAACTATATAAAACCCTAATTTGGGGAGATCTTGACTTTTAGGTTTGATTTAGATGTACTGTACTATCATACCACTAAGAATTGGCAAAGTACAATGTTCACTTTTGCTGAAGTGCATTTTACATTTTCATAAACCAGTCAAAATATTCTCAAAACATTGTCTCATGTGGCATTTGTTTTGCTCTAGGCACATGGATACCTGATTTTTAAGGACATGAAAAATAAAGAAAAAGATACATTTTTCTCCCTCCGTGCACAAAAATCACATCAAAGGAGCTGAAAACTATGTCACTGCACATTAGTCAGGAATATCAGCTGTCAGTAGTACAAGCAGAAAGAAGTTTGCACAATTTATTATTCCCCTACTCCATCCCTCCAGCCCATGGGAAACCTTTCCAGAGATTTGGGAGACCTTCAGAACAGGATGGGCTGTTGAAATTGGGAGAGAAGCCTTCCATGAGTGGTAGAGGAATTTATCATTTTTATGTATTTACCTGGTGGAATCCTAAATAGTCCACAATTGTTGGTGATGCGTAGAATATCATCCCATCTCCACTCACTACCAGTGCAAAACCACTCAATGACTGTAGAAGAAACAGTAAAAATGATGAAATGGTCAAAAGACATTTGATTCATGCCTTCAGAGATTGTTGCTATAGAGCAGGAGTGCCTAAACTACGGCCCAGGGGCCGGATGCGTGTAGGCGCTTTTTACTTCCACTTCCAGGAGCGATGAGGGCTTCACGGGCCAGATGAATTGGCATCAGGGGCTGGATCTGGGCCCTGGGGCCATAGTGACCAGCTCCCTGAACCCTGTGACTGGCCCATGGTCTGAAAAGTTTGGGCAGCCCTGCTACTCTAAAACAAGTAAGTGGTGTCACTGATGTCTTTAAGGTTCAGACTGTGAAGCAGTGAGGTAGCCAGTCTGCAAATCCAGTTTTTCCTCTTTTCTAATTTGTATGTTTTACACCGGGGTGCCCAAACTTTTTGGGCCATGGGCCGATCATGTGGTTCAGGAAGCTGGTCACTAAGGCCCGGGGGCCGGGTGTGGCCCCCGACACCAATTCATTCGGCCCACAAAGCCCTTGTCGCTCCTGGAAGTGGAAGTAAAACGTCCCATAAGGGCGCGTTTTACTTCCGCTTCCAGGAGCGATGAGGGCTTTGCGGGCCGGATGAATTGGCATCAGGGGTCGCACCCGGCCCCCGGGCCATAGTTTGGGCACCACTGTTTTATACAAATGAGAAGAAACATGAGAATACTTTTGTAAAGCTAAAATTGTATGTTTATTTCAAAAATTTAATAAAATTTAAAAAAAGAATAAGACATATTTGTGACACCAAATTATACATAAAAACCATGAACTCAAGAAACACCTGTTTCAAAAAGGTTATCCTCTGACTATTGTTGATTCTAACATCAAAAGAACTATGTCCTGTTCAAATGAAAATTGTTTCTGTCAGAATAATGAAGTTAACAGTTAATGATATATTCTTTTCTGATCGATTTCCATGTCAAACTCTATCACAGTGGTGGCAAACCTATGGCACGTGTGCCAGAGATGGCACTTGGAACCCTCTCTGTGGGCAACCATGCAGTCACCCCAGCACAGAGTTCACCCCGCCCCTACGTACAGCAGCCCAATGGGAGTGCCTCCTCCCTCCCCACAGCACAGAGTTTGCCCCACCCCTCTGCCCAGCAGCCCAATGGGAGTGTTTATTTCCTCCCCTGTTGCTGTGTTGGCACTTTGTGATAAATAAGTGAGGGGTTTTGGGTTGCAGTTTGGGCACTTTGTCTCTAAAAGGTTCACCATCACTGCCCTATCATCAAGAAAATAAATTACAATTTGCCATCTGGAAAGAAGTACATTTATATACCTTTCAGGGTTTTTCCTAATAAGAGGTCACTTACCAGGCAGCTAACCATACACAAGCTGTGGCTTCACATTTGCAAAAAAATAATGTGGACAAAATCAAACAACAGGCAAGATGACTGCTTGCACAATTTGAAATCTTTGTTAGGAAATATTCCGGTACTGAAGCAAGTAAAATGTCTATAAATATTAATCAATAAAATATTGTTAATGGAAATTATATATTCCACCATAGGCTTGAAAACAGTGCATATCAAATCCTTGAAGACATCAGGTATCATCTCTGGAAACAAACACTGTTGCAATCAGTTTTAGCAAACATTAACTAAATTTTAGTGCAAGCATTTAATTCTAGGAAGACTGTCTCACATTTCAAAAAATCTGCAAGATTCTGTTGCAGGGACTATAATACTATGGGATTGTACTCAAATATGTGGTGCTCATGTGTGAAGACTTGTCAATTTTAGTAACTGATACATATAGAAAGTACTGTATAACAAATCATTTATTCCAATCCTATCATCCATTAGTCCCATTAAATTCATTTCTCAAAGAGAACACACACAAAGTGCAGCAGCAAGCCAGGATATAAGAAAAACACTGTAAAGATTCCACAGATTTCACTTTGAACGCATGGTATATAAATGAATGTGGGGTCACGAAGATTGGAAGGATTTACAGAAGGGATGCAAATAACAGCAAACATGTTAATGATTTTATTTCAATTTGACTTCCTTTTATTATTTATGTTCAGTCATATGGGAATAACACGAGAAATCCTCAAATTATACATAGAAATATAGACTGCTCTTCCAAGTGCTCAGCCTTGCACCTGACAATCTGACTATGAATTTTTAGGAAAGATGGAAATATTCTATGGTCCTAACTTTAAGAATTCATTATGACTCATGCACGGTTCTTAATGAAACAGTCCAGCTGGCTTTAAAAATGTTTTTAGAATCTTATGGAATCTTCTAAAAACATTTTATAGTACAGAGGAGTTACAAATAAACAAAAGTACTCTTTAATCTAGGAACATAGATGACAGCATGTGGTAAATTCATATGGATTCAATAAGAGAGACATTTCTATTTTAGGATAAGCACTTGAAAAAGATGAAACAGATAAGCCTTTTGAACATTTGTTTGTAGCAAAGTAGACAGTTGGGTGTGTTTTTTAAAGCTTACATGGCATATGAAGAATTAAACCACTTTTCCTCCCCCGCCCAAAAAAATGGCTTGAAAAGATGCTTTGTTATTTGCCAAACATGTAGATCCAATTATATAGTCACGAAATGCTGCACCTGCTACTTCACAAACAATTAGCCAATTTCCGTTCAATGTAAGTTTGGAGGAGACAGGTTTATGTTCAACATACTGTACAGTCAAACCTTGCATAAAGAGCACCTCGCTTAAAGAGTAACTCGCTTAAAGAGCAGAATTTTCTCTGAATGTTTGCTTCGCTTAACAAATAAAACCAACCCAAAATTCGCTTAACAAATAAATCAGGGTTCACAGTCCCCCCCCCCATTGGTCTCTTACAATGGTGTTTCGCTTAAAGCGCAAACTCGCTTAAATGGCAATCCTGTGGAGCGCATTATGCTCTTTAAGTGAGGTACAACTGTACTTCTAAAATTAAAGTTATCTGCCACTTCTTTTCAGAGAGTTTAGAAACATTCAGTGAGTTTGGAGGCAAATATGGTCAGGAAAGCATAATATCCGATGGAAATAGGTTTTATACATTGTCCTCATTTTCCTGCATCACTCTGGAAGAATACAGTTCAAAACTATTTCAGTCGAGGTTGTAGTTAGTAAAAATGTTATTGGTTTTTTAAAAATCCCCAGCCACATTTCTTTCTTTTATTCTCCAACTTTAAAAAAATGGAATGTTTTTATCACAGTCTCTAGAGAGGAGGTTGCTATGGCTCCATAAGCACAATATTCAAGGCCTTCCAACATGTCTTTCTTTAAAATATTCTCAAGTCACACGATATAGTATTACATTTTTCGAAACTGTACTTTCAGTTTATCTGACCAGTTTCATTTATGAGCACATTGCCCTTTTTGTGCACACAAGGGAATGTCTGTTTTCCAAATAATTGGTTACTTTCCGCTTTGGAAATTGGAATCACATCCCTGTATTTGTTCCACAAGGATGTGTGCTTGTAAACACTAAGATGAAAAGAACAAATTTTACTGAAGTGACTCCTTCATTTGTGCTGCAATATTTAGGTTTATGTGGACCGATCCCTTCTAGGGTGGCAGTTATTTAGAAAGACAGCAAGAGATTCAATCCCTGTCCTTAGGAAAAGATATCACTCTTTACAGTTACATACACCTTAGGAGAAAATCCTTATAATCAATCAAACTTATTAGTTTTTCAAGAATCTTAATGTTTCTCCTATATTTGGTGAACAACAAATAAGTCTTTGAAAAGAGCAATTTTCATATTCTAGCTTTCCTTCAAAGGAACAGGATTTTTTTTGGCAATCTAATCATAAAAATAGTATTTGAAGACAGACACATGCTGTTTATTAAGAACACCAGTTTAGACATTGGATGAGAATGTGTGTTTACTTTCTCAGTTTTTTTTAATGAAAAGGAACCTTCTTCTTCTTTCAGATCAAACTTTGGATTACCAAAATGGAACCACTTTCTTGGCTTTGTCATTGGCCAAAATTAAGTCTTCATTGCTGCATGTTTCTGGTAATAGTCAGAAAACCAGTAAATGAGCCACATCCACATAGCATGTTGTTATCTGCCAGAAGTCCCCACTTGAGCATGTTGGTCTTACATGGGGCCCTCAGCCTATTCAGGGTCCTCCAAGTGATGTAGGAAGGTTGAGTTCCTCAGTTATATTCTCCTTTAATGTTATTCTTTGTCCAGTGAGCTCCTTCTGTCATCTTCTAATTTGGTTTTGCTCAGTGGTGGGCATCAAAAAAGTTCCCTACCACACTGTGGGCATGGCCATGTGACTGGGTGGGTGTGGCCTGTTGGCTATGTGACTGCTCTTTGCTATAGAGCTATGAAAATAGAAGCTTCTTCTATTTTCATCACTCTATAGTGAACCTCTGAAGCCATTTCCCCCTTGTCCAAGGCTTTTCCAGGGCTCCGTTTCACCCCAAAGCACATCCGCAGCCACCCCACCAAAACCTCTTCTAGCAGGAAGAGGAGATGGGCAGGGCAGGGAGGTTGGGGGGCTGCAGTGATGGGATGACAAAAATTCTACTACCACGCCATGACGTCACGGACGTCATGGGCGTGGCCAATGGCATGACGTCATGACGTCACGGCCGACGTCATGACGTCATGACGTTGTGGGCGGGGCCAAAATAAAAATAAATAAAAAATAAAAATAAACATACACACACACCCCTCCCTCTCAGCCCACCCACCCAGACACAAATAAATAAATAAAATAAAAACAACCACCCACCCAAAACACAAATAAATTACCCACCCACCCCAAATAAAAACCCCTCGCTTACCTTTCTTGGGACCCGGCACCCCGATTGCTGTCCACAGCCGCCGCCGCCGCCGGAGCTGCCTGCACCCCTGTGGCGTCCTCCTTGGGCCGGTACCTTTTTAGCCCGGCTCCGGCCATGGCGAGGGGCGACGGGCAGCCGCGGCTGCCGCGCCTCCCTGGGCCGTCCCCATGCCGCACCGCCGCCGCCTACAGCTTCCTCCTCCGCAGCGCGCGGCAGCCGAGCTCAAAAGGGACCGACCCAAGAAGGAGTCCACAGGGATTCAGGCAGCGGCAGCTCCGGCGGCGGCGGGCGGCGGCTGTGGACGGCGGGTGCAGGCACCCGGCCCACAGGCGCCCGGCGGAGGCGGCGGCAGCGGTGTACCCCGCCGGGCGTCCCCAGGGCATGGGGCTTGTCAGCAGCGGACGGCCGAGGCAGCCCTCAACGTGCCGCGGGGAGGCGCCCCCCTCAGAGGGCTGCTGCCGCCGCCGCTGCCCTGAAAGTTCTAAATGTTTTGAAAATCGGAGCGAAAATGGCTCTAATTGACTGCGCATGCGCAGAAACTCAATCTGACGCATGTGCAATGCGTCAGATTGAGTTTCTGCGCATGCGCAGTCAATTAGAGCCATTTTCGCTCCGATTTTAATTTTTTTTTTCTTTCGGTCAGGCGTCCGGAACCGGACGCCCCAAAAGTGGACTTCCCCTCACGGAGAACCCTGCGGGATTGGTCTTACCGGTTCCAGAAATCCGTCTGGAACCGGTGACATCCCATCACTGGGGGGCTGCCATTTTTTCTACTGGTACGCACATACTGGTCCAATCCAGCTCATGCCCATTGCTGGTTTTGCCCTTCCATGCCCTCAAGAATGTTTGTTTTTCCCCATAAAGCTCCTCCTGGATCTGAGCCAGCGGACTTGAGGCACATATCCATTCAGGAGCTGTTGAGGGTCATTCTCTTGTTTAGTTCTCTCAGCATCTGCTGCTACCAACAAGAGGATATATTATCTCAACTGGTGTAGGTTTGAGGCACATCCTGTCACTATATGCATTGTTTCATACACAACAATATTTATTTATTTATTTATTAGTTCAAATTTATATTGCCGCCCACTCACCATAGCAACACAGGGCGGCTTACAAACAATACATTACATTCCAATATGTTGATGGGGGCCAAGGGGAGGGGCGGAGAAGTCCTCAACTTGCCCTGGCTTCTTCTTCCCTGGCCATTGGTGTGGGCGCAGGGGGAGGGACAGAGAAGTCCTCAACCTGCCCTGAGTTCTTCTTCCCTGGCCATTGGTGTGGGCACAGGGGGAGGGGCAGAGAAGTCCTCGACCTGCCCTGGCTTCTTTCCTGGCCGTTGGTGTGGGCGCAGGGGGAGGGGCAGAGAGGTCCTCGACCTGCCCTGGCTTCTTCTTCCTTGGCCATTGTTCCGCATGTTTGGATGCTCTCCATACTGGAGCAGCATACCCTGCCTTGGGAACCTTGAGAAACTTCAAATGTGTGTGGATCAATGTTTAGCTGATCCAGGCCTTGGACTTGCAGTACTGTATAGTGTTTTTTTTTAGTATTGTATTTTTTAGTATTGTTATATATATTGTGTTTCATTACTATTGTTGTGAGCCGCCCTGAGTCGCCTTGGGGAAGTAGGCGGCATACAAATGTTAATAAATAAATAAATAGCTCTTTCATTCAGATTGCTTTGCAAAACCAAAATCAAATACAGTACAACCAATCTCTGGCTACAGAGGAAAAAGAGAGGAAAAACTCAGTATTCCTAGGCAAAAATGACACAGAAAAAAGCTAAACAAATCCAGAAAAACTCCAGTTATAGTCCCTGACACCAAATCATACTGTGATTCAAAATATCAGTGTAAAGATAACAAAGCCCATTATCCCACTACCATAGGTCTTGTTCCACCTGACAGAGACCTGCACCCATCCAGGAAACCTTCGTGCTGCTTCAGAGTACATGTGGGGTTCTGCTCCAGGCTAAAGAAATCTATGCTAGGTTTCAATCACTGACTGTTTATGCTTACAAACCAGACAGATCAGGTAGGAAATAGAAATGTAAATTAGGTAGCAATATATAGCATTGTCAATAAATAAATAAAGGAACTGGAAATCTCCCACCAGCTTCTGCTGTATTCCAGGGGTTCTCAACCTTTTCAAGCTGTCGGCTGGAACACGCCCCCTCAGACAGCAGAGGAGGCTGGACTGGTGGTTCCCCCTGCCATAAATGCTGCCGTAAAACACATCAGTGGCTGATGTAAACATGTTTACAACAGCAGCTGGCACATTTATGGATGTCATAAATGTGTCGACTTCTGGTGGCAGCAACATGGGCCAAGTGAAATGGTTCCACAGGTCAGGGCCGGCCTGCTGGCTGTAGGTTGAGAACCCCTGCTCTATACAAAAAGTACGTCTTGTACTTTTGTCTCCTCACCCTGTTCCCAGCTCTCCCAATTGACTCTCTCTTGGTCCTCCCTCAACTGATTGCCATTGTTGTGTCTTCCATTTTCTTCTTTGTGCCTCCTCACGCACATTCAAACATTAAAAGGGGAGGGGCTAAAATGATCTTCCCAGCATTCAATCTCATACCCAGTCCTCAACATATCCATTGCAACCTCTCCCACACCATAGATTAAAACATAAAGAAAAGTTCTGGGTCTTGTGCTGCAAGTCAAATAATGTGTTTGCATCTAATCCACAACAAATACAGTACTTCTGATTTACTGCAATGGCGTAGTCTCAGTCATGTATTCCCCTCTAGATGATACAAGCAGGAAATAAGTGAGCCAGAAAAGGGTTAATTAATCTCACTCCTAACCATCCTTTTTGGAAGATCACAGCCTTCTGAAGCTCTTTGTTGAAAAATATCTGTGAAGACTTGCATGTATTTAAGTCAGGTTGCAAGTTACATTTCCCCCCTCTAATAATGACTTACGTTTACTATATTTTATTCAGTACATTTATACTCCGCCTATCTGGTAAAACACCACTCTAGGAAGTTTACAACATATAAAATCACATAGTCACAATATAAAAATACATATAAATAAAGGATAAAGACAATCTCAGGCATAAGCACCAATATCATCATTTTACCTCCAGTAAAAGTCCACCTTCAGGTATAATGGGTACTTTGAGTAAGTCAGCTTCTTTTATTCTATCACTTGCTTGCCTTCTCAGGTAGCTCTCTTGAATAGCTGTTGTAAAGAATAAATGGATATCTATTTGACATTAGTAGCAATACAAAACAATTCACATTATTTTAGCATATTATTAATTCTGATATCTTAGGGATCAGTTCAAAAGGTTCACACTTTAAAATGTTTTTACAGTTGTGAATCTGGGGATGGGACACTGAAAAATGAATCATTTTCTTTAGAATTGGAAAACTATAGCAATCTCAGTTCGAAAATATGGTAACATCAAATTTACAGAGTGAGAGAGAAGGAGAGATGCACACGTGCACATAAACACAGAGTCTGTCCAAGAAATACATTATTAATATGTTCTCATTTGTCCCCGTTAATGATAAAGCAAAACGTTGTATCTGCATTTAAACACCTATTTAAAGTTAAAGGTAAAGATTTCCCTTGTCCAAAGACCAGTTGTGTCTGACTCTAAGAGTCGCTGCTCATCTCCATTTACAGCTAAAGAGCCAGTGCTGTGTGTGTCTGCAGATATTTCCATGGTCATGTGGCAGGCATGACTAGACACTGAAGCACACAGAGTGCTATTACCTTTCCTGCCAAAGCAGTATCTATTTATCTACTTTCAATTTCTTGCTTTTGAACTGCTAGGTTGGCAGGAGCTGGGACAGATGATGGGCACTCACTCCGTCATTCAGGTCATGAACTGCTGACCTGCCAAACACCTGGTCATCAAACTCTGCATCATAACCACTAAACCACTGTGACCATAAATACTTATTTACAGTTCATCTGTTATTCTGTACTCTTTGATACCTAGATTTGTCTTTTAATCAAAAAATCAATTGCCGAACAACACCTGCAAGTAGTCAATTTCTAGAAAGTCATTATCACTGGAATATGCAGCAAGAAAAGTAAACAGCTAGAGGGAATCAATACTTTAACAGCAACATCCATAGGCTGCAAAACTGGATCTATTCTATTAGAGCATTTGAGAGACAATCAGTGCCAATCCAATGGAACCCACTAGTTTTTAAATCAATAGCAGTAACATTGGCATAGCTTACTCCTTATAGCAGCCACCTTCATTATTTATTTATTTATTTATTTATTTATTTATATCCTTCCCATCTAGGAGATTTTCCTACTCTAGGCGGTTTATTATGCATATCATATCAGCTAGATCTCAATGTGCTTTGGAAATTCGTATTTAATCTGACACTAACTGCAAAACGGACAACACCATCCAACCAACCAAATACAAATATACCCAGTGTGTAAAGGATTATAAGGAAGAACTGCAACAATGCCAGCAGTAAAGCATTTTCTCTCCTATACAGTGGTGTTTTTTTTTTTTTTTGGCAATCTGTTCCCTGACCAAGAGAACAATTTTAAAATTTGGACTCTCTGAACTTGTGTAGGCAGGACATGATGTTATTTATGGAAAAGAACTCAATAAACTATGATACTGTAATTCCTTTTAAACCTGTGGTTCAAAATGTGGACCACAAGGGGGCAATTTGATTTTTAAGGGGGGCAATTCGAGGATGAGTTTTAGACCAAGATAACGGCTTCCTCCATGTGAATAGGAGTTTACTTTTCGAATAATCAGAATTATATTCACGGGGAGGGGGCATCAGGATTTTAGAGATGCGTGGGGGGGGGGGATGGTGAAAAAAAAAAGTTTGGAAACCACTGATTTAAACCTTTCCTTCTGTTTTCTTTATTTTAAAAAAAGAAGAAATAGACCTATTCTCCTATTAGAATTTCATGTTTCCCATGTGGAAGTGCCTGCTTAACTCTGAACATTTTGCATGCTGCTGTTTCAGTGCTGTGGTTTGTTTTGTGTGTATGTTTTTTTTTAAACTGCTTGCGTGATTAGAGCTTGTAGATGTATCTGCATCTGAGGCTGTACTGGGCACAGAGCCACTTACTCACTTGAAAGCTTCCTTCCCCTCCTTCCCAATTGAGGAATTAGTAATTTTTTCCCAGAGAGAAACACAAGGGGGAGAACACGCCTTTAATAAGAAAGAATAGTGCTGAATCACCAGGGCTTTACTGTCACGCAATGAGAACCAACTGTCAATCTTTCCATGGAACTGACACAGGCCTGGCTCTGGTTTAAGCTGTTGCGTGCGAACAGACAACCCACATTCCCTTATGAAATTCTTCATAACAACAGCTGTTAAATATTGATGACGCCTGGCTTGCTCTGAATGTTCTCCGTGAAGGTTAAGCCTTCTTCATGTAATGGAACCTAGGTTTGTATTTTTATCTGCTGTTTGGAGTTTTCTTCAGTTTCCAAGCAATGTCTTTAAAAACTGAAAATAATTTACTAAAGGAAAGAGAGGAAATGGAACATTAAAAGAGCATCTTTGCTTAACTTTTTCTTGTATGAAAAAAATAAGCAGATACAGAAGTTCATAGTATGTATGTTATTTATATTTCCTAGGTCTTTCAATCTGCTGGATCTGCTCTGTAAAACTGTAAAAACAGTATTTTTATTTTAAATCAGAAAACCCAAGAGTTTGCTCAGATTATGTTGTACAATTCTCAAAGACTCCAAAAAATGCTGTGTGAGCTCAACACAGAAAGCAGGAAGGTTGGTCTACAAATGAACAGCATGAAGACAAAATATATGCTATCAAAACAACCAGCAGAAATTCCAAATAAGTATCCGGAATAAATTCATCAAGCAGGTCGACCACTACATCTATCTTGGCCATCAGAGAGCAGAACTAGCCAGAAGAAAGAAATCAGGATGGGTGGCACTTAACTCCATCAAACAAATTTTGCTAAATGAGAAAATCGACAAGAAACAATATAATTCAACAGTACTACCTGTGGTCCTCTATGGGAGTGAAACATGATCGTTAAGAAAGGCTGAGGAAGAAGAACTATCAAGAGACATAAGAGCCATTGAAAGATCAATGCTAAAAGTATCCCTTCGCAACCACATCCCCAATGCTCAGATAAGAGAACAAAGCAGAATCAACGAAGCTGTTGCTGAACATCACAAATGGAAATTGCACAGGTATCTCAAATGACAGATGGGGGTTGGACAGCAGAAGACATGGAGTGGCAGTGGTGGGCATTAGCAGGTTTGTACCAGTTCGCCAGAACCAGTAGCAGAAATTCTGGCTGGTCCCTCTGCCCAGCCAAGTTTTGAAATAAAGTACAGTAGTCCTAACTCGGGTGCAACACAGGGCTTTGCCCCTGGCTACACCCACCATACCACACCCACAGTGTGGTAGTAAAAAAAAATTGAGCCCACCACTGCGGAGTGGTATCCCAGAGGAGTAAAACTTGACAGACCCCCTAAAAGATGGGAAGACCCAATTGTGAAAAGTTTTGGTCAAACCTAGAGAAGAAGAGTGTGGCAACAAAACAAATGGAAAATGAGTTGCGACCAGCAGGAATTTATCCCTTGATAGTCTGGTTATTCAAGGAATCAAGGAATGTTGTAAAATATAAGAAAAATTGTGAAATCCTTTTTCTGCTCTCTTTGTTCTAGCTTTAGTTTCTAGTACAGTATCTACTCATATATATATCTTATTGAATTCAGTTTGAATTCTTTCTAGGTAAATATCTATTGGATGACTACATTAAAAATATATTGCTCTGCTGAAAGGAAGAGTAAGAGATTTACAAACAGGCATTAATACATAGATTGGAAATTAGTAGATACAAATAACTAACCTTTGTAATGATTTTTTTTTGGCAGGGAAAAAAACTCCAAAAAAGTAAACAGAATTGAGTGATACATTTATTAGATAACTTTTGTTGTTCAGTCACACAGTCGATTCCGACCCTTTGCGACACCATGGACCACTGTCCGCCAGGCACTTCTGTCCTCCACCATCCTCCTCAACTCGCTCAGCTCTGTGCCCATTGTCTCTACAATATCATCTAGCCATCTCATTTTTGGCCACCCCCTTTTTCTTTTGCCCTCCGCCTTTCCCACATCAAGGCTTTCTCAAGTTAATTCTCTCTTCTCATTTGATGTCCAAAGTACTTTAGCTTCATGTTTACTATTTGACCTTCTAAGGAGCAGTCAGGGTTGATTTCTTCTAAAATTGACCTATTTGTTCTCCTCGCTGTTCAGGGGACTACGGTGTCAAAAATATACAGTGCTAGCTTTCCTGTCCTGCAGGACTGTTAATTACACTGGGCATGACAATTTATTTATTTATTTATTTTTTGGGGGGCCAAAAAGTCCTGGAAGCATCTTGGTCACCTAACTTCTGTTAGTATTACACAAACGTGGGCAAAGGTAAACCACTGCTGAACTTTTTTTTACCTTGAAAACCTATAGCAAGACAGTTGAAAATGAAACATGAGATAGTACTGGAAGATGAGAAAACTCTCAATCAGTTATTAAGGAATAGCAAAAATCTACTATGAATTGTGTTGATGCTAGGGTTGGAATTAGATTAAAGCTGAAAGGATGTCTGGTGTGAACAAAGGTAAAAGGAAAATCCAGTGTTGCACAACACCTACAATTTGAACGTGGAACGTGAGAAGCATGAATCAAGGTAAACTGGAAATTGCAAAGGAAGAAATGGACTATATAAACATTGCAGTGCTTAGTGTCAGTGAACTAGTTGCATAAACTGCATAAAAAAGAAAGGTGTTAGATCTTAATTCCCACTAAGAACAGAGAGGAGAAGCACCAGGGTCTAACACATGAGGACCTATGCATACTGTTCAGTAGCGTAGCGTGGGGGGGCAGGGCGGCGGATGCCCCGGGCAGCGGCTTTTAGGGGGCGGCAAAATGTCCCCACCGCTTTGGCCTCCCTCTGCCTGGGCTTAGGAAGCAGGACTTCCCAGGCGGAGGGCGGCCCTTTTGCTGGCGAGCGCCCCGCGTGCGTGCACGCTGCTCACCTCCGCCCGCCCGCCTGGCTGGCCGTCGGGGGCTCTCCGCCACCTGCCCCTGGCGCGCGCGTGCGCTGTTCGCCTCCGCCCGCCCGGCTGGCCGTCGGGAGCTCTCCGCCGCCTGCCCCTGGCGAGCACCCCACATGCGCGCGCACGCTGCTCGCCTCCGCCCGCCCACCCACCCACCCAGCGCGCCGCTCGTCAGCAGGGGGGCCGCCTTCTGCCTGGGTCCTGGGGGCGGCAGCGGCAGCGGCGGTAGCAGCGGCAAGCTGGGGGGGAGCGAGTTTGTTCTTCGCCCCAGGCGGCTGAAGTCTGCGTGACGCCACTTATACTGTTTAATGGCCATCATTAGGGAAGTAGAAATATATTATAATCTTTGTGGATTATTTGTTGAGGTAGCATTTATTTATCTACGTGGCCATGGTGACCACCAAGTTGGAAGGAAAGTCTCAACTCTTCAAAGTGACAATGATGATGACACATCTCATACCACAAAAGCCTTTCAGAAGGAATTGGGCATTTTGTACTTGAGGAGTGTGACATATAATCCTGAGCAGAATGCTCTAATTTCCTTTGCAAGAAAATTGATGTTCATGGTGTTACAATAAAAAGATGCCTGATGTTCAAGCTCTTCTAAAAAGTTAGTAATACTTGGGTTTTTATATCAGAAAACAAAAAATAAAATAAAAACACTCCACACTTTAAAGACTAACTGCTATATTTTTACTGTGAGCTTTCATAGATCAAGTCCACTTCTTCAGACAAAAGAGTAAAATTTCTAGGTATGGTTTATACTGTATACACCAGATGCAGAGGTCAAGATGCTACAAGGTAAATGGGTTGCAAGGTAATGAGGTAAAGAGTAATCAAACAGAATAACAGATAAGCATTGGGATCTTATTGTAAATATTCACTGTCTATTGGAATGTAGCAAAGAATTTCAGAAGATCAATCTATGCTTTATCTATTATAGTAAAGTCCTTGACTGTGTGGACTATAATGCATTATGAATAGTTTTTGGGGGGAAATGGGTGTGCCTCAGCTCTTGATTGTCCTGATGCATAACCTTCACTGTGGACAAGTACTGTATATACTCGAGTACAGTAATACCCCGGATAACGATTGCATCAGATAATGCTAGAATCGGATAACGATGCAAGTTTTTTGGAAAAAACTTGCATCGGATAACGATTCTGGATAATGATTCTTAGCGTTATCCGAGGGAATGGTCTGCAGGTGTGGGGTGGTTTGGGTAGAACTACCCAATCCACCCCCCACCCGCAGCGGTCTCTGCAACTGCAGTAGGGTCGGAGAAAAGCACGCACCTTTCCCCCGACCCTACAGCAGTCGCAGAGACTGCTTGTGTCTCTTGCCCTCCCTGTATTTAAACTACACAGAGGGGGAAAGAGAGAGACATGATTGGGTCCCTAGAGACCCAATCACGTCTCTCTCTTTCTCCCTCCCTGTAGTTTAAATACAGGGAGGAAAAGAGTAAGATGCGATTGTGTCTTACTCTTTTCCTCCCTGTATTTAAACTACATGGAGAGACAGACTGCTTGTGTCCCTTTCTTTCCCTCCCTGTATTTAAACTACAGGGAGGGGGAAAGAGAGAGACGTGGTTGGTTCTCTAGAGACCCAATCACGTCTCTCTCTTTCCCCCTCCCTGTAGTTTAAATACAGGGAGGGAAAGAGACACAAGCAGTCTCTGTGACTGCAGTAGGGTCGGGGGAAAGGCGCACCTTTCCCCGACCCTACTGCAGTCGCAGAGACCGCTGCGGGTGGGGGGTGGCTTTAAAGGCGGGGAGGAAAAGAAAGAGACCCGATTGGGTCTCTTTCTTTCCCTGCCTGCCTTTAAAGCAGTTTGTCCCTGAAGTCAGGGCTTTTTTTTTTTTTAGTGTTGTTCGATGCATACATCGGACAATGCTAAAAATTGGATAACATCATGACTTGTGGAACCAAGTCATAACGTTATCTGGCATATTACTGTATAAGTCTAGTTTTTCAGCACCAAAAATGAGCCTCAAAAAGGAGAAATGGCTTATACTCGGGTCAATGACCACAAGGGTCCCAAGATCATGTAGGATTGAGACACGCCAAAAATTTAATTAATTTTACCATATTTTCATTTATTTTGATTATTGAAACTCACTAGCAGCTGCTGCATTTCCCATCCTTGGCTTATACTCAAGTCAATCTATTTTCTTGAGTTTTCAGGTCAAAATTAGGTACCTCAGCTTATATTTGGGTCAGCTTATATTTGAGTATACACAGTAGCTATGTTTAGGACAGACTATGGAAAGACAGAGTGATTTCCTATAGGCAAATGAAGCAGACAAGGGTGCATTTTGTCCTCTTGTCTGTTCAATCAGTACATGAAACATCTCATCTGGAAAGGCAAATTAGATTCAGATGAAGGAGGAGTGAAAGTTGGTGGAAGAAACAACAACAGTCTAAGATATGCAGATGATAACATCTTAATGGCAGGAAGCAGTGATGAGTTGAAACAACTTTTAGTGAAAGTAAAATAAGAAAGTGCTAAAGCAAAATTGGAGTTAATAATCAAGAAAAGAAACACCATAACTACAAAAGAACTGCACAACTTTAATGTTGACAATGAAGAATTCCAAATTTGAATACCTTAGTTCAATCATCAGTCCAAGTTAGAAAGCAGCCAAAAAATCAGAAGACTGAGACTTGGAAAAGCAGCAATGAAGGAATTAGAAATGATCACCAAGTGCAGGGATGTGTCATTGGAGAACAAGAAAAAGATAATCCACACTCTTGTGTTTCCAATTACCATGTATGGGTGTGGTAGCTGGACAATTTTAAAAAAGTGGAGGCTGTCTCAGCACATTATGAGAAAGCAAGATTCTCTAGAAAATGCAATAATGTTGAGAAAGATTCAAGACAACAGAAAAAGAGTGAGATGGATTGTGAGATGGGTTGCCTTCTCAAGACGCAGGCTTGAGTTTGCAAGAGCTGAAGACAGGACATTTTAAAGATCACTTATTCATAGGGTGTGCATAACTTGAAGGCAACTTGACAACACATAACAATAGCAACTTCTCTATAGAGAGATGCAAACTTTACTTCTTCAAATGCTGTATCCATCGTGAATATTGGCTGCCATCATGGCAATAGTCTTCCTGTTCCATCATGGCAATAGTCTTCCTGTTCTTAACACCTTGGAACAGTTCTTTTGAGGACATGCCACACCAGTCTCTCTGGTTCTTTAGCCTCAAAGTCCATCTATGTCCAGGGTCTCTCTTCCCAAGGATCTTTCCTTGCATGACGAGTTGGGAGTATTCTATATTTCATATCATTCCTCATGATACATCCAAGGTATTGGAGCTTTCTTTGTTTAATGGTCTTAAACATTTCTTGTTCTTTATCAATCAGGTGCAACACTTCTTACATTGGTCTCATGGTCAACCCATGATATCCTTAGTAGCCATCTGTAGATCCAAATTTCAAAAGCTTTGATTTTCTTTTCACTGTCCAAGCACTGACTCATTATAGCAACACTGGGAATATGTAACATCTTACTATTCAGATCTTTTATAATGAAAAGTGAAAATAATTTTTAGGTAAGACAGTCAAAAAGGTTTTATTTTCCCAAGTAGTATGCATATGTACACAAGAGGAAGATGGGCAAGGCTGATGATGGGTATGACACAAATTTGGGAAGCATTTTCTTCTCTTGTTCAGGCAGCAAATTATTTAGGCTTTCCCTGATGCTGTAAGGATATAAAGCTATGGACAAATTAGAAGCTGAAACTAGCAGTTATCTCTTCTTTCAAATTCAGATTGTTGTTTTCAATTACCATTGAAGGAGGATTACAGCTGAAGAGTGCCACCTCTTGTTGTCTGTAAGGTGCTTGAAAATGCTCTACTACAAAACTCCAGCCTCCCACTACATCCCATTTCCTTTTTAAAATTGCTGCTCTGGTTCATTGCTTATAATTCTAATCTTCATATGGCCCATCAGCAGTGGTGGGCTGCTGGCGGTGCAGACAGGTTCGGCCGAACTGGTAGTAAAAATCCCGGGTGGTCTCCAGGGGGGGATAGTAACCCTCCCGGGAGACCACCCAGGGTGGCTACTATTTTTTTTTAGGCATCTGGATCAGACGCCTCACTGGCCACCCAAAAATGCAATTTGCTAAGTGGTGAATAATTATGCTGAAGCAAATAATACATCTGCTGAGAATGAAATAAATTCTAAAATTAGGTTAGTACCATATTTCACAGACATAGTGCAATAATAGATCATAGCTATAGATATGAGAAGATTGCAGTGGCTTAGTGGTTAAGATGTTGAACCTCATGACCAGAAGGGTGGCAGGTCAGCAATTCGTGACCTGAGTGCTGCATGACAGAGTGAGCTCCTGCCAACCTAGCAAGAAACTGCAAGTAGATAAATAAGTATCACTTTGGTGGGAAGGAGGCGGTGGGCCTCAGCAGCAGTAGCGGCGATGGAGGAGGCTGGGGAGGTGACGCCGGGACCTTCCGTCCCTTCCTCCGAATCAGAGGAAGAACCTTTACTACTGAAAGGTAGGTACCCACATCGGAATGTTTTATTCATAATATTTTGTAGCATTTATTAAAATTAAATATATGTATTAAAAATGTATGTGTGTGTGTACACTAGAACCCCGGACAACGTTATGACATGGCTCCACAAGTCATGACGCTGTCCGATTTTTAACGTTCGATACATTGATCCAACAACGCTAAAAAAACCGAGAAGAGGCGCTAGCACGCGCGCGAAAAGGCGCGCCAGCGGGAGCCTCTTCTACCAAACGGGTATAGCAACGGGCATCGCACGTCAAGGCAAGGTATCAAAGCGGGGGGGGGGCACCCCCCATTTTGATCCCTTACTTTAACGTGGGATCCCCGTTTCGCGCCCCTGGGCAAGGGTCAGATCCTTACCCTTTCCGAACCTCGGGCTGCTCAAATAACCTCGGGGTTATTCGATACAAGATTTTTCCGAAAATCTTGTCACGTTATGCGGTTTTAACGCTATACGGTACTCGCGTTATAAATACCCTCCTGGTGCTAAAAGATCCCAGAAATTCTATAGGTATGGTTAAAGAGCATTTAAGTACTGTAGCTTTGAAAATATTTCAGGTTTAAAAATTAATTGAGGGAAAACAGAAATAATAGTATGCAACCACAGCAAAAGGGGAAAGGAAAAGATAAAGAAATTATATAATTTACAAATTAAGGATAGATTAAAATATTTAGGGATCTACATAGTGGATGATTTTAAACAAATTCAAAAGATAAATTTTGAAAAAGTTAAGAATGAGGTTAAACTGATTATAACAAAGATGAGGAAATTAAATCTATCATGGTTTGGAAGGGTAAACGTTAGCAAAATGAAAATTGTACCTAAAATAAATTTTATATTAGGGAACCTCCCAATTAAGATAAATGAAAAAGAGCTGAAGGAATGGCAAAAATTAGTAGACAGGTTTTGTAACGAAGAAAAGAAACCTAGGATAGTGAAATCATTATGGTATCAACATTAGAATGAGGGTGGGTTGGGTATCCCGAACACACTTAATTATTATAAGGCCTTTCAATTGAAATGTATAGCAAATTTGTTAACACATGATCATGTAAAAACAGAAGAGAAAGACAGGTTAGAATACAATAGACCTAAAGGAAGTCTGTTTTTAACAAATCAAGAGAAAAAAGTTAAGATTAACAGCAAAACTTTAAAAGATCTATACCTATTCTGGAAAGGAATGAAAAATACTATGTCACCAGGGGACTCCCCAATTTTAGAATTTACAGATTTACTGGATTTTCCATTAACTTTAAACAATGAAAAGAAAACAAAATTAATCCAGGAGAAGGTAATGTTTTTAAGCCAATGGATTACATTTTGCGGGGAACAGCAAAGAAGAAAAATGATATATACCGTATATGCCGGTGTACAAGACGACTGGGTGTATAAGACGACCCCCCAACATTTCTACTCAAAATATAGTTTTTTATATACTCGCTGTATAAGACTACCCCCTATTCCGCACACCTTTCACACACCAAGTACAGTTCTAAAAAATCAATAAAATAATTAATATTACTGTATTTTATTTACTGAAACTCACTAGCAGTTGCTACATTTCCCACTCTTGGCTTATACTCAGGTCAATCTATTTTCCTGGATTTCAAGGTCAAAATTAGGTACCTTAGGTTATATTTGGGTTGGCTTATATTCATGTATATATGGTAGATAAATAAGTAGCACTGTACATGTTTGATAACATACAGCCTTGTGACAGTTTTTCTGCATGTCATAGGCATTTGAATATAAATTAACATGTTGAAATCAAATCTGATGTTTTTTTACGTTTTATGTGGTGTGTGGAAGTTGTGCGGAAGAGGGGGTAGTCTTATACAGCAAGTATATAAAAATCTCTATATTTTGAGTGGAAATGTTGGGGGGTCGTCTTTTACACCCAGTCGTCTTGTACACCTGCATATACAGTATGTCTATCCCAACTGAAGTGCACCCGGTGTCTAAGACGACCCCCCCCCCCTTGGAGGCATGTTTTTCAGTGTGAAAAAGTCATCTTATACACCAGCAAATACAGTACTAGTTTAAGTCTGAATTGGTTTCAGGAAAAACAAATGGAAGAATAGGACAGGAAACAGAGATTAAAAATCATATAGGGAGAGAAATAACACCTTTTGAGGAGATTATATATAAACTAAGGAAGGGGTTAACTCTGGAAAAAGGACTAGTTGGTAAAATTTATAAAATAATTAATAAAAATGAGTTACCCCCCCAAAATACTAAAAGAATCATGGGAAAAGGACTTAGGTATTGTAATCTGTGATAAAGAATGGAAACAGAAATGGAACCAAAGATTAATGAATGTACAGTCAAACCTCGCATAAAGAGCGCCTCGCTTAAACAGTAACTCGCTTAAAGAGCAGAATTTTCTCTGAATGTTCGCTTTGCTTAACTATGGGGTACCACTGTACTTTAATGTATTTTAATTATAGTTTTTTGTTTATTCCTAATACAGTACTGTATTTTAATCAGTATTCTATTCTTTGTTCTCAATTTGTATTGATTTGTTTAAGATATTGCTGTTCAAGCCATGAACCAAAATAAATAATAAATTCAGTAGATATACAGTAGCAGAGAGAGAATGGTTTGTTACTGACTAGCATTCCTGGGTTAATGGTATAACTTATACTGGGGAATAACTCTGTCCCATATGTTCTCATCAATCCTGGCCAGCCTAGCCAATGGTAATGGATTATGCCACTGGCATGGCGCGGGTTTCAGCTGCCCAGGGTCCAGGCAAAACTTGCCCCCCCCCGGCTTGTTGCTACCCTTCTAGGCTTGCCCCTCCCTCCGGTTCCCTATTTATTGACTTGCAATTTCTTACCTTCGAACTGCTAGGTTGTCAGGAGCTGGGACAGGTGGGAAGGACCGGGGGGCCCACACACACCCAGCAGTGCTGCAAGGCAGGGGGAAGAGGCAGGAGGAAGAGGAGGAGGGGACGCAGAGGGTAAATAAATAAATCCGAAGCATTTCGTTTTGTCCGTTGAAGAAACAGCCTGGGGAAGCCTTGCCCAGCAACAATGACTCACCATCTGTGCCGTTTTCCCATTGGCCGAGGCCACCGGAAGCCCCGCTTATTCTGCCCCTGCCCTTCGCCCGCTGCCTTGCCGTTCCCCGCCGCCTCCTGCGCCCTACAGCCCCGGGAGAGATGGGGATGATGGTGGTGGTAAAATTTGACGGTGGAGTCCCTCTCCTGGCCCTCGGGACCCTCCTACTGACCCTGCTGCTTGCCCAGGTGGTGGAAGGTGAAGGGAAAGGAGCCAAGGCTTTGCCACCCCTGGAATGCGCTACCCGGGACAGCCTGCCTCCATGCCCCCCTGCTACACCACTGGATTATGCAACCTACATCATTCAGAAGGCCATAGCTCTGCAATACTGAAAAAGCCAAAGTTACTTTTCTCAATCTTAGGCATTAACAAATTAAATATATGTGTTGAATACTTACCCTGAAAGAAACTTTTGATTCTAAAGTAACTGACAGTGAGACGCAAGACAGAGAGTTTGTCCAATTTAGAGATCACATCTGGTGGGAAAGGCAACAGGCTGGCCAAGTGATCAAGCTCAGCATTCAAGCGGTCTCTATGTCTCTTTGATGGATTAGATTTTCCATTCCCAAGTGCAGGCCTTCTGTTTGTAGAAAAAATGTGTTACTAAGGCCTAGCTTCTTTGAATCCTTGTCTGCTCTCAAACAAAAAGAAAGACTATGGCACTCTCTCTTAACCAATCTAGTACCAGTCAGCTCAGCACATTTGCCCTATTACCAGATAAGAATGGAATTTTTTTAGCAATGAAGACTGCTCCTTTTGATGCAACTAAGGTTAAGATTTGGAAAGATGACCTGCCCTCAACTTATTTTTATACAGGCACCAAAACATGCAATATTTAATATCACTTACAAAGTTAAAGGGGTGTGGGATGTATTATTTTTTAAAAGACAATAAAAACTAATGGTTTTAACAAAGAGAATTGTGAGAATAAAGCAGAAAAATAATAGGAGTAGAATTCTGATAAATAAATACTTAACTGTTTCTGGATGGGTTTCCTTCTTTTTCTGCCAGCATATAGACATTCTCCTGGTGGAATCATTGCAGTGACATATAAGCTGAAAAAAGCATACCCAATACAATCAAATAAAGCCAGCGTCCTTCATTAGCTGTGATATGATAAAGGACTATGTTTATTTTATTTATTTATTTAAATTTGTTTATCGCCCTCCTCCCAAAAGGGACCCAGGGCGATTTACAACGATTATAAAATCATTTTAAAAAATTAGAAACTCTAAAAGCTTAAAAAAAACTTGGTATTAAAAGCCAAAAATTACAACACAGGCATACTGGGGTCAAACCAACCAATTGGCTGGGGAAATTGCACCATCCACTCCCCAGATGTTGCTGATACTTTCTTCAATATTTAATTGGTATTTGATTAACAGCCTAATCTACATCATTAGAGAGAATGTACCTAGCCAAAGGATTTTATCTCTGTGTAAAAAGAGTTTGTACCCAGTGTTTTGTAGTTGAGTGTGATGGACTAGGACTCTGAAGAGCAAGGTTCAAATCCCCACTTGGCTACGGAATTTCTGTAGAGGAAATTCACGGAGAGGTGTGTATATTTCATATAACACCTTAAAAATCTCACTTACTTTGAAAGTCCTTTTAGAGTGGCAATAATTTAATTCTGACTTTATGGCACATAACTAACTTCTTTCATGTCCTGATCAAACCTTGGACTGCCAAAATGAAGCCACTATCTTCACTTTGTTGTTTAACTAACTAAAAAGAGTTTAATAGGTGTTTGTTTCGGAGATAACCATCCAGGAGTTGCATGTTGGATTGTACCACAAATAAAAAGTTATGGGTTGGTCTAATTACAATGGTGCCCAAACTAAGGCCCGGGGGCCGGGGGCGGCCCCCGATGCCAATTCATCCGGCCCGCGAAGCCCTCGTCGCTCCTGGAAGTGGAAGTATAACGAGCCCGTATGGGCGCGTTTTACTTCCGTTTTCAGGAGTGACAAGGGCTTCGCGGGCTGGATGAATTGGCGTCGGGGGCTGCACCCGGCCCCTGGGCCTTAGTGACCAGCCCCCTGAACCACATGATCGGACCACGGCCCAATAAGTTTGGGCACCCCTCAGTGGTGGGATGTCAAATTGTTTACTACCCCACTGTGATGCCATCACACTTTGTGGGCGGAGCTAACATCATGACGTCATGACATCATGGGCAGAGCCAAAGAAAAATAAAATAAAAAAAATAAAAAATAATAAAAATAAAATAAAAATAAGCACGGACGCACACACCCCTCAACCCACCCACAACACAAACCCGTAAATAAATTAAATAAATAAATAATAAAATACACCCACCCACCCACCCCAAACACAAATCAACCAGAGCTTTTAAACTAGAGTTTAAGGCTTATTCTGGCTAATCTTTCTCACACTAGGTCACATGGAAGGAACTACAGAATGAACTCACCACAAGAGGGCTTCATTTTGGCACTTTTCAACTTTTCAGCAGTTAAAGAAGTTAGGTACTAAGTCTTTGCCTAACCAGTTCTGTAGGATAATATGCCTTAATGTAAATGTAAAACAGCTGTACCTCCTTAAGGGTTCTTCAATTGGAACAGCACTTGGAACAGCACACGTGTAGCTTATTTATTTATTTATTTAGATTTATATTGCCACCCACTCACCGAGGCGACTCAGGGTGGCTTACAGTCAAAACAACAACACTACAATAAAAATTATAAAATGCTTATTAATGAGGTAACTCCAAGACTTTGCTTAAAAACCCCAAGCCAGGCCACCAGGCCTTTTTAGGAACTGTGGTAGTATGTCAATATAGGTAAAGGTATTAAATACACATTAAAATACACAGAGACACACCACATCCATAGGTGAGTCACTTACCCTGGGGAGCAGGCTATAGGGAGCTTCAGGCTAGCAGCTTCTCTTCCTGCTTGGGAGGACAGCAAAGAAGCTGTGCATACACACCAAGCACCGTAGGAGTACGTGCACACCAAGTGCTTGGCATGCGTGCGCAGTGGGGGAACCAGTGAAAAGTTAAGCCCCAAAGGTGGTTCCTCCCCAAAAGCTGCTACTGGTTCTCCGGGACACTGGGAAAAGTTACTACCGGTTCTGGAGAAGTGGTGAGAACCTGTTACATCACATCACTGGCACCCCTGCTCTAATACTAGCTTCAGCATTTGATTCTACTGATGTATAATCTATAGTCTGAAAGAGAGGCTACTGCTAAGAAACTACAGTTTCCACTGGCAAAGCCATAAGACAACGGTGCGTTTTTGTTTTCCTTTCTTTTTAATATGCATGAATAACAAATACTGGATTAGATACAGATGAAGGAGGAATAAAAATCAGTGGAAAATAGTAATGCTTCAAAATGAATACTGCTGACAGTTGGAGAAGGAGCTTTAAAAGCAGGATCGCAGTTAAATATTAAGAAGACAATAATCACTACAGCTGAATTATATAACTTTAATGTTGATGATTAATAAATCAAAATTGTTAAACATAGTTTATAAAATCATCAATAAAAATAGAGATTGCAGTCAAGAAAGCAGCAAAAATATGGAGCTTTGCAGGGCTGTTATGAAGAAACTAGAAAAGTTCCTTAAGTGTAAAGATGTGCCATTGGAGACTAAGGCTAAAATCATAACACTCTTAATCCCATTTACTCTGTACAGATGTACACCTGCCAGTAGCACTTTATTTACCCTTCTTCTAGGTATCTACATGAGTATTTCTTTACTGAAACCCTAAGACTTCATATTTGAAAAGCAGAGAAAGGTGTGCTTTCAAATCTCCCCATGATATATAGGACCCTATCCTACTACTAATATACAGAGCAGAAAGGCTGCCACATTATGTGTCTACTTTCTCTGGCAGACTTCCTGTCACATTGACTGATCTCGTGTGGGTTGTGAGAAAAAGCATGTAGCGTGGAGCCTGTCCGAGTAGGAGATATTTAAGTGATTGCCCTTTTGCTTCACATTTAGGCAGTAGGCTATTTTCCATGGAACTACGTGTCCCAAAGGTTTTCCATTTGTGCTGGCATTTTCTGTCCCCTCAAAGAAGGCCACCACTTGGCAAAAAGAGGATATAAACATAAGTAAGCAGGCACGAGGGACTATAGTAGCTCAAGTGGTTAAGACACTGAGTGGGAGGCGGAAGGTCAGCAATTCAAAACCCAAGTACTGCATGACGAAATGAGCACCTGTCTCTGTCCCAGCTCCTGTCAACCTAGTAGTTCAAAAGCAAGCAACTGCAAGTCAATAAATAGGTACCACTTCAGTGGGAATGTAAACAGTGTTCTGTTCACTTCAGTATCTAGGCATGCCTGCCACATGTCCACGAAAACATCTGCAAACGAGTCAGATACAACTGGCTTTTGAGCAAAGTTTACCTTTACCTCTAAGCAGGCACATTGATTTGGGTGGAAGGACAATGCTGCTGGTACAGTTACGGTACATAACTCAAGAAATACATGAGTATTGCTCAGAATTTATGCCAGTGGGATTTTATAATAAAAATCCTTTCAGAATTATGAACAGGTTTTTTTTAAAGAAATGCTAAGTTTCCTAAAATAATAATTACAACTTCATTTTAAATAAAGATTGGGGACTATCTTTACTAGACCAATAGAATATTATAAGAGGAATTTTACATAATTCATTCTCAGGCAATCGTGTAGCATGGGTTTCAGCCGCCCGGGGTACAGGCCAATCTTGCCGCCCCCCTATCTAGGCTTGCGCCCTCCCCCCATGGCGCTCGTCCCTATTCCGCCCAGTCTGCCCTCGCTCCTCCCTGCCCACTTGGATCTGCTTGTCCCCAAGACAGCAGAAACCCCTGCCAAAGTGGATCGGTGCCTTGTAAAAATTTTTTGTTGTGTCTTCTCTTTAAAATCCGCAGCGTTAGGGACCTCGCGGCAATTAATACATTTCCCAGACTCCCGCCCAAGCAAGGCAATGCCAGGCAAAAGCAGGCAAACCAGCCTGCCCAAACCAAGGGAGCAGCGCCCAGGTGCAATGCCACCCAAAAAAGTGCCACCCGGGGTGGGTCACCTCCCCCACACACTACGCTACTGTCCTCAGGCTAAATCAAGCATAGCTTCAAGTGTGGTGGAATCGGATTTAGTAGAGGGTATAGAATCAAAGGTCTCTATAAACAAAGGGCCATTGGTGGTTCAGTAAATTCTGCGCTGCCTGCCATCAGAACACATTTTTGTTTCAAAACACATAGAATCATAAAATTCACATGGCTGATCTTGCAACTAGTACAAATTATAGAGCTGGAAGAAATCCCAAAGGTCAGTGAATCACATCCCCTGCTAAGACAGGAAACACAAAACCATCCCTGACATCTGGTAATCTAACCTTTGTTTGGAAATCTTCAATGAAAAGGAATCTACCACCCTATTTATTTATTCAAATATATATACCGCCCTCCTCACTGGGGCAACCCAGGGTGGTTTACAACATCATAAAAACCAAAGCCATTACCCAAAATTTCAAATTTACAGTTATAAAGTAAACCTGGCTTTTGAAGTAGAACATTCCATTGTAGAATGGCTCTTATTGTTGAGGTTCATACTAATGTTGAGGCAAAATCTCAAGATGGAAATAGAAGGAGAGACTGTGGTGAGGAGGAAGGAAGTGCTGGACTCTGAGGAAGAGGACATCAAGGCTGACAACCCTGAGGTTTCCTACTCAGAGAACGAAGGAGGAACCTGGGGTGATGCTGTTGAGGAGCCAGAGTCATTCTTGTGTGCTAAAGGTGTGATGTTTTATGCCTACATCAAGGATCCTTGGACTAGCATTACCCAACTCCATATCCCAATGCCCACTGGAGATCTTGATAACTGGCAATGCAGCCAGACTCCACCACAATACAGGGGAGATACTAGAGACAAATGAAGCAGCAGCAGTAGCTCCAGGAGGAGTCAGAGACCCTTTGGTTGATACAGGGGCCATCCTTATGGAGTGCTGGCTAGCTAGGTCAAGCAGTGAAGCCACACCAGCGACAGAGTCAAAATGTACCAGAACCAGTGGTGTTAACTAGGAGTCTGCTGACCAGTACTCAGATTCTCAATGGGCCGATGGGATGGGAGGGGGTTGTGTTACTTCATCCTTTTCAGTACCCCACTCCCCAGACTCAATAAAATCAAGTCAGTTCTACCAGTCTGGATTCAGGGAGACCATGTCTGATGAAGTTTTGCCTTTGACCCTGATGGGGCAGCAGCACTTACACAGACTTTCAAATATTTGAAGATGACTATTGTCTCTCACATTGCTCCTCATGCCCAGTTTCCTCAATCATTTCTTATAGGGTTTGATTTTCAGACTTTTTACTACCCTGGTTTCTCTCTTCTCCACAATTTTCTGCCTGTTAACATCTTTTTAAACTTTACATGTGTACTACTGTCAAATCATACACTCAAACCTCGCATAAAGAACACCTCATTTAAAGAGTAACTCGCTTAAAGAGCAAGATTTTCTCTGAATGTTCATTTCGCTTAACAAATAAAACCAACGAAAAACTCGCTTAACAAATAAATCGGGGTTCACAATCCTCCCCACAATTGGTCACTTTCAATGGTGTTTCACTTAAAGAGCAAATATATAAAAACACATATACATATACATATACACATACATATACATATACACATACACATATACAGTACATACACACACACACACATATAGACATACACATACATTTTCCTTTTGTACCTCACAATGATAACACAGCTATACAAAAAAAATTTTTTTTCCCCTGGCATGAGCTTTTGCAGTTGTTTTATACTAATTTCAGGCCGCTGATTACAAATATGATCTCAGATTTGCTCTATCACATCACATTTTTGTGCTATTGGCCAACCCAATTGTCATTCCTGACTGCATGTTGGTGTGAGTCAGTTATAGAATTATAGTGATAAAATTAGTGACTGGGCAACACAATTTTTCTGGCATGAATGATTCTAAGGTAATTTTGAGGTGCTGATTCTGAATCTGGTATCTAGTTTTCTAGCACATCAGGTTTTTGAGATCTCAAATATTGCAATATACCTACGAACAGCAAATTTATCATCATATTCGTCGAGCTAAACAATAATTCTATAACTGACTCGCACCAACATGCAGTCAGGAATGACAATTGGGTCGGCCAATAGCATAAAAATGTGATGTGATAGAGCAAATCTGAGATCATATTTGTAATCAGCAGCCTGAAATTAGTATAAAACAATGGCAAAAACTCATGCCAGGAAAAAATTTTTTGTATAGCTGTGTATGATGATAAATTTGCTGTTCATAGGTACAGTATATTGCAATATTTGAGATATTAAAAACCTGATGTGCTAGGAAAAAATGGATGCCAGATTCGGAATCAGCACCTCAAAATTACCTTAGAATCATTAGAGTACCTCATGCTAGAAAAATTGTGTTGACCAGTGTAATGCATTTCTTTTTAGTTAAAATGAATTAAAATGCCTTTTTAAATAGTTTAAATGCTGAATGGATGCTTAGAGATTTATGAAGTCTCTTATTCCAACTACTTTTGCTGTTTAGTAGCAAGAGTGTTCTGTGTTTTGCTTTAGACATAAGGAACATGATTATTTTGCTGGGTCTTCGACATTATGCTAACTCTTTTTGACTGAGTAGTTTGGAAAGCTTCAATACAAGTTCAGTATTGATGTACCTGTATTTGAAATGTCACATTCATATTGTTTATCCTGTTATTTCTCTCTGTGTCACTAATACAAGGAACAAGTGTTTTAAGTACTATTACTGATCATTTATAAAATAACTTTTTAAATTTTATTTTGGTTAACTTCACAACTGTAAATTTTGCCTAATGCAATGAATTGAAGAAATTATAATAAGACAGATTTACTTTGTATCTTGCTAATACCATGAACATAAGTATGTTAAGAAATTTTAGAAAACAAAATAAAAACCACTGTAGCACTTAGTCTTCAGTAGTTAATCTTCAAAGTGCTACAGTAGTTTTTATTTTGTTTTCTGATATGCCTGAACCACAGACTAACATGGCTAAAGTAAAGGTAAATGTTTCCCTTGCTTGAAAGACAGTCATATCCAACTCGAGGGTTCAGTGCTCATCTCTGTTTCAAAGCCGAAGAGCCAGGGCTGTCTCCTTCTGCAGATATTTCCATGGTCATGTGGCAGGCATGACTAGACACCAGAGCGCACCAAAGTTATCCCTATTTATCTACCGTATTTGCCAGCGTATAAGACGACTGGGCGTATAAGACGACCCCTCCCAACATTTCCACTCAAAATATAGAGTTTGTTATATACTCGCCGTATAAGACTACCCCCTCTTCCGCACATCTTCCACACACCATATAAAACATAAAAGAACATCAGAGTTGATTTCAACATCTCCCTGTGGCCCGCACTAGTACTCAAGTGCACATGTGCGAGCTCTGCGTAGACAAAGGCGGGGCAGAGCGCCGCTGCTTCCCGCCGAGCAGAACGGGCCGGTCACGCCAAAAAGGCTGGCACCCCTGTCTCACTGCTGATGCTTGCCGCAGCCACACTGGATACCGTGTGATACTGGATGGTATGTAGAATGAGGTGGCCACTATGGGCACCGAGCAGGCATCGGGAGGCCACAATGGGCAGCTATGTCTATCCCAACTGAAGTGCTCCCGGCGTATAAGACCACCCCCCCCCCCACTTGGAGGCATGTTTTTCAGGGGGGAAAAGTAGTCTTATACGCCAGCAAATACAGTACTTGCAATTTTCAGTAATTAAAGAACCTATCATGCAGTTCCCATTACGTTATGATAGTGAAAGGGATTACATCAGAGCATCACAAGAGAAATTGAAAATATTTAATTTTGGGAAACTGCCACTGTTGATACTATCAGATTTATGCAGTGGGATGATGATGATGATGATGATGATGATGATGGACGGCTACTACTTTCTTATCAGAAATTCTGGGTGTAAAGGATTTTTGGTGGAAAACTCTGCTCAGGGGACCCCTGAATGAGACTCCTTTCATGTCCCCAGGGTCTTTACCCATTGAAGTGGTCCCTATTTTTTCCCTTGCTCGAAAGCCAGTCGTATCTGACTGTAGGGTTCAGTGCTCATCTGTTTCAAAGCCAAAGAGACAGTGCTGTCTGCTTCTGCAGACGTTTCTGTGCTCATGTGGAGACATAACTAGACACGGAATGCTATTTACCTTCCCACTGAAGTGGTCCCTATTTATCTACTTGCAATTTCTTTCTTTCGAACTGCTAGGTTGGCAGGAGCTGGGACAAAGACGGGAGCTCATTCCATCCTGCAGTACTCGGGAATCAAACCGCTGACCTTCCGCCTCCCAGTCAGTGTATTACATGGCTACTATTCCAAAAAATTAAGAAATTTTGTTACACATGTATGTACTTAATAGTAACATCATATATTTATGCTACGATATATTTTATAAGAGTTTCTTTTGAAATATCATATTTACATTGTTTATTGTCATTTCTCTTTCTGCAACTAATATAAGGAATAGGGAATAAGCACTTTTAAATACTTTTACTTATCATTTATATGAAGCCTTGCTTTTGAAATACAGTACAGTAATTAGTTATGCCATATTTAGTCATGTTAAATAAATGTTAAGGAAGACTTTTCTCTTACCATGTTTATTGTCTCTCAGTAATTGAAAAGAGGGAAGGTAAAAGGTAAAGGTCGCCCTTACTTGAAAGCCAGTCGTAACCAGCTCTAGAAGGGGTGTGCTCAGTGGTGGGCAGCAACAGGTTCGCACCGCCCCAGGAAGTGGGTAGCAAAATTGGGTGGCCTCTGGGCAGGGTGGTGATGAAATTGGTTGGCCTTCAGGCAGGGGAAGAAGCAAAATTGGGTGGCCACGCCCACCTCCCTGCCCTGCCCCCATCAGGTTTTATTCTTGCAAGTGGTTCAAGCTCTCCCTTGTTCAAAAGCCTGTCAATAGCTGACTCTAGGGTACAGTGCTCATCTCTATTTACAGCCAAACAGCTAATGCTGCCTATGTTTGCAGATGGCAGGCATGACTAGATCGACCATGATGTAGGCTCCACCCATTACATAGGCTCACCCACAACATGGGCTCCGCTCACAGTGTGGTAGCGAAATTTTTTGCTGCCCACCACTGGGTGTGCTGGGTACCTTGGGAGGGCAGTGGACAGGAAGTGTTGGGGGCGCCTGTTGGGGAGGTTGGGGGGAAGAAATCCCATACATTACCATTACCTCTGCCTGCCTCTGGGGAGCACCAGTCGCTGTGGCGCACCGGGATAAGTCTCTGTATCCCTGTGGGCCAGCACACCACTGGGATCTAGGGTTCAGTCCTCATCTCTGTTTACAGGCAAAAGGCCAGCGCTGTCTGCGTCAGAAGACATTTCTGTGGACATGTGGCATGCATGGCTCAACATGTGCATGGGTCGCTGTTTACCTTCCCACCAAAGTGGTCCCTATTTACCTTCTTGTAATTTCTTGCTTTCGAACTGCTAGGTTGGCAGGAGCTGGGACAAAGACAGGAGCTCACTCTGTCATTCAGTACTCAGGAATTGAACTCTGACCTTCCTTCAGTGATTTCAGCGTCTTAACCACTTGAACCACCTACAAATGTTTTATGCAGAGATTCTGGGAACCCAGATTTTCTTTGAGAATTTTGGAGTTTGTCAAAATAATCTAACTTCTGAGGGTGAAGAACAGCGTCTATTCTCCATTTTTGCATAGGAGCATCCTGCACCTATTTTGGCCTTGATAAAATGTTCTCGGTACGGAGAACAGGTCCAGAATGCAGCAGCCAAGCTGATTTCTCTGGTGCATAAGTTTGACTATATCACAGTGACTCTGGCCCAGCTACAGTGGCTCTCCACTATATACAGTATCAGGCACACGGTGTTAATGGTAACATACAAAACCCCAAATGTTTTGGGACCTAGTTACCTTGCCTAACATCTCTCCCAAAGATCTTCCAACTGCATCAACTGTTCCTCCTCCTGCTCCCAGGTGCCAAGAATGGCAAGGAAGGCCACAACTAGGAAGACAGCCTTCTTGGTGGCAGTGCCTACATTATGGAACAGTTTACCTGTGGAACTGCATCAGGTTCCCTCTCTGGATGTATTTTAAAAAAAAAAACACCACACACCTCAAAACAACATTGTTTAAAGAGGCAATCAAAGATATCCTCCTTGTGCTCAATTAGCCCTGAGTATTAATTTTTTTCTGGACCCAGTATTCCATTATTGGAAAGTTTCAGATATATTTTTATTGTAGTATAGTACATTACTATCTCTTGTATGCAATCTTAATGCCATTTTATTTTCCTATGTCTACTAGTTTTATGGTTGTAAACTGCCCAAATGGGTAGTAGGTAAGCAAGTAAACCTCAGAAGAGAAGAGATGGGAATAGCAAGTTGCATCACTTAAATCACATTTCATCAACAAATGCATAAATCTCTTTCTATCTGTGTTTTTAAATCAACATTTCTTTCTGTTATATTTTTTTTTCAGAACTATACTTCAGTCAACACTTTAACATGCTGTCTTGCTTTAAGATAACAAAGTCGAAATATATATTTTATAATTCTGCAATTTTTCTAGTCCCCACCCCCACACATTGTGACATCACTGAGTCTACAGTCTGAAAGGGAAGACTACCATTAAGGGGAAGAGGGATTTCTTGATCACTTCCCTTTCTCTGCTGGAAGTCATTTCTCTTTCTCAAGTTGGAGAAAGAAGCAATATGAATCCTCTCATTCTTCTCAGTTGTAGTAAAAACCACTTGGTGGGTGTAGTTTTAGAGCAGGGGTGCCCAAACTACAGCCCATGGGCTGGATCCACCCACAATACTAATTCATCTGGCCCACGCTGCCCTCATCACTCCCGGAAGTGGAAGTAAAACATGCCCACATGGGCACACTACTTCTGCTTCCGGGAGCGATTAGGGTGGCACGGGCCAGATGAATTGGCATCAGGGGGCAGATCTGGCCTGCAGGCCATAGCTTGGCCACCCCTAGTTTAAGCAGAGAAAATGAGAGCCTAAAATCTATCTCATCCTGTTGCAAAACAGATTGCAAGGCACATTTTACTTCTGCTTCCCGTAGGAGGAACCACGTGACTGGCGCACTGAACTACATGACCGGCCCATGGCCCAAAAAGTTTGGGCACCCCTGTTAGAGGGTGGACTGGAGCACTGCAGGGATGAGCTCTTACAAGCAGCAATCAGATACAGTAATGTCTTTGCTAGACTGCAACAGCCTGCCCACACAACATTCCTGAAGTCCACTTTTCTGAACCCCTGAAGAGGCTTCTACTTTTCTGGTGTGGGTAGGAGCAGTCTGGTTGGGCTCAGTTCCAGCATGTTTGATCACTGGAACTGGCCCAAAGCAAGCTGATTTTGAATTTGCCAGTATGATGAACTGGCCTAATAAGCAAGGCACTTCCTTATACAGTAATGGCAAATCAATCATTTCCCCTGCTTAGCAAAGGACAAAATAAGACTCTTGCTGATGCACTAAATCAGAGTGTTTTTTTTTTTAAAAGAAAGTTTTCTTGCCTTGTCAGTTGTGGTGGCTTCAGCTATGGGTGGTTTCTTGATTTGCAAACATTTTAATAAAATATCTGATGTAGCACAGTAGTTAATTCCATGTCAGTGGCAGGGTCGTAGCCAGGGGGTGGCCGGGGGGGGAGGGCCCCCCTGAGCTAACAGCCTGCCTCCACCCCCACCTCGGACACACACAATCTAGAATCCTGGCTACGGCCCTGGTGAGCGGTCAGGCTTGATATGATATTTTGCAAATTGTGATACTGTATATTGTTTTTTGTTACTGTATATTTTGTATCTTTATTAGCCGCCCAGAGTCGCTTGGCGAGTGGGGCAGCATAATAGTTGAAAAATGAAATGAAATGAAAATGAAATAAGATCATTCTAATCAAGCCCAACTGTTCCAAATCAACGTATGGTAACTTGTAGAGACCTCTCTCCAGTGATTGGATGTAACAGGTTTGCACCAGTTTGCCAGAACCAGTAGTAACTTTTCCCAGTGTCCCGGAGAACCGGCAGCAGCTTTTGGGGGGAACCACCTTAAGGACTTACCTTTTCACTGGTTCCCCCACTGTGCCTGCCGCCAAGCACTTGGTGTGCATGCATGCCTACAGTGCTTGGCGCGTATGCACGGCCTCCTTGCTGTCCTCCCAAGTGGGGAGGAGGAAGAGAAGCTGCTAGCCTGAAGCTCCCTATAGCCTGCTCCCCAGAGTAAGTGACTCAACTTTGAATGTGGTGTGTCTGTGTGTATTTTAAAGTGTATTTAATACCTTTAGCTATATTTCCATACTACCACAGTGCCTAAAAAGGCCTGGCGGCCGGCAGGCCTAACAACCTGGCTTGGGGTCTTTAAGCAAAGTCTTAGAGTTACCTCATCAATAAGCTACACCTGTGCTGTTCCAATTGCTGTTCCAAATGGAGAACCCTTAAGGAGGTACAGCTGTTTTACATTTACATCAAGGCACATTATCCTAGAGAACTGGTATGATGACCATATCCATCTTGCAACATGGATAGAAAGAGTTAAGAATATTATCTTCTTGCAAAGTGTAGCACATGTGTTTGTTTTTAAAATAATTTTAACATTGTGAAATCTGCACAAAATGCGCAGTTTGCCTCAAGCCAAATCACAAATCTTGCCAAGTTATCAAAGTGACTCTTAAATAATAATGTTAACTGATTTTATAAGAGTTCTGATATTCTAATATTTCACAATTCTGTTATAAAACACCACTGTAATTGTTCTTTGCTGTTGTGGTCTGAAGGGCAATTCTATGTTGTGGAAGCATTTCATTCTTAGCTATCAGCAACAATTCCCCTTCAACAAAACAAAACCACCACTAACTACATAATCAAGGTACAGTATCTTTCTTAGAAAATGGCTGTACAGTTGTATCTCAAAACATACAACTACATTTCAAAAGCTGACTTTCCTTCAGTAAATGTTAATTAAAAATAAGACCACAAAATACAGTTTTTTCCTGTTTAACTGTGGTAAGGTCACATCCCTCATCTCCTAACACTCAATTGCTCTCAATGGATATACTGTACAGTAAAAGTTAACTGAATTTGTAGCAAATTTTAATGTAAACAACTGTACACAAGTGCATGTACAGTAATACCTCGAATAACGCTAAGACTTGGTTCCACAAGTCTTGGTGTTATCCGATTTTTAGTGTTATCCGATGCATGTTAAAATCTTATGGGATGGATCGGATAATGTTAAAGCTCCATAGAGATACACTGTAACTCTACAGGCTTTAGCGGTTGTTATCCGATCCATCCCATAGGACCTTAACGTTATTCGATCCAATTCTCCTCCCCAGATTACTTAATGTTATGCGATTTTAGCGTTATCTGAGGTAAACGTTATCCGAGGTATTACTGTAGTTCTATTCTCAGCATCTTGGCTCCTTTTATTAGTCACTACCTCTAGGAGTGAACTGGCCAGGAACTGAAATCTTAATATTTCCTCTATTCCTATATTGCTGGCTTGCTGAGATCACACAGCTAGTCCTATGGACCCATATTTACTCTTCAATCAATCAATCTTTATTACATTCCAAGATCAGTATAGTACAACAAGATGAGCAGAATGAGGCTTCTTAAAATATATAAAGAGACCAACGTTAAAATGAGGGTACTTAAAATATATTTAAAAAGGAGCATTTCTGCTCAAAGTTAAGGAAGTGTAAAATTAGTACATACGATTAATAAAGTTACAATTACTACTAAGCCTATGATGTAGCACTTAAAGTCAAGAACAATCCTGGCAGGTCCTTCATCTAAATAAACTACTGTTTATTTAGTTCAGGGGTGCCCAAACTACGGCCTGTGGGCTGGATCCATCCCCCAACACTAATTCCTCCAGCCCCCACGCCGCCCTTATCAGTCCCGGAAGCGGAAGTAAAACACACCCAGACGTAAAACACTCCCGGAAATAAAACTTCCATGTTTCACTTCTGGCTGAGCACATTTTACTTCCGCTTCCGGGAATGACGAGGGTGGCGCAGGCTGGATGAATTGACATTGGGGGCTGGATCTGGCCCACGGGCCATAGTTTGGGCACCCCTGATTTAGCTGAAGGACCTGCCAGGATTGTTCTTCTTGACTTTAAAAGTGATTGTGCTAACAAGAAGATTCAAGTTAGGGCTCCCATATTCCAGTTCTTCAAATCAGGACAGCCTAATTTGTACAATGTTTTAATAACTAATGTAGATTTCTATAACATGCAAATTAAGCACATTAAATATTACATTATTTTTCTGCTGATCTGAGGGAGGCAGCACATTCTAACATTTATAGGGTTTGGAATAGAGATGCAAGACCCAATTAGTGCTTACTCTAAAAATTTACTTAGTATCCATGGCCCAGTCAATACTCCTCAGGAAAACTCAACTTAGATGGTTGGTTGCAGAATAAAATTGGAAGGGGAGGATTCCTGTAAAGCAGCCATGTACACTGCTGGTGCAGCTAAACAAATAATGGTATTCAGCCACATATATTTGGCTTCGGGTAATATTCTCATAAACTGTCATTATTTTTTTGCCATCAGATTTTACTGACAGCAAGATCTCCTAAATACTGTATCCATGAGAATATTCTCCCCCAAGTGATTTGACAGCACATGACAAAATCCAAGAGGCTGTGAACAAACTCCAGCATACAATTCATTCAGACTTAGACACTAAGACATGATCCCCACCCCACCCCCAGAAACCTGGTTTTCTATGCCCAGACACAACACCTGTCCCTAGTCTTTTTGGACTCTTCAGTGACTAAATATGTGTTTCAGTACAAGGGACTGCAGTGGCTCAAGTGGCTAAGACACTGACTGGGAGGCAGAAGGTCAGTAGTTCAATTCCCGAGTACTGCAGGACGGAATGAGCTCCTGTCTTTGTCCCAGCTCCTGCCAACCTAGCAGTTTGAAAGCAAGTAATTGCAAGTAGATAAATAGGGACCACTTTGGTGGGCAGGTAACAGTGTTCTGTACGCTCCGGTGTCTAGTCAGGCCTGCCACATGACCACGGAAGCATCTGCAGAAGCAGACAGCGCTGGCTCTTCGGCTTTGAAACAGAGATGAGCACTGACCCCTAGAGTCAGATATGACTGGCTTTCAAGCAAGGGAAACCTTTACCTTTATAAGCATAATCTGCTCAATTATCTGGGACTGTAATTTTCCTGATGGTTATTACTTCAGAAAAGCCTGTATGTTGCAGTTTCATTAGTTAGTCATACACAGAACATTCTTAAATAGTAAAAACTTCAAACCCCAGTTCACATATTTTACCATAGCACTCCAAGATGTCAGCTTGGGACCCCTGTTAGTACTGTCATTAAGACGACTCATGTGATTGTTTCCACACAATAATTTTAGCTAGCTTTTAACTGGTACTGAAACAATTGCAAATTTTAGTAATTGTCAAGGACTAGACTAGTCTCAAGTGAAACAGAACCGGGTCTACATTTGAATTATTTTGAAAGAATTAATTATCTCACTGATTTTCACATAACTCACTGGGGTAAATAAGTTATAGATTGCAACCTGTCAATGGAAACTATGATCAAGTGTCATATAGCTGCCTGGATAGTTCAGTGTGTCAGAGGGTCAGGAGTTCAATCCTCCATCACCTCATGCCTTTCAGGAGAAGAGTAAGTCTGTGTGGTGTTGGGCAAGATCCACAGCCCCAGAGTGTCCCCAAAAGAAGGAGATGGTAAACTACTTCTTAGTACCTTATGCCTAGGAAGCCCTGAAAAGGGCCACCATAAATTGTAATCGACTTGAGAAAGTTATTATTGGTCAGTGTATTATTCTGATTGAGACTCATGCATTTTAAAAAATCCTCAATAAAATAAATCCAGTATTTTAAATATTTTCCAGCTGTCCAAAGAAAGCTCTCATTATGTCCCTCAAAAAGGTTACCCATTGTCTAGTGAATATGTTCCTTGGACCAGCTATGTGGAGTTCACATCATTCTCCCTTTTGATCATTTCTTTAGAACACAATTACATCTAAACTGCTTATTTCAGACTTCATTACAATGGGAGAATTCAACATAATAAGAAAACAGGGATAGCAATGCGAGTAGAACATATTTACATGGCACTTAAGATGCCTTTAACTCTCGAGTTTCTGTTCTTATAGAACAGGGGTTCCCAATGTTTTCCTGCCAGTTCCTGTCACCGCGCTCAGCTGTGGGGGCCAGAGGAATGGCTGCACCCACTAGTTACGTTTTCATCATCATCATCAGTGACAGGAATCACACAGTTTTTCTAGATTCTTGCACAGCTTCTGCCATTTCCCAGGGTGGCAGGAGGTTTTTCGGAGCATGTTCACTCTGGTTTGGGTGTCTTTTGTTACTTCTCCACTGTGCTTTGGCAGCTAGACTGTGATGATTGATGACTTCCTGCTTCCATACTGGGAGCACAGGCACTGACATAAGCTCCGCATGGCACCGGAAGTTGCCCACTGCCAGGGTCTAGCTGGCAAACCGCAGTGGGAAGTAGTGGAAAATTCCCAAACTGGAAAGAACATGCTCCAAAAAGCCTCCCACCGTCCTTGGAAGTGGTGGAGACTGTGCAAAAACTCAGAAAAACCACAAGATTCCTGCCACCGCTGCCACAGTAAGTGATGTATCACGACCTCTAGTGATGGGGGTGGTCCTAGAGGTGCCGAAATGGCCACAGTGGGCCAGATTGATGATATGCATGGGCTGGAATAGGCCCATGGGGCGGGGGTTGGGATAGAACAATTCCACAGTTATATGCCACACTTCATTTAAAAGTACTTTCTACATGTTTGTGTACATTAAAATAAAATAACACTAAAATAATCCCAAAGCTATATTGAGACTGAGCAAACAGTCCAATCCACTATCCAATATCAATTTGTCATTGCTTTTAGCGCAAATCAACTGAACTTCAAAATGTTTTATCCTTTGCCTTCTGTTTCCATCTCTGGCTGAACAGTTTTACCATTGGCTCATCCCATCGTTTTCGGAGTCTGCCTAGTGGTCTTTTGTGGTCCCTTGATATCTGGTCTCTTAGCCGACAGGTCCATCTGTTATCCTTTATGTGGGTATATGGCCTGCCTATCTTCTTTTTGCCATATATAGTTCATTGACCACATCACACAGTCCGATTCTTTGATTTAATTCCTTGTTGCTGACCTTATCCCCGATTGTTACTCTGCACATCTGTCTTTCTATTGCTCTTTGGGATACCACCAGTTTTTCTTCCTCTGATTTTGTTATTGCCCACGTTTCGGATGCATACAACATTGCTGGTAACACTGTCGTATTAAATAAATTTGCCCTGATATTCATCAGCAGACTGTCATCTGTTAGCACATTTCGGTTTATATTAAAGGCAATCCAAGCTGTTTTGAGTCTTCTTATCCATTCACCACATGATATGTTGTCTGGTTGGATTTGCTGATTGAGGTAGACATAATTAGCTACTTCTTCAATCTCGGTTCCATTTATAGTGATGGAACCCTGGGCACATTGGCCGTTTCTCATCCATTTTGTTTTTGTTAAATTCATCTCCCAACCCGTCATGGTTATAAGAGTTCACTAGTTGCTGGAGGTTATATGAATACGAGGAAACAGTACAAAAGCAAAAATCTTGGGTGAATGAAACGGGAACATTCGATTTGTGATTGTCTTTAAATGGGAAAGAGCCATTTAATTAAAAAAATATTCTAATCAAGTAAATTCAGAAAATGCAGGTAGGACAGCATGCACTGTTCTGGTCTCTCAACAGAAAATGCCCTTATTTTTACATTTTATGAATGTGGATACCGTGTACAGTTCCTCAGGGATTGAACACAACACAAGTTGCCACATTATATTTCGTACACATCTGGGATGAAGATACACATTTTGATATTTCAGAACAACCATAACTATTTCTTCTTTTCCTTTGCGCCACTTAGAAATCCACAATAGAAAGCTGGTTAAAGACTTGAGTAAAATGCATATTAGCGTACAAATATGCTCACTGCAAAACAGATAAAATACATGAATGAAGAACTAAACTGCACCCTGAAAATTACTCATTATTCTCATTTCCTAGAGCAAATAAATGTTTCCTCTTTCCTTCAGAAGATTTATGTAATGCTAATCTTTACATGCTTAAAAAAAGAGATAAACATAGCACATACAATTGCATCACTTCTAAGAACTATCATACAGGGGGAGAAAATGGAAAATGCTTCCTGCCCTGAAATAAAAATCAAGTACAGTAATGTCAACTTCTCTGTACAGTACTTTATGTACGCTTCAGCATTATTTTTAAAAAAGTTATCTACAGCAAATAAATGGGTCAGACTAATCTGGCCTTTAAAATCCCCAATAAAACCACCAGCACTGTTTAACTCTGGAATAGAAGGTTCAGATCATTAATTTTGCGTAGCAATCCATGTTTATGAGAGAGTTGCTGGCACTGCCGAAATGGTAACTTTCATACAGGCAGTTTGCATACCATCACTGACCTTTCTCTGCAATGCGCAGCTCCATACAGGGCATGCTATGCCCAGGAGTAACAGGACATTTTGAAGTACAGCTACTCCTCCTGGCAATCCCTGCAGACCAGACCAGAGGGCAGTTCAAAAACACTGGCATGGCCGTGTTGATTCAGATCTATGTAGTTCTTGTGGATAAAGAGATGATAAGAACTAAACAACATCTTATACGTGTAAGGAGACAAAGAGCAGCAGGACATGGCATTTCACCTTACATCTTCTCCTGTGTCTAGGCCAGATGTGAAACTGCCAAAATGAAAGCACCTTTTGGTGAGTTCATTTTGCATTTCATTTCATCTGACCTAGTGTGAGAAAGATAAGCTGGCAACACAAGGGTGCCATTACTAGGGTACGCCCAGTTGTGGTTCAAGAACACCAGAATCTTCAAGGAGGCTCTTTCTGTGTACCCTGGCACTTCAACGGATTTACTAGGATAGCTGACAGCCATAGAATAATGAACCAGTGAAGGGCCAGAAAGTGCTAATTTGTTGGATTTCGGCAGAATAGGCATGAGACATGGAAAAAATGAGACACAACATGCTGTCAAACAATGTAAGACCACAAATTCAATTTTTTCCAAGTGTCTTTTCCCAGCATAGTGAAAGAAACCTTTAATCAGTTATGGTTGTTTTTATATCCAGAGGAAGCAGGTAGGGTTTTTTTAAAAAATGGTAATCAGGCTTAATTGTCCATTCAAGGTTACGTTACCATCAAGTAAATCAGAAAGGGGATACAGCTACTGTGAAAAATCTATTTTCACCCCCCACTTCACTCTGAAAGATTGTAGATAAGGTCAGGGTATAGCAGGGAGCCTTGATGGAGTAGTAGTAGATGATGTCATTGTACTTTCTAATTTTAAAAAAAGTTAATCTCTTTGACTTTGAGCCCCTGGCCCCACTATAACTTCAGAGACGCAGAACACACTTTCAAACAGTCCCAGGAAAACTAGTACAGGTACAGTATTGCATCTCACCAGCTGTTTGCCCCAACTCTAATTTAAAAAATAAAATAAAGCACAAGTACCCCATACAAAGGTTTCTTGCTGGACAAGTTGATGTGATTAGGCTTCTCAGATGATAGCAAGTTTAAAAATAACAGGAAAAGGAGAATTACTTTTAACTGGCTTCATGAATGGTTGACCGGATTATAATCACATTTCAGTTGGAGTTATTCTGCCCAGCTGGAGTGCAGGCAGCTCTGGTAAAGAATGAGGCAATTTTCTAAAAGATGAACCATTTGCCTACAATATCTAGTCAATAAAAATTTCTACAAATAGCTGCAGAATTAGCCTACTGAAATACATAATTTCACTCATCTGATGACTTAAAAGCAAGAGAGTCTAAGACAGGGGTGCCCGAACTAAGTCCTGGGGGCTGGATGCGGCCCCTGGTTCCAATTCATCTGGCCCACAAAGACCTCGTCACTCCTGGAAGCGGAAATGTGCCCAGATGAATTGGCATCAGGGGCTGCATCTGGCCCCCAGGCCTTAGTGACTGGCTCCCTGAACCACGTGATCGGCCCACGGCCTGAAAAGTTTGGGCACTTCTGGTCTAAGGGCTTGGCCCACAACCGGGGTAGGAGGAGTGCCTCCATTCAATTTGATTCTTGGTGCTTCCAGTCCTAAACAACCAAGAATTTTTTGAAATTGTAGTCATACTAGTCTGTGCAAGTATATCAGAGACAAAAAAAAAACGCAGTGGCACCTTAAAGACTAACTTCTGTATTTTAATGTTAGTTTTCGTGAACCAAGTCCACTTCACCTGACAAACTGATTACATTTTATTACCAGTTGTAAATAACTCTTTGATTTATATGTCTGTCGCCTGAACCAACCAAATTTGCACAGCTACTCTGGGACTCTAGATGAAATGTACAAATATATAGCATGAAAATCCACTCCTATGGTTGATGAAATGGACTTGGTCCACCAAAGGCTAACATTAAAATACAGTAGCTGTGTTAGTCTGTGGTTCAGGCATATCAGAAAACAAAACAAAATAAAAATAAAAATAAAAAACACTGTAGCACTTTAAAAACTAACTGCTTTATTTTTATTTTTAGCTTTTGTGGATCAATTCTGAAGAAGTGGACTTGATCCATGAAAGCTAAAAATAAAAATAAAGCAGTTAGTCTTTAAAGTGCTACAGTGTTTTTTATTTTATTTTTATTTTATTTTGTTTATTTTATTTTGCTTTCTGATATGCATTAAAATATAGGAGTTAGTCTTTAAAGTGCCACAGAAGGTTTTTTTTGGTGTTTTTAATTTGTTTGGTTTTATTTACTCTCTGATAAACAACCAAGAGTTCAACTACTCCATTTCCCCTCAAATGTATTTTCCTGAAATTAGAAAAGAAAAACACAAAAGTAATGGCAGAAAAACAGAGATGAAACACATTATGGTCTGACCTCACCTGCCCTCAGTTATATACAGTAATACCTCAGATAACGCTAAGACTTGGTTCCACAAGTCTTGGTGTTATCCGATTTTTAGTGTTATCCGATGCATGTTAAAATCCTATGGGATGGATCAGATAACGTTAAAGCTCCATAGAGATACATTGTAACCGCACAGGTTTTAGCGGTTGTTATCCGATACATCTCATAGGACCTTAACATTATTTGATCCAATTTTCCTCCCCAGATTACTTAATGTTATGCGATTTTAGCATTATCCGAGGTAAGCGTTATCTGTAAGGCACTTTCATAATAAAAGCCTTGTCTGGAAGCACAATATATTTATAAACAAAAACATTTTACGAAACATCAATTTATATAATGTAAGATCATATCTCAACAATTGTTTCAATTCCAGAGAAAGGAGAGACAAACTGGACTTCCAATTTGTACTTCTGCTCAATTAAGTTTGTTCATTTCTCACAACTTCCTTGAGCTCCTAAATTTCCAAGTACTGTATACATAAAGTTCCACTGGATTACAGGTTGCACATAAGTAGTTTCCCCCAATTCTAAAGAAAAGGAAATTTAGGATTAGGTTTGAACTACAGTGGAACCTTGGTTAACAAACGGCTTGGTTAACATAAAAATCGCATAACAAAAGCAAATCCATAGAAAATAGTGGCTCAGTTTACAGCATTTCCCCCCAGAATTGATTAATTGGTTTTCAAAGCATTCCAATGGGAAACTGCATTTTGGTTACAGTATTTTGGTTTTCAATAGAAACCTATGAGAAATTGCATTCAATGCATTCCTATGGGAAATTCAGTTAAAGTAATTTTTGCTTTAAGAAAGGTCCCAGAAAACACATTAATTATGTTAACCAAGGTACCACTGTATGTTTATTACTATTATGTTTATTATGCTGTCCTGTCATAGTTTCTTTTTGCTTGGCATGTATGTTTAGCATTGATGCAACCTTTAAAAATTAAACAAATTGTAAGAAGCACAATACAGTCAAACCTCGCATAAAGAGCGTTTCGCTTAAAGAGTAACTCACTTAAAGAGCAGAAGTTTTTCTGAATGGTCGCTTCGCTTAACAAATAAAACCAATCAAAAACTTGCTTAACAAATAAATCGGGGTTCGCAATCCCGCCCCCTTGGTCACTTACAATGGTGTTTCGCTTAAAGAACAAACTCGCTTAAAGAGCAATCCTGTGGATCCAGTGTTGGGATGTCAAAAATTTTACTACCCCACCGTGATGACATCACAGTGTGGGAGGAGCTGACATCATGATGTCATGACATTGTGGGCGGAGCCAATGTCATGACATTGTGGGTGGGGCCAAAGAAAAAAATAATTAAAATAAAATAAAAATAAGCGCGCGCACGCGCACACACCCCTCAACCCACCCACAACCCAAACCAGTAAATAAAATAAATAAATAAATAAATACATTAAAATACACCCACCCACCCACCCCAAACACAAATCAACCAGAGCTTTTAAACCAGAGCTTAAAGCTTATTCTGGCTAATCTTTCTCACACTAGGTCAGATGGAAGGAACAACAGAATGAACTCACCACAAGATGGCTTCATTTTGGCACTTTTCAACTTTTCACCAGTTAAAGAAGTTAGGTACTAAGTCTTTGCCTAACCAGTTCTCTAGGATAATATGCCTTAATGTAAATGTAAAACAGCTGTACCTCCTTAAGGGTTCTCCAATTGGAACAGGTGTAGCTTATTGATGAGGTAACTCCAAGACATTGCTTAAAAACCCCAAGCCAGGCCGCCAGGCCTTTTTAGGAACTGTGGTAGTACATCAGTATAGGTAAAGGTATTAAATACACATTAAAATACACACAGACACACCACATCCAAAGGTGAGTCACTTACCATGGGGAGCAGGCTATAGGGAGCTTCAGGCTAGCAGCTTCTCTTCCTCCTCCCCGCTTGGGAGGACAGCAATGAGGCCGTGCTTATGTGCCAAGCACTGTAGGCATGCATGCACAACAAGTGCTTGGTGTGCATGCGCAGTGGGGGAACCAGTGAAAAGGTAAGCCCCGAAGGTGGTTCCCCCCAAAAGCTGCTACCGGTTCCCCAGGACACTGGGAAAAGTTACTACCGGTTCTGGCAAACTGGTGCGAACCTGTTACATCCCATCACTGTGTGGAACGCATTATGCTCTTTAAGCGAGGTACCACTGTATATGTCTTATCTTTCAGCTTTGCAGAATAATAAAATTTAGTAAGAATCAGCACAGGCTGTTGTGAGAGGAGGAGGAGGAGAAGAAGAAGAAGAAGAGACAGAATGCTACAGAGAAATTAAAATAATTCCTCTTCAAATGGCAATGTAAAGTATAACAAGATGTAATCCTAAAAGCAGATCTGTGGGGCTAACAGCCATTACGCATTGAGGAAGGAAAACTTTTTAAAAAAACATAGGCAGTGGCTAAAAATACTACATATTTTCAGCATTCCAAACAATTGTGAAACTCTTTATTATAAAGGGTTTTGAAGCCAATTTTGGACCAATTTTATACACTGGAGAACCTTCTAAAGTATTATTAGTTTGATCCAGTTTGATCCAGAAGCAAGTGTCTTCTTAAGCATCTTCTCTCTTGTTAAAAATGGAACAATATCCTTAGATTCCGGGGAGAGCTAGAAGTTTTCCAGTGACAAATCCCTCGTTTAAATGAAGCTCTACCTACAACAACTGAACTTTCAAGAGTAAGATATGCTGGGAGGGATTCTGTATCTTTAAGAGCCGTGCAGGCAAGTGAATTAATTCTCCATTCATCTCCCGAAAATCAGTTTCCAGCATCCTGTGGCAGCAGCAGCAGCCCCAAGGATGAATTCCCTAATCCTTTTATTAACAGATCAGTCACCTGACCATATCAAGTTAAAATAATATACATTAGATAAAATATGATTACATGAAACAGGATAAAAATAGGTTAAAAGTAGGATGACACAATCATAATAAAATGAGATATAAAATTTACTCAACATAATTTATCAATAAAATTCACAGGGCCGTAGCCAGAGTGGGGCCAGGGAGGGTGAAAACCCTCCTGAACCAACAGCCTGCCCCCTCACCCACCCCATGATGCCAATGTACATACCGTACAGGGGCATAGCTACCGCCGTATCTGCCGTATCAATTATACGGGGGGCCCGGGCCACAGGGACCCCCAACGTGCGTAAGCAAAAATTAATAAAAACTTCCCAATTTTTTTTTTATTTCACAAGGGCCCCCAAACAAATTTTTATACGGGGCCCTGCCAAGGCACGCTACGCTTCTGATACCGTATTTTAGTGTAACATTGTTGCCCTTCCTGATTTTTTTTTTTTGCCCCTCCTGAAAAATCCCCCCCTCGAAAACATCTAGAATCCTGGCTACAGCCCTGAAAATTAGTTACCTTTACATGCAACCCCTATCTGATTAATAAAACATGTTCTCTTCAGATCATATGAATATTTTGCCTTTTACTAAAGATGCCCATGGAGCAGAGGCGTAGCTACCGCCGTATCTGCCGTATCAATTACAGTAATACCTCATATAACATTAGTATCGAATAACACTAAAATCGCATAACATTAAGGAATCTGGGGGAAAGAATTGCATCAGATAACATTAAGATCCTATGGGATGCTTCAGATAACAACCGCTAAAGCCTGTGTGGTTACAATGTATCTCTATGTATCCCATAGGATATTAACATGCATCAGATAACACTAAAAATCATATAACTCCAAGACTTGTGGAACCAGGTTTTAGTGTTATATGAGTTTTTACTGTATACGGGCCCCCCGGGCCACAGGGCCCCCCAACGTGCGTAAGCAAAACAAATCTTTACCCTTCCTAAGGGCCCCCAAACAAATTTTTATACGGGGCCCCGCCAAGGCACGCTACTCTTCTGCCATGGAGAAGAATATTTATGAGGATGAATTCGACGGCATGTGTCCCCCCAATAAGCATGTATCCCAGTGGGGTTTAAAAATACGGCCTGGGGGCCGGATCTGGGCCCCCAAATCATCTAGCCCGTGTAGCCCTCGTTGCTCCTGGAAGTAAAAGGTGCCCGTATGGCGCGGGCGTGTTTTTACTTCCACTTCCAGGAGTGAGGAGGGCTTTGCGGGCCAGATCCGGCCCGCAGTCCATACTTACCTGCTCCCCTGAACCAAGTGACCGGCGGTGGCCTGAAAAGTTTGGGTGTATCCGTGCTAACAAGGGGGCAAGAACTTTCCCAGCATTGCAAGGCAGTGGAATAAGAAATGCGCTGACCCACATCTGTCCCTTCCGATGCACAGCCGGGCATCTGCCTCGCCCAGGGGACAAGTGTGCCCAAAGAAGGGCCAAGCAAGCGCGCACCTGGAGACCGAGGTCACCTGGATCTGCCTGCCTTTGCACCGTGTCCACCCCCACCGTGCGCCCCACGGATTTCTCCTCCCGGAGAGGCTGGAAGACTCACCGCGGGTAGGAAGCTGCCCCGGGCGCGCCGCTCTCCCGATCCTCCGCGCAGCCCACGGGAGGGCGTCCGAGGCTGGGGCTCCTTCGGCCCTTCTCCCCTCCCGGCTGGACGGCTGGCTGGACGTGAGTGACAAGCGGAGCCTCCCCGCCACCCGCTGGCTTCTTCGCACGCGATGGGGGTCCCGCTTGCCGCGGCGCGGCCTCCAGAGGGCACCCGAGAGACGGCTTTCGCTTCGCTCTCCGACGGCACCGGCGTTTTCCCCCCCGACGGGGAAAATGCGCTTCGCCCTCTCTGAGTTTCTGCAGAAACACGATTTTTTTTCCCCCTCCGGGATCCAACCCATCCAAACGGGACCGCCCGAACAAACCCAGACCGTCTCTCGACCAGGAGCCGAAGTAGGAGGATTGTGCCCTCCAGTCGTTTTCACCTCTCAAGTGGAAGGCGGGAAGTCCGGCAGTTCGATTCCCGAGGACTGCAGGACCGAATGAGCGCCTGTCTTTGTCCCAGATCCTGCCAACCTCGCAAGAAATTGCAAGTCGATAAACAGGGACCCCTTCGCTGGGAAGGTAAAACAGCCTTCCGTGCGCTCCAGTGTCTAGTCATGCCTGCCACATGGAACACAGAAAAGTCTGCAGAAGCAGACAGTGCTTCGGCTTTGAAACAGAGATGAGCACTAGAGTTGGATACGACCGGCTTTCGAGCAAGGGAAACCTTTACCTCGAGTAAAATCAGCCTTCGTTATGATGAGCTCCTCCTCGCACCAAGGAGTAAGTTCAATTAATTTAGTTTTTAAAAAATAAAAAAAACTATTTCATGCCGCCTTTCAGTTAACAGTGTTAGTAAAAGACAAAACATGTGTAAAAGAGATTGACCTACAATCATTCTTTGCTTGATGCCCACAATCCATTCTCATGTGTACCAGAGGTCTTCCACAGTGGGTCACCGTGACCCACACAGGGCTTGGGGTGGGGACAGTGGGAGGAACAGCCCGGGGTTTCTGAGCCCAGAAAAGTTAGCACAGTACAAGGAACAAGATCATCAGGAAACTCAACCATTTGTATTTTTTGTATTTGTATTTTCGACTTAGCATAAAAACAATTACAGATATCACATAGTAAATTACAAATATCACATATACAGTATATATATCTCCAATAACAATTGCAAATTAAAAAACATCAGGACATCCTAAGAAATAAATCAAGATACTAAATAATCTAAATCATTACAGCATCAAAATTCAATAGATAACAATATCAAGCAACAATCCAAGCTGTGTGCATCAGCTGTGGCCCTGCACATCTCCGTAGTATGCTGCTCCAGTATGGAGTGTAACCACACATGCAAAACAAGTTTACATCGCTGTTGATGAAGTACAGTATAGTGACAGGATGCGTCGAACCTACAGCAGTTGATAAATATACCCTCTTGTGGGTATCACTCCATTTAAGATCAGGAGAGAAGTACCAGCAGAAGTTGAGAGAATTAAGCAAGAGAATGACCCTCATCCAGGAAGAGCTTTAATGCAGGAACATTCTTAGGGTACACATGAGCAAAACCAATTTAGAAGATGGAGGAAGGAGCTCACTGGACAAAGAATCACATTAAAGGATGATATAACTGAAGAACTCAACCTTCCCTATGTCACTTCGAGGGCCCTGGATAGGCTGAGGGTCAGAGTCCTTAAATGCAAGACCAACATGCTCAAGTGGGGTCTGCTGGCAGACAGCACCACACTGTTTGAATGTTGAGAGATACAGAATCTGGCTAATTTTACTGGTCTGCCAATTACTACCAGAAACATGCACCAATGAGAATTTAGGTTTGGCTAACAACAAAGCCAAGAAAGTGGCTTCATTTGGCAGTCCAGGGTTTGATTGGGACACACAAGAAGAAGAAGTGGAGTCAGTCTATTCTTCCGTGCCAGTCTCCTATGGCATGAAGTTCATGAAGTCTGTGAAGGAAAATGTTCTAGAAACTTCACCCCTTAAAAACACAAACATTAGTATGCTGGACAAATGGGTTTCCAATGACTTTTTGCCTCAGAACAGTGGAATACCATCAGACAAAAATCTGTTTGTTGTCTTTGTTGTCCGCTACCACTAACTGACTTATGCTACTGTCCAGATTGGTGTTTTTTAGTGTGACACTTCTGGAGCCAACAATTGTGTGTTGCTGCGGGGAGACTGAAGGAATGGGAAGGCATAGGAAAATCTCCTAGATGGGCAGGGTATAAATATAATAAATAAGTAAATAAACCCTGCTAGAAGGAAGGAAAAATTAGTGATTCTGTTTCCAGGCATTGCCTGAATCTCAGTTCTTGTCAGAAAGTAAACAGTTGACACAGTCTAACTCTCAAGGGAAGGAGGGTCTGCTTTTCTGTGGGATGATAATCCTTCTGTTTTTGAAGGGGTTTTGAGCTCAGGGAAGGTAAAAGACGTTCTTGCCTTCCTCAGGCAGAAATAGGCATATTTAACCTTACAGAAATTAAAGTTCCCCAGGGGCTACATTTCACTTTCTGAGGATAAGAGCTGGCCAACTTCCATCATTTGTTAAAATAACAGTAAAACCTCTGAAGGTTGACCACAACAGTTGACACAACTGTGGTCAACAACTGTACTGATATGTACACATGGCTCATTTTGTACTGCTTTTATTAAAGCATGTCATACAAAAACACATAATGGAAACACAGGAAAATCATTCATATAGTACTGTCTCGTACAAAATCAATACATCTACATATTACTGTTTTCTCATGGCTTTATATATATATATATATATTTGGGGGAGTCAATTTTACTCTGTTTCTTATTCTTTTTGTGATAGTAAGCGAAAAAAGCACTTTCATTTCTGGCTCTATCACTCAGCATTTTTCCACAGCAAATGACTAACTGCATTATCGAAAGACTGACATCCTCTTCTTTCGGAATATTTGCAATTTCTGTGTTCTCCTGACTTAATTCTTCTGCTTCACCAGTTGCTTCCAGCACTTTTCTGCTGGGTTGTACCTCAGTCATGACTGATTGCAAAATTGCAGATTGCCATTGCAACAAAATCTTCAAAATCTACTCCCTCAAATTCTGCCATGGAAGGTGGGCTGCCTAGCTGCAACATCTTGTTCTTGGGTTGTGACAAATCCTACTTTCTTGAAGCACTTCTGAATTGCTTCAAGCTGAACTTTATTCCAAGCAGAATTAACCCAGAGAACAGTATCCAGAGCAGTAATTGATGCAGTGGATAATTTTGCTTCTGAAGACGGAATTGCATTTTAGCAATGGCCCACTGTAGAAGTTGGGCTTTGTAGTGCATTTTGAATGTTTTGATTGTGCCTTGGTTGAGAGTTTGAATTTTTGATGTAGTGTTTAGAGACAAACACTTCAGTTTCAGTTGTATTCTTTAATATTCTTATTGAAAGAAATTCATTGCTACCATTTCTGCATTTTACTTTTCTTGCCCTTGGTGCAGACTGGACTCAACTGGTCAAGTTATAAAAAGTAAATTAAAACCATGTGTCAAGATACAACTTACAGATGTGGTCAATGTAGAGAGTTTGGCTTTCTATTGTGTATATACGGTGTATGTCCAGTCTATGGAAATTATGTCAGTTTAGGGAGGTGGTCAACTATGGAGGTTTTACTGTATGTACTGGTACTTAAGTATCAACTAAAATATATAGAGATTATACCCTGTAATAGTTCAGTACTGATCCCAGATACCACTTTTTATTTTTACTTTACCTTACATTTTGTCAATCATTACCCCTCTTTTTTCCTTCCTGTGCACTACACGGCTTTCTGCCTCAACACTATAAAGCTGTGACTTATTTTTTTCTGAAATAAAAAAAGGTAGCAACATTAACTGTACCATTTGAGATTGCAAGTACAGTGTGAACTAATTTAAAGAGAAAAAAAACTATTTCAGATTAAAACAACGTTGCCTACAAAAGCAGCCTCAAGGATTCACTTAGTTTTTATTAAGAATTTTTAGATCTTAATGATAACATGATAGTATTAAGGAGAATATTTTAAAAAATCTATGAGTGTTGTAGTTCACACTATTTTACTGTCTAATCCTTCTGCATACGCTCTCCATTTCAATTCTATGGCCCACTTAATTCTTACCTTAGTTATAAACTTATTTTCTTTTTTGTCTCATCTTGATTTATTTGTCTCTGTCCAGTTGATGTTTATTTTTACACTTAATAGAAACAATTTGTCCTTTAACATGATCCTAAGGGACTGCAGTGGCTAAAGTGGTTAAGACGCTGACCAGAACGTAGAAGGTCAGCAATTCAAAACCCAAGTGCTACATGACGGAATGAGTTCCTGTCTCTGTCCCAGCTCCTGCCAACCTACCAGTTCAAAAGCAAAAAATTGCAAGTACAGTAGATAAATAGGTACCACTTTAATGGCAACCAGCCTTCCGTGCACTCCGATGTCTAGGCATGCCTACCACATGTCCATGGCTCTTCGGGTATAAACACAGATGAGTACTGAACCTTAGAGTCAGCTTCCGAGCAAGGGTGACCTTTACTTTTACCTAAGCATTTTTGCTGGCAAGAATTTTTGAGCTCAAGGAACATTGCTCTCTAATAAGAACACTCAGGACGGCAGTCCAATTGACATGACACAGGGTCTGTTTTAAGTACAAGATTTTGCAGGAAGAGGTACAAAGCTGGGTTTGATCTTTCAACAGGAAAAGAAATAATAATGGATTTTCCTGCTAACTAAAAAAAAAGTTAGTAGCATATAAATATATTAACAAACTAATCACAGTGCAATATGTTCAATACAACTGATTGTTTTAAGAAAACGAAGGTCTGTTAAAAAGAACAGAAGCATATTAACTTTCATAGAAATATTATTTTGTCATATTTAGGAAATCTTCTTAGTAATTCATGATTTGTTTAGGAAAAGTGCCATGACTCTCTAGCTGCAATTTGTGGCTTGGAAAATAGGTGCAAGAAATTAATCAGACCAAGACAGGAAGTAGGGCTAGAATTATTGACAAAATTTAATTTAATTTAATTTAATTTAATTTAATGTTCACGCTTATATCCCACCCAATCAGAAACCAGACTCAGGGTAGCTCACATAGTAACTATCCAAAATACAATAATACAATATACACAAAAATTATGTAATACATGTCCTACAAAAACAGCACATAATAATAATAATACAATTAACAGAATTGTTAGTCAAATGTATTATCTGAAAGGAAAAATCAAAGTCATGCTAAAAAACCAAGTTAAATCATGTTGTGCAAGGCTAGAGAACCACGACTTGGCAAAAGACAACAAGGGAAGTGTATAAGTACATGCACAAACAAGTGACGGAAACCAGTTGCTAGGTCCAGAGGCGCAAACAGGGTGGAAAAAGTAAGGGCCAAAGACACATCAAGAACAAGAGCCATAATTCAGTGTGAGATTGTATGCAGTGTTGAATTCACGTGTAAACTGGGAGAATGACAGGTTTCATTGGAGAAAGGAACCAGCAGGTCTAGGGGCCAATTTTTTTTGTTCGGCCACTTTCTGCAGGCCAGCCAGAGTACCAAAGTGTGGATTTGAGGGAGGCACTTCAAGATTAGAAAAGTAGTTTGGAGTATTAAATGGTGCAGAGAACCTGTAGCCTACTTAAAATGTGAATACAGTAATCATTTCTGAATGTTTGCACTTCCTTGGAAAATTAGGACCTGGGGCCCAGAAACAACAGTCTTGCCCACTCCTGGTTTGGAGACGAGAATTAAAACAGCATATATCATCAATACTGGCTGTAAGGATAACAAGTTCATCTTTCTGGTACTCCAGGCTATCCACAAAACTGTCCTCCAGCACCATATTCCAAACATACAATTTTCCCTGTCAGCTTTCTTTACTGCTCATACACACCCATGTATAGTAGTCTGGAATACAAAAGTGTGGATGATCCTGGCCTTGGTCTTCAATGACATATTCTTACACTTGATAATCTTTTCTAATTCTTTCTAATTGCTACCCTTCTATGTCTGTTTTTTAATTTCTTTGTTGCAATCTCCATTTGGATTGATGATTGAATTAAGATTTTAAAATCTTTCACTATTTCAATTTCTTCATTGTCAACATTAAGTTGTTCTTCTATATTCATTTTTGTCTTCTTGATGTTCACCTGCAGATCTGCTCTAATGCTTTCTTCTTTCATTTTCCTTAAAAGTCTCTTCAAGTCATTGCTGCTTTCTGACAGTAACATGGCGTTATCTGAATATCTGAGATGGTTACCTAGTTTCACTCCTTCATTTGAATCTAGTCTGGCTTTCTGTATATATTCCATGTAGATTGAACAGACAATGGGATAAAATGCACCCTTGCCTGACCTTTGCTTACAGGAAACTGTTCTGTCTCTTTATATCCTCTAACACTGGGATTCTCAACAGTAGCGTAGCATGGGGGGGCAGAGGGGCGGCCTGCCCCAGGTGGCCATTTCCAGGGGCGGCGGCAAAATGTCCCAGCAGGAGGGAAGCCACTGCATCCCCGGGGAAGGCAAAGAAGGCAGCCACAGGCGCACTTGTTTGTGTGTGTGTGAGAGAGAGAGAGAGAAAGAAAGAGAGAGAGGAGCCTTTTGGGAATCCCTCCCTCTGGACACCGGAGCACACGGGACGCTGTTTACCTTCCCACTGAAGTGGTCCCTATTTATCCCCTTGCAATTTCTTGCTTTCAAGCTGCTAGGTTGGCAGGAGCTGCAACAGAGACAGGAGCTTATTCTGTCCTGCAGTACTCTGAAATGGAACTGCTTACCTCCCGCCTTCCAGTCAGCGTCTTCTTAGCCACTTGAGCTAGAGAGAGGTGCAAAAACTGGTTCCTCGCGCCACCTATGAGTCCTACTTGCCAGGCAGAGGAGTGGAACCCAGCTCAGCTTAGTTCGGTTCTCCACCCAGCCCTTTATCTCCCCCGTTCCTCCCTGCTATAAATAACCATTTCGTGTCAGAAATTGTTCTGGGTTGAAAGGTGTTTTTGTTTTTGTTTTTTTGCATTAGAAACTCCGCTCAGTCATGAAATGCCCGAATGAGGCTTTTTTCATGTCCCCAAAAGCGGGGACAGAAGGGGGTGCTCAATCTGTCATGCAGCACCCCTGGTTTCGGAAGTGCCAACTTTCCAGCTCACAAGGCGAGCGTCTTAACCCCTTGGCCACCACTACCCCTTCCTGTTTGATACAATGGTTTGCAAAAGAAACAAAGCAGGGCTCGTGGTGCGTTTCCACTCAGAGGTCTGGGCCAGTTGTAATCTACTTTGCACTTCAAGGAGAGGCCTCTTAAGTGTGAACAAGCAACACCTTCCGCCTCTTTTCCTGCCTCCCCCCCCCCATTGTTTATGTTTCTGGGTGCATGAGATTAAAGGGAAACACCAACTCTTAAATGCCTGCCCAAGGTTTACAAAAGGAGATCGAGACCCCTCCTGCTCCTCTTTGCACAGGGCTCTTTCCCCCAATTTTTTAAAAAGGCCATGCCCTCCCTCCCCTTCAGTCCCCCCTCCCCAAAGGAGGGAAGCCGGCACTGTGTGCAGAGACTCAGGTATCAATCTCCTGCACCCAGCCCAGGATTTCTGGATGATTGGATGGCCATGGCTTTCCCAGCCCCGGTGACTGAGTGATTGGCACTTGAAGAGAGCGGGGAAATAGGGGCTTTGAGTTTCCCAGGAGAGGGGTTTCTCCCAGTGGCTAGCGGGGGGGGGGCACCTAGGGTGGCTCCTTTAGGGGGGTGGCCCTTTTGGGGGTGTCAAAATTTTACACTGCCAGCGTCCTGGGCCCCACCCAGGAGCTGGCGAATTTGGGCTCTGCCCTGGGCGGCTGAAACCCATGCGACGCCAGTGATTCTCAACCTGGGGCCTACAGTACCATTTCATGTGGGGCCCCCGCTGCCTCCACCACATCAGGAAGTCCCATATGGGGGAGGAAGAGCAGAATGGCCATCTGGCCCCTGAAGGTGTCGGAGGGAATGTGACCCGGCCCCAGCTTTAGAAGGTTAAGAAGTCCTGCTCCAACAGAACATATCAAGACCATCAAGACCAGCTTGGTCTCTCATGATCTACAGTCAAAGGCTTTGCTGTAGTCTATAAAGCACAAGCTGATCTTTTTCTGAAATTCTTTGGTATATTCCAGTAGTCAGCAGATATTTGCAATGTGATCTCATGTACCTCTTTCTTTTTGGAACCAAACTTGAACATCATTTATTTTTCTTTCCATATAAAGTAAAATCCTTTATTGTACACCTTGAGCATCACTTTTCATTCATGGGAAATTAAAGCAATGTCCTATAATTATTGCACTCCTTGACATCTAATTTCTTGGGGATTCTTGGGAATCGAGGGATAGAGGAGATACCAAGATATTCTAAAACTAGGACCAAACTATTTGATGAACTGCTGATGAAACAATGTATTGATTTGAAACATTGAGATTCTGATTGTTTTTGCTTACTTTCTGTACACCTAAGTACGATTCGGTATGACATGTCGTAAAAATGGACTCAATTTAATGCTAACCATAATTTCATTTTTGCAAAATGCCTTATAAATCCAAAAATTGTATGTGTATTCCTCTTGAACATGAAAGGCCTGGAAACATGATCCTACAGGATTATAAAACCTATACAAGTAGGGACCTAGTCCCACATTGTGGGTGGTGTTAATAACTCAGAGTCTCTGAATAAATTGAAATTAATCAAGTTAGCTCATTTATAAAGATTTGAGATCTAATAGGTTATTTGGAATAGTCCAAGAGTTGTGCACATACCCGAAGGTCCCAAATATGTGTTCAAAAGAGAAAAGGCATAGTCCAGCCAAATCCTTAAAGGTGAAGAAGAATGTGAGCAAATACTTTTGTTAAGCAAGTTGACCAAGTATTGTGTGAGTTATATGAGGCATTTCTAAAATATATTTGGACTAAATAGTAATAATTAAATTCCCTTTGATTCCTGTGGCATTTAGGACTTCTTTGTAGGTGGTATAAAGATTTGGTACTGAGCAAGTTTGGAGTAGGAAGCATATGTAACTGCTGTCATATGATGTTGTTCTCTGAACTCGATTTTTCTACCGTATTAACTTTGAAAAACACTTTTTTTGTATTATACATCTGAACATTTCATGGACTTCTTGTCATATTTTTATCAACATGTCATTTTCCTTTATCTCATCATGATTTCTTGATATAGCAGCTTAGAATAAAAATGGTAATAATCCAATACAATGCGTCAATGAGGAGGAAAAGATGTACAGTATTTGTAACTTGTGATTTATTGGAAGCAACCAACAGCATATACAAATTTTCTACTAGCAATATTTAGATGTATTTTATCAGAAGTCCTTCTTTAAATTACACACTGTATAACAGACAAGGCACTAAAATGTACACCTAGCAGTCATCCTTATTATGAACTTTGCTTGACTTTTAGAGTCTTTCTTGATAAAAAAATATTACTGAGCATAACCTGCACCAAAAACCAAATGTTGTAAAGATTACCTAATTTCTTAAATATATGTAAAGTACAAGGTCTTTGTTCTGTGGACCAAGCAGTATACAAAACTTGTATTTGAAGGTGGAAGGAATTTTAATTGTTTTTGTGATGTAAATTAGAAATGTTGCAAGCAGCATAAATAGCTTTGGTACTAAACGAAGAGGTCTTAGATTTCCACAAGTTATGACATGAGGGACTCTTGAAATGGTAGAATTCCAGAAGAACTTTACTATATAGATAGGCTAACATCACACAGATGCACCAGTATATATTAAGACAGTTGTCTGGCAGTGCTTTCTCTTGTCTTGTAACAGGAAGGTTAAGTTTAAAAAGATGTGATCCAAACAGCTTTGTATCAAAATGTGCTTTAGAAAAGAAAGAACACTGAGGAAATTAATGAAGAGGATTGCCCTATTTGTGTAGATATTGAACCAATACAGTACAGACCAATTCCATCATCCAATCGAATGATAAGGATAATTTTATCTTATTTCAGGGATTTGTGATAGATTTGTGATAAAATGGGTAGCTGAACCCTATTCAAATTTGGGTACAGAAGTTGAAAATTTCCTGAACAGATAAAAATATACTATTGGGTTATCAGTTTAGAAGTTGTTTACATGTGAGTATACTTGAAATGGACAGAACTACTCAGAATGACTATACATTACAGCTGCAGCCTCCATTTCAGATTACAAATACCAATAACCACCATCTTAAAAGTCTAAATATAGTGCCAAAAATTAAAATGGTTTCTGCAACAAAATGTTATCATGCATGCACTGCCACAGAGCTTGGAAATTCTATTATTTTGAAATATATTCCTCAGAATCCTTCAGACAACACAGCTATTGGGTGTATTAGCTAATGGATATTCGGTTATAGCTTCAAATGTAGTTTCTCTCCCAAACTTTATATGTCTACTTCTAATCTACATACAGTATCTCATTCTAACTCTGCCAAGTAGGACGTGACAAGCTTTTAAGGATTCTGGATCTTTCCAAATAGTTCCATGGAAGAAAAAGGGTAACATTTTTTTTCATTCTAGTTTCATCCATGTTTAAATAACATCCTGTCCTTGCAAAGGTTTTCTCTGATACACAGATGGGTTTCCATCTACGAATCTTCTAGACCCACTTGTGAATGCTTCACTGGACATAACATGACAGTCAATTCTACAGACTATATAGTAATTCCATGTATCACTTTAAGAATCAGCTGTTTCATTTTTGTTAGATCATATCCTATGGATGCTAATCCCCATTAGGTAACTTTACACATTTTCAAGAAGTGTCTACCAAAGACATACTGAGGCCCCCCTGATGTATCACCATCTGGTAGACACTTGAGATCAAGGGCGTGCTGGCTACGCTAAAAGGACGCTGGACAGGGAGGGAGGGGGAGGGGCCTATTGGGGGGTACTGCATGATGTCATGGATTGTAGCCACCAGGTGACATACTTCTGCCCACCTAGGGGGGCAGTCACTGGGGTGCACTGGGACTTGTCCCTGTGTTTCAAATGGTCAGCACAGACCTCCTTGAGGTCACTCCCTGGCCTTGCCCTCATTACCTTAGTTTTGCTGATTCAACCCTTCCTCAGGCTGTTCTCATTGTGAGACACAGCCTCATAGTCCCCAAGGTCTGGCTGGTCATTTGACAAGAAAATCCATGTTGCCCTCCCCCCAACTCCTTTCGCACTGTGGCTTATGCCGAGATCCACATTTGTTACATCTTCTGCTGTACCCTCCAGTTGCAAAATGCTTCCAAATGCAAACTGAATCAATGCTGTGTGACTTAATACAAAACAGTAATAAATAACCATGACAGTGATGGTGATGATCATAATGAATTGTACAAAATGGATTAAACTCTGGAAACACCCAGTGTTCTGGGGGCACCCAGCAATAGAATTCATCATACAGTACAGTATATGGAAAGTTAGTAAATTGCTTACAGTATATTGCACAATGGAGGGTGCCTGTATTTTGGGATTATTGAAATAATCTGGTCAATTATATAACCTCTAAATTTAATTAATTGTTCAGGAAAGACTCCAAGGAGCTTTTTGGTGACAGCAACTTTGAAGGCCACATACTTTGTGTCTGCATTTGAGTTATATTTCTTGGGCATCAAAGAAGAAAAAAGATATAGACAAATAAATAGGAAATTTCAAATATGGGCCTAACTTGTTGAAAAAATGCACAGAATCTAGCTACAAGGCTGAACCAATTGGATGGAACAATGTAGAGAAATTTTCTGTGAATTTAATTATTCTCACGGTACAGAAAAATCAAGTGATAATGCTGCTTTCAGCATATATACTCAGCCTAGCATACACTCCCTGCATCTGCATTATATGTAGCGCAGCCAGCCAGAATCAAGATATCTTCTGCCACCCAGCACCCAGCTGAACGTTTGTGACTTTAGCTACCAAGCAAGGCTGAACAAAGTTGGTACTTGGATGGAATACCACCATAGAATATGAGACATTTTCAGAAGAGGCTACAAAATGATTTTGCTTCAAAAGCTAAGATGTTGCTGCTAATCAGTTTTCAATATTAGGCTAAATGGACCAAAATGTCTGACTTTCTGTAAGGCATCTACCCATGTTCCTAATCCTCTCATTTCTCCAGGACTGTTGTCATTTGTTAGTTGGAAACCATTGGCTGATGTCTTGTTGCTTTGACATTACTGGCAGACTGTCAGAAATTAAAGACTTTCTCTTTGTTTTGTGGTTTTTATGGCTTCTACGCAATGAAAGTGCTTTCACAGGTGTCAGAATACTGTGAAACAGAAGTAGGACATTCTTAATGACAGAAAATTGTCTCCAGAGGTCACACAATCCTTTCCTAAGCATAGGTTAAACAGGATTTTAGCTACCATCCTATAGTCCAATGATGGTGAACATTGGCACTCCAGCTGTTCTTGAACTTCAATTCCCAGAAGCTCTGATCAGCAGGAGTGCTGACTTGGGCTTCTGATAATTGAAGTCCAAGAACAGCTGGCGTGCCAAGGTTCACCATCACTGCTATAGTACAATTATTAATACAGCTATGACCACCAAATCTTGATTCATTCACCACTTTAAGAGGAATGTTAAGGTGTGCAGTTTATAACCAGTTTACCAGTTTTAGCTAGCAAAACTAATTCCTTGCAAAAATAATAAGATTCATTCTGAAGTTCAGTTGAAGCTTGCCTTGTTAGCTGGAAGGCTGGCAAGTCTGCAGTTTTAGACCTGGGTACTGCATGACGGATTGAATGCCCGTCTCTCTCCCAGCTCTTTGGGACATGAAAGGAGTCTCATTCGGGCATCCTGAGTGGAGTTTCTCTAGCAAAAATCCTTTCAACCCAGAATAATTTTTGACATGAAATTATTATAGCATAGGTTGGAATGATTAGTTTTTTTTATCATAGTACATGTGTCAGAATTATCTGCTTTATCAAACACTTTGTGAATGTGTGTTGTTAAAAATTATTTGTTACTGTCAGCACTTTCTGTGTGAATCTGCTGGCATTGGTTGAGACAATTAACACATGCTGAGCTATGTGAATTGTATGTTTACTTGATGTTTTGAATAACATTGCATGTACCTAATTTGCTGAGTATAAAAGCAAATTTTATACTATCATAAATATAATAAATTTTCAAGATGCTCAAGAAGATTGTTGTTTTTGTCACAATTGACGAAGACAATTATGCCGTTGAAAAATGCTGAAACATAACAAGTCACATAAAATCTACACAGGCAAATGAAAAAGGGGGATGGCATTAAATAATTGGTATTTGGATGGTTTCTCCATTGCTCAACTGAGGTTGTTCTCTGTCTTTACCAAAAGATGACATTTGACCAAAATTATAATAGCCCAGAAACCAAAATGTCACAATTTAAGAATAATGGGCTAAAATGGAATATCATTAATGTAGGCCAAAAAAACAAGTGACTCGCCAGGCCAAACTAATTGTCAGTGTTTAAGGATTGTTTTAAAAGATTCCAACCAAATTCTAGTAAGAAATAATTTTAAAACTTGCTTTCTGACAGATACTAAATATTAGATCAGGGGTTCCCAACCTAAGGCCCATGGTCCTCCGGTTCCAGCCCCCATTCCGGTGCCATTTCATGTGGCCCCCACCCCTCCAAGGGCACTCAAGAAAAAAATGGCCACCTCCATCCTGTAGGCAGGGCAAAATGGCCATCCAAGCCTTGAAGCTGACTGAGAGAGCATGACCCGGCCCCTGGCTTGAAAAAGTTGGGAACCCTGTATTAAATTATTAGATACATTAAAAATTGGCATAGTCACACTTTGCTGAAACCTACTCTAATGATATTAAAAGCCATCCAAAATCATATTATGTGCATAAGAAAAGGGAGGGGTTGCATTTGCTTCTCAAACAGAATCTTTTTATTACTCATCAGAATCTATATCTGAAATGGAATATATTTAAAAGCAACTGGCCCAAGAGCCTGATGTGTCAGAAATATCCAACACGGTTCACCTAATTACCAACAGGATCTTATCTTGCTCTACTACTGTGATGCATGATCAAGTTAGATTTGCTAAAATCCCTAGTTCTCTTCAATACTTGTTAAATGTTCAAAAGTTTATTTTCTGCTCATTTTTCAACACACAGAAAAAGTACCTGAAGTCTTATTTGTTTGATATACGGTATGTTCATTATCCCTCATAATTTTTCATTTTTGTTAAAAAAAAGCAAGACAAGCACATCAGCTGACTGCAGTCTCCTCTTCTAAGAGCAGACAACGTACAGCCTTGTAGGAAGTTAAATATTCAAAGACAGAATTCACCTTCTTACTACACTGGTACCAGAGTTGCACAAGATGTACAGTTGAATTGATGGAAACATCACACAACCCTTTTGAAATGAAATACTAAAACCATTAACTTTAGAAGAAATACCAAATTATTATACATTAAACTTCACTGCATTGTAAACTAGCATTCTGCTTATCTCTAGAATAAACAGGGACTTCTCTTTGTGGGAATTAGTTTCTTAAAACGAAAGTGATTAGCCAGGTTTGTGTCACTCAGCTTAGCCTTTTGAAAATTCAGCTTTCTCAGAGGAGATTTCTAAGGTTTAAAATACAAGTTTAATATTTTTGGAAATGTAGGGCAGTTCTATAGACAAATCAACTGCTAAGTGGTTGACCTTTTTCACCCTGAATAGTTCATGACCTGTCTCCCTAGTAAGCAAAATAAAAGAAGCTGTGCACACGACAAAAATAAAACACAACGGATAGCTAACAGAAGTCATTTTCCTGTCAGTTCTGAATTACTTTCGGAATCTTTTAAATATTGTGGTAGTGATTACAAAGTGTAATAAGCCCTAATTCCATCAAACTAGAAATCTACTCCACTATTTTGTACTCCCAAAAAGTGCAAAGTCATTTACAGTAATACCTCAGATAACGCTAAGACTTGGTTCCACAAGTCTTGGTGTTATCTGATTTTTAGTGTTATCCAATCCATGTTAAAATCCTATGGGATGGATCGGATAACGTTAAAGCTCCATAGAGATACATTGTAACCGCACAGGCTTTAGCGGTTGTTAGCCGATCCATCCCATAGGTCGTTAACGTTATTTGATCCAATTTTCCTCCCCAGATTACTTAACATTATGCGATTTTAGCGTTATCCGAGGTATTACTGTGTATTACTTAAATGGCCAAGAAATAATTCATAGTAAAGGGATATACAATGTAACCTGCTTAATAGGATAACACTGCTTGTAACATGGTATGGGGCCTAAAGAACTGAAAGTTAGTAGCATTTTCAAATTTTAGTTTCGACTAAGGAATGATAGCACCTTATATTGATACTGTATTGCTACTCTTGTTCCTTTCTAGCAAGAAAATCAGCTGGAGGGCAGAGCAGGATATAAACTAAAACTCTTCTTTGAACTACAGTAATACCTCCGATAACGTTTACCTCAGTTAACGCTAAAATTGCATAATGTTAAGTAATCTGGGGGGGGGGGGAGAAATGCATCGAATAACGTTAAGATCCTATGGGATGCATCGGATAACAACCGCTAAAGCCTGTGCGGTTACAGTGTATCTCTATGGAGCTTTAACATTATCCGATGCATCCCATAGGATTTTAACATGCATCGGATAACACTAAAAATCAGATAACACCAAGACTTGTGGAACCAAGTTTTAGCGTTATCCGAGGTTTTACTGTATTGGGAAACAAAGTTTGTGAATACATAGTCAAATTTGCTCTTATTATAAAACAGATACTGTGTTTTCCCGAAAATAAAACACTGTCTTATATTTTTAAAAACTCCAAAATATGCACAAGGTCTTATTTTCAGGGGATGTCTTATTTTTTCCATGATGAAGAAGAATACAGTACATATTTATTGCTGAAACAGCGGATCACCAGGGCAAGATTTAGGTGAGTGCCTTATTTTCAGGGGTGTGTGTGTGTGTGTTATATTTCCGAGGTGGGGAAAAATAGGGGGTGCCTTACTATAGGAAGAGGTCCTATTTTCAGGGAAACAGGGTACATTCAAAATATTTTTCGCCAACAACATTGCCTAAAGCAGCTTTTCCCAAACTTCTTCTGTCATGGACCACTTTACAAATCCTAAAATTTTAATGGAATACAGTACTTGGTTTTTGTAATAGAAAGGTAGGTTTGGATTTTTCAGTTTTAGTAAAAAATGTTTCTATGAATCCAGCACCTACTGATTTGCAAATGGTGGCAAAACAAATTTATCTTGTAAGCTGATGCATCCCATTGAAAGGATGGATGTAAAACAAACTTTGTGGCATTACACATTTGCCAATGAGTTTTACGAGAATATCATATTTTTTCACAAAACACTTATTGATCTTCTATGGAACACCAGTGTTTTGCAGAACATAGATTGGGAAACGCTGGCCTAAAAACTAATTCAAATTAATCTAGTTTTTTGCTCTCAAAGCAGCTTTCTCTGCCACTGGAGGGATTCTACTTTTTCAAATAATTTCATGATTTTGATAGGCTTTTCACCACGTGGTTAGCTCTGACATGTTCTTGTGAACATTATGGGGGAGGGCATGTCCACAGGTGGTGTTTCAGTGATGTAGATGTTGGAGCATGATGTTCAGGACTGTGGGAACATGGTCCTACATTCTTTCGTCTCCCCCGATCCTCCTCTTTTTAAAAAAGTTCTTACATATATGAGGTTAGAGCTAAGTTATCTAGATCACTCGGTCATCATCATTATTCTTTCTCATATTTACGCTCCTGGCAGTTCCCCAGACAATAAAAGAATCAGCAGAGGTAGGACCAGGAGAAGGAAGAAAAGGAGGGCCTGGGGACTGGAATACAAACTGCATCACGTCCAGTATGAGTGGTGAATTTCTAAATCAACCTGCAGCCTATTCTGAGCACTGACTGAGATTTTAACAGTAAAACAGGCTGTGGGTCAAATAGCAGAAAAGTCAAAAGGGTCCCATTCAGTCTTCCAATACAGTTGCAGCCTAAGTCTCAATGAAGATAAATATAGTATTGATAAAACTTTCAGTAAAATTACAAACACAAATCCTAAAATCTGGCACAATTCATAAACCAATGTTCCATTAATATATTTTTTTGGGGGGGTGGATTTATGATAATTTCATAGTTTTGTAACAGCTAGATTGGTCAGATGGTACCTTTTCCCCCTAAGGGTTATATTTGAGAGAAGTTTTCAGAAAGGGTAGTTTCAAACATTACAAAAGCAACACAACTGAGTATAAGGAGTATACAATTCAGTTATGAAAGAAAACATTGGAAAAACATAATTTCAGAAGAAAAACACTCCTTTCAACAGTAAAGTTCAAGAAATAAGAGGTTGAAGAACATATTTTTTCACATGCATTTTTTCCCCTCTGAATGAAAGCTAAATTCACTCTTGTATTTTGAGACTCTCACTTATTTTCAAGCTATGAACTTAAATGGTTTTCCTCCCAACATTTACAAGAATTTTCAAGTATGAAATGCATTCAGTGCTACAGTGGTAACAGCTAATATCCAGATGACCAGGGCACAATCACAGAAGGGCACAAGCACAGAAATAGGTGTTGTATTTTATATATTCCAACATAGTGGGAAATGAGGTATCTTTTCATATGTCAAACAGCTTGCACTACAGCATGCTACTTGTCAGAGCAGCTGAGAGAGAAGAGCAGACAAGGGGTAATGGAGGGAAGGGAAAAGTAATTACGGTACTACCTTGTCTCCTGATGCAATGGAAAATTTACAGCAACAGCACTTCAAACTGTCACAAAATTAAAAGATAAAATTTCTAAGAAATGAAAGCAGTGCTGCCAGTGCACAATTCCAGTGATATTGTTTGTTTGTAAAAGCAAGTATTTCAATATTCTCAAGGAGCATTTTAGTGCCCCTTTTGTTTGAAGCATTTCCTTCATGGTATGTACTAGAAAAAATAAGTTCTCTATTGCCTGAGCACTGTTTTCTTAAGGAATAAGAGTACTGGTGAGAAGAATGATACAGCATGGTTTGCATCTCAGCATTGAGGTGATGAATGGTAGATCTTCAACTAGGATGTAAACATGCAACAATGCAAGCATTTATATTACTTCCATTCAGCTAGTGCAATGTTCCCCAACCTTTGGCTTTTGGACTTCAATTTCCAGAAGCCCAAGTCAATTCCCCAAAGCACTGATCAGCCAATGCACTGACTTAGGCTTCTGGGAATTGAAGTCCACCAGAGTTCTGCGGAGTGGTGGGCTCCAAAAATTTTTACTACCACACTGTGGGTGTAGCATGGTAGGCGTGGCCAGGGGAAAAGCCCTGTGTTGCACCTGAATTAGGATGATGTTATTTCAAAACTTGGATGGGTGCGGCCAGCCAGATTTTCTGCTATTGGTTCTGTCAAACTGTTGCGAACCTGCTGATGCCCACCACTGATTCTGCGGAACATAGTTTGGAAAACACTGAGCTGCTAGTGCAACAAGATCAGTGGTGGGCATCAGCTGGTTCATACCAGTTCACCAGAACCGGTAGCAGAAATTCTGTCTGGTCCTGCCCATCAAAGTTTTGAAATAAAGTAGTCTTAATTTGGATGCAATGCAGGGCTTTCTCCCTAGCCATGCCCACCATACAATGCCCACAGTGCGGTAGTAAAATTTTCTGGAGCCCACCACTGAACAAGATGGTTGTAAGTTGCAACTGATACACCACATCATGTATAGTCTTTCAAATCTGCTACCAATCCACTTAGATGCATTGGAGAACTGTTGAAAAAGTTTTATCCCACTGTTCTTTTTGAACTACCCAGACAGGATGTAGTAAAAAGCAGGGATTGAAGAAAGTCGGTTGCAAGTGACCAGATTACCTTCTTAGAAATTGACTATGCTCCCCTTGTTGCTAAACCTCTGCTACAGCAAAGATAGGCAACTCCAATGCATACAATGCTAAATTTTCAATAAACTCAAGAGTACCTTTAACTAGCTACAAGCTTGTGTGTTAGCAGCACACATGGGACAAAAATGTACTTGGAAATCCATAGTAAACAATCTGGATCTATCTTGCAATCTAAACAGCACAGCGGATTGTCCTTATTCTGGGGGGAAATATTGCTACTATTCACTCCATTTATTAGTTATCTTGACAAAAAGCTAGACACAGAATTTTGAACGTTTGTATTTACTGTACCATTACAAGAGGGATTATTTTTGCTTCTCTCTTGTCCCTATTTGGAAATGGAGTTGTTTCTCCCTACGTTTGCCAGTCAAGGGTAAAAGCAAGGGCTATCTCATATGTGTGGTTATAAATACTTCTTTTCTAGTGTGTGTACATATAGAGGTAACATACATATAGAGGTATCTTAGTTCTCCTAGGATTGTGATGGCAAACTTTGGCACTTTAGGTACTCTTGGACTTCAATTACCAGAATCCTAAGTCAGCACTCCTGATCAGGGCTTCTGGGAATTGAGGCTCAAGAACACCTGGAGTGCTAAGGTTTGCCATCACTGTCCTAGGGCATTAATTTTTGTTTGTCACGTGCAGAAGTGTTGTTTAATGCACCATATTTCCAAATTGATAATTTACATGCCTAACTGCACTTTAACTTTCTATCTTTTGGCTTGTGCTTATTCCTTTGCTCTTATCACTAGATTTTAGTGCTCCAATTCTATGGAGCGATATGTACAGCATAAAGAAGGCAAACTGGTAATGCCAAAAACAGTGGTTAACGTGCCCCAGATGGTATGAGGACTCTTCACTGGCACGAAGTGAAGCAAAGCAAACTGAACTGAACCAAACTAACAGGCTATAATCTTATGTGCACTTATTTAAATTAAACAGGCATAAAATTAGGTGGTATAAATTTTGATATCTTTTGTCTGCAACAAATGAAGCTATCAGAAATAATAAATTCCATCCTATGTTCTGTAGTTGATGATTGGTCATATCTTCTATCATGAATTGTGAAATTATGTCTAAAATAGGGGTTCCCAACCTAAGGCCCGCAGGTCGGATCTGGCCCACGGCGCCATTTCATGTGGCATGCCAACGCCTCCAAGGGCATTCAAGAAACAAAATGGATACCCCCCCTTGAAGCTGTTGGGACAAAATGGCCATCCCATAGTGCAGGCAGGACAAAATGGCAGTCCGGCTCTCGAAGCTGACTGAGAGAGCGAAACCTAGCCCCCGATTTGAAAAGTTTGGGAACCCATGATCTAAAAAGTTGGGAGACAAGCATGTTTGAACCCCATTCAGGCATTCAGAAAAGGTTTAATCTGAATGCACGGGGGGGGGGGAGCTTGCTCACCCCCAGCCAATTCTCTACCTACAGAGTGTGACAGTCTGATTCTTCACGGGTCCAAGCCTACAAAGAACTTTCATATGTGGTCTCAGTTGCAATCTCTCTCTCACACTCTTCCCCCACTTATAGAGAATAGCAGAAACAAAAAAAAAGGCCTTTTCTTCCTTGTACCTTCAGATATGTTTCTCAACACAAAAGGTTGTTTCCTTACACTCAACTACTCTGGTCAAGCAGAGCGCCCATAAGTCAGCTGATTAAAACTTTCAACTCTCTCTCTCTCTGAATGCAGCACTGAAGCTGCCATTTTCCTCACTTACCATTAAGCAAAAACAAGGTAGGGCTATGTGTCCTTATGCTGTAGAGATGTGGCCAGGTGACTACACAAGGGCAAACAACACCATCTTGACATACAGCTATGAAGGAGAAATCAAGCCCATCCTTTGAACTCGAGATGTCTTCCTGCTTCTTGGAAAGACACTGAAATTTCACCCATGAAACATATCTGTGGTCTGTTCCCAAATGACCGTTTGCTTAAAAAAAGAAAAAAGCTTTCAAGAACAAAAGTGGCCACCAGAGAAAAGCACACAGACTTTATCAGGGCTTTAAAACAGGGGTTCCCAACCTAAGGCCCGGAGGCCGGATCCGGCCCATGTCCCACAAGGAGCTGCAACCACTTTTACCTTCCAAAGAAATACAGATGTTGGGGACTTTTTAGAAAAGAAACACGCCACCACCTTGTTTTCTTAGGCCTTCTTTAAAGCTGGTTCACCATTTGTTTACACTAAAAATACAGATTTAGCTTAACTCAACACACATTGTTGCCCTGACTGCCTTATAATAAACAAGTTACTTCTGCCTGAAGTACTGGGGGTGGGTGGGTGGGATTTGCAGCAATCTCTAGGGTGAATTGGGGAATGGTCTGTTAAAAGAAGTAACAGGCCACTCTTTTGCAACAGTTTGAAGCTTCCTTTCCCAGTACATTTTCTTTTTGTTAAGCACCTCCATCTTGATTCTGTGTTCTTCTTCAGCCATCTCGCATTCCCTCTCTATTTGCTGAATTTTGGCCACATGTACTTCATTCATCTGAATCAGCTGCAGCTGCAAGATAGACATTTGCTGATGGTGTTCTTCTTCATGCATCTTTTTTAGGTCACTCTCCTGAGCAGCCTTATTTCGGAAGTTTTTATTCCCAGTTATTCTGACTGCTGAACAAGACGGCTGAGGTTGTGAGGTACCTTCACATAATTGGAAATGGACAAGTTCTTTATCGTCATCACAGAATTCTCTGTTTATAACAGTAAAAGGCTCTGGAAAAAAATTTCAAAAAATAAAATTACATAACATGACTTTTTAACATTTACCCCCCAATTCAAGGAGTCAGTGTGACATGATGGAAAGAATGTTGGACTCTGGATTCCCTTTTATTGTCACTTGTGTAGCTTACTGTGTACCTTTGGGCAACCCATTTTGTCTTAGCCATTGTACAGGATTGTTTTATCGTGAAGATAAAAAATGGGAATTGCCCCATTGCCAGTGCCTTGATGACTGCACAGGGAGGGTGAGGTTTCAGCTTGGCTGAGAAATAAAATGACACTGCTGCAACTGTAATAATTTCATGCCAGAAATTATTCTGGGTTGAAAGGATTTTTGCGGAAGAAAATCTGCTCAGGGAATGGCCAAATTAGGCTCCTTTCATGACCCCAAGAGCTGGGATGGAGACAGGTGCTCAATCCACCATGCAGTACCCGGGTCTCAAATTGCCAACTTGCCAGCCTTCCAGCTAACAAGACAAGCTTCTTAATCACTGAGCCACTGCACCTAATCTTATGCCATCTATCACTAAAGCAATTAAAAATACCACAAGATGGCACTATTGTCCAGTCTGTGGTAACCTGGATTTTCATGAGAGGCTGAAAAAGACAGATTTTTCTTCTCCCCTAAAGCTGAAGACAGGTAGGAAAAGAGATTGATGCTTGGGGTCATCTTGCTTTAACCTCTAGCACTTAGTATGGATAGATTTGCACATGGATGCACAAACCTGCAAAATCTGTTTGGTGGAAAGCAATGGTGGAAATATATGAGTGTTCAATTATAGGAAATGCAACTGAAATCAAAACACTTTCCACTCTTTTCACACTATAGTTGTACCTCGCTTAAAGAGCATAATGCGTTCCACTTGATTGCTCTTTAATCGAATTTGCTCTTTAAGCGAAACACCATTGTAAATGACCAATTGTGGAGGGGATTGCGAACCCCAATTTATTTGTTAAGCGAGTTTTTGGTTGGTTTTATTTGTTAAGCGAAGCGAACATTCAGAGAAAATTCAGCTCTTTAAGCGAGTTACTCTTTAAGCGAAACGCTCTTTATGGGAGGTTTGACTATATCTTCTGCTTACACTCATAAAACCTTGCTGCTCCCCCGGTGGCTTAGTGGTTATGAGGCTGAGCTGGGGACTGGAAGGTCAGGTTTTAATAACCAAGAGTTGCACTTGAGGACATGAAAGGAACCTCATTCAAGCGTCCCCTAAAAATCATTTCAACCCAGAGTAATCTCTGACACAAAATTATTACTATAAGATCTTTCTCTGAGGGTAGAGTTGTCTAGGCAGTGAAACCTTTTGGCTGGTTAACACTGTGTTGAACTCCAGAGGCACCGAGAGTACATTCACAACAAAACAGATGAGGAATGATGTGGAGCGGCTGCAACTCATATCCAAGAATGCATTTTTTTCCCAGAAGCAGGAAAAATGCCATTGGTATGAATTTGTTTAAGGTGGATCCCAGCTTGCCGTGAAGTGGCCTACACACTATGATCACAGAACCATCTCCCGCAGCATGTATGAAATGAGACATGCAGGATTTAACACCAGGACTGCAATGGACTGCCGTAGCCTTGAGGACATTATCAAGGTGCGCCTTCACAGCCAGTCTATCTGGCTTGGCCTCTTCTGCCTCCATGACCATTTTGCCATTGGGCCCAATATGATGGTTTCCAGTGACATTTCCTCCACCGAGGGGACCATCACCCCACCTAGAGGGGCTCATACACTCGTAGCCATTGGCCCCTTTAGGGAATGATACCCTGTCTTAAGTACAAGCTCAGAAAGACAACTAGAGGGTTTGTATCTTGAATTAAGGATGTGAAATTATTTTTCTTATTTTGACTTCAACTCTCAAAAATTTCCATAAGTCTTTCAGGCAGAATTCTGACAGTTCCAGTCCACAGTCCCACATCTACAGACACCTACATTTTGGTCATCAGGATAAGCGCCTATCTCTGAGATTACACAGTTGTCTCTGGCTTGTACCTTCCTGTTGTTAATGAACATAAAAGGAATCTCCCATAGTTCTTTCTGAGAGTTGCATTCTCATTACATTTTAGGTTCTCTAGAAAGTATTAAAATTACAGCTTCCAGAATGCATTGAACCAGCTTTGATTTTGTTGTTGTAAATTAACAACAAGAGGTCAAAGAACAATACAGCCTCAGGAACAAGCCTTGGTTTAGGTGAGCAAAGTGTATATGTGGGTCCATGGGCTGGAACTCCCAGAATTCTGCCTGGGGAATTCTTCAGGAATTCTGGGGGAGATAAGACATTCCTATTTTGGACAGGTCTCTGGTGACTCTCCAAGCACCTCACTTCACTCCTCAGCTCTAGGCTGGACCAGGGCTGGCATTCATTACACTAACTAGAATGGGGAAAGGCTTACTGGCCTTCCTTGATATCTCAACTTTGTCTGTCAGAAATATCTTCCCATGGCCTTGGAATGAAAGCAACAAGTTGCATAAAAATGCCATCTCTTTTCCATACTGAGTTCACAGATCTACAGACTAATCAAACATAGAAAGACTCCTTTCTACTCAAGATAACAGTCTTTACACAACAACAGACCTTCATTATCTACTCAGATATGCTCCTGTTTCCATATATTCTCCCAGAGTATGATCTACAAACTCGACTAATTAAGAATATGCACCAAAATATTTGGGTTCAAAACTTAAGTTACAAAAAAGCCTATAAAGTAACATTCCATTTCCCCCTTATTTCCAAAAAGACTATTTCAAGATAAATAATAATGTTTCTGCTACTATCTGGACATCTGTCAGGGCAGAGCATAATGTAGTAACTACTTCAAGACATAGCAACTAAAGAACAGAGTAATGGAAGTAATATTACTACCTGAATGAATCAAAGTTTTCCTTTCTGCTTCAGGAACATTAAATGACAAGAGTAGTTTAGCACAGGTCCCTAAAATTCAACTGTACCTTGGCTAGAAGTTTCAGGCTGATATTCAGAATCTTCTTCTGGTGGACTCTGTAAAAAGTACACTTGCTCAGGTACCATGCTGGTGATCTTCTCTTTTCCTAGGATGTGATTACTTATAAGTGGACTAATACACCTTTTTACCTTGTCTCGTCTTTCATGTGCCATTATTTTCTTTGTCCGCGCTTTGATGTTCTCCCAACATTTCTTCAGCTGCTTGAAGTCTCGGAGTGACACGCTTGGTTGAGAATTATATTCATGAGCAAGTGCCTGCCAAGTCCGCTGTTTTAGTGCAATAGTTCTTGCATCACTCTTTTTACACTCGAGTACATATTTGTATTTCTCAACTAGTGCAAGTAGAACACTTTTCTCCACTTCTGAAAAGTATTTGGCAGGCTTTATTACTTCACTGTTTTGCATTTTCTTTAATTCTCCAGGGCACTTAAGATGACCTATGAAAAACAATAGAAATGGCTTACTATTGCAGTTATGAATGGTTTTATAGCATCTAGTGTTCTGGTCCCAAAAGGTTACTGTTTAAATGCTTTATCACAATGATGGTATAATTTTCTTACCCATTCACTGAAAGCGCATGTAATATACTGTAAAACAAATACAATTTCAAATAATCCCCAACTTCCCATCACAAAATGTCAGGCATAGACACTATTTAAAAAAAACAATGAATGGAAAATTAGATCTCTTCCTATTAACAATCATGAGACCTAGAGGCAGAATACTTCAATACCAAATTTGGGAGACCAACATCAAGGAATATGTATTATTCTTTATGCCATAGTTGTTCTGAAGGATATTTGGCTAGTCATACTTAGATGAAGAATTATGATTCAGCTTTTGGTCTAATGACTCAGCAAAACAATTCATTCATTCTTTATGGCTCAACTCGTGCAATCTGTTTTCTCTTAACAGAGAACATCTATTAGACAAAAATTTATATTCTTCTTCCATGTCTAGGCCAGACATGAAACTGCGAAAATGGAGGCACCCTTTGGTGAGTTCATTCTGCAGTTCCCTTCGCCTGATCTAGTGTGAGAAAGATTAGCTGGCAACACAAGGCTGCTGTTACCAGGGCACTCCTGATTATGGTTCAAGAAAACCACAATCTACAAGGAGGCTCTTTTTTGTGTACACCAGGAACTTATATAACCTTCCTACATATGACAGTGGTACTACAAAATCTGAACAGTATCCCATAAAATCAATAGGTATTGATACACATTGATTGTTGAATATCTCAAGTTCCCTAACAATTCATGTTAATGGAAATAGTAAATTTTGTTCCAGAACATTAAATATTCAATTTCTATCAAATAAACCAAAGCCATGAACAGAGTTCTGCAACCCTTCAGGCACTCTACCATTCTGATTTGTGAAAACAGATACGCTATTACTGTAATTCCTTTACTCCAGGGCTGACCAACCTTGGTGCGCCAGCTATTCTTGGGACTTTAATTCCTAGAAGTTCTGATCAGCAGGTGTGTTGACTTGGGCTTCTGGGAATTGAAGTCCAAGAACAGCTGGAGCACCAAAGTTTCCCACCCCTGCTCTACTCAATCATGGATTGAACAGCAAGAAGAAAATGCATATGGAATGCTGGTCTATTCAAATGACTGTATAACCCCATTTGGAAACTATTTTCTTTGATTTACTGCAGATATCTTTAAATCAAGCTTTTCCTACCATTCCCGGGAATTCATGCTGTAGCTACTTAAGGAACAATCTCACAAATACAACAATAGTCACAATTACAACATTGAAAGTTTACTGCAAATAAAAACTAAATGAAATGCCAACTAGCATTAGTTTTTAAATCACAGAAAATATCTATATGGCCCACTGATCAGTGGTGGGCAGCAACAGGTTCGCACCCGGCTTGGGGGAAAAAAGCAAAATTGGGTGGTCTCTGGGCAGGGTGGTGGTGAAATTGGGTGGCCTCCCGGCAGGGGGTCAGTAAAATTGGGTAGCCATGCCCACCTCCCTGCCCTATCAGGATTTTTTCCCTGCAAGTGGTTCAAGGTCTCCCTTGCTCAAAAGCCAGTCATATCTGACTCTAGGGCGCAGTGCTCATCTCCATTTACAGCCAAAAAGCCAGTGCTGCCTGTGTTTGCAGATGTATACATGGCCATATGGTAGGCATAACATAGGCTCCGCCCATGGCACAGGCTCCACCCATGGCATAGGTTCTGCCCACGGTGTGGTAGCAAAATTTTTTGCTGTCCAACACTGCCACTGATCCAGTCTTAAAAGACACTTTCCAATTTCAGGGACAGATATATATATATACAGATACACATACAGTATAATGGTTGTTAAAATGGAAAAGTTTGTGTGTTTAATGGTCCAACATTGCCAAGTTAGTTATTCATCTTCTTTCATGTCTTGATCAAACCCTGGAATGCCGAAATGAAGCCACTTTCCTGTATATTTCCTTTTGTTTGGTTGGCTGTTTTTGTTTATATTGTGTTTCTTTTAACTTGTAGTACAAGTAATACCTCGGATAACGCTAAGACTTGGTTCCACAAGTCTTGGTGTTATCTGATTTTTAGTGTTATACGATCCAAAATCCTATGGGATGGATCGGATAACGTTAAAGCTCCATAGAGATACATTGTAACTGCACAGGCTTTAGCAGTTGTTATCCGATCCATCCCATAGGACCTTAACGTTATTCGATCCAATTCTCCTCCCCAGATTACTTAACATTATGCGATGTTAGCGTTATCCAAGGTAAACGTTATCCAAGGTATTACTGTATATGCATTTTACTTGCTGATTATTTCTTTACATTTAACAAAAATTAAAAAGAAATTGGATATTTATAATACAGTTTCTAGGCAAGCAACCTGTATATTTCGTATTGGAACCAGTATCAAACATGTAATCCATTCTGAAGAACAGAGAAACAGTACTTTTAAAGCTGAAATGCAGCTCATCTATACTAAAATATTGCTATGTTCTTCTGACATTGATGTTTTAATTATTTTCAATAAAGTTTCAAAAAGTTCAGGCTTGTCATCTTGTTTTAAAATATTTAAGATTAGCGTTTAAAAAGTGCCTCTGTTTTATGAAAGCTAAGTGGTTGTCCAATGAGGCTCTTAAAATAGCAGAGGAAAGAAGGGTCGCAAAAGACAAAGGAGAAAGGAAAAATACAATCACTTGAATACAAAATTTCAAAGAAAAGCAAGGAGAGATAAGGAAACCTACGTGAATGAACAGTTTTCAAAAAAATTAGGGGAAATCAAGGGAACGTTTAAAGCACAAGAGGCAGGGGGAGTAGAGACCACATTGCCAACATACGTTGGATCATGAAAAAAACAAAAGAATATCAGAAACAAGTCTACTTCTGTTTCATTGATTACACTAAGATCTTTTTTCTGTGTGGACCACAACAAAACGTGGCAAGTAATTAAAGAGATGGGAATACCAGAGCACCTTATAGACCTCATGAGAAATCTGTACATGAATTAAGAAGCAACAGTTAGGACAGAATACGGAAAGACATAGTGGTTTGGAATAGGAAAAGGAGTAAGACAAGGCTGCATTTTGTCACCCAGCTTATTCAACTTATACACAGAGCACATAATGCACAATGCAGGGATGGAAGAATCACAATTTGGGATCAAAATTGCTGGAAGAAACATCAACAATTTGAGATATGCAGATGATACCACCTTAATGGCAGAAAGTGAGGAGGACTTAAAAAAAGCAAAAGGGCAAAAGAAGAAGGGGTCAGCCAAAAATGAGATGGCTGGATGGTATTGTGGATGCAGTGGGCACAGAGATGAGCGAGTTGAGGAGGATGGTGGAGGACAGAGGTGCCTGGCGGACAGTGGTCCATGGGGTCGCAAAGGGTCGGAATCGACTGTGCGACTGAACAACAAAAAAACAGCGACAGAGTTATGGCAGGCCTAAACTGTTGCAAAATCATTTATGGTAACTGAGTGGCCCAATCCTACCTACAGCCAAAATGAAGAGAACTGACCATAGTAGGAAATGCATTCTGGGCAGGATCAGGATTCTAATCAACCAGGCTTCAAGGATGGAGACAAGGTATTAAGAGTTCCAAGCATGTCTGGGTAAAACTTTGGGTGAAAATGTACCTCTTGAAATTACAGCCAGAATTCAGTAAGAAAACTTTCAATCACGCTTTAAGCCTTTAAAGTTTAAGATTTTGTATTTTCTCCAACACAAAAACCTTCCATCCAGTCTCATGTTCTGTTCGATCTGGTTAAACTGCAACTTCCAACAGCTCTAGTCAGGACAGTCTTTCTTTAATTGTGTCAGAAGCATCACAATTAAAACAAAAACTAAAATGTAACATTTAAATTTGAAATATAGCATTTACATTATTTAAAAGTCTGAAGTACAGTTGTACCTCGCTTAAAGAGCATAATGTGTTCCACAGGATTGCTTTTAAGTGAGTTTGCTCTTTAAGTGAAACACCATTGTAAATGACCAATTGTGGGGGGGATTGTGAACCCCGATTTATTTGTTAAGCGAGTTTTTGGTTGGCTTTATTTGTTAAGCAAAGCAAACATTCAGAGAAAATTCTGCTCTTTAAGCGAGTTGCTCTTTAAGTGAGACACTCTTTATGCGAGGTTTGACTGTAGGCAAATCTTGCCACAAATCAGGCAATATTGGTTGCATACTGTTGTGCTGTCATGAGATCCTCAAATATATTCAGCAGGGCACAAGGGGCAGGTCAGGATAATCAATGGACAAAAATCATGGGATTTGTAATCCAATAATATCTTCAGGGCCACATATCTCCCAAAATTATTTTAAAGCATGTTTACAACTATCAAGTACTCAAAATCTCTAGTTCCCACACCAGACTCCCTCAAAGTGATGAACTCCAGATATTTTGCCTTGAACTTTCATCATTGTTCACTATCCTGATTACTGGTCTGGGATAAGGGAAAATGTAATCCTGAACTACTGAAGAACATCAGCTGGGGGACATCTGCAATTGGCAAATGATATACATTTGCAAAACAGGAATGACTGCCTGGAAGAATAACTGGATATCAAATAGTTTCTACCTTGCAACCAGTCTCCTCTCTTCCTGTACAACGTGATGGTTTCTGAGTGACTCAGAACATTCTCTACCAAATATCTCTAGCTCTCAACATTTGCAATCTCCTCAAACAACCCTCTACTGTACTTTCATTTACTCCAGAAAAAATGCTTCCAAATGGCAGCCTTTGCTTTCCAAATGCAGAAGTCATGATGCATCTCATATATAGAGTGATTTGTCGGATTCAGTGGTCCATGGGGCCGCAAGGGGTCGGAATCGACTGTGCGACTGAACAACAAAAGGCATGCCTTCAAGGATGAATGCAGCGTCTTAGTAAATATGTAAGTCTGTAAGTCATGCTCTTGGTCATGAGCATGCATGCAGAAAAATTACTGAGTTGGGGACTGCGAGCCATGTAGGATACAGAAATTCAAAGAGAATGTAGGTAGATTAGCAATGATCATTAAATAGCTTTAAATCTTATGAAGCAAATAGTCAAATATTTAGGTTTGTATCTGAAAAAGGTATTGTATAGGTAACAATATACTGTACAGTACTTCCTAATGAGTGAATGAAGCTGTAGTTCAGTTCAAGCTCTTCAAAGGACTATCAGCCACAAATGTACAAGTTGGAGAAGTGTTAGACTCGAGGCTGCCAATGGAAAGTTAGGCCAGTGCTATTATGAATTATGATCTATCTTGATACTGTTATCTACCTCGATGTTTACAAGTCCACACTGTCTGGAGAAGTGGACTTGATCCACAAAAGCTAACATGCAGTTAGTTTTTAAGGTGCCACAACATTTTTGTATTTTCCCCCACTCTGTTTTATTTCATTGGATCTATTTAAAGGGGTAAACTTAAGCAGACTGCTACATTCCATCAAGTTTGTTCCTTCATCAGTATTTTGATACATGTTAAAATACAAGTAATTCAGATAAGGTTAAAGTCATATATACTACTTTGTTTGACTTTTCAATCTTTTTTCAAGATTTCAGAATGCCTCATCCAATTAGGGTTGCCATATGTCCTGGGAAACAGGGATTATCCCAGATTCAAAGCTGGAAAAATTGTCCCGACCAGTTCAATAAAAATCATGTTAAAGTCCCGGATTTTTAAAACTTACTGATTGTGTATTATAACACACCATTAAAATAAATTTAAACTCTCACCATCAAACAAGTGATTTCCTGCCACACTGGAGTTGGAGCATACCTAGAGACAAATCTTAACGTCCAATAAGCATGGCCACTGTGTTTCCTAGAACTGAGGATGTTAAGAGCTGACCACAACGTGACTTCTCAGAAGTACAACAGATCATCTTACAGTAAGAATTAACTGTTGTAAATAAAATTCATTTATGTATTGATATATTTAATGTGAAAGTGTTTTATAGCTGTCTATATTATGCTTTTTTTTAAAAGGCTATTTTGTAGACAACCCACCCATTTTTGTCAAGTATACTTCTGTCCCGGTTTTGTGGGAGAGAATAATGGCAACTCTACATCCAATCCTTCTACAGTGGTACCTCATACAACGATTTTAATCCGTTCCACAGGGCTCATTGTTGTATGAAACAACTGCTATACGATACATGCATCGTACTGAACAGCGATTTTCCCTATGGGATGCATCGTACTGTACAATGATTATTATTTTTTTGGTAAGTGGTTTTTCCCATTTAAAAATTGTTGTACAATTTTTCCTCATAGGGAAAATTGTTATGCGGGACACCATTCCCCCCCAAAAAAAACCTATTTGTTATGTGATTTTGTTGCTAAACGGGCCGATTGTTGTATGAGATTCCACTGTACAGTATTTTTATTAAGCACATGGAGGACCATAATCGAGGCCTGTTCATTTGGAAGTGCCCCACTACCTTCAGTGAGGCTTATTCCCATTTAGCCTAACAGTATAGTCCTATGTTTGTTTGTTCAAAAGCAAACCCCAAAGTTCAGTTGGGCTTACTCTCACTAAACAATGCACAGGATTAGTTTTAAGTAATGCATGGTGAAGCACAACGAAACCATCTATGCTCCACATCGATCCTCTCTAGATACCATCCTCAACCAGTAATCACAAATACTGTACAACCTGTTACATATCTGGAAGACATCCTAAGGGGTTTTCAAGCAGGTGAGAAAAGATAATAGATTTCGTCAGTGGTGGGATGTCAAAATTTTTACTACCCCACTGTGACATCATCACAGTGTGGGCGGAGCTAACGTCATGACATCATGATGAAGCACAATGAAACCATTTATGCTCCACATCGATCCTCTCTAGATATATCCTCAACCAGTAATCACAAATACTGTACAACCTGTTACATATCTGGAAGACATCCTAAGGGGTTTTCAAGCAGGCGAGAAAACATAATAGATTTCGTCAGTGGTGGGATGTCAAAAATTTTACTACCCCACCGTGACATCATCACAGTGTGGGCGGAGCTAACGTCATGACATCATGATGAAGCACAATGAAACCATCTATGCTCCACATCGATCCTCTCTAGATACATCCTCAACCAGTAATCACAAATACTGTACAACCTGTTACATATCTGGAAGGCATCCTAAGGGGTTTTCAAGCAGGCGAGAAAAGATAATAGATTTCGTCAGTGGTGGGATGTCAAAATTTTTACTACCCCACCGTGACATCATCACAGTGTGGGCGGAGCTAACGTCATGACATCATGATGAAGCACAATGAAACCATCTATGCTCCACATCGATCCTCTCTAGATACATCCTCAACCAGTAATCACAAATACTGTACAACCTGTTACATATCTGGAAGGCATCCTAAGGGGTTTTCAAGCAGGCGAGAAAAGATAATAGATTTCATCAGTGGTGGGATGTCAAAATTTTTACTACCCCACCGTGACATCATCACAGTGTGGGCGGAGCTAACATCATGACATCATGATGTGGGCTGGGCCAAAGAAAAAAAATAGGAAAAAATAAAATAAAAATAAGCACACACACACACACACACACCTCGACCCTCACACCCACAACACAAAGCCGTAAATAAATAAATTAATAAAATAAAAAAATACATTAATACAGTGAAAAGGTAAGCCCCAAAGGTGGTTGCCCCCAAAAGCTGCTACCAGTTCTCCAGGACGCTGGGAAAAGTTACTACCGGTTCTGGAGACCTGGTAAGAACCTGTTACATCCCATCACTGCTGAAACCTATTTAGGCTGCCCTTGCTTGAATGCCAGTCGTATCCGACTCTAGGGTTCAGTGCTCATATTTGTTTACCAGAGCCAAGACGTTCCGTGGACATGTGGCAGGCACGATTAAACATTGTCTGAAACCTTCCATCGAAATACAGTAAATACAAAAGCTTTGTTTCCCCCCCTCTTTTTTTTATTTAAAAAAAAAACCCAGGGTTGGCGCTTATCAGGGCCTTCTTAGACTTCCCTTCCCTTTCTCACCGGTTCTCTTCGACTCCTTTTGCCTCCTTAGATGAAAGGGAGAGCAGGCTCCAGCCTGACAAAGGATGACCCGCCGCCCACTGCAGGCGCACCAGCGGCTCCCGATTGACTAACGCGGGCACGTAAGCCCCGATTCAAACCACCGTGAGCCGCGCTCATGTTAGGATTCCGATGTGCTGCGAAAACCCCCAAGCAGGGGAGTGTTTGGCAAAAGGGAGAGGAAACCACACTCTCGTAACGGGGGGCAACCCTAGATTTCAAAGGGCAACGACCACCTCTGGTCACTCACAAAGCTCCACCATTAACAACCTCTCTCTCTCTCTGTCTTTCCCTTTTCGCGACCCGGTTGCTGTCCCTCCTCCTCCTCCTCCTCCTCCTCTTGCTACCGTGAGGCACGCCTCCTTCCCGCGCTCTTGTCAAACACCGGGGCGGACTCCTCATTCCCGAGCGAGGTCCAAGAGGGGCAGCGAAGGCTTGGGCTCCCTCCTTACGCCAAGGAATGAATGAATATTTATTAATTGATTAGCCTTTCGACCTTATCAATAATATAAGAGTTTAAAATCTGTACACTGCAATAAAGTGCGATAAAATACAATAAAAATACAATAAAAATTATTATTATTATTATTTATTTATTTATTAGTTCAAATTTATATTGCCGCCCACTCGCCGTGGCGACTCAGGGCGGCTTACAGACATTACATTACAATATGTTGGGGTGGGCACAGGGGTAGAAGCGGCAAGGTCCTCATCCTGCCCCGGCTTCTTCCTCCCCTGGCAGTTGGTATAGGCACAGTGGGAGGGGCGGCAAGGTCCTCAACCTGCCCCGGCTTCTTCCTCCCCTGGCAGTTGGTATAGGCACAGTGGGAGGGGCGGCAAGGTCCTCATCCTGCCCCGGCTTCTTCCTCCCCTGGCAGTTGGTATAGGCACAGTGGGAGGGGCGGCAAGGTCCTCAACCTGCCCCGGCTTCTTCCTCCCCTGGCAGTTGGTATAGGCACAGTGGGAGGGGCGGCAAGGTCCTCATCCTGCCCCGGCTTCTTCCTCCCCTGGCAGTTGGTATAGGCACAGTGGGAGGGGCGGCAAGGTCCTCATCCTGCCCCGGCTTCTTCCTCCCCTGGCAGTTGGTATAGGCACAGTGGGAGGGGCGGCAAGGTCCTCAACCTGCCCCGGCTTCTTCCTCCCCTGGCAGTTGGTATAGGCACAGTGGGAGGGGCGGCAAGGTCCTCATCCTGCCCCGGCTTCTTCCTCCCCTGGCAGTTGGTATAGGCACAGTGGGAGGGGCGGCAAGGTCCTCATCCTGCCCCGGCTTCTTCCTCCCCTGGCAGTTGGTATAGGCACAGTGGGAGGGGCGGCAAGGTCCTCAACCTGCCCCGGCTTCTTCCTCCCCTGGCAGTTGGTATAGGCACAGTGGGAGGGGCGGCAAGGTCCTCATCCTGCCCCGGCTTCTTCCTCCCCTGGCAGTTGGTATAGGCACAGTGGGAGGGGCGGCAAGGTCCTCATCCTGCCCCGGCTTCTTCCTCCCCTGGCAGTTGGTATAGGCACAGTGGGAGGGGCGGCAAGGTCCTCATCCTGCCCCGGCTTCTTCCTCCCCTGGCAGTTGGTATAGGCACAGTGGGAGGGGCGGCAAGGTCCTCATCCTGCCCCGGCTTCCTCTTCCCCTGGCAGTTGGTATAGGCACAGTGGGAGGGGCGGCAAGGTCCTCATCCTGCCCCGGCTTCTTCCTCCCCTGGCAGTTGGTATAGGCACAGTGGGAGGGGTGGCAAGGTCCTCATCCTGCCCCGGCTTCTTCCTCCCCTGGCAGTTGGTATAGGCACAGTGGGAGGGGCGGCAAGGTCCTCATCCTGCCCCGGCTTCTTTCTCCCCTGGCAGTTGGTCTATTATTATTATTATTATTAAACTTATATGCCGCCCTACTCAGCAAAAAACCGACTCAGGGCGGCTCACAACACAATCAAATACAATGCAACAATTCAATAGAACAATAAAATGTCACAACACAATGAAATATCATACATCAATAATTCAAACAATAAAATATCATAAAATACAGTACAGTAAGATAAAACCCCAATATACGTCATAAAGTTACAAAAATATTACAGAACCCATAGGAACATTACACAATCTTACAAAGAAAAAAGTTACACAAAAGGCATCCCCACCCCACTCACCCTGGATCCTACCCATTAAGCCGGTGGCCACCAACAGACTACTCCCCTTCCTTCTGTCCAAGGGAAAGGAGAAAGGCAATGTGTCCATCTGAGATGTAGGGGCTGCCACAAAACCCCAGCCTAGAAAAAGTCTAGCAAACATAACAGTCAGACTGGAGGAGGATGGTGCTGGAATCAGCTGGGGCCTGGTGTTGTTTTCTCTCCCAGAACTGCACCCGGCTTTTTCCCTCCTGGCCTCAGAGGATGGGGCTGGAATCAGCTAGGGCCTGGTGTTTCTTCCTCTGAGAAGTGCACCCGGCTTTTTCACTCCTGGCCACAGAGGGGTGGGGCTGGAATCAGCTGGGCCCTGATATATATACAATATATACATACCTGAACTACTTTTAAAGAATGTAAACTGGAGAAGGTGCCTTAATACAATTAATTCATGCATATTGATCGTCAGATAAGTGAATCTCCCTTGCAGGATACCCCAATTTGATCGACATATTCGATTCTTTTAGCTGATGCCTTAATTATATACTTGGCAGTTCTACACACAACGTGGATGTTAGAGCCCAGAAGGAGATAAGACAGTTTGTTTTTTGAGTCCCAAAAAGTTGTTTTTTCCAATAGGGATGCAAGGTACAGTAAAACCTCGGATAACGTTAAAACCTGGTTCCACAAGTCTTGGTGCTATCCGATTTTTAGTGTTATCCGATGAATGTTAAAATCCTATGGGATCCATAGAGATACATTGTAACCACACAGGCTTTAGCGGTCGTTATCCGATGCATCCCATAGGATCTTAATGTTATCCGATGCAATTCTCCCCCCCAGATTGCTTAATGTTATGCGATTTTAGTGTTATTCGATACTAATGTTATATGAGGTATTACTGTATTTAGATCTAATATCAGTGTACAACTGGCAATCTAATATAATATGAGAGCTATTTTCAACATTTGGAGACCCACAGATGCACGTTCTTTCGTAATATGGTAAGTGGTGAAAACGCCCATATCTATTCATGGAGTCTAATAGCTCGAATCTGGCTCTACAATATGCCCTTCTTAAAGGATAAGTGAGGCGCATCAAAACATATTTTTCAGTTTGAAATGTAATTTTGTTAGCCGCCAGCCACCTTAACGAACCATTTTTGGCCCTTACGCCAAGGAGAGAGGGACGCCGGTCTCTTAGCGGTCAAGACGGGGTGCCCAAACTTTTCGGGTCACATGGTTCAGGGGTGCCCAAACAACGGCTTAGGGCCGCATCCAGCCCCTGAGGCCAATTCATCTGCCCCACGCTACCGTATGGGCATGTTTAACTTCTGCTTCTGGGAGCAACGAAGGTGGCGAGGGCCGGATAAATTGGTGTCACGGGGGCCGGATCTGCGCCCCAGGCCGTCGTTTGGGCACCCCGGTTAAGACACTGAACTTGACGACGAGAAGGTCAGCACGTCACCACACTCCAGACCTGCCAGATGCCCCAGCTCCTGCCAACCTAGCAGTTCGAAAGCAAGAAACTACAAGTAGAGAACTAGGGACCACTTTGGTGGGAAGGTGATAATCAGAGGCGTAGCTACCGCCGTATCTGCCGTATCAATTATACGGGGCCATGGGGGCCCCCAACGTGCGTAAGCAAAACAAATCTTTACCCTTCCTAAGGGCCCCCAAACAAATTTTTATACGGGGCCCCGCCAAGGCACGCTACTCTTCTGGTGATAATAATAATTCCATGTCAGAAATTATTCTGGATTGAAAGGATTTTTGTGGAAGAAAACTCCGCTCAGGGAACACCCAAACGAGGCTCCTTTCATGTCCCAAACAGCTGGGACAGAGACGAGGGCTCAATCCGTCAGGCAGTACCCGGGTCTCAAACTGCTGAGTTGCCAGCTTTCCAGCTAACAAGGTGAGCTTCTTAACCGCCACAGCCTTTCGTGTATTCCAGTGTTTGGTCATGCCTGCCACATGTCCATGAAACGTCTGGCTCTGGCTGTAAAAAAATATGTGACTGTCTTTCGAGTAAGGGCGACTTACATAGGTACCACTTCGGCAGGAAAAGTAACAGCATTCCATGTGCTTCAGTGTCTAGTCATGCCAGCCACATGTCCATTGAAATGTCTGCAGGTGCAGACAGCACTAGCTCTTTGGCTGTAACTGGAGATGTGCACCACATCCCCGAGTCGAGCAAGGGCTACCTTTATAGATTTAAGCTGTCATTGAAATAGAGAGCAACATAAAATAACCATGTATAAATAACATTAAGACATGCCTTTCTTTCTGATGGGATAGCGCTTGTAGCCATGAAGTCTCACTCCCATATCTGACGCAGTGGACTTGATCCATGTAAGCTAACATGAAAATATAAGTTAAGTCTTCAAAGTGCTACAAAGTTTTTGTTTTGTTTATTCTCTGATATTCCTAGAAGCAGGGACTGCTAAACCACTTCTGACTACAGTACTTTATACCTATAGAACCTAGAAAGGGTCACCATTAAGTCTTAACTTGGCAGCGCATAATTGTTTCAATTGTAGTTGTGTTATTTAATGAGTTGCCACTCAATTCCTGCTCAGATTCCTACCAAGTCATGCAACTGATACATAACCAGAAATGCTAGTGGCAAATCGTCATTAGGGGTAATTTACATTGCCAAGGAGAAAAAGTCCCTTCTGGCCAAGGGACATGTGTATTTTACGGTAAGGTAAAGGTCATGGGACTGCAGTCACTCAAGAGGTTAAAACGCCGACTAGGAGGCAGAAGGTCAGCAGTTCAAAACCCAAGTACTGCATGACGGAATGAGTACCTGTCTCTGTCCCAGCTCCTGCCAACCTAGCAGTTCGAAAGCAAGAAATTGCAGGTAGATAAATGGCTCAAGTGGCTAAGACGCTGACTGGAAGGCAGGAGGTCAGCAGTTCGATTTCCGAGTACTGAAGGATGGAGTGAGCTCCCATCTTTGTCCCCAGCTCCTGCCAACCTAGCAGCTCGAAAGCAAAACACTGCAAGTAGATAAATAATACTTCGGTGGGAAAGCAAACAGCGTTGAGTGCACTCTGGTGTCTAGTCATGCCTGCCACATAACCACGGAAACGTCTGCAGAAGCAGCCAGCGCTGGCTCTTTGGCTATAAAAAGAGATGACCAGTGGACCCTACAGAAGAATACGACTGGCTTTCGAGCTAGGGTGACCTTTACTTTTAAAGGATTCAGTGCTCATCTGTTTACAGCCAAAGAGCCAGGGCTGCCTGTGGACATGTGGCAGGCATGCCTCAATATACCAGAGTGCACGGAACGCTGTTTACCTTCCCACCCAAGTGTTCCTTTATTTAAAGGTAAAGGTTTCCCTTGCTCGAAAGCCAGTCGTATCCGACTCTAGGGGTCAGTGCTCATCTCTGTTTCTAAGCCGAAGAGCCAGCCCTGTCTGCTTCTGCAGACATTTCCATGGTCATGTGGCAGGCATGACTAGACACCAGAGTGCACTGAACGCTGTTTGCTTTCCCACCGAAGTATTATTTATCTACTTGCAGTGTCTTGCTTTCGAGCTGCTAGGTTGGCAGGAGCACGGAACGCTGTTACCTTCCCACCGAAGTGGTCCCTATTTATCTACTTGCAATTTCTTGCTTTCAAACTGCTAGGTTGGCAGGAGCTGGGACAGAGACGGGAGCTCATTCCGTCCTGCAGTACTCGGGAATCGAACTGCTGACCTTCCGCCTCCCAGTCAGCGTCTTAGTGACTACTTGAGCCACTACTTGCAGTTTCTTGCTTTCGGACTGCTAGGGTCGGCATGAGCTGGGACAGAGACGGGAGCTCACTCCGTCCTGCGGTACAGTACCCGGGAATCGAACTCTTAACCTTCCAGTCAGCGAGTTCAGCGTCTTCTTAGCCACTCTTGGGCCAACAAAGCGACCTGAGCGGATCCATTCCCGTCTTTCCAGGTATCCGGCTCGGCTCTCCGGCCTATCAGGCGGGGGGGAACCGCTCCGACCCAGGCGGAAATGCCAGGGCTGCGCATGCGTCCTCCTCCCTTCCTTCCTCCTTCGGGCTGCGCAGTCTACGGAGGCGACAATTTGGGTTGTTAATTAAGGCTTTGCTGGTCCTGATCTCTCCTGTTTGTCAGCCACCTCGCCTCTCACGAGCCGCGCATGTTAATACTCCTCCCCCAATTCTCAGCCGCCTTTTCTTCCAGCATCTAGTATACAAAGGTAGACTGCCTCCACCTTTGGAGGTTTCCTTTTAGCTGCCCTGTTTATTTTCCGCGAATGTTTGCTACTAACCGCGGTCCTATCTTTTCACCACACACCCAATCAATTCTCTTTGGAAATGCTACTTAACGTTTCAGAGAGGGTGTGTTGTAATCACGCCTTTAGCTTTTCAAGGCAGGTGTGCCCAAAACGTTTCAGGCCTCGGGCCGGTCACGTGGGTTCGCTATGGCCCACGGGCCGGATCCGACCCTCAACACCTATTCATCTGGCCCACGAAGGCCTTGTATGGGCACGTTTACTTCCGCTTCCGGGAACAACGAGGGCTTTTTACGGACCGGATGAATTGGCGTCATCATGGGCTGTAACCGGCCCATGCGCTGTAGTTTGGGCACCCCTGGGCTAGGGGTTGTGGGGTGTGTGTGTCTTGAGTTGGGGCCAATTTTGTTGTGAAATTTATCTTCGATTCCAGGGAACATGTTTTACCCTTAGTGTGAATATTGGAAGGTAGGGGCAGTTCTGATCTGTACATGAGAAAAGGTTTTGTTGTAGTAGATACCAGTGCAATAGCAATAGTAATTCTTCTTTGAGCGTACAGTAAAACCTCATATAACACTAAAACCTGGTTCCACAAGTCTTGGTGTTATATGATTTTTAGTGTTATCTGATGCATGTTAAAATCCTATGGGATCCATAGAGATACATTGTAACCACACAGGCTTTAGCGGTTGTTATCTGAAGCATCCCATAGGATCTTAATGTTATCTGATGCAATTCTTCCCCCCAGATTCCTTAATGTTATGCGATTTTAGTGTTATTCGATACTAATGTTATATGAGGTATTACTTGTATCCGAATCCTAATATTGGCTCTCATCATTCTGTTAAATTAAAATCTTCTTTTATGTTTTGGTACAGTTCTCATGTGCACAATTCTTGTCTGTTGAATTTTCTACCATGGAGGATGAAAAGGACAAGAATGAGAAACCAGAGAATGCTACCGATTTCCATTGCAAAGTAAGAAGTGTTTTTCATATTACTGTAGGAGTTATCACTTGTTTTGGTCAGTGATGGGATGTAACAGGTTCACACCAGTTCTCCAGAACCGCTAGTAACGTTTCCCACTGTCCCGGAGAACTGGTAGTAGCTTTTGGGGGGAACCACCTTCGGGGATTACCTTTTCACTGGTTCCCCTACTGCGAATGCACGCCAAGCACTTGGTGTGCATGCACACCTACAGTGCTTGACACGTATGCACAACCTCCTTGATGTCCTCGACAGCGGGGAGGAGGAAGAGAATATGCTAGCCTGAAGATCCCTATAGCCTGCACAGTGGGTTAGTAACAATTTTGACATCCCACCACTGATACCTTTACTTATATTGACTTACTACCAAAGTTCCTAAAAAGGCCTGGCGGCCTGACTTGGGGTTTTTAAGCAAAGTCTTGGAGTTACCTCATCAATAAGCTACACCTGTGCTGTTCCAATTGGAGAACCCTTAAGGAGATACAACTGTTTTACGTTTGATAGAGGAGCCTGGTGTGCTGCACTCCATGGGGTTGCAAAGGGTCAGACGTGACTGTGCAACTGAACAACAACATTCTCTGAATATGAGGGTACCCTATATGAGCTGCCACAAATGTGTATGGATATATCTATTCTCTAGGACAGTGATGGCGAACCCTGGCACTCCAGGTGTTTTTGGATGTCAGTCCCCAGAAGTCCAAGTCAGCACTCCTGCTGATCAGGGCTTCTGGGAATTGAAGTTCCAGAACATCTGGAGTGCCAAGGTTTACCATCACTGCTCTAGGACTTTGTATAAACTTTTTAAGGCTATACAAGTTACTGTATTTTTCAGACCATAAGACGCACCTGACCATAAGACTCACCCAGTTTTTAGAGCAGGAAAACAAAAAATATTCTGAACCAAATAGTACCTGTATACTAAAATATTTATTAAAATAAAGGAAAAGTGGCAGTGGAGGAGGAGGTGGCCCCAGCATGGCTTTTTGGAACCCGCTGGGCCGCCCAGCTGTGCCAAATTCCGCTCCCTGTCTGGAGCGGCGTGGAGAGTCTCCTAGATGGTCATTGAGGCAGCAGTGGTGGAGTTGACGGTGGCCCCAGCATGGCTTTTTGGAGCCTGCCAGGCTGCCCAGCTGCACCAAATTCTGTTCCCCGCCCAGAGCTGCACAGGGAGCCTCCCAGATGGTCGCGGAGGTAACGGCAGTACCACACCTTCAGACCATAAGACGTATCCTCATCCCCCCCCAATTTTGGGGGGAGAGTGCATCTTATGGACCGACAAATATGGTAGTTGTAATCATACAGTTTAACAAATTGCATAGGTTAATCATGTGTTTAATAAAATAATACTGCTTTTGGTCTGCTCTGAACCTGCTACACAGCTGTTGTCAGTGAATTCTAGTATTTTTGAGCTACCTTCTCCCCACTATTTGTAATTTTGTATGCCTGTCATTCATCCTTTATCTTTTTTCCTCAGCCCAAAAGCTCTTCTTTGGGGAATACTGTACTGTCCAGGCATTCTGTCTTTTGGCTTTCTTGTTAATTTTCCTCTTCCAATGCTCTGTTATATGGTTTGAGAGAGGGAAGGGCAGTTTTGTTTCTAGTATCCCACTTATGACCACACTTTGATTTAATAATGGAATATAATTGTGTATTTTTAAAATCCTTCCATTAATTCATTTTTGACTGAGCCCTACTTTCGTTGTGCACAAGCCCCTAGTTGAGATAAGTTTCTCTAGCTTGTAACCAAAAGGATTGTGCGTTTGATAATAGAAATTTAACTTGCTGAGGAAATTGAAGGGTGGCAGTTTCTGAACTGACTTTAAGGAGAATTCACAATGGTAAAATTTTATAGAACTAACTAAAGAGGTTTCAGCTGCCCCTCTAATCCTCTGAGGTACTTCATTGTTTACTCTTTATAATATCTTCTTGATGCAGATTTGCAATATCTACTGTACCTCTTCTGTAAACCTACAGACACACTTCGTTGGAAAAAAACATAAGGCGGTAAGTTCATTTTTTCTTTTGCTCTTAAATTTATGGAAACAACATTTAATACAGACACTAGATACAATAGAATTAGTTATCAGTGTGGGGCAAAATAAATTTTGGTTTCTAGCAATATTTTTTAAGGTTATAATCCCCCCCCCCCGGTTCTAGATGGAAGGTGATAACTAGTCTACAAGTATCTCAGTTATTAGTCTACATATGATTTTTTCGTCATTTGTGGTGTAACACATCCACACCTGATTGGTCCTTGCTTGCCCCAAAGAATTAACTACAGTAAAACCTCAAGTTATGAATGGCTCGATATGATGAAAGGCGAAAGCACACTCTTCCTCACTTGCTCTGGGCCATAATTAAGACTTCTGGAGATAAGGCCTGGCTGGCTGGTCTTCCTCCCTCATATTGGTGTTTCCTTGTTGACCATCATTTTCGAACTCCTTTCTGGCCCTTTGCTGGACCCTCACCAGGTATCCGTTGAACCTGGGTAATTAGCATACATCCAATCAGGTCCCAAAACTGGGGTAAACAACTTTGGCCCTATTGATGAGGCATGGCGCCTCCCAGTCTGTTTCTTCCCATCCGGGTCCCAGGGAGGAAAAACAAACAAGTGGCCTTTTACTAGCTAACACAACAAGCCACATTTCTACTATAGACTAAAACCTAATAAACTCCATTTTGGATATGTGAAGGGCTTGGGGCCTCATTTTATCACACTCGACCTATGAAAAACTCATGATACGAAAGAAAATCTTAGGAAAATTTGCTTTGAGATACGATTTTTTTGAGATACGAAATTGTTTTGGGGTCTTCCTATGCTTACCTCAGCAGTGGGAGGGTGTTTGGAGCATTTCTGCTTTGTTTTTGGAATGTTTCATCGTGTTTTGGCACCGTCATAAGCTTTCCCTGCAACCAGAAGTGCTGAAAATTCCCTCATTCCCTCAACAGCTGATAGTCGGGTACTGAGCCAGCAATTACTAGAGCTGACGACTAGAGGGCGCTATTGGAAATGTGCCGAATATGCATTGAAAACCAAAATATAGTGGAACCTCGGTTAACAAATTGCTCGGTTAACTATGGGAAACCGTGTTTCCGTGAATGTATTTTGGTTTTCAATGCATTCCTATGGGAAATTGCATTCAATGCATTCCTATGGGAAATTTTGTTAAAGTAATTTTAGCTGTAAGAAACATCCTGGAAAATGCATTAATTACGTTAACTGAGGTTCCACTGTAATAAGTTCCGGAGCTCAGAAAAAAGCCAAATACATTCTTTTATCTGTTCAGATCTCTCTATAAAGTGACCAAAATGCAGTGAAAATTTTCAGAGTGCTTTTTATGAAGAGTTTTGAACAGAAAAAAAATGCATTTTTTTGGTTTTATTCTGAGCTCTGGAACAAATTTTTTGCTTTTCAATGCATTCCTATTGGAAACCACATTTCGAGATACAAATTTTTCAAGATGCAAAAAATCTTGAGGAATTAGTTAATTTCTTATCTCAAGGTTTTGCTGTACCTATAAACTTACAGGTTGGATTTGGACTACTGTTTCAGTTACTATATAGTGGAAGTAATCGTGATCTGCTAAATGTCTCTGGAAAGCTCATATATTTTGATACATCTAAAGACATTTAATTACAGTTGTACCTTGCTTAAAGAGCATAATGCGTTCCACAGGATTGCTCTTTAAGCGAGTTTGCTCTTTAAGCGAAACACCATTGAAAGTGACCAATTGTGGGGGTGGATTGCAAACCCCGATTTATTTGTTAGGCGAGTTTTTGGTTGGTTTTATTTGTTAAGCGAAGCGAACATTCAGAGAAAATTCTGCTCTTTAAGCGAGTTACTCTTTAAGCGAGACACTCTTTATGCGAGGTTTGACTGTAATTGATTTTCCCAAGAACCGCTCGAGGTAAATCACTGTTACTTCCATTACACAAGAACTGCACTAACTGCTGATTGGATTGTTTTATGAGGTACTGTACTTTGAAAACTAATTTTTCTGTATTCTTTCCACTTGCTAAAATCAATCAAGCTTGAAAAAGTTCTAAGAAAACATGGTATTGGTAAGCTGAAATATATATTTTTACTTATCAGACATTTTTTAAATTGGTCTGATTTAACGCTTTGATTGTTTAGTTAGTCTTGATTAGCTCGGCCTGTGTGGGTGGAGGGAGACAGCAGCCTGAAAATTTTATTCTTAAGACAAATGGGAAATTTGTGTGGATCTGAACTATCTCTTCTACCCCTTTACTAAGTGAAAATTTTAGTTGTATCATGTTTTCATTATAAAGTACTGTTAGCAGACAATTATGTTTTTTTAAAAAAGGGTTTAGTTCAGGCTTTCTCAACCCACGGCCTGTGGGCTTAATCCAGCCTGTGCATCTCATTAATCCAGCCTGTGGTGGCCACCCGACCATGTCTAGGACAGCCCCCACCAGCCTGACGTTAGTCCTGTGCACCAAGGGAACTCCCAGCACCATGGATTACAAAGCGGTGAAGCAGCAAAATAATTTTAAAATGCAGTGATCAAACTCAGCAAAGGCTTCTGCTTCCTCGGGAACCAGCAGAGTGTGTCCAAAAACGCAGGGGAAAATGTGACCACTGCCGCAACCACAGCTCCTGCCGTGCACCACCGATGATGATGGACATACAAATCCAGGGACCGGACATGCCTTTGGCCCCTGGCAGGAAGCATCGGGGTGGGGGTGGCCCCTGGCGGGAAAATGTTGAGAATGCCTGGTTTAGCTCTTTCCCCTACTCCAATGGTTCTCAACGTTTTGGAGCTGTGGGGTGGATCACGCTCAGACAGCTGAGCGGGCCAGACTGGTTGTGTTTACAACAGCTGCGGGCACATTTACTTCTTAAGTCACTCTTACTACCACTCTCAACGCTGTGATGTAGGCTAACAGGGGATCGAGCTATTTCATTAATGTACATTAAGCATTTGGAAGGTTGTTAAGTGAGGGGGGGAAGAATCAGAGGCCCCTCCCATCCTTCTGCCCCCCCCCCCCCCCCCCCAGTAAAGGCCGGGGATACTGACTCCCTTCCTGTGGGGGGCCTGGAGCAGCTCTGGCCCATCTCGCTTCTTCTCTCATGGCATCCCCAGCAATGCCTTAGCTGCTCGATTTCCAGCAACATGGTCCTTTTCTCCTTCAACTAGGAACACTTGCTCTGAGGCCTACACTTCCGGAAGGAAACACCGCCCACTTTCTCATTTTTGATCCATCCCTCTTTGGGTCCAGCTGGGAACTCACTCCCCTTTTCTCAAAGGTTCTGGAGTGATGTTTCGTCCATCTCTGTCTCCACCGTTTGCAGCAGGAGCAAGGGCAGTGGGCCACATAAAATGGTACTGCAGGCCAGATCTGGCCCATAGGCCGTAGGTTGAGAACTCTTCTGCCTCGTGCTTGCCCTTGTGGGCAACAGCGTACTGCTTGGATCCTGTGCTTGGATCCTATGCTTCCGCTTCAGGGAGCAACAAGGGCTTTGTGGGCCAGATGACTTGGCATTGGGGAGACAGATCTGGCCCCCAAGCCATAGTTTGGGCACCCCGCTGTAGATGGTGGGAACCAAGGTAGTAGTTTCAAAGTAAGAAAGAGATGTCACGTAAACATTAGGAAGACAATCTTAACACTAAGACTGTTTGACAGTAGATTGGACTGTCTTGAAGGGATTTTTAGACAGAAATAAGATTGAAACCTGTTTTAACATTAGATTTCCTGCTTTGGCAGGAGGTTGGACTTGATGATCCTTGCGATTTCGTTCAGTTTTGCAATTCTTTGATTAATTACAATAGCCCATTTTGTTTACCCTTCTTAAAAACTTAAACCTGAAGGTGCTACAGGAACGCCAGTGACAGCATCAGAAAGCCTTCCAGGTGATGGTAAGTGAATTTTTAAAAAGAAATATTGTTTTGAAAGAAGAAAAGTAATTCAGAGTCAAACAGTCATTGCTCTGAGTTTTTATGTAGTTTAATATGATAGGGAATGGAACAACTCCCTGGAAATGATCACTAAGTACTTCACTGTTTTGTTGCAATTGCTGCTTGAATAAGGTCCCAGTGTTTGTAACCTTAAGTTGATTTTGAAGCAGGACTTGGTGAATTTGGTCATGTAACAAATATATCAAACCTTTTATATAATATGTAACATGTACAGTAAAACCTCTGAATGTTGACCACCCAATGTACGAAACTACTGTACTGATACTTACATGTGCCTCATTTTATTGTACAGCTTTTATTAGAGAATGCCATACAGAAACTCACATAGTGAAAATGCAGGAAAAGCATTCATATAGTACTGTATAATTGTTCTTCTGCTGCTGTATCCGAATATTGGTGATCATCATGGTGATCAGCCATGATAACTGTCCTGAGAATATAATGCCATGACCTTTCATCTGCCTTCCGCATTGCAGCATGACACCTGTACCAATGATCCAGTTCTGTGAGTCACTTTCTGGTCCTGAGCCATTTTGGCATGCAAAGTCTCCCTCAGCCCCAGGCCAGGATTGATGAAGCTGCTGCCCTTCATCAGGATGGATTCAAGTGGGATTCAATCCACTTGGGGACCATCACCCTTCCCTGTGGACTTTGGCATCCAATGCCGTTAATCCTCTGGGTTGTCAGGTTAGTTAATTGCTGTAGGTGGCAGTATGGTCTACTCTAGGGATTCTCAACCTGTGGCTCGTGGGCCGGATGGCACCATTTCATGTGGTCCCCTACCACCTCCACCACACCAGGAAGTGCCATGTGGTGGAAGAAGGGCAAAATGGTAATCCGGCCCCCGAAGCTGTCTGATGGAGTATGACCTGGCCCTTAGCTTTAAAAATTTGAGAACTGGTCTATTTTATTACTATAGCAGGACAACCTGGCCAGACTCTACTGTATCATACAAAATCAATAATTTACATATGTATTGCTTTCTCATGGTTTGATCCTTTCTTCAGGGGGGAAAGAGACAATTTTAGTTTGTTTCTTATTCTTTTTATGATGGTAAGTGGAGAAAGCACTTTCGATATTGGTTCTACCACTCAGCATTTTCCCATGGCAAATGACTTTAACTGTATTATTAAACGACTGACATCTTATTTCGGAATATCTGCACTTTCTGTATTCTCCTTACTTAATTTTTCTGCTTCATCAGTTGCTTCCACACTTTTCCGCTGAGTTGTACCAGAGGTGGTCAATATAGAGAGTTTGGCTTATGTACATATGTGTATGTCCAGTCTATGGAAATTATGTCAACTTAGGGAGGTGGTCAATGTATGGCAGTGGTCAACTTATGGTGGGTTTACTGTATATCAAACCTTTTGTGGTAGGATATAGATCTACTGTGATTCTGTGGAACAGTCATTTTCCTTCTACACTAATTTGATACTGTGCTTCGTCTGGCATGGAATAGCCTATTCTTTTCACCCAAACATTCATTTACCCTGATGGTTCTATCTAGTCTATTAGATTTCCCATATATCACATATTTCAATTCATCTTAAAACCAAAATTTTAGAGTCAGCATAATAGACATGTTCAAAACACATCGTTCTCCAGCAGTAATTGGGGCTAGCAGTGCAGTTTAGCTGAATGTCTACATCAGGGGTGCCCAAACTTTTTGGGCCGCAGGCCTGTCAAATGGTTCAGTGGGCCAGTCACATGGTGCCTCCCACTGGAAGCAGAAGCAAAATGTACATGTGCAGAACGCTGCTGTAAATGCACCTGTCATAAAAGCGTTTACGACAGCCATGGGTGCATTTACAGCAGCATTTTGCTCATGTGTGAGCATGTTTTACTTCTGCTTCCAGGAGCGGTGAGGGCAGTGTGAGCAAGATGAATTGGCACTGGGGCCGGATCCGGCCCATGGGCTGTAGTTTGAGCACCCCTGGTCTACGCTAGGAATTGAACAAAAAACAATACATGATAATGAATATGGTCCCTTCTAATAGAAACAACAGCTCAGGCAGCTCACCAGATACAAGGAGCTTAAAAGGAAATTCCATTCTATGATATAAGAAACATTATCCTGAACATTACATTTTGTATTTTTTTATATAGTCACTACTGAATCTGAGACAGATTTTGGAAAAACATTGGAAGAACAGCTTAATTTATGTAGAGATATTGAGCCTGCTATTGGTGAGTATTTTGTTTTTGTTAGCTTTCTGAAAGGGCAGAGTAAAATTTAAAGGTGTTTTGCATAGGAGTAGGCTGTTAGCCTACAATATTGTTCCCCAGGGAATTTGAGGATTAGTTTCGGGAGGAACACGTCAGATGCTGGAAAGCGTTTTCTGAGGGGAAATCCTCTAGCAACAAATTCACATCCTTTGGAAGGCAGATTTATGAGTAGCATCTTATATCCAGGATTTATTTCTGTAAGAGACAGGATTATAGACTCCCTTCCTTTTTGAATGATCTGTTTTCCTTAGTGATGCAACTAGAATTGCTTAGGAGAAGAAAACTTCAGCAATACTGTATATTGCTATATTTTACTTTATTAAATTATCTGTGCTTTAAAATATAGGTCTCCAATACATAACTGAATATCAATCAGAAGAAAATTTCATATATGAGTGTAATCTATGTGGACATCAGTCAAAAGTATTAAGCATGTTCATGCATGTTTTGAGTGCTAAACACAAACTAGCGTATTTGGTAAGTAAGTTTCTTTAATGTTTAAGGCAGTACTATGTGGAATGTTAATTTTGTTATTGTACTGCTAATTGTTATAGTCTGTGTACTTTACTGTGTACTTCATGTGATATAATTTTGTCTTAGAATAGAGGTAATTTGTATGTAGTTGTGTAGTATTGTATGTAGTTGTGTAGTATTGTAATTTGTTTTGCTCTTTTCCTTCTTTGTGTCAAAACATTGCGCAATTTAAAATTATGGATGTATACAAAATATAGAACAAACTAAAATGTTAAAATAGACTATTTTGCCCAGAAGTGGGCAACTTCAACAGTATTATCTCAGCCATTTACTAGATCTTCTTTATGGTGGAACATAAATTGCATGCAGATAAATGTAGCATTGTTCTATATTGAAGTTGTCTCATTTTACTTGATTCTACTCTTATTTTACTTTGAAGTCTACTAAGTGACTTCTAGATGATCCAGCCAGAACCTTATCCTAGTAGGAGAACTCTTCAGCATTTGTCTTTTGATATATTTACGGTGTAATTAACGTTGATGAGAAATGCCAATGTTATAAATCCCTATAAAGATCTATATGGCCTGTTTGAAGGGCTGTATCATCTCTGGAGAGTCTCCTCAGCTCCTAATATGTTCTGGGGATCCAACCACCCTGACTGGCTCATTTGATGACATGATTGATGGGCTTCTCTGTTATTGGTTCCAGCTTGAAGATACATTGGAGTTTGCAGCTGGCTGAAAGTATATTTTCAAGCTTGGTGGGAGGGAGCAGTGGCGTAGCGTGGGTTTCAGCTGCCTGGGATCCAGAACGTGGATTTCAGCCACCTGAGGCGTAAGCCAAATTTGCCGGCCCCTGGGTGGGGCCCAAGACTCCAGCGTCTGTCCCTGCAGCGGCCTCTAGGGTTCCTGGGAATTGAAGTCCAAGAACACCCATACACCCAAGTGACATTGCCCCCCCCCAATTGCCTCCCTGGGCGGGGGCTCCCACACTACGCCACTGGGAGGGAGTAACAATTAATTTGGGTTTGCAGTTTCATTGCATAACTATCTTTCAAATGCTGAAGAAGATAGAAACATTAGCCTAGTATTCTTGCTTTTAGACAAAACACTATCCTGACATGGCAAATATTGAAGGTCCAAGTAATAGAAGTATCAATAAACAGCTTAGGAAGATTGCTGCAGCAGTTGAACAAAAGGAAGGAAGGCAGAAAATAATGGTATGAAGTTACATTTAACTTATCTTCTTAAAAAGTGTTTGTTATAAACCATAATTGTGTAGACACTCTCCAGAGAGCTCTCTTAGGATTTTTGTTGTTGTTCAGTCGCACAGTCGATTCCGACCCTTTGCGACAGCATGGACCACTGTCTTGATATTTTTTGCTATTCCTGTCAACTTTGACCAATGACAAATGTTGCCTAGCGTTGATGAAGGTTGCAGTTCAGCATCTGAAAGGCCACATTCTGTTCACATCTTCCTTATAGGGAAGGGAACTGGAGAAATGTAATTGTTTGTCGGGTAGTTCATTGAAAATTAGATCCAAAGCAAGCAGGGGTTCAAAGCCTTGAGCTCTGGCTTGCTTCGGAAGGAAGGGGGTGACCCGCTCACCCCAATCCTTCTGAAGCAAGCGGGGTTCAAGGCTTCAATCCCCTGCTTGTTTTGGATGGAAGGGGGCGACCTGCTCGCCTACATTCTTCCGAAGCAAGCCGGGCTCAAGACTAGGAAGCCTGGCTTGCTTTTGAAGGAGGCAGCCGACCCGTTCATATCAAATCATATCAAATCTTTATTACAGTCCAAGACCAGCATAGAACAGCAAAGGGAACAGAAGCTAAAATGTAGGTATTTAAAACATATCAAGAGACAAAAGTTAAAATGAGGGTGCTTAAAAAGGAGCATTTTTGCTCAGAGTAGAGTAGTAAAATAAGTACATAGATCAATAATGTTACAGTTATTACTAAGCCTATGCTTTGGCGCTAGTAGTTTATTTGCCTGAAGGTCCTACCAGGATTGTTCTTCTGATCTTACATGGAAGCGTTTATAGCAGGAGGAACTACCAGTCCAGCCTGCTTAGTTTTCTGAGGGGGAGTGATCTGGCACGAAAAGGCTGAGAACCTCTGGTTTAGTCTGATCTCTCTTTATGCACAATATGAAAATGATGTGAACTGCTAGAGTTGGAGAAATCCTCCTTTGTTTTGCTATTGCATGAGGAGGACACGATTATGCCTCCTGTCTACCCAGAAAAAAACAATGGTTTGGGCAGCTGAAAGCTAATAATCGGATAGAAAAAAAACCCTAGCACAATTGTATTGATTATTTCAATAGCATGCATGGTGGCCAAGGTTGATTTTCTGATGGTGGGTGTGCTCCAGAAAGGTTTTTCAAGGGATGTAGGATTTTATGGATTGCAACGCAGGTCATGTTATTGCTATTAGCAAAGTAGATCAGGTAGTTGTCTGTTCTGACATTAGGCTTTATGTGATAAAACATGTGTTTGAAAGTTTGTTTCCCCCTTGCAGATTTCATTGGATATTCCCACTCCAAAAGGTAAGTCAGTATAGCATGCATTAAAAGAAATTTCTTTGTTCTGTATAGTGCTACCTTGAGTTACAAATGGTTCGCGTTACAAAATTTTCACAATACGAATGAAAATCAATTTAAAATAATGGCTCGAGTTACGAATTTTTCCAGAACAGTTTAATTGGTTTCAATGCATTCTTATGGGAAACCATGTTTCAAGTTATGAATTTTGGTTTTCACTGCACTCCTTTGGGAAATTTGAGTTACAAATTTTTTATAAAATGAAAAATGCCTTGGAATGCATTAAATTTGTAACTCAAGGTACCACTGTATTCCTTCTGAAACATATTTTATTTGGCAAGCAAGGTGACTGGTATCAAGATCACATTGTGATGGCCCCTTTTTATCCACAAATAAAATAAAGGGCCCTCGCTTAGTCCTCATCATAGAGAAAATGTGCAAGATTTGCTAAGGATTGTAAATGGGATATAATTCAAGAAATTAAAATTTAATTTACACTGTCCAAGTCCCCACCAGTCATCCTTCAGTCAGTTACTGAAATTTAACAAAAAACAATTTGTTTAGTGATCCAGTAAAAGATATTGTCTTTCCCTTCTACATTTGAAATTTAGAAGTGTAACTAAATGCACTTTAGTTGGAATGTAAAATTGTCTAATTCAGATGATATCGCAGCATAGTACTTATTAAATATTTTTAGGGATAAAACAAATAAAAATTAACCAGTGAAGAAATAAAGTTAAAGTACATTATACAGTAAAACCTCGGATAACGCTAAAACTTGGTTCCACAAGTCTTGGTGTTATCTGATTTTTAGTGTCATCCGATGTATGTTAAAATCCTATGGGATGTATCGGATAACGTTAAAGCTCCATAGAGATACATTGTAACCGCACAGGCTTTAGCGGTTGTTATCCGATCCATCCCATAGGACCTTAACGTTATTCGATCCAATTCTCCTCCCCCAGATTACTTATCGTTATGCGATTTTAGCGTTATCTGAGGTAAACATCCGAGGTATTACTGTATATGGAAATGTTTCATAGGAAAGTATTTTTATACATAAGCAGGAATCATTATTCCAGATTGTACTTATATTATTGTGCTCCCCCCTCCCTTTTTTTTTTTTTTTGCAGAGGACCGTTACTCAATTGACTGTTCGGATTCTCTTGTTACTTGGTTTTCTGGGGGTAAGTTTTTAGGCTGAGCAAAGGAGGATACTCTACTCATGACTGTAAGAGTCAGTTGATTTGCTCTGTACAGTAAAACCTCGTTTTATGGGAAAAGTCCGTTCCGTAGTTTTTTCCTTAACTTTATTTTTTTCTGTCATAGAAGGGGCCCCTTTTTTAAAAGGTGCTTTTCTGTTAGCTTTGTAACCAAAATTGAGTTTTAGTACACTTAAAATGGCGATTCTGGATCTGGGGGAGAAAGAAGAAATCAAAACAATTGAACCACTTGGAATTGCAAAAATAAAAGTGAATATGTGATTGACATGCCTTGCTGTAAGATCATGGACTAGAATCCCTAAGGAGGAGGGCCAGAGGTGTAACCCAGTGATGCAGACACACACAGAGAGACAGCATTTCCTTTCCCAGGAATGCTGGAAGCCATTCTGCAAAATGTGAGACTTGTGGAAGGAGGGGGCCCCGTGTGCTTTCCCTGGAACCTTTTAATGGTTAATTTCTGCTTTGAAATGCTTGCTGATCTTTTGATGAACTGTATCCTGTATGTTATAATGCTTTCAATATATTACTTGAAGAAACTTGAAATGGTTATTTGGCCTAATGCTACCTTTTCTACACATATCCGAGGCCTGGGTTATCCAGCCAGGGAGCTGCAACCCAGAAGAATGTTGGGGCCTACCCGAGAGGCAGGTCCCTTCTGTTACAATGAGGCATTCCCATGAGAACGCATTAAAAAAAACGTTCCTGACCTCCCCCCAATAATAAAAATTTAAAAAAACAAACACATGTAACTCCTCTCCAGACCACTCTACTACCACCCACAGGGCCCAGAATGGTTGCGGGTGGTCTTTTATACATTGCCAACATATGTGGATCCTGGAAAAAACAAAGGAATATCAGGAACAACTCTACTTCTGTTTCATTGATTACACTAAGGCCTTTGACTGTGTGGACCACAACAAAATGTGGCAAGTAATTAAAGAGATGGGAATACCAGAACACCTTATATACCTCATGAGAAACCTGTACATGAATCAAGAAGCAACAGTTAGGACAGAATATGGAATGATGGAGTGGATTGGAATAGGAAAAGGAGTAAGACAAGGCTGCATTTTGTCACCCTGCTTATTCAAATTATACACAGAGTACATAATGCGCAATGCAGAGATAGAGGAATCACAATTTGGAATCAAAATTGCTGGGAGAAACATCAACAATTTGAGATATGCAGATTATACCACCTTAATGGCAGAAAGTGAAGAAGACTTAAAAAAGCTCCTGATTAAGTTGAAAGAAGAGAGTGCAAAAGCTGGCCTGAGACTCAACATCAAGAAAATTAGGATAATGGCCACAGGCCCTATCAGTCCCTGGAAAATATATGGGAAAGAAGTAGAAGCAGTGACAGATTTTACTTTCTTAGGATCAAAGCTCCCTGCAGATGGTGATTGCAGCCATGAAATAAAAAGGCGACTGATTCTTGGGAGGCAAGCGATGAGAAACCTGGGGAACATAGTGAAAAGTAGAGACATCACATTGCAAACAAAAATTCGTATAGTTAAAGCAATGGTATTTCCAGTGGCAATGTATGGTTGTGAGAGCTGGACCATTGGGAAAGCTGAGCGCAGAAGAATAGATGCCTTTGAGATCTGTTGGAGGAGAGTTTTGAGAGTCCCCTGGACAGCAAGGAGAACAAATAGGTCAATCTTAGAAGAAATTAATCCTGTCTGCTCCTTAGAAGGTCAAATAGTAAAGATGAAGCTAAAGTACTTTGGACATCAAATGAGAAGAGAGGATTCACTTGAGAAAGCCTTGATGCTGGGAAGAGTGGAGGGCAAAAGAAGAAGGAGGCGGCCAAAAATGAGTTGGCTAGATGGTATTGTCGACACAATGGGCACAGAGCTGAGCGAGTTGAGGAGTATGGTGGAGGACAGAAGTGCCTAGCGGACAGTGGTCTATGGGGTCGCAAAGGGTCGGAATCGACTGTGTGACTGAACAAGAAACAGGCACACTGAGCTCTGGGAAATCACGTTCTGTAAAATGGAGCTTTTCTGTAAAACAGGACAAATTTTCAGCTAAAAAAAAGCCCCTTTTGTAAAACGGGGTTTCTGTAAAATGAGGCTTCTGTAAAACGGGGTTTTACTGTACAGTTGTACCTCGCTTAAAGAGCATAATGCGTTCCACATGATTGCTCTTTAAGCGAGTTTGCTCTTTAAGTGAAACACCATTGTAAATGACCAACTGTGGGAGGGAATGCGAACCCCAATGTATTTGTTAAGTGAGTTTTTCCTTGGTTTTATTTGTTAAGCAAAGCAAACTTACAGAGAAAATTCTGCTCTTTAAGCGAGTTACTCTTTAAGCGAGGCGCTCTTTATGCGAGGTTTGACTGTATATGCTAAGCTATATGAATTATATTTTATTGGTGTCATATAATCAGTATGAATAAAGGTTACAGTTGAGTCCAGATTCTGACTCAACGTTTCCTGTTTCATTAAAGGAAAGATTCAAATTTTAGTATTTCCCATTCTGAAGCCTTTATGAGAACATTTCTTACAGCACTTTCTTTTAAAGTGCTGTAGAAGTTCTTTGGATTTGCCGTGAGTGGCTTTCACACGTTTTATTTGTTGTTTATTTAGAGTGCCCAGTAGCTAAAGCTTTCTGGGCTGTCTACAGGTAATTTGAAACAGAAAACACTAAGCAACGATAAAGCAGAATACAGTAATACCCTGGATAACGATTGCACCGGATAACGCTAAAATCGCATAACGACGAAAAATTTGGGGGGAAGATTTGCACTGGAGAATGTTCATTTTAGCGTTATCCAATGCAGTCGTTTAAAAGGAAGAAAATCCGGAGGAAAGAGATGATGTCTCTTTCCTCCTGATTTTTTTGTTTTTAATGCTAGCGTGGGGGTGGGGGTGGTTGGGGGGGAATACCCCCCTCCCACGCTAACATTAAAAGAGGACCTGATCCAAGCTGTTTCTGGACTTCCCCGACGTCCCTGGCCAGTGGAGCAAGCCAAAACGTCAGGGTTCGAACCCTGACGTTTTGGCTTTTTGCAATGGCCGGGGACATCAAGGAAGCCTAGAAACAGCTTGGATCGGCTCCTGTGATTTCCCTGGAGCCAGCAGGGAGATCAAAGAGCCCAAAAAGGGTTTAAAAAAAGTCCTTTTTTAAAACCCATTTTGGGCTGTTTGACCCACTCCCTTGCTGGCTTCAGGGAGATCACAGGAGCTGTTCCAAGCTGTTTCCAAAGTTATCCCACTCTGCTGGAGGCTCTAACAAGCCAAAACGTCAGGATTTGAATCCTGACGTTTTGACTCATTGCAGCCTCCAGGAAGGAGGGGGAACTTCAAAAATAGCGCGCATTGGGTCTCCCGACCTCCCTAGAGCTGATGTGTGCTATTTTTGATGCTCCCCCTCCTTCCTGGAGGCTGCAATGATTCAAAACATCAGGATTAGAGCCTCCAGCAGAGTGGGATAACTTTGGAAACAGCTAGGTCAGTGATTTTGAACCTTGGCACTCCAGCTGTTCTTGGACTTCAATTCACAGAAGCCCAAGTCCCTGTGAATCCACATAAATGTCCAAGAACAGCTGAAGTGACAAGGTTCCAACTTTAACCACATCCTGAGGCCTCAATGACCAAAACATAGCTAATGGTACTCTGAGCATATGTACATATTCCTAAAATTCAATTGTAGATCATTTATGAAGGATGTGAGTTATTTTATTTTCAAAGTCTTGCACAAGCCTGTTAAAGGATACTGCTGGTAGTGCAACCAGAAATATCTAAATAGGCCAGATTGCAGCATGCTGCTATTTCTGATTACTTACTTTGGTGTTTTAATGTAAAAATATGCCAACAGAATTCCAGATTTCTTGAAGAGTTATTAAATATACTTTATTTTTTTTAGATGATGCAGATACAGAAAAAAAGAAGAAAGAAGAGTCTGGAGGCAGTGGAAAGATGGCTGATGGAACAAATAAATCTCAGTATGTTTTTAAATGTTGGAAAATATTTTTAGAAAATTATCTGAGGAAACATAGTTAAATGGCATGGATTTTTAAAATTTTATTTATTTATTTACATTTGTATCCCTCCCTTTTGCTGCAAGCACCACTCAGGGTGGCATGCAATGTGTAATATCTATCTATCTATCTATCTATCTATCTATCTATCTATCTATCTAAATTTAATTTTTAAAAAAATCATATCAGATAAAAACGCAAGAAAAAAACAACACAGAGAGCCACAAGATGGCATAAAAATCCTAAAGTCACAACAATATTCAAATTAAAATACTATGAGCAGCAGTAAAAATTGGGTAATATCAATTAAAAAGAGTCTAGGGTCAACATTACATAATGTCAAAAGGCTTGTTGTTATAGGTAGCTCTTAAGTTGTTTACAAAATATCAATAAAGTAGGAGCAGTTCTTCTCCAGAAGGTTGGGGCTATGGCAGAAAAAGCTTACGATGTGGTTACAGCGTGGTTTTTTTTTTTGCTGTACCTACAGAGGATACCAAAACGTATATACAGTGGTACCTCGCTTAACAAGCATAATACGTTCCACAGGATTGCTCTTTAAGCGAAACACCATTGTAAATGACCAATTGTGACTTCTGGTGGGGGGGGGATTGTGAACCCCGATTTATTTGTTAAGCGAGTTTTGGTTGGTTTTATTTGTTAAGCGAAGTGACCTTTCAGAGAAAATTCTGCTCTTTAAGCGAGGCCCTCTTTATGCGAGGTTTGACTGTACAATTTAAGAGATGTCATCTATGTCTTCCTTTTTACATTCAGTTAAATTACGGTAGCGACCATGCGACAGGCAGGGCAGTCAAAGAAAATGGCAGAAGCATAGTTGTTGTTCGAAGAGCTTAAGACCTCGAAGTGGTATTTTAAATTCGAAAATGTTGAGGAAGCAACAAGTCCTGCTTCTGCTTTGGTGTTGGAACAGTTTACACGCTCGCCACAGAAGTCTCCCAAACAATGTGCACAAGAGACAGGAGTTGGCAGAACAAGTATACGATGCATTCTTAAAACAGCAAAATAGAAAGTTTTAATCTCATTATTTTTATGCACTGAATGAAGATGACCCCAAATGAAGGGTGCAGTATTATGAGTGGTTCCAAAACATGGTATGAGAGGATGAGAAGTTTGTGTGGGAAATGTGTGTACAGTAATACCTCGGATAACGTTTACCTCGGATAACGCTAAAATCACATAACGTTAAGTAATCTGGGGAGGAGAATTGGATCGAATAATGTTAAGGTCCTATGGGATGGATCCGATAACAACCACGAAAGCCTATGCTGTTACAATGTATCTCTATGGAGCTTTAACGTTATCCGATCCATCCCATAGGATTTTAACATGCATCGGATAACACTAAAAATCGGATAACACCAAGACTTGTGGAACCAAGTCTTAGCGTTATCCGAGGTATTACTGTATTACAATTTTAATACAGTTTTTCCTTTCTTAAAATGTGTATGCTTTTTTGGCACCCTCTGTATTCAATAACTCTTTATGAAAAGCTGATAAGAATTCAGTTGCTCTGTGTGTGACGAGGGGGTGTCTTTGGCTCATAGCCATCAAAACACAAGTGTGGTTGTTTTAAGTAGTGTTAGGAAACATAAGAAGTCTATGTTTTCTCCTCCCCAAGCCCAGTTTGCTCTGTCAGTTCAGAAAGGCTCCACATCTCCTCTTAGGCAAACAAGCAATGCCCTTTTATGCAGAAAACATGGAGAGCTGTAATTCTGGGGATGATATAAATTCTCATTCCAGATACCACCTCACTTGGTAGTTAGACAAACTTTCCATATTTGATGCTAAGTAATCTTTAAGCACATTCATCTTGCAGACATTTATCCTAATACTTATGTGTGCTTCTGTAGAACATAGCAATAGCAATTCTACTTATATACTGCCCCATAAGGGCCTGCGGTGGCTTAGTGATTAATATGCTGGCAGAAAAAGTTTGGACACTCCTGCATTAGATGTAAAACTTGCTGTTTGTGATCCATGTACGGTGGAAGACTTCCTTCACTATTTATTTAATTATCCAATAATTGCCCTTTTTCTTAAATCCCAACCACATTTTGTGTTCCATGTCAAGGCAAGAGGTTTTGTATGTAGAGAGTACTAAAATAATTGTGTGTGTGTGCGTGTCAGTGTTTCAATACCTTGGTGCATCAGAGACTTTTTGCTACAGAGCCTTAGTCGTCTAAGCTTTGCAAACTTTTAGTCAAAACAATATTATCATCATGATGCCAGATTGCCAGATTTTAAATTCCAGACCCTTGGAATTATGAAGACCTCAGGAACAGTAGAATTTCCTATTGAAAATTTCCCTTGGTGTAACGGTGGAAAAGATCAATAATTTGAGATATGCAGATGATACTACCCTAATGGCAGAAAGTGAAGAAGACCTAAAGAAGCTCTTGCCTAGGTTGAAAGAAGAGAATGCAAAAGCTGGCTTGAGACTCAACATCAAGAAAACCAAGATCATGGCAACAGGCCCTATCAGTCCCTGGAAAATAGATGGGGAAGAACTAGAAGCAGTGACAGATTCTACTTTCTTAGGATCAAAGCTCACTACAGATGGTGATTGCAGCCATGAAATAAAAAGCCGACTGATGCTTGGGAGACAAGCTATGAGAAACCTGGGGAACATAGTTAGAAGTAGAGACATCACCTTGCCAACAAAAATTTGCGTATTCAAAGCAATGGTATTTCCTGTGGCAATGTATGGTTGTGAGAGCTGGACCATTAGGAAAGATGAGCGCAGAAGAATAGATGCCTTTGAGATGTGGTGTTGGAGGAGAGTTTTGAGAGTCCCCTGGACAGCAAGGAGAACAAATAGGTTGATCTTAAAAGAAATCAACCTCGACTGCTCCTTGGAAGGTCAAACATTGAAGATGAAGTTAAAGTAGTTTGGACATCAAATGAGAAGAGAGGATTCGCTTGAGAAAGCCTTGATGCTGGGAAAGAACCAGGGAAAAAGAAGAAGGGGGCGGCAGAGAATGAGATGGTTAGATGGCATTGTTGATGCAATGGACACAAAGCTGGGTGGGCTGGGGAGGATGGTGGAGGATAGGAGTGTCTAGCGTGCAGTGGTCCATGGGAATCAACTGTGTGACTGAAAAACAACAACCAGGCATTTGGATTTCCAAATCTTGCAGAAAAGATTGTTGATATTTAATGAAGAAAAGATAAAGTTATAAATAACAGCCAGAAAAGATAGCCAAGGCAAAGAGCAAAGGATGCCAGGATAGTACTGTTAGTGGGGAGACAACTTTGCTTGGGGCAACATGCGTGTATAAGATTTTTTTCCCTATACTGTATGCAGATATTTTATAATTGCTTATGACCTAGTCTAGTCCATTAACTACATAGTCTAGGAACTGCAGTGGCTCAGTGGTTAAGAAGCTTGCTTTGTTAACTGGAAGGTTGGCAAGTTGGCAATTCAAGACCCAAATACTGCGTGATGGAATGAGCTCCCGTCTCTGTCCCAGCTCCTGCCAACCTAGCAGTTCGAAAGCAAGAAATTGTAAATAGATGAATAGGGACAAGTTCAGTGGGAAAAGATCTCGGGGACATGAAAGGAACCTTATTTCGGCATCCACTGAGTGGAGTTTCTCCAGCAAAAATCCTTTCAACCCAGAAAGCACCTTTGTGTGCTTCTGATATGGTAAAAAAATAAAACCTAGATACCGGCAGTCTGCTAAGATATTTTCATACATATGACTTAATTGAGTGTTAATTTTTATAGCTTAGAAAATGTCTTTGTAATATTATCTTGTTATTTTCCAACCCTTTAAATACAGTCTTACTATTTCATATTGAAGCACCATATTAATTTTTGTTAGAGCCTTTTAAAATTTTGTTAGTTACCTATATTTTCCGTCTAGTTTCATTACATTTTCATAGTACAGTTGTACCTCACTTAAACAGCATAATGCATTCCACAGGATCACTCTTTAAGTGAGTTTGCTCTTTAAGCGAAACACTATTGTAAGTGACCAATTTTTTTTGGGGGGGGGATTGCGAACCCCGATTTATTTGTTAAGCGAGTTTTTGGTTGGTTTTATTTGTTAAACGAAGCGATCATTCAGAGAAAATTCTGCTCTTTAAACGAGTTACTCTTTAAGTGATGCGCTCTTTATGCGAGGTTTGACTGTACATCCTTTGAAAATTTTATTATGTTTTTATATTTAAGGATTTTTAAGCTAGTCATTGTAGAATTCAGCAGATAACAACACACATATTTGCTTGCATGTGCCTGTTCAATAAAAGGAAGAAAAGTCCAGATTTTTCTTGGTCACTCAATTTGGGGCAAAGAACTTAAGGGATATTCAGAGGAAAAGAGAATTGTATTAGGTGCAAAATATTGTTTTGGAAACAGGCCCTATCAGGCCTGGAAAATAGATGGGGAAGAAGTAGAAGCAGTGACAGATTTTACTTTCTTAGAATCAAAGCTCACTGCAGATGGGGATTGCAGCCATGAAATAAAAAGGCGACTGATTCTTGGGAGGCAAGCAATGAGAAACCTGGGGAACATGGTGAAAAGTAGAGACATCACATTGCAAACAAAAATTCGTATAGTCAAAGCAATGGTATTCCCAGTGGCAATGTATGGTTGTGACAGCTGGGCCATTAGGAAAGCTGAGTGCAGAAGAATAGATGCCTTTGAGATGTGGTGTTGGAGGAGAGTTTTGAGAATCCCCTGGACAGCAAGGAGAACAAATAGGTCAATCTTAGAAGAAATCAACCCTGACTGCTCCTTAGAAGGTCAAATAGTAAAGATGAAGCTTTGGACATCAAATGAGGTCCAAAGGTACTTTGGACATCAAATGAGAAGAGAGGATTTGCTTGAGAAAGCCTTGATGTTGGGAAGGGTGGAGGGCAAAAGAAGAAGGGGGCGGCCCAAAATGAGATGGCTAGATGGTTTTGTAGACACAATGGGTACAGAGCCGAGCGAGTTGAGGAGGATGGTGGAGGACAGAAGTGCCTGGCAGACAGTGGTCCATGGGGTCGCAAAGGGCTGGAGTCAACTGTGCGATTGAACAACAAAATTCTTTTCGGTCATACTATAATTAGCTCTTTTGGCGTAAAGGTGAACTTAGGTTTTTTTCTTGGAGGTCTGTAAGATTCTGTTGGAATCTTAGGAGGAAGTTCAGGCATCAGTTTTCCTAATCTGAAAGATACACAGTTAAATATGTAGAAAAAACCGTGTATGAATAATAATCACTTGCCATCAATTTGTCTTCTATACTGTTTGAAACTGTTGCAAACTTTTTTTTTGTAATAAATGCTGCCACTTCCTGGCCAAGTCAAAGATGTGTTTGGCTGCTAGGGAACCTTGGTGACCGTTTTTAGAGTTTCTTTGGTACAGTAGAATCAGGAGTGGTTTGCCCTTGTTGTTGTTGGTTCCCCTGGAGAATGGGAAGCTTGCCCAAGGTAACACTGACTTGCTTGCTTCCGGAGAAGCATAGTAGGAAATTGAATTCTCAATCTCAGTTTGAAACAACAACAACAACAAAATAAAAGGGGTGTCTGTGTTACTTTTTAAAGTACAGTAAAACCCTGGTTTATGTACACATAGATTTATGTAAAATTCAACTTGCGTAACAATTTTTTTGCGCGTCTCGTTTTATGCAAATAAATCGTTTTACATAAGGGGTTTCCTTGCGTCTTGTTAGTCTAAAATAGCAGTGGTGCAGTTTTAAACTCTAAAATGATGGCCATGCACCATTTTTGAGTTAAAAATTCCACCCCGTGCCACATGCCCCCACTGCCAGAAGTGGTAAGACATCACTTACTGTGGCAGCAGAGGAGGTGGAGGCAGCATTGACGATTGCGGCAGTATTGCTGCATTTTCCGCAGTCCCCGCTGCTTCTACCGGCACTGATAGGGTGCAAGGGCCAGCTAACGCTGCTGTGCGCTTTAGCTGAGAACGTGTGTCGGGCAAAGATCGGGATGGAGCAGTTTATCTATTTACAGTAATACCCCGGATTCCCAGCCACCCTGCAGCTACGGAGGCAGGGGTGGGGAGGCTGGAAAGCTGATGGGGGTCTCCCCCGTCGGCTTCCCCAGCTACCCCACAGCTGCGGAGGCAAGGGGGGGTGGCTAGGGAAGCCGACAGGGAGTCCCCGTCAGCTTCCCCAGCTACCCTGCAGCTGTAGATCGGGTCCTCTGATCTCTCTGGAGCAGGCAGGGGACCCGATCCAAGCTGTTTCTCGGCTTCCCCGACGTCCTCAGCCAGTGCAGCAAGCCAAAACGTCAGGATTCGAATCCCGACATTCTGGCTTGCTGCAGCCTCCAGGGAAACAGGGCTTTTTTTAACGTTGTGTGATCAATGCATCGCACAACGTTAAAAACCGGATAACGACGAGACTTGTGGAACCAAGTCTCAACGTTATCCGGGGTACTAGTGTATATATATTTCCTGGCATAACATTTTATCTACTGTTCTACTCACGAGCAAGAATAGCTAAACTCTTCTCTTCTCTAGCTTTGGACATACAGTTGTACCTCGCTTAAAGAGCATAATGTGTCCCACAGGATTGCTCTTTAAGCGAGTTTGCTCTTTAAGCAAAACACCATTGCAAGTGACCAATTGTGGGGGGGATTGCGAACCCCGATTTATTTGTTAAGCGAGTTTTTGATTGGTTTTATTTGTTAAGCGAAGCGAACATTCAGAGAAAATTCTGCTCTTTAAACAAGTTACTCTTTAAGCGAAACACTCTTTATGCGAGGTTTGACTGTACTTAACAATGGCGTTTCTTCTCTAACCTTCTAAGGCAGGGATTCCCAACCTTTTCAAGCCAGGGGCTGGGTCATGCTCTCTCAGTCAGCTTCAAGGGCCGGACAGCCATTTTCCCCTGCCTGCATTATGCGGTGGTGGTGGTGGCTATATTGTCCCAACAGCTTCAAAGGGGTGGTCATTTTGTTTCTCAAATGCCATTGGAGGGGTGGGGTGTGGGGCACATTAAATGGTGCCATGGGTTGGATGCGGCTTTAGGCTGCCCTTTTCTCTGCTTAAGCCAGGGGTGTCCAAATTATGACCTGTGGCCCTGATCTGGCTCCCGACGCCAATTCATCCACCCTGCACTGCCTTCATCCAGCCTGAACTGCCCTTGTCGCTCCCAGAAGTGAAAGTTCCAGGAACATTTTACTTCTGCTTCCAGGAGCGACAAGGGCAATGTGGGCCGGATGAATTGTCATCAGCGGCTGGATCAGGCCCATGGGCCGTAGTTGAGGTATTCAGGGCAAATATCAAGGAGTGATTTCAAAAGAGTCCCTAGCACCATGTATTCATTATAAGAAGTAATGCCAGTGTAAAAAGAAAACAAAACTGGAGGAGGGGACTGGTGTGATAGTTCAGGTGATCTGGCAAATGACACTGACATTCTGGATTTAATGCATATTTTTCAGAATTTCTACAGCCTCTTTATTTCCCCCTTATAGGCCAGTTTGATGTTTGCTTACAGATCTTTTTCTCTTCCCCTCCCCCTTTATGTACTTTGTATGATATATTGACGGCCAGTAGACCAGGCAACAAAGAGCGCCAGACTCAGGTAACTTCCTTGGTTGTATAACATTTGTTCACATTTTAACAATTTTCAAAATTCCCTGTAAATGAGGAAACAGTATTATTTCTGGGAAGAAGAAGCCAGGGCAGGTTGAAGACCTTGCCGCCCCTCCCCCTATGCCCACACTAACTTATTGTATTGTATTGTAATGTAATGTAATGTTTGTAAGCCGCCCTGAGTTGCCACGACGAGTGGGCGGCAATATAAATTTGAACTAATAAATAAATAAATAAATTTTATTTGCACACACCACAAATTTCAAAAAGAGGAATATTATGTTTTATAGAACACAGAACAACTAGCAAATGCAGACTTAAATGATTTAGAAGCATTCCGAAGCAACGAAGAACTCCTAAACTACTTGGTAGGTATTAAATGTTGCTCCGAGTTAAAATCAGACTTCATGTTTCATATGTACAGTATTGTAGATTTGTATCTCCATGAAGTCTAAAAATAAGATGGAAATGTTTTGACAGCAAAATGATGGTTTTGGTTACTGATACTGCAAAATTGAATTTGATGAAAATAGTGAAGAAAACTTTATTGGTTTATGCATTACTGCATGCACTGAACCCTACTACTATCATGCCATTATATTTCCCAAATCTTTTCTTTCACAGCGGTAACCCACTTGAGTCTATGAATATGAATTATTCATTTATTCATATTCAGCTTTCTTCATGGATTATCCTTCACCCAAGTATTAACTGGGTTCTTTTCACTGAGTTGTTTGTGATTTGAGTGATTCCCAAAATTGGATCCCAAAATGTTATTGGTCTTCAACTCCTAGAAGCCTCAAGCAGCATGACCAAAGGTCAAGAATTCTGGGATTTGTAATTCAGCAGTGTCTGGGAATCCAGCTTCAGGATCTACTGGTTTAGTTGGTCATGATAAGAATGCCAGTAGAATCTGACCACATTCAAACTGGTCAATTATACTAATCAAACAATGAGAAGAATTGCATGGATTTTCTTCTTTTACGTTTTCTCTCCATCTTTTCTTTTTTTAAGTGTTCAGTGTCCTTTTATATTTTTAGCATGACTGTAGGAACTGTCATGTTCTGATTGATCTGAAAGCCCCTTTAGCTGCAAAACAGTATAGGTCAGAAGTTCTCAACCTTTTAAAGCCAGGGGCCGGACCATGCTCCCATAGACAACTTCTGGGGCTGGATGGTCATTTTGCCCATCCTCAACCACATGGCACTTCCTGGTGTGGTGGAGGTGTGGGGCACATGAAATGGTGCCACGGGCCATATTCGGCCCATGGGCCACAGGTTGAGAATCCCTGGTATAAGTGCTATATTTTAAATACCTCTGTTTAATCAAGAAAGTCTAGCATTCTAAATATAGCTTGAAAATGAGTCTTACAGATTTTTACTTGCTCTGTAAATATTTTGCACTGAAGGGTGGCAATTCTACAATTGCTATAAAATATCAGTAACAAGAGGAGGCCATTTCTCAGTGGCAGAGGACAGGTTTTGTGGACTTTCAGTGGTTCAGCCTGCTTTAAAGCAGGCATACTCGCAAAACCAGGAAAAACCTTAACCAGAGAACTGGTACCAGTACTGTATATGATAAGGTGAACAGTGGGAGAATAAGAACAAATTAATTGTAATAAGTAATAGTGATTTATACAATAGTTATCAGAAACAAAAGTGCTGTGAGATGAAAAATGGAAGTTGCTGTATTTACATTTGTGCCCGTTTGGGCTCCATGATTTTAAATACTATTAAATCGGATATTTGCATAATTGCTTATTTAAATACAGTTTTACCTCGCTTAAAGAGCATAATGAGTTCCACAGGATTGCTCTTTAAGCGAGTTTGCTCTTTAAGTGAAACACCATTGTAGATGACCAATTGTGGGTGGGATTGCGAACCCCAATTTATTTGTTAAGCGAGTTTTTGATTGGTTTTATTTGTTAAGCGAAACGAACATTCAGAGAAAATTCTGCTCTTTAAGCGAGTTACTCTTTAAGTGAAACGCTCTTTATGCGAGGTTTGTCTGTACAGTAATACCTTGGATAACGCTAAGACTTGGTTCCACAAGTCTTGGTGTTATCCGATTTTTAGTGTTATCCAATGCATGTTAAAATCCTATGGGATGGATCTGATAACATTAAAGCTCCATAGAGATACATTGTAACCGCACAGGCTTTAGCGGTTGTTATCCGATCCATCCCATAGGACCTTAACGTTATTCGATCCAATTCTCCTCCCCAGATTACTTAACATTATGCGATTTTAGCGTTATCCGAGGTAAACGTTACCTGAGGTATTGCTATATTTGAGTTTCATGCTTAAAAACACTAAAATGCTGACAACACCAAATATGTCAGTGAACATCTCAAAAGTTATATGTTATCCTTTGTTAAAACATTTGTTAAAACATTTTGCCCGTATTGCATTTCTTTCAGAAAACCTTTGAAGTAGTGAATCAAGATGATGCTGTATTTGTACTGAACATTACCCAGAAGCTTACAGATTCATTGGTGACATATCGTCAGAAGGTTTTGGAACAAAAAGTAATTTTCTCTTAATATTTCTACTGCTTAGATTTTGTTAAGTAATTGCTTCCTCTTTAGGCTTCAGTAATTGCCAACCCAGACTGGCCAGGTCTGAAAAAGCTTAGGTTCTTTTAAGGATTTCAGAGACAAAACAAGCAACTTAGTGGGTAGGGCAGCTTCAAACAACTTACAAGCTCAACATAGCACATTATAGTCAGAGCATTTGCAAAGGCACAGAAATACAAACATATTTATCCAACGGGTTCTCTCTCAGTCCCTTCTCCTTATGCTACATGGGCTCTCAGGAACGGAAAGGCAGCTTATTGGTGGTAGAACTCCAAAGAACTGGGCTTAAAGCTGCTTTTTATATACAGTGGTACCTCGAGTTATAAATATAATGCGTTCCAAGGCATTTTTCATGTTATGAAAAATTTGTAACTCAAATTTCCCATAGGAATGGATTGAAAACCAAAATTCATAACTTGAAACATGGTTTCCCATAGGAATGCATTGAAAACCAATTAATCTATTCTGGACAAATGAACCAAAAATACTTTCTCAAAATTCTAGATAGCCACAGTAGTCTCAAAAAATCATGAAGGGTTAATGCATCTTTTATACTTTGTGAATAGGAAGGAGTTTTCATGACTAAGCTAAGAACTTCCATTTTTATCATATAAGCTGTCCCATTTGAATTACAGTATTTTCTTGCAGAGAAGATAAGAATTTCTGCTTATTTTAAATGAAGTTTGAATTATTTATTTTGGATTGTTACTTACTTACTTAAATAACTTGCATGTTATATGCAACAATTGCTTTTAGAACACATCTGAGCTGAATGCAGAAGAAAGATGTGATCGATCAGAGGCAACTGCCCAGAATTTTGGCAAACCAAACAGTGGTAAGAATGGCTTGTACTGGAGCTCAGCTAACACTTGGGAAGCTGAGAGGATGGAGACAGCCTGAGAAGGAGTACAGTGGATTAACAATAATAACAATAATAACAATAATAATAATGTGCTGTCAGCTTGATTTCAGCAGCTCTGGTGGCTCAGTGGTTAAGAAGCTTGCCTTGTTACCTGGAAAGCCAGCAAATTGGCAGTTCAAGACCTCAGAACTGCTTGACGGTTTGAGCGCCTGTCTCTGTCCCAGCTCCTGCCAACCTAGCAGTTCTAAAGCAAGATATTGCTGCAATGGTTCAAGTGGCTAAGTTACTGACTGGAAGGCGGGAGGTCAGCAGTTCAATTCCCAAGTACTGCAGGATGGAATGAGCTCCCGTCTCTGTCCCAGCTCCTGCCAACCTTGCAGTTCGAAAGCAAGAAATTTCAAGTAGATAAATAGGGACCAGTTCAGTGGGAAGGTAAATAGCATTCTGTGTCTAGTCATGCCTGCCACATGACCACAGAAATGTCTGCAGAAGCAGACAGCGCTGTCTCTTTGGCTTTGAAACAGATGAGCACTGAACCCTAGAGTCGGATACGACTGGCTTTCGAGCAAGGGAAACCTTTACCTAAATAGGGACCACTTCAATGGGTAAAGAAACTGGGGACATGAAAGGAGCCTCATTCAGGGGGCCCCTGAGCAGAGTTTCTCCAGCAAAAATCCTTTATACCCAGAATAATTTCTGACAAGAAAGTAGTAGCCATCTGTCGTCATCCTCCTCCTCCTCCTCATCCCTGATAGCATCAACAGGGGCAGTTTCCCAAAATTAAATATTTTCAATTTCTCTTGTGATGCTCTGATGTAATCCCGTTCACTATCACAACATAATGGGAACTGCATGATAGGATCAATTCTTTAATTACTGAAAATTGCAATCATTGAGGTTACTTTTTCTGAAATTTTGAAACTGTTTAAATTGTGAAAAATTGCTGCTAATGTCATCAATCTTACACAATGTAAGTTATGAGATCAAGATTTCAGCTAATGTGTGATCTTTAAATCAATGTGTTTTAAAGTTATATGTAATAACAAGAAAACTCACACATTATACTTAGTGGATAAAAGCATTGTGTTTTTACTTTTATAAATAGTTTTCAAAGAGGGCATGAAGTATTTATTTCCTTTACATGGGACCAAAGCTCTTCGTTAGTTTGGAAAATGTAGGAAAATAGAATTAAACTGAGATGCTAACTTTCTTGATGACATTTCTTCTTGTGTCCTTAAAAGATTAAATTATCAGGTTTTCTTTCTCCCCAAGGTTTTTCTGAAAAGCAGCCTTCTGTTCAGTCTTCCTGTGAAGATAAAGGAACAGAGTCTAAAGTTCATCCACCAAAAAAGCAAAAAGCATCGCCATTGAGTGCAGATGACAGTGCAAAAAGTTGTCAGGCAGATGCACCCCTGACTACTACTTCCGAGTCATCAATATCCGAGAGTGGTGTCATTGCAGAGTTTTTCAACAGCATAAGAACTATGGAAGTTGGTGAAGTGGCTGCTACCTTACACCAAATAGCTGCTTTAAATCCATCATTTAATGGTAACTGATTTTCTATACATTGGTGTGTGTTCTCCCGTATCCACTCCCTACAGAAGTAGACAAGAGATGTAATAGAAGTTCAGTCGCTAAAGTTGATTGAGGCGCATCTGAATTGAAATCCCTTAGTGCAGAGATAAAGCTGCAGAAGAGGAGAGTTTGTCTGTAGAATTTGGTACCTCCCTGGGCTGTTGATCTCAAGTGCCCTCAACACCTTAAACCTTGATCAATGATTATACTGTTACAATTTCAGCATGCATAAGAGAAGTGAGAGTGTTTAAGTTTTGAAATTGTTTCCAGCCCTGATTCTTGGCATCATTATTAGTCATTACTGATGGGGGCTGGACAAAAAAAAGGGGCGGGGGGGGGAACAGATCACACACTCATCTCCTTGACACTCCAAAATACCCAATTCGACTTTAAAGAAGCAGATATTAGTGGAGTATATCTAGCCTGCAGAACTGTGAAGTAAAAATGTGTAATTTATAATGCTTATTTATAAAATAAGCAGTTTTTACTTTTAAAAGGAGGATATTCTCATTCTCATGAGATTTTGTTTTACAACAGAGGTAATTTGACACAATTAAGATAAGTAGTATAAAGTCAGTCCTGTCATGCTTTTTGGTGTTCCTTTCCTTTCATCAAACTTCCTTTAACTCAGCGGTTCTCAACCTACGGCCCACGGGTAGAACTCGGCTGGCTGTACCATTTTATGCAGCCCATGTTGCCGTCGCCATCACTGGAAACAGGCACATTTATGGCTGTTGTAAGCGTGTCAGTTTCAGGTGGCGGTGCCGGTTCAGTCCCTGCCTGGTCCTGTCTAAACTACTGGCAAAGATTGTGGAGGAAGAGGAGCTGGACGGAGTGGCAGAAAGCAGGGGGGAGGCACCCCCACCTCTCCTGCCATCTGTCTGCCTACTGGTCTCCAGGAGAAAAGGGGGCAAGGAATTCTGGGTTGGGGAAGAGCGCACACTTTATCTTGGGGAGGGTGTTGCAACCCAAAGCACCACCAGCACCAAGAGTTGCATCGCCCAGGGCGCAGAGAGGGGAAGGCTGGGCACAGAGCCCTAGCCAGGATTCTAGATGTGGGTGGGCAAATATTTTTTCAGGATGGGCAACAATGTCATATATATATATAAAAATCATATATTTATATAAGTAACTGGGCATTTGAGGGTGGGCAAACTGCTAACTCAGGGTGGTCAATGCCCTCCCTGTCCACCCCCTGGCTACAGCCCTGGCTGGCAGCAGCCTTTGCCGCCTCCTCTTCTTCTCCTATGGTTCTGCTGTTCTGAAACTCACTGCTCATTTCCTCTCTGCCCCCTTGGCCTTTATTCCCTCTACCTCCACCCAGCATGGCACAGCAAGACTCCCCACTCCCCTATCGGGAGGCAGCTGAACAAAGGTGGACCCCCATTTTTCCAGAGGAGGAGGGTGACAACACCACTCCTTCAGGGTGTGGGCAGGTGGGCAGACATTTCTTCTCCCAAAACAGCCCCTCACACACCCTTGGCTAGAAGGCAACGGAGCAAGAGAGCACATAGCGGCACCCCAGCAAAACCCGCTCTGGGTCCTCTCCTGGGCCTGGCTGGTTTATTAAGGGGTGGGGGGAGAAAAAAACCCTCAAGGAAAGTTGACAGCTATAAATTTGCCCACGGCTGTTGTAAATGCATTTACAACAGCTTTGGACACATTTTATGACAGCGTTTACGGGGGGGGGACCACCAGTCTCGTTCGCTCAGCTGCCTGAGAGGGCGCGGTCCGGCCCATGGCTTGAAAAGTTTGAGAACCCCTGCTTTAACTTAATCTTTATTATAATATTGAAACAACCTATACTTTGTTTGAAACTTAAAATTTTTATTTAGTATTTATTTATTATTTGGATGAATAATAACTTGACTCTCTGTTTTTCTCTTAAATCAAGGAATGAATATTGAAAATGTCCTGAAGATCCTAACAGATAGTGGGGCCCTTAAATCAAAGAACAGCAGCAGCACAAATTGAAAATGTCTATCAATATTGTTAATATTTTTATCACTTGTAGAGCTAAATTATGAAATGTATTTGAAATACAGTGTAAAAGGACTTCACATTCCTAATACTGTTTTGTCTCATTTTTTCCTTCTGTATAGAAACATAAGGCCGTAACTACATGTTCACATGTTGCAAGCCCTGGTGCAGTTTTAAAAAGTAAACATTGGAACCATTTTTAAATTGCACTTGAACTTTCCTTCCTAGTAATTGACAGGACAATGTTGGGGCTTCACATGTGGCAAAAATTTCTCAAATTTAAGAATAAATGCAGGAGGGTGGTGATACCTTTATTGGATCACTTTTTAAAAAAGCAAGAGGTGAGTTGTTGAAGACAGGACATTTTGGAGATCTTTCATTCATAGAGTCTTCAATGGTTGGAGGCGTGAAAGCACATAAAGTTTTAAAATAATGTTCTGTAATGTAAAAGGCATTGGAGAAAGGGAAAAATACAATCACTTGAATACAGAATTTCAAAGAAAAGCAAGGAGAGATAAGGAAACCTACCTGAACGAACAGTGCAAAGAAATAGAGGAAAACAATATCAGGGGTAGGACTAGAGATCTTTTCAAAAAAATTGGGGAACTCAAGGGAACATTTAAAGCAAAAATGACCATGATAAAAGACAAAGATGGCAAGGAGTTAGCAGATGCAGAAGAGATTAAGAAAAGATGGAAAGAGTACACAGAGGAACTCTACAAAAAGGACCTCAACACCCCTGATAATCACAATGATGAGAACATTGAACATGAGCCAGACATTCTGGAGAGTGAAGTCATAAAGGCCCTAAAAAACACTGCAAACAACAAAGCCAGTGGAGTTGATGGCATCCAAGTTGAACTTTTCAAAGCACTACAAGATGATGGAATCAAATTATTGCACTCTATATGCCAGCAGATTTGGAAAACACAACAATGGCCACAGGATTGGAAAAGATCTGTATACGTTCCACTCCCCAAAAAGGGTAATGCCAAAGAATGTTCAAATTATCGAACAATTGCACTCATCCCTCACGCTAGCAAGGTGATGCTCAAGATAATACAGGATAGACTGCAACAGTATGTGGAGAGAGAATTACCAGAAGTGCAGGCGGGTTTCAGAAGAGGCAGGGGGACTAGAGACCACATCGCCAACATAAGATGGATCATGGAAAAAACAAAGGAATATCAGAAACAAGTCTACTTCTGTTTCATTGATTACACTAAGGCTTTTGACTGTGTCGACCACAACAAAATGTGGCAAGTAATTAAAGAGATGGGAATTCCGGAACACCTTATAGGCCTCATGAGAAATCTGTACATGAATCAACAGGCAACAGTTAGGACAGAAAATGGAATGACGGAGTGGTTTGAAATAGGAAAAGGAGTAAGACAAGGCTGCATTTTGTCACCCTACTTATTCAACTTATACACAGAACACATAATGCGCAATGCAGGAATGGAGGAATCACAATTTGGGATCAAAATTGCCGGGAGAAACATCAACAACTTGAGATATGCAGATGATACCACCCTAATGGCGGAAAGTGAGGAGGACCTAAAGAAGCTCCTGATTAGGTTAAAAGAAGAGAGTGAAAAAGCTGGCTTGAGACTAAATATCAAGAAAACCAAGATCATGGCAACAGGCCCTATCAGTCCCTGGAAAATAGATGGGGAAGAAGTAGAGGCAGTTACAGATTTTACTTTCCTAGGATCAAAGCTCACTGCAGATGGTGATTGCAGCCATGAAATAAAAAGGCGACTGATTCTCGGGAGACAAGCAATGAGAAACCTGGGGAACATAGTGAAAAGTAGAGACATTAAATTGCAAACAAAGATTTGCATAGTCAGGGCAATGGTATTCCCTGTGGCAATGTATGGTTGTGAGAGTTGGACCATTAGGAAAGCGGAGCGCAGAAAAATAGACGCCTTTGAGATGTGGTGTTGGAGGAGAGTTTTGAGAGTACCCTGGACAGCGAGGAGAACAAATGGGTCAATCTTAGAAGAAATTAAGCCTGACTGCTCCTTAGAAGGTCAAATAATAAAGATGAAGCTAAAATACTTTGGACATCAAATGAGAAGAGAGGATTCACTTGAGAAAGCCTTGATGCTTGGAAGGGTAGAGGGCAAAAGAAGAAGGGGACGGCCCAAGATGAGATGGCTAGATGGTATTGTGGAGATAATGGGCACAGAGCTGAGTGAGTTGAGGGGGATGGTGGAGGACAGGAATGCCTGGAGGACAGTGGTCCATGGGGTCGCAGAGGGTCGGAATCGACTGTGCGACTGAACAACAACAACAAAATGTGTATAAGGATGGTATGAACAGACTTAACTATATATAAGAAACCAAAATGTGAGACAGAGCAATTTCCTAAAGGAAGCCACATTCCACAGTTTACAAGAACTGAGCAGGGCTATTGCGTATAGGACATTTTGAAAATCTCTCATATTTTTGCCACTTCATCTGTCTTGATCCACAGAAGCTAACATTAAAATACAGCAGCTAGTCTTTAAGGTGCCACAATGTTTTTATCTTTTTGTTTGTTACTCTCATATGCTTGCACATGTTCTTGAGTGTGTATAAAGTAGTTCGTTCCTTTGACGGACTGAAAATACCTGTAATTCTCCATGATGGGGCTGCAGCTATATATATATATATATTTGAAAAGTCAATTACAGTCAAACCTTGCATAAAGACTGCCTCACTTAGAGTAACTCGCTTAAAGAGCAAAATATTCTCTGAATGTTCGCTTCGTTTAACAAATAAAACCAACCAAAAACTCAACAAATAAAGTGGGGTTCACAATCCCCCCACCAGAAGTCACAATTGGTCATTTACAATGGTGTTTCGCTTAAAGGGCAAACTTGCTTAAAGAGCAGTCCTGTGGAACGTATTATGCTTGTTAAGCGAGGTACAACTGTATATCGAATTGTTGGTCCCAACGATGAAACCATGTGTATAGTGACCAGATGCCTCAAACCTACACCAATTGAGAAAATATACCCTTTTGTTGGTATTGCTCCACCTAAGATGCGAAAAATCATAGCAGACACTGAATTAAACAAAAGAATGACCCTCAACAATGTCTGAACAGATATGAGCCTCAAGTCCACTGGCTCAGATCCAGGAAGAGCTTCATGGCAAGAATGAAAGGGGTAAGGTAATTCTTGCTTTCGAACTGCTAGGTTGTCAGGAGCTGGGATAGAGGTGAAAGCTCACTCCATCATGCAGCACTCTGGTCTCAAACTGCTGACCTGCCGACCTTCCAGTCATCAATTTCAATGTCTTAACCACTAAGCAATCGCAGTCCACTTCTTGAGGGCATACAAGAGCAAAACCAAATTAGAAGATGGAGGAAGGAGCTGACTGGATAAGGAACATTAAAGGAGGATATAGCTGAGGAACTCAACTTCACCTACATCAGTTGGAGGACTTTGAACAGGCTGAGGGTTGGAGTACCTAAATGCAAGACCAACATGCTCAAGTGGGGCTTCCTGGCAGACAACAAGAGGTGAATGTGGAGAGATACAGAATCTGGCTCATTTACTAGTCTTATTTATTTAATTTATTTATTTTTCTGATTTATATTGCTGAGTTGGGTGGCTCACAGAAAATAAAACCAATCACATTTTAAAAACCAATAAAAACCCATTAAAACTGCCACCAAAATTACTCTGACCCCTACAGATTGAAAGAGGGAGTGTTCTTACTAAACAGCCAACAGGCAGGGGTCACCACATCACTGGTGTCCCACACCTGCTTTGCCAGCCAGGTTTTTAGTCCTTTCCTGAAGGATATCAACTTGACTGGAGACGCAGCTCAATTGGCAGGAGGTTCCATTAGTGGTCTTAATCACAATGCCACTGAGGGAGTTGGGACTTTAAAACAGAGGTGCCCAAACTTTTCAGGCCGTGGGCCGTTCACGTGGTTCAGGGTCCCCGGTCACTATGGCCCTGGGGGCCGGATCCAGCCACCGATGCCAATTCATCCGGCCCACGAACGCGCCCTTTTGGTTTTACTCTTGTATACCCTGAAGAAGTGGACTGTGGTAGCTTAATAGTTAAGACGCTGAAATTGATGACTAGAAGGTCGGCAGGCCAGCAATTTGAGACCCATACAGGGGTGTTTTACTTCCACTTCTGGGAGCAACAAGCAGTGATGGGATGCAACAGGTTCTCACCAGTTCTCCAGAACTGGTAGTATCTTTCCCCAGTGTCCTGGAGAACCGGTAGCAGCTTTTGGGGGGAACCACCTTCGGGGCTTACCTTTTCACTGGTTCCCACACTGCACATGTACGCCAAGCACTTGGTGTGCATGCACGCGTACAGTGCTTGCCGCGCAGTGATGGGATGTAACAGGTTCTCACCAGTTCTCCAGAACCGGTAGTAACTTTTCCCAGTGTCCTGGAGAACCGGTTGCAGCTTTTGGGGGGAACCACCTTTTGGGCTTACCTTTTCACTGGTTCCTCCACTGCACATGCACGCCAAGCAATTGGTGTGCATGCACGCCTACAGTGCTTGGCGCATATGCACGGCCTCCTTGTTGTCCTCCTAAGTGGGGAGGAGGAAGAGAAGCTGCTAGCCTGAAGCTCCCTATAGCCTGCTCCCCTAGATATTATCCTAGAGAACTGGTTAGGTAAAGACTTAGTACCTAACTTCTTTAACTGTTGAAAAGTTGAAAAGTGCCAAAATGAAGGCATCTTGTGGTGAGTTCATTCTGTAGTTCCTTCCATCTGACCTAGTGTGAGAAAGATTAGCCAGAATAAGCTTTAAGCACTGGTTTAAAAGCTCTGGTTGATTTGTGTTGTGGGTGGGTGGGTGTATTTTAATGTATTATTTATTTATTTATTTAATTTATTTATAGATTTGTGTTGTGGGTGGGTGGGTAGGTGGGTTGAGGTGTGTATGTGTGTACTTATTTTTATTTTATTTTTTATAATTTTTTAAATTTTTGGGCTCCGCCCACAACATGATGTTGTGACATTGGCTCCACCCATGATGTTATCTCCGCCCACACTGTGATGATGTCATGGTGGGGTAGTAAAAATTTTGACATCCCACCACTGTTGCCGCGTATGCATGACCTCCTTGCTGTCCTCCCAAATGGGGAGGAGGAAGAGAAGCTGCTAGCCTGAAGCTCCCTATATAAGTGACTCACCTTTGGATGTGGTGTGTCTGAATTTTAATGTGTATTTGATACCTTTACCTATATTGACGTACTACCATAACCATAGTCTCTAAAAAGGCCTGGCGGCCTGGCTTGGGGTTTTTAAGCAAAGTCTTGGAGTTACCTCATTAATAAACTACACCTGTGCTGTTCCAATTGCTGTTCCAATTGGAGAGCCCTTAAGGAGGTACAGCTGTTTTACATTTAAATTAAGGCACATTATCCTAGAGAACTGGTTAGGCAAAGACTTAGTAGTACCTAACTTCTTTAACTGTTGAAAAGTGCCAAAATGAAGCCATCTTGTGGTGAGTTCATTCTGTAGTTCCTTCCATCTGACCTAATGTGAGAAAGATTAGCCAGAATAAGCTTTAAACTCTGTTTAAAAGCTTTGGTTGATTTGTGTTTGGGGTGGGTGGTGTTTGGGTGGGTGTATTTTAATGTATTTTTATTTAATTTATTTATGGGTTTGTGTTGTGGATGGGTGGGTTGAGAGGGGTGTGTGCGTGTGCTTATTTTTATTTTATTTTTAAATTTTTATTTTTTTTTCCTTTGGCCATGCCCGCAACATTGGCATGTCATAATATTAGCTCCGCCCATCCTGTGATGACATCATGGTGGGGTAGCAAAAATTTCGACACCCCACCACTGATTCCGCCCCTAACGCGGGCGGTTCCTCCACTGGAGGTTGAGAGCGACGCTCTCTCCCTCTCCTCTCGTTGGTTTCCTACGGCTGTCACGTCACGTGGTCTCCCTCTCACTCTTGAGAAGGCGGCTTTCCGCGAAAGGAAGGCGCGTCCCCCTTAACCCGGAAGGAGTTGTTTGCCCCGTGGGTTGTTCCGGTGAACGGGGAAGGGCGCGCGAATCCGCAGCAGGGTTGACTAATTGGGAGCCTCTTGAGGGACCTTGACTGACGGAACGGGCGCGCCTTTGGGGTGGTGGGGAGGGAGAGGGAGGATGTCCTCAAGAAAGGGCGCCTCATGGGGCCTCTCGGGGCCTGGCCGTGCCCAGCGCCGCCCCTGGGGTTGCTCTGCTCCGGAAGTCCCAAGAGAGAGCCCTGCCCGTTGAGTCGCGGCGGCCGTTCGTTCCCCTGCGGGTTTTAATTAAACCGCCTTTCAACTTGTTCCACAGGCCCGCTTGGCAGGCCTTTTCTTGAGTGGGAGTCGGCGGTGGAATTTCGAAAGGGGAACAGTTACCTTTTGGGCTCTGACCTGTATTTAGTTCTTCCTGGTGGGGAGAATACAGCCTGCTTTTCGGAAAAAGCCTAAGAAGGTGGTTTTAAAAAGTTCTCTCAAGATATTTAAAATGTGCTAGTGCTGTTGTTTAAAATCTGACCCATTTTGGGCAGTGATGGGATGTAACAGGTTATCACCGGTTCTACAGAACCGGTAGTAATTTTTCCCAGTGTCCCGGAGAACCGGTTGCAGCTTTTGGTGGGAACCACGTTCGGGGCTTACCTTTTCACTGGTTCCTCCACTGCACATGCGCGCCAAGCACTTGGTGTGCATGCACGCCTATAGTGCTTGGCGCATATGCACAGCCTCCTTGCTGTCCTCCCAAGCGGGGAAGAGGATGTGAAGCTGCTAATCTGAAGCTCCTTATAGCCTGCTCCCCTAGATATCCTAGAGAACTGGTTAGGCAAAGACTTAGTACCTAACTTCTTTAACTGTTGAAAAGTTGAAAAGTGCCAAAATGAAGCCATCTTGTGGTGAATTCATTCTGTAGTTCCTTCCATCTGACCTAGTGTGAGAAAGAATAAGCTTTAAGCTCTGGTCTAAAAGCTCTGGTTGATTTGTGTTGTGGGTGGGCGGGTGTTTGGGTGTATTTTAATGTATTATTTATTTATTTATTTACAGGTTTGTGTTGTGGGTGGGTGGGTAGAGGTGTGTGTGTGTGCTTATTTTTATTATTTTTTAAATTTGTTTTCTTTGGCCCCGCCCACAACATCATGATGTCATGACATTGGCTCCGCCCATGATGTTAGCTCCGCCTACACTGTGATGATGTCATGGTGGGGTAGTAAAATTTTTGACACCCCACCACTGATTTTGGGTCATATACTTGTGGTGGCTTCATTTTTTAAAACATATTTGTATTGGTGTATAGCTGCGTTGTCATATTGTTTTATTCTGCTCTTAATTTTGCAGACCTCTAAAAAAAAAACACTGTGAGTGAAGAGTGTCTGCATCAATCAACCTTATGGAACAGTTCACAACCTTACAAAACAGTTAACAAATAGTGAGAAAGTGTCTTTTTTTGTATTAGAACATCAGTTCTTTTCAAAATAGAGCATTGGACAACTTCCCATTTAACTTTCAAAAACAGTTACATGTGGTGGCTAGAACCTATTTGTCTTTAAAGGGCTATGTTTCTCTTCGACTATAACTTGCAACTTTGAGATATATTTAACCTTCAATATTTTTCATGTCTCTGTTGCTTAAAAAGATACCCATAACTTTGTGGCCCTGTTGCAGTTTGCCAACATAGCAGATGCTAATTTCAGTAAGAGTCTGAAGTAAGTTTTATTGATTTTTTTTTAAATCCTATATACAGTTGTACCTCGCTTAAAGAGCATAATGCGTTCCACAGGATTGCTCTTTAAGCGAGTTTGCTCTTTAAGCGAAACACCATTGCAAGTGTGTGTGGGGGGATTGCAAAGCCCAATTTATTTGTTAAGCGAGTTTTCGATTGGTTTTATTTGTTAAGCAAAGCAACCATTCAGAGAAAATGCTGCTCTTTAAGCGAGTTACTCTTTAAGCGAAACACTCTTTATGTGAGGTTTGACTGTACTTATAGCTCTTGACATGTGGTAGCTGAAAACAAGGATGGACACACTTTGAAAAATAAAATGTTTTTTTCCTTTAGTGGCCTTAATGTTTTTCAATGAATTATATTTCCTGCATTAACTGGCAAAAACATTTGTATTCTCTTTTTCATAAGGTTTTGGTTTTATTGCTGAGGTGTGAGCCCTTATCAGATTAGTTTGTCTATGGGTATGTCTTTTTCTTAGGCTACTTGCTGGAGTAGACTCCAAATTTAGAGAGCAATGTCCATTAAAACTATGTTCTTCGATCTCTTTCTGGGATGTGTTTGAAATATGGAAGAATACATTTCAGCTTTCAGCTTCTGAATAAAATTAGGATGTAAGTCTTAGATTTTAACTATATTGGCTGGAACCATATTGATATTTTTTGTAAAATTTGCATAGCTTATTGTCACTAATTAGGCAAAATGTCAGGCATGTCTTTGTTGTATGCCTGACAGATGCCCAGGCACCTTGTCAAATAATTATGGGAAGCTATGCAATCCCTACCTGTAAGATTCTGGTCAATGTCTGAGATATGCTCTCTTTTTTTGCTGTTGCAAATTCTGGTTGCATTTGGTTCGTTTTTAAAATTTATTCAAACCCCTCCCCCTTTTTAACAGGGATTCAAAATGACCAAGAAAAGAAAACGTCAAGATGATTTTCATAAGGTGAAGCTAAAAGTTGGGAAAAAGAAACCTAGGCTAGAAAATGCGACTGATACAAACTTTAAAACAAGATCTATACATCTTCCTGAACAGCTTAGACAAGATGGAATGCTTCCAACAAATAACAGAAAACTTAACATAAAGGTATCAAAACTTGAAAGCTTGAGTACTGCTATTGTGGTATACTTCCATTAGTACATCTACTACCAGTTGTAAAATCACATCAGTTTTCCTAAAACCCGTAAACTACAAGGAAACATCTAGACGTGTCTATGTTTCTAGGTTCGTAGAAAAATTTGATAATAAAACCAGTGCTTCCCAGCCTTTTAACTTTTGCATTATTGTTAAATTGAAAGTTTTATGGACTCCTGTTGATATTACACTATTCGTTATCTTTTGGAAATCGCTGTGTTAACGTGCTCTTATAGAGTTTCCTCAGCCCAAATTTAAGTTAATGTTGCCATTTCAGTCACAGCAACTTAAATTTAATTTTTCAAAAGCTTATTTGTATCATTTATATAGAGATTGCTATTGTTATAGTAACAGACTACTCTATTATAACTATTGTTATTATAACTGTTGTTATAGTAACAGGCTACTATTAGCGCTCATCGGGTCTCCTGACCTCCCTAGAGCCGATGCGTGCTATTTTTGAAGTTCCCCCACTCTCTTTGAGGCTGCAGCAAGCCAGAATGTCGGGATTCGAACCCTGACGTTTTGGCTTGCTGCACTGGCTAAGGACGTTGGGGAAGCCCAGAAACAGCTTGGATCGGGTCTCCCCACCTCCCTGGACCCGGTGGGGTGGTGGTGGTGTCAGAGACCCCAAAATTGGTTAAAAAAAACGAACTTTTTTTTAAACCAATTTTGGGGTCTTTGACCCCCCCCCCCCCCCCCGGCCGGGTCCAGGAGGGTGGGGAGACCCGATCCAAGCTGTTTCCAAAGTTCCCTCACCTCCCTGGAGGCTGAAGCAAGCCAAAATGTCAGGATTCAAATCCCGACGTTCTGGCTTGCTGCAGCCTCCAGGAAAACAGGGCTTTTTTTAACATTGTGTGATCAATGTATCGCACAACGTTAAAAACCGGATAACGACGAGACTTGTGGAACCAAGTCATAACGTTATCCGGGGTACTAGTGTACTATCATAATTTCATTCTGCATTTTTAGGAACACACATTTTGTTACTGTTGGTTTTCCATTTGATGCTATTTCTTATTGTTCTCCTTGGAAATTGGCTATTTGTTTCCTAAAATTATGTGGATTTATTTTTGCTTCACTTATTGATGTTTTCCTTGATTATACATAAGCATTTAAGAGTGAATGGAAAGAAAATTTTAAATGCCTCTAAATGTTTTTTCACTAAAAATAAACATTCAAAACATTCAGTGAAACATATATGAATCAAGTAGTTTTAGAAAGTTGTGATGCAAAGGAAGAGCATAACAGTAACTTTTTATCTCCTAGGATTTGCTTTCACAAATGAACCACTATAGTGCAGGAGTTAAACAGAATGCTCTTTTTGGCCTCAAGGATCTGCTGTCCCAATATCCATACATAATTGATGCTCACCTTTCAAATATATTGAGTGAGCTGGCAGCTGTATTTACAGACAAAGATTCTAGTGTACGCTCAGCAGCAATCTGTCTTCTTCACTTCTTAGCTCCAAAAATAAGAGCTGAACACATTGCTCCGTTTTTCCCTCTATTGAGTGCTCATCTCTCCAGTGCCATGACTCATATCAGTGAAGAAATTCAGGAAGATTCATTAAAGATACTTGACATTTTGTTGACAGAATACCCTGCTCTCATGATGGATCGCAGTAGTGTATTGCTGAACAACTTTGTGGAACTTATTTCTCATCAACAACTATCGAAGCAATTGAAAAACAAAGAAAAAATGTGCTGGATGTTATCTGTTAATCCTAATCGTAGAGTAACTTCCCAACAGTGGAGACTGAATGTACTGCTCAGACTCCGAAAGTTCCTTCAAGTGTTGGTGGAAGGATCAGTTGAATTAGAAACTGACAATGAAGGGCTGCATGCGCAAAATGACAATCAAGTTCAGAGAAGCTCCTTACATGTTAATTGGCAGGAACATGCAAATGGCCGACAACCCATCCATTTGTATGAAAATGGTGGCTCACATCCCAGAATTAATTCATCATTCAGGTTGAGGTAAGAAACAATGCTTATAAACAGTCTCAAGCTTTGACTTTTACCATTTGTGCAAAACAGTTTGTAGTCGTTGCTGAGCAGAATACACTTGATCCTTCAAGGTTCTGCTTATACACTTTTTTGGTGAAAAACTTTTTAAAGGTTTTTATTTACCTCAGTGTCATGATTGCTGGTGGTGACTCTGAGAGCCTTAGCTGGACACTGAAGGTGCTGCTGCTGGGGCAGCCTGGGTACCACAGCATAACTATGAAAGTGGTGGCAGACAAAATAATGGGCAGCTGGAGCGGCAACATCAGGAGGACCCAGGTGTGGAATGCAGGCTGCCTGGGAGTTGAAAAAAATGGTAGCCCTAAATAGATATACAGTTCAATGCAGAATAATAAGGGATTTTTTTTACTGCATGGGAGTTAGCAACAATAACTCCCATATTATTCAGGGGTTAACCTATAATGTGTTGAGATTAATTAAGGTAGTTTTACATTTAATTTTTTTTTAGGATTACTGTCTGAAATTCTGTTAACATAGCTATGGCTTACTGGTTGAAATCCTGTTCTTGTAGTTGTGCCAAATAAGGCTGATGACATCATCAACCTTATGTACTGGAAGTTATGGAACAGGACTGCACATTGAGTGTTAGCAGTTCATAGGGAGGTTGCTTTTGTGTCAGATTAGATGTGTTGATAAGTAGCTAGGCAGTTTAATTCAGGACATTATGGTTTATCTAATTTGTTGAACTTGGAATAGAAAAATCTATTAGAAACAAAGGACAGTTTATGAGCAAAGGACAGGTGTGCTGATTTGGGCTTCTGGTAATTGAAGTTCCAGAACAGTTGGAGTGCCAAGGGTAGCCAACAGGGGTCTACAGCATTTTTCTGTTTTATTAGCTATAACTCTATTGGTGTTTGCCTAAACTTTGTGTAATTTGCCATGGCTAATTGATAAGGTGCCCGAGTTTCATGTGGCCGTGTGCCTGGGTTGATTACACAATTGAAACAAACTCTAACACTATGTCAGTTATCTGCAACTTGAGATGCCAAGTTATAGAAACCTTACACAGTTGACAGTAGGATTCCAGCTGATAAAAAACCCCAGCCTAATTCAGATCATTTGAGGAGGTGGGGAAGTATTGCAAGAGAGAAGCTGTGATAGTTATGCCTTGGGGGACTTGCAGTCTGATGAAAGAATGCTAATGCAAGAAAGGAGCTGAAGAGTGGCATAATGAAGGAAGAGTGGGTGTACGTAATTATTACATTTATTTATTTATTTATTGGTCAAATTTATATAGCTACCCATTCGGCAGGCAACTGGGCGGCATACAACACTAACTTGAAAGACATAAATCCCACATTAAAAACTATAAAACCCCTTAAAATGTTTAAAAAACTACTACCCGGCCCCAATAAGAATTCTATTAAAAGTGACTGGTCCTCCCTATATTAGCCAGCTGTGGGTGATCCCTTCTTGGGCTCAGAGGAAAGGTTTGGCATAGTTGCCTGTGTTTTGCATAGTGATATTGGTGGTGCAGTGGTTAAAACTGCTGTACTGTAACCAAAAAGTTGTGAGTTCAGTCCTGACTAGGACTCAAGGTTGACTTCCATCCTTCTGAGGTTGGTAAAATGAGTATCCAGCATGTTGGGGGCAAAATGCTAATTAACTTGTAGACCACCCAGAGAGTGCACTAAGTACTACGGGGCAGTATAAAAGTTTTTCCTTTGCTTTTGTAGTAACTGGTTAACAAAATTAAATTTAGGTGCTGTTTATGCTACTGTTGTACTGTTGAATTTTGTACTAATCATTCACTAATCATCCAGAGTGGGATACCACTCAAATGGGTGGTATAGAAATGCAATAAATAATACTAATACTATACAGTAATTATTATAAGCATTTTACTCATCCTACACATTTGTTTAGAAATACCTGTATGTCTCACTGTAGCATTTGTGTTTATTTCCAGGGCATTGTGCGTAGGGCTATACCCTTATGTTTCAAATTAATATTTTAAGTATTACTTACAAAAAAACCCCACCTCTTTATGTTTTCAGGTCCTTGATGAGTAAAGCAGACAGTGTAGAACAAGGCTTGTCATCTCCTGAGAACCTAAAAAGGTTTATTCAAATATTAATTCCATTGTTACTTGACTGTTGGATTGAAGCATCTCCTACACAACTTGCAGCTCCCATTCTTGGAAATCTTCTGGAACCTGGATCTCAGCTAGTAATGGAGCAGGTACTCAGTATCGTATACCTGTTGTGGAAGCTTGCTAAGCAAATGGAAGATGCATGTGACATGGTAGGTAAAGGTAAAGGTTGTCCCTACTTGAAAGCCAGTTGTATCCAACTCTAGGGTTCAGTGCTCATCTCTGTTAACAGCCAAAGAGCCAGTGCTATCTGCATCTACAGATGTTTCTGTGGACATGTGGCAGGCATGCCTCTACACCGGAGTACATGGAACGCTACCTTCCCACCGAAGTGGTACCTATTTACTTGCAATTTCTTGCTTTTGAACTGCTAGTTTGGTAGGAGCTGGGACAGAGACTTGAACTCATTCCGTTGTGCAGTACTCGGGTCTTGAACTGCTGCTGACCTGTCAACCTTCCAGTCGTCAAGTTCAGCCACCGCATGATAAGAAGCTGTAATTTCTAAAGGAATTGGGGCAGGGATCAAGTTGTTAGCTCTTTTTTCCTCTCAACTCAATGAGATGGCAAAGAATAGCTCAACAACATTCATATTAACTAGCTTGGTAAACAGTGGGAATGCTGTAGATTTAATATACGTTAGAACCCAGTATAGTGATTTTAATCCATTCCACAGAGCTGATTGCTATGCGATCTTTGTCGTCGTATGATCTTCCCTATGGAAAAATCTGTACAACGATTTTCCCTATGGGGAAAACCGTACAACGAAGTTTGGTGCTAGGTGGTTTTTCCCATTGGAAAATTGTACGGATTTTCCCATAGGAATGATCGCTATGTGGAACGGCTTTTCTCCCTTCAAGCCTCATCGCTGCATGGGGCAATCGCTATACGGCGTTCTACTGTATCTTGATTTTAGCAAAGCTTTTGACAAAATATGCCATATTCTTATTAACATGCTAATTAAATGAGAGTTGGATAACACAGACATCAGGAGTATACATAGTACTTGAGAGGCTTGAACAATTGGCTGAAAAAACAATGAAATTTAATAGGAATAAATGCAGAATTCTACACCGGGGGCGGGGGGACGGGACATGACTTAATGCAGTTACACGATAGGGGATACTTGGCTCAGTAATACAGTACTATGACTGAAAAGGATCTTGGCATTGCTATAGATCACAAGCTGAAAAAGAGTCAATAGCATGATGTGGCTGCAAAAAAGACATACAGTAAAACACCGGATAACGATTGGATCGGATAACGCTAAAATCGCATAACGTTAAGTAATCTGGGGAGGAGAATTGGATCGAATAAAGTTAAGGTCCTATGGGATGGATCGGATAACAACCGCTAATGCCTGTGCAGTTACAATGTATCTCTATGGAGCTTTAACATTATCCGATCCATCCCATAGGATTTTAACATGGATCGGATAACACTAAAAATCAGATAACACCAAGACTTGTGGAACCAAGTTTTAGAGTTATCCGATGTTTTACTGTTCTAATTTAGGCTGCATTAAAGCAAAGCAAAGGAAAAATACTTATATACTGCCCTTCTGGGTGGTCTACAAGTTAATTAGCATTATGCCCCCAACATGCTGGGTACTCATTTTACTGACCTTGGAAGGCTGAGTGGTTATACTGCTGGTTGCAGTATAGCAGAATAACCACTGCGCCACCAGAGCGTTGACGGAAATATATTCTCCAAAACCCACGGAGTACTAGTTCCTTGTTTTGGGCCACATCAAGAGTACTGTGCCCAGTTTTCAGACACCGAGAAGGCCCTCCTTCTTGTGCCAGCGCGCATGATCTCTCCCCCAACAAACGCTGGGACTGCTGGGTTGTTGGAGGAGAAACCGTGAGAGTGCGTGATCTCTCCCTCAACACCCCAGTCTTTCCTAGGTGATCGCCGGGTTGTTGGGGGAGAGACCGTGCGTGCACATGACTTCTCCCCTAACACCCCAGCAGTCCCAGGCAATTGCTTGGGACAGCTGGAGTGTTGGGGGAGAGATCCCCCACCTGACTTGCTAAGGGGCTTAGCTGTCTAGGCCCGGGAGGGGGGGGGGCTTCTTATGAGAGGCTGGGAAAAGGGTCCCAAGCCTCTCTTAAGAAGCCCTCACCCCCCAGATTGCTAAGCTCTTTAGTATTCTAGACAGCGGTTTCTGAAAAGAAGTTAGGAAAAAGTTTTCCTACTTTATTTTCAGCCACCCCCCGGGGGCCTGGCTTGCTAAGCAAACCAGATTGCCCCCCTGTTTGGAAACGGAACAGGGCTTTTTTTTTAACATTGTGCGATCAATGCATTGCACGTTAAAAACCAGATAACGTTATGACCTGTGGAACCAAGTCATAATGTTATCCAAGGTACTAGTGTATATAGATGTGTTGTAAAGTCTTCCCTGATCCCCAGCATTGGTGTCATTATTTCAAAATCAAAAATATGACACTTGAACAATGATCTCAGACCTCTAAAATTACTACACCTTGGTAGTTTGAGTCTGTGGTGGTCCATTGTAGTTGACAAATATCCCTGAAAGGGTTATTTCTAGTGTGAAACCAAATAATCATGTCATTCGTATCGAAGTTAATTTAGTTTCATTGTTGGAAAGAATACAGGCAACACCAGCTTGTTTGTTCTTACAAACTATCTACGTTGTTTCGATGTTGCATATGCACAAAAAAACAAATCCAGAAGTTTTGACAGCATGTAATTTTTGAAAAGTCACAGTCATGTTACTTTAAAAATATCATTCTTACAGCTCTGGGGAAAATTAGACTTTTGTAAGAAAAATATTCAAAAATATATGACCAACATATGCAGGGAAATATATAAGTCAGAATAATATATTTCAGTTACAAGTTTTTAACTATAAAAGTTATAGACAGGAACTAAAATCACATTTCAGTCCAAAATTACAGGAGCCTATAGCCATGAACAGCACATCTCTTAAAGTAGAAATTTGTTCAGTAGATGTACATTTATCCTTTTAACATATTCAAGCACACTAGCTAGAATAGTTCAGTGGTTTAGGTATTAGGTTGCAGTGCCAGAGGCTGAGAGTTTGATTCCTCATTTTGTCTCCTTGATGGGCTGGATTCAGTGATCCATAGGGGTCCCTTGTAACTCTGTAGTTCCAAGATGATTATGGATGCTTAGTTGTGGATGGATCGAACGGTGAAAGGAAAGTCCAATGCTGTAAAGAACAGCATAGAAACCTGGAATGTAAGATCTATGAATTAAGGCAATCTGGACGACGTCATAAATGAGATGGAAAGACTGAGCATTGATATCTTGGCAATCAGTGAACTAAAGTAGACATGGATGGGGAAATTTTAACTCGGGGGACCATTATATCTGCTACTGTGAGCAAAATTCCCTTAGAAGAAATGGAATGGCCCTTATAGTCAATAAAAGAGCGAGGAAAGCAGTAACGATACAATCTTAAAAACAACAAAATGATCTCAGTCTGAATTCATGACAAACGATTCAACATTACAGTAATCTAAGTCTATGCCCCAAGCACTGATGCAGAAAAGGCTGAAGTCAACCAGTTCTATGAAGACCTGCAACACCTAAACTGACCCCCACCCACCCCAAAAAAAGTCCTTATCATCAGAGGAGATTGGAATGGCAAAGTAGGAAGTCAAAAGGAAACTGGAATACTGAGCATGTTTGGCCTTGGAGTACAAAATGAAACAGGGCAAAGGCTAATAGAGTCTTGCCAAGAGAATGCATTGGTTATAGCAAACACCCTGTTCCAACAACCTAAGAAGCGACTCTACACACGGACATCTTCAGATAGCCAACACCAAAATCAGATTGATTATGTATTCTGCAGTCAAAGATGGAGAATCTCTATATAGTCAGCAAAAATGAGACCTGGAGCAGACTGTGACTCAGATCATGGACTAGTAAAGGTAAAAGGTCACCCTTGCTCGAAAGCCAGTCGTATCCGACTCTAGGGTTCGGTGCTGATCTCTATTTCATAGCTGAAGAGCCAGTGCTGTCTGCTTCTGCAGACATTTCCATGGTCATGTGTCAGGCATGCCTAGACACCGGAGCCCATGGAACACTGTTTACCTTCCCACCGAAGTGGTCCCTATTTATCTATTTGCAATTTCTTGCTTTCAAACTGCTAGGTTGGCAGGAGTTGGGACAAAGATTCCATTCCTGCAGTACTCAGGTATCGAACTGCTGACCTGCCGCCTTCTAGCCAGCGTCTTAGCCTCTTTAGCCACTTCAGTCATGAGCTACTGATTGCCAAATTCAGGCTTAAAATGAAGAAAGTAGGGGAAACCACGAGGCCACTCAGGTATGATCCAGATGACATCCGTCGTGAATATACGGTAGAAGTCAAGAATAGATTTAATGGATTAGACTTGACAGAGTGCCTGAAGAATTATGAACTTCATACAGGAGCAGCAATTAGAACCACTACCACCACAAAAAATCCAAGAAAGTGAAGTGGTTGTATAATGGGGCTCTACAAATAGCTGAAGAAAGAAGAAAAGCAAAAATCAAAGGTAAAAGAGAAAGATTCACCCAACTGAATGTAGACTTCCAGAGAACAGCAAGGAAAGATAAGGAGGCCTTCTTAAACGAACAGTGCAAAGTAATAGAGGAAAACAACAGAAGAGGAAGGACTAGAGATCTCTTCAAGAAAATTGGGGTAATTGAGTGAAAGTATCATGAAAAAATGGCTATGATAAAGGATAAAAATGGTAGGGACCTAACAGAAGAGATTAAGAAAAGATGGCAAGAATATGCAGAAAAACACTACAAAAAGGCACCACACTTGCCCATTGCCCCATGTTGCTAGAATGGAGAGTTAGTTGATTGCTTTGCAAAGAGTTTTTGTACACAGCTCTTCAAACTTTACTTCTAAAGCACAACATTTTTTAATTTATATTTATGAATCAGATTTATATATCCGCCCACTTGTCACTAGTGGCGACTCAGGGCAGCTTACAAAATTAATACAGTACCACAAAATAAATACAGTACCATACATTTTCATGGTTGAAATTTTAACACTTCCCTTAATTATTTAAAACATGATATGTACCGAATTTTAAACCTTGACAGACTACAGGTAATGTTAAAAGGTACCATTTTCTTCCAGCAGACTACAGGAATTTGAACATTACTTAAACTATAGTTGATCACTTGAGCCTTCCAAATAGTTGGAGCAGTTTGTAGCAAAGTTCCAATTTTGAACTTTTCCCTTTCATGATGTTATTGATTAGAGAAAATGATGTTGGCTTATGTAACCTTTAATGTATAATTTCTCAATAGGAAGCATGGCTTCGAGCAAATTACCTGATTGATTTCAGACGCCATTTCATGAGTCGTTTTCCTTACACTTTCCAAGAAACGATCAAGCATAGAAAAAAAGATTCCCTGAAAAGGTATGACTAAGATTGGTTTAAAAGGAATGTCACAAACCTATGATCCAGCCTGATTCTAAGTTTATGTATGCACATAAGAAAATCTGAGGCTATGGACCCAGAGATTGTAACAATTAGAGCTCTTCAGATGGCAATTTTTGCTTTCCCCACAAAGTAGGCCGTCTGTAGAATAATTGTGCATGATTGCATTTGTATCAGTACAAGTGCCAGTCTGTTTCAGCACAGTGTGTTTTTTATGTCTACTTTTAAGTATTCACAATGAGTGAAATGAAATTTTAAAATATGCATATAATTAACCTCTAAACTGCTGAAGGAGGAGAATTAAACTGAGTTACCAGTACAGGTCATCCATCATATCCATGGGGGATATGTTCTAAGACAGTGGTGGTAAACCTATGACATGTGTGCCAGAGGTAGCACGCAGAGCCCCTCTGTGTGGGGAAGAGCGCTGTCGCGGGCAAACCCTGTGCTGCTGGCACCGATGGCAGCACCGCTTCTCCATTCACCCCTCTCCAGTGGTGGGATGTCAAAAAATTTACTACCCCACCGTGATGTCATCACAGTGTGGGCGGAGCTAATGTCATGGCATCATGATGTCATGGGCGGAGCCAACATCATGATGTCATGACATGGCCGGGCCAAAGAAATAATAATAATAATAATAAAAAATAAGCACACACACACACACACACACACACACACACACACACACACACACACACACCTCAACCCACCCACCCACCCATAACACAAACCCGTAAATAAATTAAAAAAATAAAAATAAAATAAAAAATACATTAAAATACACCCACCCACCCACCCCAAACACAAATCAAACAGAACTTTTAAACCAGAGCTTAAAGCTTATTCTGGCTAATCTTCCTCACACTAGGTCAGATGGAAGGAACTACAGAATGAACTCACCATAAGATGGCTTCATTTTGCCACTTTTCAACTTTTCAACAGTTAAAGAAGTTAGGTACTAAGTCTTTGCCTAACCAGTTCTCTAGGATAATATACCTCAATGTAAATGTAAAACAGCTGTACCTCCTTAAGGGTTCTCCAATTGGAACAGCAATTGGAACAGCACAGGTGTAGCTTATTGATGAGGTAACTCCAAGACTTTGCGTAAAAACCCCAAGCCAGGCTGCCAGGCCTGCCGACCTCCAGGCCTTTTTTGGAACTGTGGTAGTATGTCGATATAGGTAAAGGTATTAAATACACATTAAAATACACAGACACACCACATCCAAAGGTGAGTCACTTACCCTGGGGAGCAGGCTACAGGGAACTTCAAGCTAGCAGGTTCTCTTCCTCCTCTCCGCTTGGGAGGACAGCAAAGAGGCCGTGCATGCGCAGTGGGGGAACCAGTGAAAAGGTAAGCCCCGAAGGTGGTTCCCCCAAAAAAGCTGCTACCGGTTCTCCAGGACACTGGGAAAAGTTACTACCGGTTGTAGAGAACTGGTAAGAACCTGTTACATCCCATCACTGCCCCTCTCCCTCTGCCAACAGTGAGACTGAAATCTCATCCAGGAGGCAGCATTGGGAACAAGGTGAGGCAACCAGACACCCCATCCCAACCCTCTGAGGAGGTGCGCAGTGACGTCACATGGGGACATGGGCTTGCATGGTACCTGCCTGCATGCCGCCTCCTCCTACTTGGGCACTCAGTCTCTAAAAGGTTCACCTTCACTGTTTTAGGATAACCATTGATAACTGAAATAGCGAATAACAGTGACCCTATATTTCCATTGCAGACAGTGGCCTCTAGTGGCCATCTGTAGTAAACCCAGATTTTTAATTAAATATTTTTAGACCCACAGTTAACTGAAGCTTGTACATAAATATATAACAAAACCATAGTTATTTTTGTGCCATAAAAATTAACAGATTATTTAATGCCAACTTTTGTGGATTACAGTCAAACCATTTCTTTTCAATTGGAACATGATAGTGAAATTGTGGGTTTGTGGTCATAGAGCCATTTGAGACTGTGCATACTCTTTTTTAAAATAGATTTTTATTAAATTTTCAAATGAAAATACAAACATTACACTACAAAAAAATAACAATATTTTCTCACATTAAAAAAACACAGTAATAAACTCAATACACAAAAAATACATACAATATATAATAAAAAGAAAAACTAACTTAAAATACACTCCTCTATGATATATACATTGCTGGGAGGATCGCAGTATACCATATCAATCTTCTTTATTTCCAAAAACTCATTTGATCTGGTACTGGCATTGTTCCAGCATTCCTATCTAATGTACCTTCCACGAATGGTTGCCAAATTTTCCATAATCTATTTTCTTGTACAGTAATACCTCGCATAACGAGCAAAATGCATTCCACGCAGTTACTCGTTATGCGAGTTACTAGTTCAGCAAAACACATTTCCCAAAGGGAAATATACTTTGCTTCGCTAATCAGCAGGGCATTTGGGAAGGGCGGGGGGACCTTACCTGTACTCTTCCCAAACACCCTGGATGCACGCGTGCGTCAGCAGGGCGCTTGCGAAGGGTACTTGAAAGGTCCCCTCACTCTTCCCAAATGCAGAGAAAGTGGCAGAGAAAGGAAAAGAAGAAAAAACAACAAGCTCAAAATCAAAACCTCAGAATATAGTCCATTAGTTAAAAGAAAAACCAGCCAGGCAACAATCTTCAATTAGAAACAACAGTCCAAATAATAAAATGTGTCAGCTGTGGCTCGGCAGCCATTCCTCCTCCTCCTGCTGCCCCCCGTATCTCTCCGTGCTTACTAAAAGAAAAAAAGCCGCTCTGAGTCGGTCGAAACCGAGGAGAGCGGGATACAAATCTAATAAATAAATAAATAAGTAAATAAGAATAACACTCTCTTCTCCCTTCTGATCCGCTTTCAGTCTTTCCAAATCTTCCGATTTAATTCCTCTCAGCTTCTTGCGTCTTCCTTCTCCCAACCACACGACTCTTCTCAACTTTTCCACAAGTGTCTCTCAAAGCACATACACAAGAAGTGAAAACAGTGCATCATCTTTGTCCCTAATAACATCCATTTTCAAAGAGATGTTGACCAAGATCCTGTTTGTGTAAATTTATGCAGCAGAAGCTAATGTGGGGAATGGATTAATTAAATTAATTTAAAGGTTCCAATAACTCATTTTAGTATCTGATGTTCTGTAGGTCTCCTTTGGCCCCTGGAAATCTTTTGGAAGCTTCAGGATAGGGAAAAGAATCCTTTAATCAAGAATAGCTGCATGATCTAATCTAATTTTACTGGTACCAATTAATGATGTCATCATTTTCCATCACATAAATTTACACTAGCAAGATTTTATCAGTTGACTCTGAATGCGGAAATCCAATTTAGCTGTCATTGCTAACAGCAGCTTAACCTTTCCTCCAAACATTTGTCAACTACTTTTAAAAAGTGCCTGATATAAGTGAGCACCATTTAACTTTTCTACATAGATATTGCTATGCTGGAACTTTTAAGGGCTAGGAACGATAATCATCATTGTGTGTTATCAAAATGAAATTAATATATAAAACATCTAAGGTTATGTATTTTTGCAGTATAAATTACAGACCATGTCATTCTAAGCAGAGAGCTTTCCTGAAATAGTGATAGCTCTTACAGTTTTTAATGGCTCTATTAAATATGGCTTTTGTTTTGCAGATTTAAGATGGGAATGCATTGTGATTTCACATGAGGCATGTTGAGTATTCAGTATTTTAGCCCTTTTACTTGAAATCTTGAAAACACTGTTGGAAACTTTGTGAGGAGTTATTTTACAATTGTGGATGAGTTCAGTGTTAAATGAAGCTAAATGATTATGATTGAGTTTGCTTAAAATATTTCTGTTTTGTTTTATATTTAGCAGCAAGTGTTACACGTCATCTTCAAACAATATTGACCCTCTTGTATTAAATTTAACCTTATGCGAAATAATGGTTTCACTGGCAAGTGCTTCAACACTGCAGATGGATTCTGACTGGCTAGATAAGATTAGAACATTTGTGACGGAGACTCTTCAGGAAAGTTGCAAGTTGAATAGTAAGCAGTTGAACAAATTGCTCAGAGTGGCTTGGAGACTTGTACAGATACAAACAAACAAAGGTAAGATCTAGTTTGCTAGGTTGTTTGCATTAATCCTCTAGGTAAAATAAACCTTGATGTCCCAGAGCAGTTATGATGTACCTTTTAGAGACCCAGTGCCCAAGGAGGAGGCACGTGGGTAGGCACCGCAAGTGCCCGCACCCATGTGACATTGCTGGCGCGCTTCCGGCAAAATCATGTTGGTGCGGCCATTCCCACTGGTGCTCCCCACCCCCAGTGGGTCTGCCCGAATCCTAGGAGGGGTGTGTGGTTGCTTCACCTCTTCCTCACTCCCGCCTCTGGTAGGATTTCAGTCTCCTCTCTCGCCTCCCCATTGGCAGAGGGAGAGGGATGGTGGGGAAGAGGTGTTGCCTTTGGCACCTGCTGGGCATGGGTTCCCCTCAATGGCACGCATGCCAGCAGAGAGGCCTCTTCGTGCCATAGGTTTGCCACTACTGACCTAGAGTATTGTAGTGTATTTTACTTTGGTTTGGTAAAGATGTGAAGTTTTTTCTTCTAATGATAATATAAATATGCAATACCAATCCACAAAATTAATAATATCCAACTAAACAAAGAAAGAGAGGAGAATGACAGAAACAAGCAAAAATATGTTTTCAAAATGAACAATAGTGTTTTAGAAAAGCTATGTTTCAAATAAATACTGCTGATTCCTTCAAGAGAAGTGTACAATATTGGGGATTTTCTCGTTGTCAGAAATACAGCTGGAGTCCATTTTTTTGGTAGTTAAAAACTTCCCACTTATATCCTGTGGCTTTTCCAACTTCTGTCTAGTTTCTTTTAACATGTATAATTTGTGGGAGCCATAGGACAGAAGAAGGAATGTTTTAATTACTGAAAGTCACCATCAACAGGTGACGTTACCAGCAGGACAAGATTGTTGATAAAATTTGTTCTTTCCAGCCTGCAACTTCTACATTATGAAAAGTTGTAGGATAGAGTATCAAGTTTTTAATTACCAAAAATTGTTCCTTGTCAGTTATATCTTTAACCTTCCAGAGGTTTAAGTTGGGCAACAGGATTTCAGCTACTCAAGTAGGCTTGGGTAAAAAAAGGAACTCTTCCAGATAGCGCAGTGTTCTCTACTTTAACTGGAATTTCATAAGTATGTTTCATAAGTAAGGTGACTGTAGTTTTCTCTGTAGAGAGTTTTTTCCTTATTTCCAAAACATGTTAACATTTTTAAATTTAAGCATGCACTAAGACGCTGCAGTGAAGAAACAGTAGTCCTCTCTTACATATACTCTTATATCACTGTATGGTCTACTTCTGATCGGTTCTAAACATATCAGAAAACAAAACAAAATAAACAAAACAAAATAAAAAACACTGGCACTTTAAAGACTAACAGCTATATTTTTATTGTTAACTTTCGTGGATCAAGTCCACTTCTTCAGACAAGGAGTGAACCTTGCAGGCATGGTTTTTATACACCAAATTCAAGGGGCAAAGGGAGAAGGGTTTGCTCAAGTGGAATGACAGACAAGCAAGCACTACAATACAGCTTCCCACAGCCATCAGCAACAATAGATTATTCAGATTAGCTCTAACACGACTACTATTCCAAAAGGTTCTAAACATGGTGTTGTTTGCTGGCAAGAAATGGCTCTGTGATGTGCCCAGAACATATAAAATATCATATCAATTTTATTCTCTCTCTCCCCTTCCCCTTAGCACCCACAGAGATTCTAATGAAAGCTGTATATTCCCTCTACCAGCAAAGAAATCTCCCTTTCACTGTTCGTACATTGCTTTTACAATTTTTTAGCAGAGCATATCAAATGCAAGAGTCGAGTCCTCATGGAAACAGGTAACTATTTCTTCATTTCAACTTAAGCTGAGCTTCACAAAGCAAAAATCAGGATTGTTGAGACTGTCATAAAGCTTTTAAGAAAATTGTTTTTGGTAGCTAGTAAGGAATTGTAGATGTGTGCCTGCCACTTTATATCTAGCAGAATATTTATATGCCTCTGGGTTTGCTGGAAAAGGTACGATATGGTTTTTAAAAATTCACCTGCCTTTTTTTAATTGGGTAAAAATAGTAGGTGGGAATACTGCATTTTTGAAAGCAGTATACAATGAAAACTCGCTTAATGAGTGTCTCGCTTAGCAAAACACTCGCATAACGAGTGGGTTTTTCAAAAAGCGATCTGACTTGCATAATGAAAATTTTCCCTATGGGAAAACTCGCATAAGCATTTCTATGGGGAAAACCTGCATAATGAAAAATTTTCGCTATGTGAGTTTCTCCATAGAAATTTTTGTTATGCGAGTTTTCCCATAGGAATTTTTGCTATGCGAAAAAAACCTCGCATAGTGAAAAATTCGTATAGCGAGCAGCCTCACAGAATGAATTATTTTTGTTATGCGAGGTATGACTATTTCTTGTCCAGGAAGAAAAAGCAAACAAGCTGCACTAATACAGGGCTGTTATAAGCGAACTAATGAAAGGGGAAGATTCTGTCTATAGGAGAACTAGGCATTCTTTTTGTTCTTCTCTGAACTTTCATGCTTCTTTTGAGAAGCAAACTCCACTCCAGGTCTTTGCACTAATCTTGTTTTTCACTACTGATGCTGTTTTGATTTGTCCATAGGATAACGGTTACAGTATTACGCGATGTAGTTGGTATAAATTTAATTGAGTCTTATAAAAGTTAATCTTTTTTAAAACAATGAGGGTAGGTTCACCACATTTGACAGGATGGTTACTATTGCCAGTAAGTTAGATTATTGTGTCCTTCTCCTGATGCCCTCTAAGTTGCATTTTTTTTCCATAGAGGGCAGACTTCCTCATGGCAGTCATCATGGGGAGGGTGTAAGTGCAGTAAATAAATAAATAAAATCCCCCCTCTCCATTTCTGTAGAATATTGCTCTCTCATGACAGAGTCATGTTAAGAACATGGAATGGCAACTACTGAGAAGATTACTGCCACAACAAAAATATGAAGTTAAAGGGAAGTTAATGCATCACCTGGGAACCTTTCAAATCTATCTAGCCCAGTGATGGCGAACCTGGCACTCCAGCTGTTCTTGAACTTCAATTCCCAGAAGCCCAAATCTGAATCCACACAGATGGGTTTACTGCGCATGCGCCAGTTGTTCTTGTACTTCAATTCCCAGAAGCCCAAGTCTCTGAATGGATTTGTGTGGATTCACAGTAAACCCATTCGTGTGGATTCACAGAGATGTGGGTTTCTGGGAACTGAAGTCCAAGAACAGTTGGAGTGCCAAGGTTCACCATCACTAGATTCCCATTGTTTTCTTTAAAAGGCAGTTTAGGTTTCTGTGCTTATATGTGTGTGATTACTTGTTTCCTATCTCCCACCCCTCCCCCGTGCTCTAGAACCAGAAGTAAAGTATTAATGCGTTGGCTGGCTGGTCTACCTCAACAACTTGTTCTGCTTGGCTTGAGAAACCCGGAGCTTTCAGATCAGTTAATAAATATTATTTATTGTGCCACATCTCGGTCAAACAAAGAAATTCTGCGGAGTTTACAGGCTGCTGCTCCTCGGATTTATGGTAATCTTCCACTCTGTATGTTTCTGCTAAAAGTAGAGACTGTTGTCCTCTCTGATTTCTGAGTGAACATAGGTGGTTCACCCTTCAGGTAATTATTGGAGATGTTATAATATTCAGAAGGTAAAAGAAATTATATCAACTCAGTTTTATAATAAGAGGCACATGGAGGAAAGGTTGAAGTACTGATAAGCTTGTCTGATTTGCTTGCCTGACATGTCAGTCTGTGCAAACACATCAGACAAGATACAAATAAATATAGATGACGAAAATGTGCTACCTTAAAGATAATTATGTTGTATCTATACTATTTGCCACTTTTGCAGAACAAAGCTTCACAGAACCAGATCTAAATATCAGTCAGGGATCTTCAGTCATTACCAATTGTGAAAAGCCACACTGATGCACTTGATTTGCCGTTTGTATCTATTATACTATTATACTAACCAACCATTGTTTTTCTGAAATCTTACCTGGTCTTGGGGCATGTATAAATTATTGTCATAAAAATCACTCTTACATCTGCTGAAGTGGACTTGATCCATGAAAATTAACATTAAAATATAGCAATTAGTCTTTAAGATGTTACAATGTTTTTGTCTCCATTTATTTTGTTTTGTTTGTTGCCTGATATAAAGGAAAGGATATCCACACAATGGCCTCGTTTGTTTAATGATACAGTAATACCCCGGATAACGTTATGACTTGGTTCCACAAGTCATGACGTTAATCCGATTTTTAGCGTTGTCCGATGCATTCATCGGACAATGCTAAAAAAAAAAGCCCTGACTTCAGGGACAAACCACTTTAAAGGCAGGCAGGGAAAGAAAGAGACCTCCCTGCCTTTAAAGCCACCCCCCACGCGCAGCGGTCTCTGCGACTGCAGTAGGGTCGGGAAAAGCATCTGCCTTTTCCCCGACCCTACTGCAGTCGCAGAGACTCCTTGTCTCTTTCCCTAGAGAACCAATCACATCTCTCTCTTTCCTCCTTCCCTGTAGTTTAAATACAGGGAGGGAAAGAGACAAGGAGTCTGCGGGTGCAGTAGGGTCGGGGGAAAGGCGGGTGCTTTTTCCCGACTCTACTGCAGTCGCAGAGACCGCTGCGCTTGGGGGGTGGATTGGGTTGTTCTACCCAAACCACCCCACACCCGCAGACCATTGCATTGGATAACGCTAAGAATCATTATCCAGAATCATTATCCGACTTGCATCGTTATCCAATTCTAGCATTATCCGATGCAATCGTTATCCGGGGTATTACTGTATGTAAATCAAAGAAGAGTTTTTTTGTTTTCATCAGATTGAAGAAACTCAGCTCTTACAAATTAGTGAATAGCAGATGTATTTTAGTATTTATCATTTAGAATTTATCATTCCTACAATTTAGTTAAGAAATCAATCTTTTCTGTTTGGCACGCTTTCTAGTTTTATGTATTCTAAATCAAAGGTGGAAAACTTGCACCCTGAGAGCTGAATTCAAATTTAAAGAAGTTCTCAGGGAACATTTCAGTGGAGGGGTGAGGGCCAAGGATAAAAACAACAATGCTGGCATATTTCTTGCTGCCTGAGGACAAAGGGAGTAAGGCCAGACCATGTAACTGAACCTTACAGATAAACTCCAGAACTTCCAAGGGACAGGTTTGGATAAAACTCCCACTGATACTTTAAAACAGTGACTATATTTGCATAAAGCAATGAGGACCACTGTACTGATGTACACCGCCCCAAGTAATTGAACATACCATCAATCTTCAGTTTAGTTTGCATACTGCAGTGTCTGACCCTTCTTCCTCCTCTGCCATATCTGAATATTGGTAATCCTCATGGCAATCAGCCCTGAAGACTGTCAGGAGTATATAATGTAAGTCAAACCTCATATAACACTAAAACCTGGTTCCACAAGTCTTGATGTTATATGATTTTTAGTGTTATCCGATGCATGTTAAAATCCTATGGGAGCCAAAGAGATACATTGTAACCACACAGGCTTTAGCGGTTGTTATCTGAAGCATCCCATAGGATCTTAATGTTATCCGATGCAATTCTTCCCCCCAGATTCCTTAATGTTATGCGATTTTCGCGTTATTCGATACTAATGTTATATGAGGTATTACTGTAGTGGCCTTTCATCTGCCTTCTGCATCTTAGTGTGACACTCATACCACTGATCCAGTTCCCCGAGTCACTTTCTGGTCCTGAGCCCTTTTGACATGCAAAGTCCTCATCAGCCCCAGCCCAGTATTGATGAAACTGCTGCTCTCCATCAGGATGGATTCAAGTGGGATTTAATCCACTTGGGGACCATCACCCTTACCTGTAGACTTTGGCACTCCAGGCCATTAGTCCTCAGGGTTGTCAGGTTACTGCCGCTTGACACTTGGTGTTGGGTCACCATAGCAGAATAATCTGTCTGACTCGCATAGCGAAAAACTCGCATAGTGAGCAGCCTCGCAGAACGAATTAAATTCGTTCTGCGAGGTATTACTGTACTTACAATCTTCTCCCTAGCATATTTGTTTAGTACATGAGTGCTTGGTTTTGTTTCGATCCTTTCTACACCAATGAGTTTACTTTCATAGCCTTCTTCTTTCTTTTACCAGTAGATGAATTTATGGTTTTTGTGAGTTCATTTTGGGCAGGTGTTATGATGCAACAGGCACATCTTGGGAAGCAGTACTGATTTCCCTTTCCCCAAATTGGCCCCACTGCTACATCCTTTACCATGGTTAGAGGCATGTAGTGGTCCTGGTCAGCATTGTTGAGTTATACCAAAGAGATACAGTTGTACCTCGCTTAAAGAGCATAATGGGATCCACATGATTGCTCTTTAAGCGAGTTTGCTCTTTAAGTGAAACACTATTGTAAATGTCCAATTGTGGGGGGGATTGCGAACCCCGATTTATTTGTTAAGCGAGTTTTTGGTTGGTTTTATTTGTTAAGCAAACATTCAGAGAAAATTCTGCTCTTTAAGCGAGTTGCTCTTTAAGCGAAACACTATGCGAGGTTTGACAGTATATCAAAAGTACATAAACTTTTATCTACAAGAGATGCTTTTGGAGAAAACTTTCTTGATAATGGATGTTGAGAGTTGAGACCAAAGTAGAGTATCCAAATTCACAGAATCCCTGCAACTTTTTTACATTAGGTTTTGTTCTTAATATTGTGTTTGGAACTAGCAAGTAAGCGCATAGGCAGAGTAATCTTGATCAGGTCTATAGAAATCTTTTTAGCACTTATGATGATGATGAAAGACAATGTTACTTCTCATGAACTTTTACTTCAGTGCTTTCCAGTTTACCACGTGTCAATTTCTTTGGTTGCAATGTCTCCCTAGTTGGTCCTGGAGAGAATGAGATTTATTTAGTACAGTAAAACACCGGATAACGCTAAAACTTGGTTCCACAAGTCTTGGTGTTATCTGATTTTTAGTGTTATCCGATCCATGTTAAAATCCTATGGGATGGATCGGATAACGTTAAAGCTCCATAGAGATACATTGTAACCACACAGGCTTTTAGTGGTTGTTATCCAATCCATCCCATAGGACCTTAACGTTATTCGATCCAATTCTCCTCCCCAGATTACTTAACGTTATGCGATTTTAGCGTTATCCGATCCAATCGTTATCCAGTGTTTTACTGTATCTGGTTCTATATGTCCACATAATATGGTTAACACCCCACCCAAACAGCAGGTGTATGGTTTTTTTTATTATTTATTCTAGAAATCCAACTCGCCATAGTACAGTACAAACAGTTCCTTGCCATGCTTTGTTCATACTGCCCCAGTATATTTGAGTTATGGTCCTTTTAATTAATTAATTAGATTTCTTATGGGCTTGTGATTCACATATGTAATGACAAATCTTGTTTCACTTGGCATAAGGTAAATTTATGCCTATGGAAGTTTCTGGGAAATGTCCTGACAGTCTGTGTATCTCAGTGATGGCGAACCTATGGCACGCATACCAGAGCTGGCACCCAAAGCCCTGTCTGCGGGCTCATTTGCGGTCACCCCAGTACAGAGTTTGCCCTGCCCCTCTGCCTAGCAGCCCAATGGGAGTGCTTCCTAGCACAGAGTTTGCTCTGCCCAGAAGTCCAATGGGAGCGTTTCCTCCCTCCCCCAGCATAGATTTCATCCTGCCCCTTTGCCCAGCAGCTCAAAGGGAGTGCTTCCTCCCTCTCCTGTTGTTGTATTGGCACTTTGAAGTAAATAAGTGGGTTTGGGTTGCAGTTTGGGGACTCGTCTCTAAAAGTGTGATAAAATAAATAAATAAATAAATAAAAGGTTTGCTATCACTGGTGTATCTGATTACATGACTAGTTGGGCAAGTTGTACAACTAACTGAGGCAACTGCACCTGTGGAGCTGCTTTCCGGATTTAACTTCAGCCTTGGTGCAGATATTGCTGTGTACAACTTGTGTACAGTTTGATGTCCCTGAGCAGCTATGCTATGCAACAAAGTTTGGACCGTTGTTTCCATGACAAGTGCTTTATGAATTTTTTTGCACCCTCATCTTTGTATCTCTTCTCATTTTTGTTCTACAAGTATTGTGGCAGTCTATTAGAAACTTAATAGAATTCATACCCAGTTACTCGTGTGTGCTGATGGTGGCATTTCCATCTAAATTTGTCCAACTGTAGTGGATTCTGAATTATGTTCTTAAACTATATGTATCTATAGAAACAATCACTTTTAATTCCTATGCTTTAGAATGGGGGTTTTCAACCTGCAGGCTGGAACTGGCCCACAGCACCATTTCATATGGCTTGCTGCCACCGCCACTGGAAGCGGATGCATTGACGACTGCCGTAAATGCACCCACGGGCTGTCGTATACACGTATTATGGCAGTGTTTACGGAGGGGAAACCAACAGTCTGCCCAGCTGTCTGAGGGTGTGTGATCCGACCCATGGCTTAAAAAGGTTGAGAACCCCTGCTTTAGAAGGATGACTGCTATCTTTTGCTTTTCAATTTCTGCAGATAATAATGGATTATTATTTATTGCTGATCAAATGATTATGCTTTCAGATGACTTCAGTTTCTTGATCTTTTCTAGATCCACTAGATGGCGCTGTGGCTCTTCTGCCAGCTGAATCCCAGCAATCTTTAGTCCAGCTAGTCTACTTTCTGCCTCATTTGTCAAGCAGTCTGCTTTCTTCACTCAGTCGCTGCTGCATTATGGGAAAACTGCCTGTAAAGTTATCTGCCACTCTTATTGGGATACTGCATATGAAGTAAGCAACTTGTCTACTTTTGTTTCTCTTAAGCAAATTTTACTAACATTTAAATTAGGTAGAATGCTTGAGGGCCAAGTTTTACTATGCTGCATTTTTAAAAAAGTATCATTTTGTAACAAAGCTTTCAAAATATATTCATTTCCAATGGTTGAGTCTAAGGCAGGGGTGCCCAAACATTTCGGGGGCCTGGGCCGGTCACATGGTTCAGGGAGGTGGTCACTATGGCCCAGGGCCCAGATCTGGCCCCCAACGCCAATTCATCTGGCCCATGAAGCCCTTGTTGCTCCTGGAAGTGGAAGTAAAACGTGCCTGTACAGGCACGTTTTATTTCCGCCTTCCAGGAGCAATGCGGGCATCAGGGGCCAGATTCGGCCCTCGGGCTGTAGTTTGGGCACCCTTGCATTAAAAGAACTGGATAAACCACTTCTGAGTAATGCGTACTATGGAAACATTGGCAGGGATCACTAATTTAGAATCAACTTGAAGGCACATTTTATTAATTTGTTTACTTATTTGAAGCTTTCTATTAATATTTTTCATCTTTCTCAATATTTTGCAAGACTAGTAGCACTTTCTGGAGATTTGTCTCACAAATTCCATGCAGAAATTGAAACCCAAGACCAGATTCTGAATTAATGGTTGGAACATTAAGGTGGCATAGAGCTTTGGAGTCCCTACATGCATGCAGATTGATTCTTCATTGCATATATCCATGGGATTGAGCCCATTGCCATAAGAGTGCATAAATCAACATCTTTAAAGGCTGGATTATTTTTGTCTTTTCCCTGTGAAGTATCTGGCATTGCTTCAGATTAAATTAGTCACCCATTTAATTTAGTTTAAGAGGGATTTGTTTGAAATAAAAAAATGGTTGCCCTTAAAAATTTGAGGACCAGAAAAAATTGGGATCACTTGTTTATTGGGGGTGGGAGGAATTGGGATCACTTACTTTTATTAACAACCTTTTTATGTGTTCAGAGACAGAAATGTCAAATGAATCAAGGAAAATAAAATAATAGTTTATAATGTATCAGACTGTATGAACATTTACAAATCTTAAAACTGGAACAATGAAGCTATACCTTTGCGGGAGAGTATCTCCTATATAGGTTTCAGATGCATTTGTCTGATCCTTTTTTAGCCAGTCAGTATTTTCTTTTCCAGTAGATGGCAACCTTTTTCTTCTGAATAAGCAGGCTTTGTTTGAATGGGGGTGGGGATACACTTTTAGGTATTTTACTTACATCCAGATATCATCCTTCAAATGCTTTTTGCCTTTTTTATATAGTCATGAATGAGATTCTATGTAATAGCATAATTGATTCTTCTGGTGTATACCTAATATTTCTGAAAAGGAATTCTTATCTTTTTCGTATGCACAAAGTGTTCAGGAGATGAAAGTGTCAGCATTGTAAATGGAAAAAAAATCAGCTTAGTGAGAAATATAAGAGGTGATCTAGGGTAAATATTTAATGTTGAAGGACATTTTTGTGTTCTTAGTCCAACTAATACCAGTATTTTACATATGCATCATAATAATTGCATTCTTTCAAATCAGTCCGACTTACAGAAAAACCTTTGCAGGGTTATCTAGGTTATCCCATAGTCTTAAGTGCTCAGAAGTGGTTTACCATCCTTTTTTTCTTGGGCATTGTGCAGCTCTCCCATGGCTACATAGGGTGGTGGTGGTGGTGGCTCTTCTTGGAGGCACAGTTAGGATTTGAATTCTCAGTCTTTGGATCTGCACCAAGATATCCAACTCACTGAGCTATCCACTGAATATATGCATAGCACATTCATCTACAGTTGGTAGGTTCCAACTATTAACAGAGCACTTAGATTATTAATATAGCCTGTAGCATGAATTTAGAAGCGGCTTTTTGGAACCAAACATTCTATTGTTAAATTATTTTCATAATCTTATGAAGTTTCATCGATACATGTATTTGTGCTGAATATTTTCAGCAATGAAACACTGTAAGATTTGTCTTTGGCAGTGGTAGTGAGGATTTTTAATTAGGCCTGTAGATAATGTGAATGCATTGTATTTCATCAGCAGTTGCTAGAGGGGTACACAAAAAGAGCATCCTCAAAGATTAAGTAGAGTAATAACGCTAAAACTTGGATAATGCTAAAACTTGGTACCACAAGTCTTAGTGGTATCTGATTTTTAATGTTATCTGATGCATGCATTGTTAAAATCCTGTGGGATGCATTGGATAACGTTAAAACTCCATAGAGATACATTGTAGCCGGCACAGGCTTTAGCGAATGTTATCCGATGTATCCCATAGGATTTAACATTATGCAATGCAATTGCCCCCCCCCCCGATTGCTTAACGTTATGTGGTTTTAGCGCTATCTGATGCAAACCTTATCCAAGGTATTACTGTACATGTATTTTTGAACCACAATTGGGTGATGGCCACTTTGTGCCAGCTAATCTTTCTCACACTAGGTTCAGGCGAAAGGAACTGCGGAGTGAACTCCCCAAAGGTGGCTTCATTTTGGCAGTTTCACATCTGGCCTAGACACAGAAGAAGAAGAACAAGCAATTGCTATAAATTCAGTTGTGGTTTTTACAGTCAGAATTTCCTCTTTGTTATACAAGCTGCAGAAAGAAACTGTGGGACAGATGCCAGGAAAAAGGGAAGCCATGGGCATCCTTATAGAAAAATGATCAGTATTTTTGACCAGTCCCTGCTTCTTTTGCGTGTTTGTAGAAATGCTTTCCTCACTTCTTGTGAGAATGGTATCTTTGACATGTTACTAAATCTTTGACTTCAGAACTACAGAAGATATATAGACTAAGTTAGTTTCCATGTTTCATTTACTGGCTTTCAAGAGAGTGGACTCATCAAAGGTACTTATCAATTTTTTCTGTAATGTAGTTGCTAGACCAGGTGCTGTCTGTGACATTTATCAGTTTAATTCTCTTTGAGTTGGAAAGAAATGCATCTAAATTGGCTTTCTGATTTTGATTTTATTTTAAAAAGCATAGCAATTTGTAATTATAGTTTACAGCCATGATACCTGGTTTCAGCTACAATTATGAGGTAATGTTATAAACTTGTACCTACTTTAATAAAATAGGTCTGCTTTTGTGGGATGGAAATATCCAGTGCAAGGGAGTTCAGTGACTGACATGGATTACTTCAGCTTCTTGTTTTCAACTCTTACAGGTAATCTGTCCGAATGCAATAAATTTGCTTTCAGTTTAATGCTGTATTACTACCCTTGGGAGAAATACCATATAAATTAGATTAATGATGACTACTCTATACTTCTTGTAGAAGCAATGATCAGCCAATTACATACAGGTCAGAGGTTAAGGAGCAGTGGTCATAAAGCCCATTTATAATGGTGTCCTGTATTCACCCACCTGCCTTTTTGTTGTTGTTGTTCAGTCGCACAGTCGATTCCGACCCTTTGTGACCCCATGGGCCACTGTCCGCCAGGCCCTTCTGTCTTCCACCATCCTCAACTCGTTCAGTTCTGTGCCCATTGTCTCTACAATACAATCTAGCCATCTCTGCTGTTAGATTTCAGTTATATTCATTTTGTTCTTCAAAATGGTCATTTCATTTTGAAAACTGCCAGTGGTTACCTTTTGAACCTTTTAGTCTGAGTTTTCTGTTTTAAGGTCTCTTGAGATGGTTTGTTTCCATACGCTCGAGAATACTATAGTTGCAACTGTGTGGTCATCATTTTGCTCTGTGCAAAACAATAACCATCCATGTGCTTTTAATACACTAGAGCAGGGGTGCCCAAACTTTTTGGGCCGTGGGCCAATCATGTGGTTCAGGGAGCCGGTTAATAAGGCCCGGGGTTGGGTGCGGCCCCCAGGCCTTAGTTTGGGCACCACTGCACTAGAGTTTCTGCATCCCCCCCCCCCGACCTTTTCCATCTCAGAAATTGGGACAGCTGATTGCAGCTCAGTATTCTTAAACTCCCAAAAGGACTGAAATAAGCACTATCATCTTACAAATTGAGTAAGATTGGGCAGTCTGTTAAAATAATTTTAGCAATCCTGTACAGCATAGATGTTTAAAATATTCCTAGTGATCCACATATACTGAATTTGGCTTTGGGATCCATTTAATTCTTAAAATTCTCCAAACTTTTTTTTTTGTCTTTCTTGTATACCTACAATGGTCTTGTAATTTTCTCTAATTATTGTTTGTTAATATTATCTACAACTTCTATTAACAGATCACTTTGATTATTAATATAGCCTGTACCATGAATTTAGAAGTGGCTTTTTTGAATCAAATATTCTATTGTTAAATCCTTTTCATAACCTTATAGAATTTCATTGATACATTTCATTGATACTTTTTTTGTCTTTCTTGTATGCCTAGGATGGTCTTATAATTTTCTGTTCTTGCAATTTTCTCTAATTATTATCTTAGGTTCTCCCATTGCATCATGCCTGCATATTTATAATGATTTCTCTAGATCTAATTTACAAACTTTGTCAAGTTTATTAAAGTAAGGTAAATATGTTGTCGCAGCCATAAGATAATTGTAGAATTCCATAATGTGAAAAGTTACCCTTAAGGCTTGATACAGAATTTCACATACAAGGGATGTTGTAAAAAGGTACAACTTCAAAATAACAGTCAGCAGGAAAGTTAGTGCTAGGTATATTGTAGTCATTGCATCTGTGATCTCTGTCTTTTTGTTTAAATTCTGGTCAGCTGACCAATATGATCTGATTGTTAAAAAATTATTTCCGTATAATGTAAAGGTTCATAGCAAGGTTCATAGAGGATAATCTTTAAAACAGGAGACAATGAGAATGAGATGATAACATCGTTCACTGGTTTAGGTATCCAGTTGTGGAGCCAGAGATTGGGAGTTCAGTTCTCCACTATACCTCTTGAAGGGACTGGATGATCCATTGGGCCTCTTCCAGCTCTGCAGGACTAAGATTATGATGACGATAATGAGTGACCATAACAAAAGCTTTAACATTAGGAGTGAAATGTTTTATCCAGTAATTAAAAACGATGGTGATCCTGACCATCTGACAGCTATGGTGGCAGAGGTGTCTTCCTCTGGCAGGTTCAACCATGCCACAAAGGTGTCAGCTAGCGGTCCAGAATGGTTCTCCATTCTGGAACCTCAGGTCAGCTAAGTGGGGTTGGGTACTCGGGCAATGCAGTGGGCCAGTGCATTGCTCTAACCTGGCCAACTTCGACATGAGCCCACCCAGCTGTGTCATTGTATTTAAAATGGCTAAAGGAGCATTGAAAACACAGGCCTCAGGCCTCCATGCGCCATCAGACCCTGCTATGGTAGTACCTCTTGATGGCAACAACCCACTAAAATCTCAGGGGAAATGATGCTTCGATCTGCCATGTCAAACTAGATGTGTGAAGTATGGATCAACCAAGTAAGCAAGTAATTAATTAACGATGGGACATCTAGGAAGTATGGCATACCTACAGCCATCTTAATATCAAACACTCCATAAAACTTGGGTCAGGATCTGAAGCAGCATTAAAGCGAAGACTCTGATTAGTATGCTTTTGATTTGTTTTTATTGGTTGGGAAAATATTTTGGAAATTGAAGGATTTTTCAAAAGGAGTTTGTGATTAGGCAGAAGAGAGCTTAGCTATTGAAAAATGAGAGTGAGGGGAATGCAACCAATTGTGGGACTACCACTCATTTCAGGAAATGAAATAGTTGTTTCACCAGTGCTAGTTTTTGACTAAATTGTGCACAAAGGCACATTTGGTCTTCTATTGAAGTGAACGTTTTTAAGTACTGTATACAGTACTGTATACTTAATTCAGATTCCAATTGAAATTAGGAAGAAGGTTTCAAGCTGAAACAAACGTTGATGATGCTAACATATTTTCATTTTCTGTTTGAATAATTATTTTATCTGCATTTAAAAACAGTTTTAAAATTCAAATTTTGACGGATGGCCTTGTGTACTTTTCAGTTTGTTTCATGAATATGAGCTTGGACATAAAAGAATTGTAATGAATTTGTAACAAATGTGGATAAAAATAACAGATCAGAGATTCATTCATGGGTTTGCTTCTCTCCCAATCTCTTCCAGGCTTTTCCAAAGAAGAGTTGGTTAACCTTCAGAGCATTAGAGGAAGACCACACATTAGTCAAACACAGCTCTCTCCTATCCAACTCTACTTGACAGATCTGGATCAGTTTTCACATCATTGGGCTGTGACAGAGGTAATGCCATCAGCACCGAGAATGCCAAGTGTGGTGTTAACCCTTCCTAAACTGAAATGTAGAGTGGAGAGAAACATTCCTCAATAAAATGCTGTGTGTTTTCCCATGGATAAGCTGTTTATGGCAGTAATAAGATGAGAATACTGATGCAGTGGCAATTTCAGGGTACTTAATTTCAGAGAAGTCTCCCGTGTATCATGTGAGACTTCTAGGTAACAGCTATCAAAAGCACTTGTAAGGGAATTGTTCACCCATCTTCCTGAAAAGTCTGTTTGCCATTAGCAATCTGTACGCCAGCCCCCAGGGCATTCACCTAGTGCTATTGTATAGCATTTTTTGTAGCATACAGGCTTTGTTTTGAAGTTACTGATATATCAACCAACAGGTGGGTGTTCGGTACAAGAGAAAGGAAATTCACTGTCTGTATAATCCATTTTAGAAAGATGAGGAATTGAAAAATGTAAGGAGTCTTAACAGAGAAAGCCATGTGGTCCTTACACAGTACAAGAGCCAGAGCATGTGATACCTTTATTAGAGGTTGATTCCCATCAGAGGATTGGGAATCAACCAAAGTTGATTCCCAATCATCTGATGGGGGTTTGCCACTTTTCTGGGTAAACTTTTTTCCCCAGCCATAAAATATCTTGAGTTTCAAAAGAAGGCAGTGGGGGCAGAAGAAATGCTGGAGTCCTGTTAACTGTTTCATAATTTGGGAGAGAGACTCCAGCCGTCGGTCACTGAGATTAATTAGAAACCTACACTTATGATGTGTAGTTTTACCAGTTCTCCTTCGGGTAGTCCGTGAATTCCCACTTATGGGAACTGCACTTGTGCAGAGCCATTATCTGAGCTGTAAAGCTGATTGGATTAAAGATTTGTAATTAGAACCACCCACCATACCGCCCACCCTTAGGCGCCATTTCAAGCTCTTTCATCAGTTCTCTTTTTTCCGCTGCTGAAGCAGTCCGTTAGAGAACTCTTTGTAAAAAAAGTTTCATTTTTTGCTGATTTTTAGAGTAATCTGCCTTTGAGAGATCTTGTTTTGGCTAACATTTTTCTTTTTCTTTTTTTTTTGTGCTGTTGTAACAGGTGGTGAACAATTGCCTATCCACTATACGTTCGCGAAGTCAGTGCATAGATATCATGCAAAGTGGTATTTGCAAGTATTTGGTAGGTGGAAAATTTGAATCTATTTCATGCTTTTTACTTTCTTTCATTTCTATTAAAGAACTGAAACATTGTATATCAAATATTTCAAAATTACCATAAGGATAATTATTTATTATGGATAATTAATTAATTAATTAATTAATTATGGATTATCAATAAGATTATGATTCCTGTAGGACACAAATTCATTCAGTTTTCTATCACTTAGTAGTCTGGTTGGACATCCCGCTACGGTAATGGAGACGACCGTACAGCCAGCGACTCAATGCCGAGTGGTAAATAACCTGACTACCTAAAGGGGCCAATGGCTACAGGCAGACGAGCCCCTTTAGAGGGGGTGATGGTCCCCTCAGTGGAGGAAATGCCAATGGAAACCATCACATTAGGCCCAAAAGACTGGAGGAGAAACCTTGATTCCCAACTGTCATAGAGGCAGAAGAGGCCATGCTAGATGGACTGGCTGTGAAGGTGCACTTTGATAATATCTTCAGTGCTGCGGCAGTCCATTGCAGTCCCGGTGTTAAATCCTGCATGTCTCGTTTCATACGTGCTGCAGGAGATGGCTCCGTGACCATAGTGTGTGGGTCACTTCATGGCAAGCTGGGATCCACCTTAAACATATTCACACCAATGGCATTTTTTCTGCTTCAGGGAAAAAATGCCTTCTCAGATACAAGTTGTAGCCACCGCCAAGGAGTAGTCTAATTATGGTATTGGTTCTGGTTTTAAATTTTGAAAACATAACCCAATTCCTTGATAATGCATGTGCTGATGATGACCTGTAGTGGTCTATATGGCTTTGTTCCAGGCTGTGTGAAGGACTGTATCTTCTCCCATTACAAGGCTGCCTGAGTCTGAAGATCTCCAGGAAAGGCGTTTCTTTCTTTCCCTCTTTTTCCCCCCCATTGTCACTGGCATAATCTGGCGAGGACACAAGTGGAGGCCTGTGGAATTCAGTCCCTTCTGGGAGAGACTAAGCTAGCCGCCTCCTCCTTGCTTTCATTTTTGCCAGTAGGCAAATACATTTTATATAAACAAGTCTTTGACCTTTTAATAGCAGTAGGTTTGGTTTAAATTATTCTGAACAGCGTTACTGAAATATATTAATCTGATAGCTTATTTAAGATTGTTTTAATGTAGCAGTTTAGCTAGATCTGTTGTTGTTTTTTAAAATGATTTTTACACTTAAATCTTCCTAAGCTGTCTTGAATCCAAGGTAGAAGAGATATATAAACAAAATGAAGCAAAGATGAAAGTGCACTTTAATGAGCCTGCCTGTCAAGCCATAGGTTGTTGCTGTAATGATATTCTTTTGTCATGTTGTTTTAATTTTTTTATAAATGTAATAAAAGGAAACCTACAAAAAAAGTAAACACAAACTACAAATTTGGGGTTTTAGCTTGGATTTGTAAACAACCTTTTGCTTCCTTAAGTAGCACTTTACTTAAATAGTGTTCTACTTCAGTATTGCTGAATCAGAGTTGCCCATCAGTGCACCTCAACCTTCAAGGGAAGGGGAGGGCAGATCATAAAATCTAACAGCTGGAAATGCACCTGAAGTTATTACTAGAATTGTTCTCTTAGGTACACAGACACAAACTCAGACCTATGGCAGAAATGAGAAGCTGTGTGAAATGTAATGAATTTGTTTTGTCTCCTAGATAGGATTGACTGTAATACCTGATAGCACTGCTGGATCTCTTATGTGTGCCATTAGTAAGCTCATGGATCAAGGGTGCCTCCTTAATGAAAATCTCTACAAGTTCCTAGCGTCTTTGTGTTATAGTCTTCTTCACCTCCTCTTAACAATAGAAAGAGAAGATACAGAACACTTACAGAAAAGGTAAAATTTGATTCTTAAAATATTTAAATCTGTTAAAGCCTGAGGAGGAAACTATAACTTTAGACTTGATGTTTATAGTTAGGGAATAAGCCAGTTGCAATAGTCACTTTAATATTTGGATTTAAACTATGGCTTTTATTTTTCTTGTTCTTGAAATTCATTAAACAGTGGATTCACTAAGATTTCCTGTTTTGGAACCTCAAATATAATTTTTTTAACATTATCATTCTAAGAGACTTCTGCTTCTAATTAGTCAGTCCTCTTAACCATTCCTCTGAAGATGGCAATGTGGTACTTCACTTAAAGAGCACGAGATTGCTTTTTAAGCGAGTTTGCTCTTTAAGCGAAACACCATTGAAAGTGACCAATTGTGACTTCTGGCGGGGGGGGGGGTAGTGAACCCCGATTTATTTGTTAAGCAAGTTTTTGGTTGGTTTTAGTTAAGCAAAGCGAACATTCAGAGAAAATTCTGCTCTTTAAGCGAGTTAGTCTCTAAGCGAGGCGCTCTTTATGGGAGGTTTTACTCTTTTTAAAAATCTGATTCCATTCTAGAGTAGGCTAGAGATAAACTGGCAAAAATGTTTACTCCACATATAGAGTTCCTTTTAATGGCTTTTTTGGCCCCCATAGTGTAACACTGAAATTAACTTTTATAAATTTCTTATACTAGCTTATAAAGTGTTTCGTGTGCGCATTTATCAACCAGTTTGAAATAGCTAATCAGTTAATAGACAGTTACGTATCATTGTCTAGCAAAAAAGTCCATCTTCTCCTTTAAAAAAAAAAAAGAAGTGCAATATTGAGAATAAATTGGATTTTTAAGACCCAGCAAACTACTTGGTAAGTAGTGACAGTTTCTTCAATAACTCTTGTATAACTCCAATAACTCTTGAACCCGCCTAGAGTCAGGTTCGCCTGATTGGGGCGGGATATTAAATCTAAATAAATAAATAAATAAATAATATAAAATCGCTCATGTGTCTTATAGGTAACTACAGTTTTTCAGATAGATTTTGGTTTTTGCTGTTCTTCCTTGTTTTGTAGAGAATTCAACTGAGAAAGTAAAATTAACTTATGGAGACAGAGATGCACTTGATTTTCCATATTCATAATCTCTTACCCTGTGATTTTTTTTACTTACAGGGACATACTGTGGGGATCCTGTATTTCAGTGCTGACTGCAGTGCCACGGATATTGAGTCTGATGTTGCAGAGTCTTCAGGTGAACTCCAGAGTTTGTCAAGAAGAACTGCCTGTCCTCGCGCAGCTTCTTCGTTTGCTAATGCAACATGGACAACTTCGGAGTCATATGGTGACCAACGAGTTTCTGGTGAAACAGATTGTCAAGGATATCCTGGTAGGAGGTCATTCTCCCTCACTGAATGCTTAAGCTAGATTGTGACAAATGCAAACCCTCTGAAGAGCAAAGGCAATTTTATTTTTCTCCCCATTGATTTCTTAGATTGTACAGTGGTATGTCCCTCTCATGGGAACAAACTTGAAAAGTGCGTCTATGAACATTTTCCAATTATCATTGTAAGCCAATTCCTCTGAGCTTGTTTTCTTCTCTACTTACAATTATTCAGTTAGTTTATGAATAGTACACATGTCCCGTGGACGTAATGTTTTGGAGTGGAGATGGGGGAGACATGATTTCCTCCCCTTTTATTTGTAAGATATTTTACATATCCAGGAGCTCTTTTGTATTGAGAGCTCTCGCCTAAAACTACTCCCTTTCATTTTGTTGTTTAGCATGTTGAGATGACGAAGAACAGCTAGAAATCCTACTGCTGATTTATGCTTCCATAATGGACATTGAGGAAATTTTGGTGGCAAATTGCCAATTAGTGATAAATGCTGGTCTCAGTGCTGGACATAAGCCCAAATACACAGAGAGGTGTACACTTAGAAATGCATCTGGCAGTATTTAATGAGTGGCAATGTGATTTCTCTTACATAACCTGTTTCAGTTACTTTGAAAAGTGGATTACAAAGCATTTGTAGTAATAGTGTTTTTGTAGTAGGCTCCTACAAGAGATACACTATCCTAATAAATAAAAGTTATTTCTTTGTAACTGCTGTAGTCTATAAACAAAAACTACAGTATGTGATTGAAAAGTTTATATACAGTAATACCCTGGATAACGATTGCATCGGATAACGCTAAAACCGCATAACGACAAATTTTGGGGGAAGATTTGCACCGGATAACGTTCTTTTTAGCGTTATCCGATACAGTCGTTCTTAGCAGCAGGGTAGCTGAAAAGCTGAACGGGGTTCTCCGTTCAGCTTCCCAGCCACCCTATAGCTACGGAGGCAGGGGTGGGGTGGCTGGAAAGCTGACGGGGTGGCTCCCGGGTGGCTAGGGAAGCCGACAGGGAGTCCCCGTCAGCTTCCCCAGCCACCCTGCAGCTGTAGATCGGGTCCTCTGATCTCTCTGGAGCAGGCAGGGGACACGATCTACAGCTGTTACTGGGCTTCCCCGACGTCTCCAGCCAGTGGAGCAAGCCAAAACGTCAGGGTTCAAATCCCGACATTCTGGCCTGCTGCACTTGCTGAGGACGTCGGGGAAGCCCAGAAACAGCTTGGATCGGGTCCTCCCACCTCCCTGGACCCGGCAGGGGGGTCAGGGACCCCAAAATTGGTAAAAAAAAACCTCTTGCAAAACAATGTGAATTGGAGACTGTTGTGAGCGGTGGGGGGGGGGGGGAAGAGAATGAATGGATATTGATAGTAGTAAATGACAGACACATATTCTGTGGAGACATCTGGAAGTTGTGGTTGGAGAATCACTCTTATTGTTTCTAGCTACAGAAAGGGGGTGAGCAATTCCTGGCCCAATTTAAGGAATAAGACTTTTTCTCTCTAAAAAGCAGGGGTTGGCAATACATTTATGGGACCAAAATATTACACAAGGGGTCGGTCTAAGTGCTGTAGGGTGCTTCATTGGGCTGTGCGTTAAAAAGCTCACAATGGAATGGGGAGAAACAAAAATCCAAAAGCTAAGGAATCTAAGAATTTTTGTATAACTGAAAAATAAACCCATGATGCCTTTTATCTTCGTAAAGCATTTCAGTTCTATAATTTGTAGTTTAAAATGAAATGTATCTTTTTGAGAATTTGAACTGCAACATACTCAGTCTACAGAAACATTTTCTTTTGCTTACTCTGATTCAGAAAATGTATTGCTCTTTTAATTTATTAAAGGAGATTGCTGTTTTCTTTCTGAAATAATTCAGTATTTTTTAGTATGACTATGATGAATTAACCTTCTAGCCACATATTTTAGGTGCATAATGAAATTAAAATCACACTAGATCGCATATGATTATATATTGCCTGCAGTCTTCAGTGCACAATTGTACTAAATGTTTGATTTAAAAGAGAAATACCTCTTGGAATTGACTTGAGCATGCACCTAGAAATGCAACCAGAATTATTTAAAGTGGCACTTTGCAACTAAGAGTTAAATAATTTCCCTTACACTACTATGAGTGACTGGAATCTGTTTCAATTACTATATCTGCTAGTGTATAAGGCTCACTCCCCCCTTTAAAATACACTGTATCTTGTACTGTAAATAGTGTGCTATTTTGGTAATAACGGGGTGCATCTTTTACTCCAATGCATCTTAAATGCTGGCTAGCAAATACGGTAATCTGAAAATAAATATGGATCTGCAATTTTTCAGCAACAGTCCAATCAAGCGAATAATCAGTTGGCTGAAAATTCCAAGCACAAACAATACTGTTTTTATTCCTTAGGCCCTGAGGAGTGATGACACTCAAGAACAATGGCTGACAGATCTCCATTGCTACTTCAACATATACCTGGCCACACATCCCCCTGGATCTGGGGTACCTAACACAGTATATTAAAGAAAACAGTTGTTGTTAATGGTTTGTTCTCATTTTGGTATGGATGCAAAATCATAATTTTTGTGGAAATTAAAATGCATTTTAATAAAACATGTGTTTTGTTTAAGAAGCCACTTCCCATGCACTGGTGTAGAAATCTGAAAAGAAGCTAATGCCACACATAGTTTCATATGGTCATTAAAAGGTTGTAGTGACATGTCAATGAAGGCAAGTACAGTACTGTATTAGTATTCCTGATGTTCTGGAACTTTTAAAGAGATAGTCACTGTTTAGGGAGGAAAAAAACCCACCCAATGGAAACTCAAATTGGATACATATAACTGTCTGTCTTTGGTCTAATCACCTGGGTTACTGCTGTCTAGGGGTCCTGTGCCTGCACTAAGCATCATTGAGGACATTCTAAAGATGAACAATGTTTGGACAGAAGCTTGCCGTTCCTCTGTGCACTTCCTAAGGGCTTGGTTCCTGCCACTATACTCTAAGTTCACTGCATTGCTAAAACTTATTTCAAGCAGGACACTAACAGACAGATTATGTAAATATAAAGACCTAGGCAATCTGTCTTCTTTGGTCTCATTCAAATCGAGTAGCAAACTTGCTTATCTGAGGAAGGCAGGTGTCATGCCGCAAGTAATGAAAGGACTGTACAGTATTTCCCCTTTGCAGCATCTGCTGTATGTATATGACCAGACTTCCATGTTGAATGAACAAAGAAGACTCTGCCTAGGTGGCCACTTTATATAGACCTGAAGTGGGAATTTCCTTGAATAGTGATAGTCACCAGCAGATTAGAATAGACTACAGAGACGGTTGGTCTCTGACAGATATATCAAATGGAAACGCAATCTAGAAGACTGATGCAATAAGGAAAACAGAATCTGCTGGACATCCAATGAATATAAAGTTACTTTCAGCAGCAAGGAAAGATGATACCCTGCATAATGGAGAAGGATGTAATGCTGATTGATTTCTGGGCAAAGTGCCACTTTTATGTGAAAGGTACAGGCCCGTAGCCAGGATTCTAGGGGGGGAGGGGATTTTTTTCAGGAGGAGCAATAATGGCACATGTGCGCACACACCCACACACAGAAGTGGCCTCTCACCCCTATTTATCTACTTGCAATTTCTTGCTTTCAAACTGCTAGGTTGGCAGGAGCTGAGACAGAGGTGGGAGTTTTGGCGCCTCAGTGCGGAGGGTCCCTCCCTGGGCTTCCTCTGTCTCCCCCCCCTTCCCTTGGGGCCACAGGTTTGCTCCCCAGATCCTTCCATGTCCTCTAAAGAACACTTGGGAATTTTCACTGTGTTTTCACCACTTTAGAAAGAGTTTTGAACAAAAAAATGGTGGTTTTTTTGCTCATTTCTAACCTCCAGAATGTTTTTTCTCCCTTCAGTACATTCCTAAGGGAAATTGTGCTTCAAGTTACAGAAAACCCGCTTTACGGAACAAGTCCCAGAACAAACTAATTACGTAACCAGGGGTTTTACTGTATATCAGAAAGAAAAGATGTATTCAGAGTTGTGTTTCTGTTTTCAGAAATTTAAATCTAATCTGTTGCACGAAAGCATAAAAGTGGAAGTTTCTAGTTATAGTGTTCTATAATAGCCGGGCTGTTAGACAACAAATTCAATATTTTGGGAAATTGCTTGGTACTGGGCCAGAAAGAGGAATGGTTTGACCATAAGGCAACTTCAAAAGTCGTCCAGAAGCACTATATTTTTAAGTGCTATTGGTATTGTTCAGCACTAATACCTTAGTGTGACACTTGACAGGACACTTTTTAGCAGCACTGGCTGAATACCAAAGCTTAAGTTATAACAAGGAACAACATAATCAGGAAATGCATCCACTATAAATGGGAAACTCAACCATTTAACACTGCATACATCTACTTTGGCCTAAGCATCTCCACATGCAGAGTATGCTGCTCCAGTATGGAGCACATCCACATATGTGAAACAAGTTGACATTGCTGTTAATGAAGCAATGCAAATAATGACAGGATGCCTCAAACCTATATCGGTTGAGAAAATATCTCTTGTTGGTATCCCTCCACCTAAGATGAGAGCAGTACCAGCAGATGCAGAGAGAACTAAGCAATAGAATGACCCTTAACATTCTCTGAATGGATATGTGCCTCAAATCCACCAGCTCAGATCCAAGAAGAGCTTTATGGCAAGAACAAACATCCTTGAGGCAGTGGTGGGCATCAGCAGGTTCGCACCAGTTCCCCAGAACCAGTAGCAGAAATTCTGGCTGGCCCTGCCCATCCAAGTTTTGAAATAAAGTAGTCCTAATTGGGGTGCAATGCAGAGCTTTCCCTCTGGCCACTCTTACCATACCACACTCACAATGTGGTAGTAATTTTTTTTGAGCCCACCACTGCCTTGAGGATATGCAAGAGCAAAACCAAATTAGTAGATGGAGGAAGGAGCTCACTGGACAAGGAATAACATTAAAGGAGGATATAGGTTAGGAATTCAACTTCCCTATGTCACTTGGAGGACTCTAAATAGGCCGAGGGTCAATGCCTAAATGTAAGACCAACATCCTCAAGTGGGGACTACTAGTGGACAACACCATGTGTGAATGTGGATACAGAATTTGGCTTATTTTCTGCTCTGCTGATTATTACCAGAAACATACCAATGAAGATATAATTTTGGCCAATGACAAAGCCAAGAAAGTACAGGGTGCGGCAGCGTAACTTCCTGTTTTCAAAACTTAATAAAACCCATTGTATGAATCAGAAAATTTTTATTTGTTTTTTATAATGTAGGCACATACCTAAAGTTTTGTTTTACACAGTTTTGAAGATCAAATCAGGTAGGTGACGTCCCCCATTCTCCATACCCTGAGTAAAGCGATTTCTAGTGTTTGTCATGACTCTTTCCAGCATAGCAGGCTGTATACTGGGTTGCGATCACTGAACAACCGCTCGAAAAGTAGGCCTAAATGGCAAACGCATGCTCCACACTATTCCAACGCATGATGGTGACTGAACTGTGTGGGGACAAAACTTTATTGTCCCGTCTCTTGAACGAGACCACTAGCGCTCCACTACGACATCAACCGGCTGAATTGTGCACATTTTAAAAAAGGAAGTTCTGCTGCCACACCCTGTAGTTTCATTTTGGCAGTCCAAAGTTTGATCCAGACATGGAGGAAGAAAAAGTGTTATTGATTCAGATTTTGCCCAAAGCAGATGAACACAGCACAGCAACAATTTCACTTCAGCCCAGGAGGGAGAAAATACTTTTTCATGTAAGAGCTGTATTCAAACTCTGGCTTTGATACATGAATGGGCTCCACTTAATGAAGGTGGATTGGTCTGATTGCTGAAGGTTCCTTTCCTACCCCAGTAAGTCATCTAGTTCACCAAGATTTCTCTAACATTTGTCTTAACACATTCATTTGTCCGATGTTTGTGGACAAGAAAAGATACAGAAGCCTGTTTCTCCCTATCAATTTTGATCTGCCTAAATCTGGATCCTACTTGTTTTGTTGTTCAGTCACACAGTCGATTCTGACCCTCTGCGACCCCATGGACCACTGTCCGCCAGGCACTCCTGTCCTCCACCATCCCCCTCAATGCGCTCAGCTTTCTGCCCATTGTGTCTATACCATCTAGCCATCTCATTTTTGGCCACCCCCTTCTTTTGCCCTCCACCCTTCCCAGCATCAAGGCTTTCCCAAGTGAATCCTCTCTTCTCATTTGATGTCCAAAGTACTTTAGCTTCATCTTTATTATTTGACCTAAGGAGCAGTCAGGATTGATTTCTTCTAAGATTGACCTATTTGTTCTCCAGGGGACTCTCAAAACTTGTTAAAGGCAAATAAATCATACATTTTGAGAAGCATAGTTTGTGGCTTTTCACTCTGCAGAAAACCACACTATTAGTTGTTGATTACCGTAACTCAGTATACACTGGAGAAATTGCTGTTAATGAAGCAATGCAAATAATGACTGGATGCCTCAAACCTATACCCTTTTTATAGAGCCATCTACCCTTTTTATAGAGCCATCCAGAACAAGTTCATATCTCTGCAAGTATCCTGGCTATCTGATGAAAGCCTCATATTCACCCAGAATACTGACAGGTTCTGTGCCCAGTGTGTAAGATCAGAACAATCCTGGCAAGTCCTTCAGCTGAATAAACGACTAGCACAACATCATAGGCTTTGTAATACAGTAAAACCTCGCATAAAGAGCGCCTCGCTTAGAGAGTAACTCGCTTAAAGAGCAGAATTTTCTCTGAATGGTCGCCTCGTTTAACAACTAAAACCAACCAAAAAGACACAATTGGTCGTCACTTACGATGGTATTTCGCTTAAAGAGCAAACTCAGTTAAAGAGCAATCCTGTGGAACGCATTATGCTCTTTAAGCGAGGTACAACTGTAGTTGTACACTATTAATCTTAAGAACTAATTTCACTACCCCTTAACTCTGAGGAGAAACACTCCTTTTTAAAAATATATTTTAAGTACCCTCATTTTAACGTCTGTCTTTTGATATATTTTAAGTGCCCTCATTTTAACATCTGTCTTTTGATATATTTTAAGTACCCACATTTTAACTTCTGTTCTTTTTACTATACTATGCTGGTCTTGGACTGTAGTAAAGATTGATAGATTGATTGATTAACTCAATAAATGAAATTTCCAGTATTAAGAATTTAATAAATTTTCATTACTGTTTCAAGTATAAATAAAAACTTTCATAGATCAGAATGCTTTAACATTACTTATATGAACTGAAGATGAAAAACCTGTTGCAGGTCACTTTATGTCTGTTTGTGACTTGGCTTCTTTGTTATAGCCCAGTCTTGCTTTCATTCTGAAGTCTAGTATGTTTTGTTTTGACAGTTGTCTTTGGCATCATGTTATATGAAAATTGTCTAAATTTCCCTTTGTTCTCCAGTAGGCAGAGGTATTGCAGTCCACTTTCTGTAAAACAAACATAAATTTGTTCCTGAGTTTATTATTCCTATGACCATTTTATTGCTTGTTCATCGCCATGGGTAATACTGAACCAAAAGGGTGCTATACAAATGAGAATGAATGAATGAATATATTGGATGAGAGAAGAGCTCTATACAGTATAAATTCAAGATGTAATCAAATCTTTGATTTACCTACCACTATTCCACTGACAGCCTCTCAGCTTCAAGGTTAGGCAAAGGTAGTGATGGTGAACCTTTTCGAGACTAAGTGCTCAAGGATGAGGAGACAGCTCGCAGACAGGCACCGGTGCGCCTCTGGCACAATCACATGGGTGTGTGCGCATGACCCTCCATGAGTGCCCATGCCCTGTGTGTGCCCACTGCAAGTGCACTGCAGTTTCGTCTGACTCCTAGGAGGGGTGGGTGGGTGGGGTGTCTGCTCATCTCACCTCGTCCCTGCCACAGTTTCCCAGGCTGGATTTCAGCCTCTCCCCTTGCCTTCTCATTGGCGGAGGGAGGGGGTGGGTGGGTAGGCGGCATCGGTGGTGGCATGGAATAGGGCTTGCCCACGATGGTGCAAACAACCACAGAAAGGCCTGTATGTGCCATCTCTGGCATGCATGCCATAGGTTCGCCTAATAGTATTCCTATACTTATTTTTTTCTAAATAATAAAATACTGATTAAAGGATGCAATATTTTGGAGTCTTAAGTTATGAAAATGATCAGCACAGCATGTTAAACTAATTATTTTTCTATTTTAGATTGATTGAGATTTTGGTATCTTCTGGGGCTTTCACACTGAGATAAATGTTTCCAAGGCCTATATTTGCAGAAGCGAATTCTTTTCATTCATATTAGAATCAAGCACATTGTTTAGTTGTGTTTCTTCTCTCCTCTGCAACTACTGGTAACTGATTGTTAATATGGACTAAGGGAGAGGGAAAAGACGTCTGTGGAAAAATAAAAAGTAGAAAAACTTACAAGAGGCCCTTTCACTTTCTGTTCCTTTATGGATACCTCAAAGATTAGTCTCTTAAACATGAAGAGTTCATTTAAATCAGGGGTTTGCAACATATTCCCGCCAGGGGCCAGTTCCTGCCACCGTGCTCAGTTGTGCAGGCCGGAGGCATGTTGGCGCCCACTGCCAATGTTTTTGGCGATAGTGGCAATTGCACCATTTTTGCGGTGGCTTGCATGGCTTCCACCTGGGCATCTGGAGGTTTTTCGGAGCATTTTCACTATTTTGGGAAATATTCACCTCTTCTCCGCTGCATCTCAGCAGCTAATCCACGGCACTTGAAGACTTCCTGGTTCCGCGCTGGGAACCTAGGAACTGCAGGAAGCTTTGCCCAGCACTGGAAGTCGCTAACCGCTGTGGTTTAGGTGCTGAAACGCACCGGAGAAGTGACAGAAAATTCCCCAAATGGAACAAAAATGCTCTGAAAAGCCTCCCACTGCTCTGGGAAGAAGCGGTGGCTGTGCAAGAAGTCGAGAAAGTGGTGCAATCTTTGCCACCACCGCAGTAAGTTATGTATATCGACTTTCAGTGATGGGGGTGGTCCTAGAGGTGCACAGGTGGCCACCGAGGGTTGGATTAATGAGTTCCGCGGATCGGATTAGGCCCATGAGCTGTAGGTTGCAAAAGCCTGGTTTAAATGAGAAAGGGATACATGAACATGTGATTTTTTTTCACATTTTCCTCTTTCATTAAACATTTCTTCCACTCTTTGTCAAATTACCCAGGAATTTTTAGACAAGAGAAAAGTGGGAATTTTGAAGGTGCAAAGGGCCTGGATTGGCTAGAACACAGAGAGGAGTACTGCTCTTTCTGTGCGATTTATGCTGCCTATTAGGGATGTGCAGGATAGAGGGTGGCAAGCCAAAAAAAGAGGAGGAGGTAGGAATGGAGCAGACTCTGCCTTTTATTTTAACTGTTTTAAAATATACTTTTACTAGTCCTATGAGAGATTGTGTTGTTGTTTTTTTGGGGGGAGGTAGGAGTGGTCTCCACCTTTTAAATTTTTAACCCTTTCCCTCTTTCACCACACCTGCTGCCTGCTCGAAAGACCACAGTACTCTACTGTTCCAGCACTCTTTCATCATTGATAAAAAGTTTGCAGTAATTTCAAAACCAGTTCTTAAGGTTTTTAAAAAATTGTTATTTGAGTGCCAGAGAAAGCACAAATGGGAAAAACGAAACAAAAATCCCAAATAAACCAGTCACTGGAGATTCCAACATCTTCCTGTCTTTAAAAATCGACCACCTGCATCAGTGATGGCGAACCTTGACACTCCAGATGTTCTTGGTTTTTATTCCCAGGAGCCCAAGCACCCTGTGAATCCACACAAATGGGTTTACTGCAATTCAACTGGCCCGTGCTGCCCTTGTTGCTCCCGGAAGCGAAAGTAAAACACGCCCATACGAGGGCACTGTGGGCCGGATGAATCGCAGTAAACCCATTCATGTGGATTCACAGGGTGCTTGGGCTTCTGGTAATTGAAGTCCAAGAACATCGGGGGGGAGGGGGGGCAAGGTTCGCCATCACGGACCTACATATTCCTGAGAAGAATGTCCCACACCATGATCTGATCCATTCAGTAATTACCGAGTAAACATGGCATCATAAAATTCATTGCACAGCAAATCAGATTGAATCATAATACAGCGTTCCAAAGCTAATGCAGAATGAGACCAGTCCTTTCTGGATCAATACTGGTCTCATTTTAAATGGTTTTGCTTTCCTAATGGGCACTATACACCAGTGAAAAGGGCTTGCTTTCTGGTGTCAGCTCTAATTGTCTAATTGTATTAAAAGAATTAATACATAGGTCTGAACTGTACCTGTTATCGTCTGTAGTTCACAAACTCTATGTTTTGAAGAAGACGACCTCAGTGGACGATGCATTCTTCCCTCTTGCGAGCATCCTTTTAAAAAAAGTTATAAGAAGTTACATAGAAGGTACTCCTAGGGATCAACTAGTCCAGTGTTTCCCAAATGCTGGTTTTTGGACTTCAATTCCCAGAAGACTAAGTCATTTCCCCAAAGCACTGATCAGCCAATGTACTGACTTAGGCTTCTGGGAATTGAAGTCCACTAGTGGGCTGTGTATCCCTTGTTGGGAACCACTGGTTGATTTCCTTCAGGATCGACTTATTTGTTCTCCTTCTTGTCCATGGTACTCTCAAAATTCTCCTCCAGCACCACATTTCAAAGGTGTCTATTTTTCTTTGCCCAGCCTTCCTTATGGTCCAGTTCTCACCATACATTACTACTGGGAATACCATTGCTTTGACTATGAGTACTTTTGTTGGCAGAGTGATGCCTCTACTTTTTATTATGTTCCCTAGGTTTCTTATAGCTTGCCTCCCAAGAATTAATCTTCTTTTTATTTCATGGCTGCAGTCACCATCTGCAGTGATCTTGGATCCTAAAGTCAGTCACTGCTTCCATTTCTTCCCCTTCTATTTGACAGGGTGTGATAGGACCGGTTGCCATTACAGTAAAACCCCAATTTACGAATGCCCCTACTTACGAATAATTCAACTTACAAATTGATTTTGCACTGAAATCCATGCCTTGAGTTACGAACATGCCCCAATTTACAAATTAATTCTTTTTCCTCTGTGATGCCTCCAGTGAAGCAAAAAAATGCAATTTCCCCTATGGGTTTGCTTCAGGTTACAATCTGATTCCCCAGAGTGCATTGCGCACATGCAGCCTTTCAGAGCCCTGTAGGTGACAGTATAGTGTTTGGAATGATTTCTTTGTCTGGAGTTTCGGTGCCAAAAAGGCTGCCTGTTGCTGTTTCTTGCTGGATTTTTCTGAGTTTTCTGTCCATTTTCAAAGCTTCTTTAAGGTAGGGAACAGCATTTTTGCTTATGCATGCTTTCCTTTCAATGCTGCTGTTGTTTTTGGCTGTTTTGATTTTTGGAGGGGGGGCTTTTTCTTTATCCGAATGGAGATGCCTTGGGTTACGAACAAATTCAACTTACGAACAAGGCCATGGAACTGATTTTATTCGTAACTCGAGGTTTTTCTGTATCTTTGGGTTTTTTTGATGTTGAGACTCCGGCCAACTTTTGCCCTAATCAAGAGGTTCTTAGGTCTTCTTCACTTTCTACCATTAGGGTAGTGTCATCTGCATATCTCAGGTTGTTGATGTTTCCCCCTGCAATTTTAATTCCAGCTTGTGAGTCATCCAGCCCTGCATTGCACATTATGTACTCTGCATATGTTAAATAAGCAGGGTGATAATATACAACCTTGTCGTACTCCTTTTCCTATTCTAAACCAATCAATTGTTCCAGATTTGAAGCAGCACAATCTGCTACAAATCTGGCAGAATGAATTTGATAAACTGGCCAATGAAGGCTGTAACCTTTCTCTCTCTCTCTCTCTCTCTCTCTCTCTCTCTCTCACGCACACACACACACACACAGAGACACACCTCTCTACTGGTGTAGAAATTATTGTTATTTTGCTTCTTGATATCAAATATCATGTGGTATGTATCTCCAAATGTGTGATCTGGGCTGTCTAGGAGATTGAGAGTACTGTACTCCCAATGAGACATCTGACTGTAACTTCTATACTGTCTAGATCAGTGTTTCCCAACCTTTGGTTTTTGGACTTCAGTTCCCAGAAGCCTTAAGTCAATCCCCAAAACTTCTGGGAATTGAAGTCCAGGCTCTTCCCATGCCCAATATTCTCTCGTTGATATCCTGGGAGATGGCCAATTGTAACCCCATAAAAATATGACAGGACATAGTATGATGATGGATAGGGTGAATATTCCCTCCAGTATCATGAGTCTCAGGATGAAGAACAGAAACAAAATTTTATGGCAATATTGATCTTGAACCTGAGTTTGACTGTGATGTGTCATAATGCCATATGTATCTTAACATGCAGCAAATATTCTTGTGGCTTTGAAGATTCTTGATAGCAAGAGCTCAGTTTCAATGCCCCTTGCAATGGTTGTGGAGATTGTGACCTACTGAACCCTGGAGCACTCCATCCAAAAAGGAAGCTACACAGACAACCTTGTCTTTTGTGGTGTCTTGAGTCAAGCTGACTACCAGCTCAAAGTGCATTCTGCGTAGATAAAGGTTGCACCACCACTTGTAGTAGGGTTGTCTTTGAAGACATCTTATCTTTCTTTTTGTGAGTTTCTTGGTTTTCAGATGGAAACTTTTTTTTGACAGTTTTGGAAAGTGGAGCTTGTAACAATGAGTCTATCAGTGTTAGTAAAACAGGAATATATCTGGTACCAGGAAAGTCTATCAATTCCTATGAAAGAATTTCTACTATGGATTGCAGAGAGGCTACTATTGATTGCTTTGGGAATGTTAGAAATTGCTGAACTTGCTTTGCAAGACATTTTTTTGTTATTAAGTTAGAAACTTGTAAAGGACTTGTCCCATAGACAGAACTTTAATCATGCCAGCCTGTTACAAAGGGCCAGTTAGGTAAAATTTTCACAGATATTACACTGCTGAGTAGAATGCCCTTCTCACAGACAAAAAAGGCACTTAAGAGTAGTCCACTGTAATGAGAGGTTTTCCTTAGATGGAAGGCAGCAGGAAAAGAGGAATGCTAAATACAAGATGGATTGATTCCTTAACAGAAGTCACAGGCTATAACTTGCCGGAATTGAGCAGGAATGTCAAGGACAGACATTTTGAAGATTCATAAGGTTCCATAAGTTGGAGATGACTTGACAGCACATAACAACAGGTCCACTGAATCAATGGAAACCTGGTGAATCAACTCCTCCACAACTTCTATTAATTCAAATAGGCCTAGTCTAACTATTACTTTAGCACAACAAGTTGCAGTTAGAGTTGGCCAATTTAAATCAATGGAACTTATGGAGATTTTGGGGTACACAGAAAGAGCCTCCTCGAAGATTATGGTATTTTTGAACCAGATTTGGGTGTTCCCTGGTAATGGCAACCTTGTGTTGCCAGCTAATCTTTCTCACACTAGGTCAGGCAAAATGAACTCACCAAAAGGTGCCTTCACTTTAACAGTTTCACGTCTGGCCTAGACATTGAAGAATAATAATCACGGAGAATTTGACCCACTAAACCCCCCTTGATTCAGTGAGCTCACTCTGGTACAATTTACAACATTAAGCAACAAGATTTTGGCCAGTATCTATTCCTATCAAATTATCATCCTAGTTTATCTGATAATGGCAAAACAAGAGGTAACTTTTAAGTGTTAAGAAGACCCTCTATTCTGTAACCACATATATTCTGTACAGTAATACCTCAGATAACGCTAAAATCGCATAACGTTAAGTAATCTGGGGAGGAGAATTGGATCAAATAACATTAAGGTCCTATGGGATGGATCGGATAACAACTGCTAAAGCCTGTGTGGTTACAATGTATCTCTATGGAGTTTTAACGTTATCCAATCCTTCCCATAGGATTTTAACATGCATCGGATAACACTAAAAATCGGATAACACCAAGACTTGTGGAACCAAGTCTTAGCGTCATCCGAGGTATTACTGTATCTGCTTCAGAGAAAGATCCTAATGCTAAAGTAATCATGACTACTCACTAAGTTTTATCACACTTTCTGAATATTATTACATAAACTTTGACACCTTGCAGGATGTGATCAAGTTCCACTGAGTCTAGCTTAACATGTCTAACACTGGATATCTGAAAGACTCTAAAATGTCTCAGATATACATACAACTAGGCATGATGTCATCCAGCCTGTCTCTAGTATTCAGTGCATGAAGATATCACTCAGTTGCATTGCCAAAACCAGTGACAGAACTGTTCAGTTATTTTTAAAAAATTTCTGAATCACAACATTAATGTTAAGATTTTAAGAATGTTCATGTCTTTTCAAAATGCATTACCACACTACTCTACACAGCTGCAGGAAGATCTGTATTTCTAATCCTGGTGGCTTGATACAGATACCGGTACATTTTGTACGAAATTTGCAAAGACCTTTAAATGATTTTTTGTACAAAATTTGCAAAGACCTTTAAATGATTTTTTGTACAAAATTTGCAAAGACCTTTAAATGATTTAAAAAAAATAAAAATAAAGCCTTAACTTCCCAAAATAAACACAGCATGGATACTTACCATAAATTTGCCTTAAGGCAGATGGCTTTTGTGTGGAGTTGACACCTGAATTTCTTTTGTTCACTGATTTTATATTTTTGCCTGAGGTAGCTGTTTTCAAGGAGTTACAGTTCAACTGCTTGTTCCAAGTGACCTTGATGCAAAAGGCAGCTGTTTCTTGTTGCCATTTGATTTCATCTTCTTTGCACTGTCGCTTAACACTAAATAACTGAAAGAACTGCCTTCTTAGCTGGTAACTGCAGGTGTGTGTGTGAAGAAAACAGAAATCCAATTTTAATTGAGCTTTTTCCAATTCCACAGTTTTTCAAAAGTCAATTCACAATATGAACAACCAAAAAAGGAACTTTTCCCCTTAGCAGGATCCTTAGCTAGAGTTCTGGTGGCACAGCAGTTAAACTGTTGTGCTATAGCAAAAACTGCTGAGGTTATTAGTTCAATCCTGATGGGCCTCAAGGTTGACTCAGGCAATATAAGCATTCAAATGTAAAGCTACACTCTGTAAGTTCCATAATTGTTTAGGTGGTTTTGATTTTGGCACTTAGTAAAGGCGATCACAGGGCTTAGGAGCCAGAAAAAGCTCAAATGGGTAAGACACTGACTGGAAGGTGGCAGGTCAGCAGTTCAATACCTGAGGACTGCACAACAGAAAGAGCTCCCGTCTTTGTCCCAGCCCCTGCCAAACAAGCAGTTTGAAAGCAAGAAATTGCAAGCAGATAAATAGGTACCGATTCAATGGAAAGGTAAACAGCCTGCCACATGTACACAGAAATGTCTGCAGATGCAGACAGCTCTGGCTCGTTGGCTATAAACAGAGATGAGCACTGAACCCTAGAGTCAGATATGACTGACTTTCGAACAAGGGTGACCTTTACCTATCACACACAAAAATGTATTTCAGACAACCGTGAAACTAAGTATGCTTTGGATTGTGCCTGTTTCCTTCTTACAACAGGTAATAAAGTCCCAAAGAATAAAAATAATCTTCAGATTTCTTTTAATTGTTGAAGACTGTGAATCTGTTCTTGGCCAATGTATAGAAGAGGCTCATTTTTACTTTTTCTTTTTAGTCTTATATGTCCATACTAGCCTGTAAAGAGCCATCTTTCCTAGTCACCTAAAAGAAATGAGAATTGTGACTAAAGAAAATAAAATAATCCTAGAACTAAAATCATCTACAGCAAGTGGTTTCAAGCCTGGCAAAGATTGTACTGCACAAATTCTTAACCTAACACAGCATATTTATTTATTTATTTTTATTAGTCACATTTGTATTGCCACCCACTCGGGCAGCAACAATTATTTAGAAGATGATTTTGAACTGAAGGAAATCACAGGTGTAGTGTTTATAGATCTCACTGCAGCTTATGACACAGTCAACCCTGCTGAAGAAAGTCTCCCACTTCACAAAGGATTTTAAATTCACAAAAATCATAGGCTGTTTATTGGAAAACCATAGATTTTTTGTTGATTTCCAGGGACAACGCAGCCAATGGAGAAATCAAAGAAATGGCCTTCCACAGGGCAGTGTGCTAACCCGCATACTGTTTAACATACAGTATATACTAATGATCAACCACTGCTGGAAGCCACTATGAGCTTTCTTTATGCTAATTACCTGACAATTGCCGCACAGTGTGCAACTTTTGAGGCTGTTGAGAAAAAAACTGACTGAGGCTTTGAATTTAATGGCTATATATAGGGATAACTAAATGAAAAATGGTAGTAGTGTATCTAACATCCTCCCACTTCCTTCTTTGATGATTGGTTACAGTCCCTATGGATTACCATTTGAGACCAGTATATTAAAAGATCCTGTATGGAATCCCGGCGTGGAATCCCGGCGTGGAAGGTACCGAACTGGGGTTGACCAGGGCACAGTCTAGCCATGTTATCTGGGATCAGTTCGAGCCAGTTGGCCCTGAGGAAGTGGACAGGCTTCTTGTATCTGTTCGCGCCACGACCTGTGCACTGGACCCATGCCCTGCCTGGTTAGTTAAAGCTGCCAAGACTGTGGCAGGTGGCTGGGTCGAGGCGATTATTAATGCTTCATTAAAAGAGGGGCATTTCCCAGCACCATTTAAACACGCTTTGGTGCTCCCCCTCTTAAAAAAGCCGTCCCTCGACCCTATGGTAATTTCCAACTACCGTCCAGTGTCTAACCTACCTTTTTTAGGTAAGGTCCTGGAGAAAGCTGTGGCGCAGCAGTTACGGGATGTCCTGGATGAAGCGGATTATCTGGACCCGTTTCAGTCAGGATTCAGGCCCGGATATGGTACCGAAACTGCACTAGTCGCATTGGTGGATGATCTCTGGAGAGAGCGGGACGGAGGGGAACCGTCTGTCCTTGCTCTCCTCGACCTCTCAGCGGCTTTTGACACTGTCGATCATGGCATCCTTCTGGGAAGGCTCCGGGGCTTGGGGATCCAGGGCACAGTGCTGTCCTGGTTTTCCTCATTCCTGAGGGACAGGACCCAGTCGGTGTGCCTGGAGAAGGAGATGTCCAGCCCTAGGCCCCTGCAGTATGGGGTGCCTCAGGGCTCGGTACTTTCTCCTCTCCTATTTAACATCTATATGAAGCCGCTGGGTGAGATCATCCGTTCCCACGGGGTAAGGTATCATCAGTATGCTGATGATACCCAGTTGTACATCTCAGCCCGTGGGGACCCAGGCGGTGCAGTGGAAGTCCTTTCCAGGTGCCTGGAGGCTGTTAAGGTCTGGATGGGGGAAAACGGGCTACAGCTGAATCCCGGCAAGACTGAGTGGCTATGGGTAAGGGGCCCTGCGCTAACACGGGAGTTACCAGCTTTGGTTCTGGATGGGGCAGTTTTGCCCCAAACAGACCCGGTGCGTAATCTGGGGGTCCTCCTGGACTCACGGCTACTGTTCAATGAGCAGGTGGCAGCCGTGGCCAGGAGGGCTTTTGCACAACTTCGTGTAATACGCCAGTTACGCCCGCTCCTGGACCGGGACGCCTTGCTTATGGTCATGCATGCTTTGGTCACCTCCAGACTTGATTACTGTAATGCGCTCTACATGGGGCTGCCCTTGGTGACCATTCGGAGACTGCAGCTGGTCCAAAATGCGGCAGCCCGGGTAGTGATGGGATGCGGGCGTTATGCTCGGGCCTCGCCACTGCTTCGGGAGCTGCACTGGTTGCCAGTTTGTCTCCGGGTGCAATTCAAGGTGCTGGTTATTACCTTTAAAGCCCTATATGGTAGTGGGCCAGGATACCTAAGAGACCGCGTCACCCTAAGAACATCTGTCCATCCCACCAGGGCGGATCGGAGGGGCTCTCTTGTTGTTCCATCGGCTGGGGAGGCTCGCCTCGCTGGCACCAGGAAGAGGGCCTTCTCCGTGTTCGCCCCGGCCCTCTGGAACCTCCTTCCAACTGAGCTGCGCATGCAGACAGAGCTCCTGTCCTTCCGGAAGAACTTAAAGACCTGGCTGGCAGGACAAGTGTGGGGTTCCAGGGGTGGGGGTTCCCATGTGGGGTGGTTAATCTAGGGATACTACCCTTGACGACACCCCCAGATACTGTTTTTAGTTTATGAATTTTAAAATTTTTATATTGATGTGTTTTATTCTGTGCTGTAAGCCGCCCAGAGTCGGGCTTGCCCGATTGGGGCGGGTTAGCAAGTGTGAGAAATAAATAAATAAATAAATAATGCTATGTTATATTTTTAAGACTATCCCAATAAAAAATGGTTGATATTTCTAATCTCTTTAATTAATTTGATTTTGTCTGGGTTGTTTTTTCATCTAGTTTCCTACAGCCAATGCCCTACTACTGTAATCATGGAAAGGTGTTCCTTAGTAATGTGGATCACAAAATTTTCCATGCTGAGTGTCCCACCTAACAGACACTTACAGAAACCTAAGTGTGGCTCACCTAGAAGGCTCTTTAGCCTAGCACTGGCCGAGCTCTCTGTTGACAAAGAATGTTCTAAACAAATACCAGGGCAGCTTCAATTTTGAATGGGAAAATAAGTGGAGATAGGCCTGTGCTACTCCACAAAAGCTTCAGTTTGTTTCACATGAAAAGGAAGTGCTAGAATGGAGGAAACTTGTGCAATTTTCTTTACATTCTGAACAGAATGCTTGGACATGCATTTCCTTATTTAACTATGCTGGCAACTGATTATCATCTTCAGTTTTCTTGAAACTTTCTGAACCTGTCCCCCACCCCCACCCCCACCATACACTGGGGAAAATGCTATAGCTTATAATCCGTCTGCTTTCTCTCCTCGCAAAGATTCCACTAGGTTATGTGCAATGTAAAAGATTCAATTACGTATACAGTAAAACATCGGATAACGCTAAGACTTGATTCCACAAGTCTTGGTGTTATCCGATTTTTAGTGTTATCCAATCCATGTTAAAATCCTATGGGATGGATCAGATAATGTTAAAGCTCCATAGAGATACATTGTAACCGCACAGGCTTTAGCGGTTGTTATCCGATCCATCCCATAGGACCTTAACGTTATTCAATCCAATTTTCCTCCCCAGATTACTTAATGTTATGTGATTTTAGCGTTATCCAATCCAATCATTATGCGGTGTTTTACTGTATCTATAATTCTTTTCAGTGGATTGATGGAAGTAAACCCTTCTTTCCAGAGTTGCCTGAACAGGATCCCAGAACAGGATCCCTGAACAGGATCCCAGAACTAACTGCCAAATCAGCTGACAAGTTTAAACATAACTCTACAGTTCTCTTGCTATAGAAGTGATGGGGAAGCTGGGGAATGGGCATACATTGAATTAACTTCCCGCCTGGCAAATGGCATGAATTAATGCAAGCAGAACAGAGCATTTCAATAGGAAAGGTGCCTGAACTGAGAATAATGTTAGCAGGGAAGCATCTCACGGATAATGCTCACCACTGCACCCAGGAACTGAACCATCTCTATGATGTTAACAGCTCAAGAAGCTTACTAGGAAAATCTCCCATTTTTAGGGAAAATAATACATGAGTCTATAATCTGTTCAACTAAAGGCTACCGAAGTCTTTGAGTCACGCACCCCTTGCTGATAAGGCCTTTTAACATGTGAAATGGCTGGAGACAGAGACAATGCACCCAACGTTATCATTAGTTATTCCATAGGTTTATCTGTCACAGGCCACAGTCCATTATGTCTGATGCATCAACTGCAAATTTAGCCATCATACTGCTTGCAGTGTGGCAAAACAGTTTTTGTTGTTGTTCAGTCACACAGTCAATTCCGACCCTTTGCAACCGCATGGACCACTGTCCGCCAGGCACCTCTGTCCTCCACCATCCTCCTCAACTCGCTCAGTTCTGTGCCCATTGTGTCTACAATACCATCTAGCCATCTCATTTTTGGCTGCCCCCTTCTTCTTTTGCCCTCCACCCTTCCCAGCATCAAGGCTTTCTCAAGTGGATCCCCTCTTCTTATTTGATGTCCAAAGTACTTTAGCTTCATCTTTACTATTTGATCTTCTAAGGAGCAGTCAGGGTTAATTTCTTCTAAGATTGACCTATTTGTTCTCCTCGCTATCCAGGGGACTCTCAAAACTCTCTTCCAACACCACATCTCAAAGGCATCTATTCTTCTGCGCTCAGCTTTCCTTATGGTCCAGCTCTCACAACCAGACATTGCCACTGGGAACACCAATGCTTTGACTAGACAAATTTTTGTTTGCAATGTGATGTCTCTACTTTTCACTATGTTTCCCAGATTTCTCATTATTATTATTATTAAATTCAATTTATATGCCGCTCTCCTTGCCGAAGCAACCCAAGAATCAGTCGCCTTTTTATTTCATGGCTGCAATCACCATCTGCAGTGAGCTTTGATTCTAAGAAAGTAAAATATGTCACTGCTTCTACTTCTTCCCCATCTAATTTTCCAGGGCCTGTTGCCATGATCTTGGTTTTCTTTATATTGAGTCTCAAGCCATCTTTTGCACTTCCTTCTCTCAACCTAATTAGGAGCTTTTTAAAGTCCTCCTCACTTTCTGCCATTAGGGTGGTATCATCTGCATATCTCAAATTGTTGATGTTTCTCCCAGCAATTTTGGGAAAACAGTATCACCACAGTTATAAGTTAGATACATGAGGCATACTAACAGCAGCTAAAATGAAAGAGAGAGAAAGAAAAGTGTCCTTACCTTCTCCAAGCCCTTTGAATAATACTTGCCGCATGATTCTTTTTCTGGAAGAGATCTTTTCGCGCCCTTTCCTTCTCTATCACTTGCTTACGGATTTCTAATGGCACAGGTTCCAAATGAGTGCTTTTGCGCTGAATGAGACGGAACGGATCCCTGGACTTCCTTTGTGCCATGAGACCATTCCTATCCAGCTTGGCACTGTCTTTACAATCAGTACCCGGATCCATTCTGTCTGGCAAAAGCCTAGGGCTCCTTGGGTTGTTGAGTAGCAACAGACAGGCCTTGTCATTTGCCATCTTGTTGGTTTGTCTAGCTGCAGGACTTGAAGAGTCACTTCGGATATTTACACTTCCAAATCTGGCACTACCAGGCCTGCTGGAGCCAGCAGGGGACCACCTCTCATCGTTTATGTCTTTGCTTCTTGCCCTCAGGTGCTTTGGATTCCCCTTATGTACCATTTCACGTTGTTTCAAATTCCTGCTGCTTCCATTAGCACAGTTGCCAGTCTGAATACAAGCTGCTCCTGCTCCTTCAAATTGGTTTGGATAATTGTTCATTGACTGGCTTTGATTTGCTGATTTCTCCCTGGCGCTGCCCGTTTTCATGCTGAAGTTATGCCTTTTCTGGGCATGCATTAAGCTATCATTTGTTCTTGCAGTAGGTTCCTTGGGTTTTTTATTACAGCTGCCTAAAGCAGCAGGCAGAGCTTGATGCTTTGTTTCAGCCGGATGCCTAGACCTACTCTCTTCCGATCTAGAATGAGACGCAACACAGGGAGGCTTGCTTTGGCTGTTTGCCTTTGATACCTCTGGGGAAAAGAGAGATAAATGGAAAATAATTTTATCTCTTATCTCCTAATAATAGTTTCTTAGATTTATAATTTTAAAATATAAAACAATTACCCTATGCTAAACTGTATTTATGTATGGCAATGTTATGGGTAGGCTTATCCTCTGCTACCATGGATGCAAACAGATGAGTAGCCAGAGGATGATACTGCAGGTGCTAATTCATCAAAGATCAGGGGGATACAAATCCCATTAGGGTTCCAACTGGTCCTATAAAGAAATGGATTCTTGCCTGATTTCAGACTGTCAGTAACTTATGGCTCAGATATGGATTAAGCTCATCTTACACTGCTGGTCCATGCTTGACCCTCTGCTTGCTACAAGACCACTAACCATAAAAAAAAGATACATAGAGATGACAAACCTATTTGTGTTTTGCAGTCTTCATCGTGTAGCTCTGGGGAATCAGATTGATTTGTAACAGTTAATTTGTTTGAGAAAACTGTGCCTGAGCTTCTTTTGCTTGTCTCTGGTTGATGCTCAGATATGCTGCCATGTTGAAGGGGCTGCCGTGGGACAGAGGGTCTTACGTGACATTTCCCTGTCTCTGAGAGATCCTGCTGCTCTCCTTGGACTTTGGCACCCTTCGAATTCTGCATTTCTTTGGCACCCTTCGAATTCTGCATCTCTTTCTGAAGTTCTGCAGCTTTTCTTCTGTTTTCTTCCTCACGTTTCCTATAATCAATGTTTAGAATGCTAAAAGTAAATCATGAAAATCATTTGCCACACTGGACTATAAAGTTTTCCTTGAAATGTGAGTAGCTTTTAACAAAACCAGGCCTCATTTGTAAGCCATCTTTCCTCAGACAACTCCCATTATCACATTTGAAAAATAAATAAAAATAAAATGCAATTGTGGCAGTAGCCCTGAACTTTTTGTTGTTGTTCAGTCACACAGTCGATTCTGACCCTTTGCGACCCCATGGACCACTGTCCGCCAGGCACTTCTGTCCTCCACCATCCTCCTCAACTCGCTCAGCTCTGTGCCCATTGTCTCTACAATACCATCTAGCCATCTCATTTTGGGCCGCCCCCCTCTTCTTTGCCCTCCACCCTTCCCAGCATCAAGGCTTTCTCAAGTGAATCCTCTCTTCTTATTTGATGTCCAAAGTACTTTAGCTTCATCTTTACTATTTGATCTTCTAAGGAGCAGTCAGGGTTAATTTCTTCTAAGATTGACCTATTTGTTCTCCTCGCTGTCCAGGGGACTCTCAAAACTCTCTTCCAACACCACATCTCAAAGGTATCTATTCTTCTGCACTCAGCTTTCCTTATGGTCCAGCTCTCACAACCATACATTGCCACCAGAAATACCATTGCTTTGTTTGCAATGTGATGTCTCTACTTTTCACTATGTTCCCCAGGTTTCTCATCGCTTGCCTCTCGAGAATCAGTCGCCTTTTTATTTCATGGCTGCAATCACCATCTGCAGTGAGCTTTGATCCTAAGAAAGTATAATCTGTCACTGCTTCTACTTCTTCCCCATCTATTTTCCAGGGACTGATAGGGCCTGTTGCCATGATCTTGGTTTTCTTTATATTGAGTCTCAAGCCAGCTTTTTCACTTTCTGATCTACTTAAGTTTATGGGGAACATTTCCTAATTTTTGAAGAAAATTGAAGAATTGTACTATCCAAAATTTTGTGTATTTCTCTGTATGTATAAAGAACTCTGAGTGGGTGCAATCAAAGCCTGGTGCCTTTCCGGGTTTCATGTTCATTATAGCTCTTTCAACTTCATCAGCTGATGAAAGGCTCCAGGGGGGGGGGGGGTAGTGAGAGTGAAAGGCAGGTGCCAAATACAACACAGTAATGATAGGCTACCACTTACTACATGGGTGCTGTTAGCAAAGAGAAAACAAGCACATAATGTTAGTAGTGAATTGGCCTTTGTACAGTTCAGCCCCATCACTGATATCTGCACTGTCATCAGACTAGTGTTTAATAATACCTTCAAAACTGTTATACATGTATTATATAAATTTATCCAAATAGTTCAGCATTTTTGTTACCCTGTACTGTATATTATTTTATAATAATTCAACATTTTGAACTTACAAGAAAAAATCCTGACATAAAAGCAATTTTTCTTACTACACTGGAATGAACAATTCCTTTATTTTTTTTTAAAAAAAACAATGCTTGGTGTGTGCTTTTACATGCATATATCCAACTTACTTGGCAGCAGCATCCTTTCTCAGCTGTTCATGTTTCATAAGAAGATTTTTCCTATCCTGAAAGGTCTTTCTAACTTTGTATCCCTTGTAGACTGCTTGTATTTTGATGGCTGCAATGTCCTGTATGGCTGCGATGGACAGTGCATTATGCTCCAACATGAACTGAATTACTTCATGATGAGCTCCGAGCAAGGCATAATCAAATGGCGTGTACCTAAGAAGAAGAAAAAACTGGTACATAAGGGAACAAATGCCCAAGAGAGCATTTTAATTTCCAAACAAGGCACCTGTATCAAATATCTGTGTTATAAATGATACTTTTGTAAAAGATACAGCAGGGGAATGTGATCGCTGATGGATGAAGAAAGAAAGAAAATATTGTCATTTCCTATTTTTCTTTCTGCAGGAAACAGAAAGTGATGAAGCTGGAAGTGATCATCCAGGCAGTAACTCTCTTTGCTAGGAAGGAGAGTGGGGAAGCAATCACCAATTGTCGCCCGCAGTATCAGAACAATAATAAACCTATGATAATAATCACTTTAGCAAAGCTTTAATATCGTTTATTTATTTATTTATTTATTTGTCAGATTTATTCATCACCCTTCTCACAAAGTGACCCAGGGCGATTCACAATAAAGAACAACATAGTTATAAAATCTAAAAACTATTTAAAAAAAATTTAAAACTGGCTAAAACCAGTAAAAAAATTTAACGGTTAAAAATTTAAATTACATTACAACTAAGGACAAGGGGGCTCAGATAAGCCACTGGGCTGGGGGCACTATGCCCCCCGCCCCCAAACCCATCCCATCAGCCATGTTTTCACTCCCTAAAGGCCAGCAACTCTGTCTGCATACGCAACTCCAGGATTTGCTGCATTGTTAACCAGGATTTGCTGCATTCAAATTTCATTTTAATTCTTTAAAAAAAACCACAATGTAATCTGGAAGCATAGGACCTTCAGGATGATTTTCTTCAATGTTAACTGTTTATCTCCCCATGATATTTACTTGAGATACTTTTCTGTCTAACCTTGCTTTCATATTATGGTGCATTTATCTTGCAATCTGGGATACTACTGTTTCACTGGAGATGCTGATAACTGCAACATTTAATGATGGTATCATAGGATCGTTTCTACTCTCTTACAAGTTTCTAAGCTATCTTAAATTTAACTGTTGTTATTTCAGGAGTTTTAAAGTAATTTTAAAAGCTGCATTTTAAAATCAACAAAGAATAAATAATGAGTAAATACTTCTAATATTTGGATCATGGCTGTAATTTCTAGAGAGGTGATCTAGAACTATTTTACATATTTATTCATTTATTTTGCTAAAAGAGTTTTTCTTTATAATCCATTATGATTTTAGGAAATAAATCTGTCTACCAAAAAGTAAATACAGTGGTACCTCATAGAATGATTTTAATCCATTCCACGGGGCTCATTGTTGTACAAAACAATTGCTATATGATGCATGCATCGTATAGCGATTTTCCCTACGGGATGCATCATACAACAAATTTTTTTTTCTAAGTTGTTTTTCCCATTGAAAAATTGTACAATTTTTTCTATAGGGAAAATTGTTATACGGGGCACCATCCCCCCTCCAAAAAAACCCCTAATTGTTATATACGGGACGATTGTTGTATGAGGTTCCACTGTACTATGCTCATGATCTGTCAAGTGAACTAACAAAAGATCTCTGTACCATCTGCACTGACCTTCAATCAGTGGCGTGGCGTGGGTTTCAGCTGCCTGGGGCTCAACCCGTGTGTTTCAGCCATCTGGGACATAAGCCAAATTTGCCACCCCCTGGGCAGGGCCCAAGATGCCGGCGCCCGTCCCCGGAGCGGCCTCTAGGGCTTCTGGGAATTGAAGTCCAAGAACACCCATATGCTCAAGTGACGTTTTGCCACCCCGAAAAAGTGCCACCTGGGGTGAGGGCCCCCCGCTATGCCACTGCCTTCAATTTATTAGCAGCCTGTGAAGGACTCTAACCAGATGCCCACCAAATGCCACTCGGGTAAACTGGAAAAGAAGATGCACCTGAAGTGATTCTTTCTCTCTCTTCTTTCTCTCTCTCACACAGTTACTTCCTGCACCCATCACAATCATTTTGTCAATATTCAGCTAAGTTCAATTATCTTTACTATACATGTTACCCAGTCAATACTTTCATATAAATGTGGCACAGAACAGTCAAATATGTCTACAGGCTAAAAGTTACCTGCCACAGACAAACTAATCTATATGTGATACATCAATCGAAACAGTTAGTGTCAGTGCACAAGACAGTCAAATTGAAGTTCCTCTTGATGGTAACCAGGAAGGATGTAATGCAGGAAAAGACAGAAGAAAGGTGACAAAGCCAGCCAAATTAGAGTTGCCACATGCTGATTGGCTGATAGGAAGATCATAGTGTCTGACACTCAAATGCCAATAGAAATATAACGGAAAGGAAACTCAAAGAAATTTGAATGTCACAATCCAAGATGAGAACTTAGGAACAGTCCCTTCAGGAATACACTGTCTGTGAACATTTACACCTACGTCTGTTAAATATTGCAGCTGAGTACTATAAATGTTTTTGAAGTTTCAGCAAAATAATATGTGGTTAATTGATAGTATACACCAGAGAGCAGAGTACAGACATTCTCAGCACTCAATGTAGTACACACACTTTACTAACATACAATATGCAAGGGAAAATTACTTAACATATTGCCACTCACAAGATCTAAATTGAAATTATAGTATTATTAACTAATAATAGCATTATGGCACATAAATCATTATTAAGTGATAATGGATCACTTCAGTAACTATTTATGTATAACCTTTATAGTACTCAGAGATTTAAGAAGTACTTCAGCTAAACTATTCATTCAAGCTACCTGGCAAATGTAAACAAAGCTGGAAATGATTTATTACCACTTGAAGTTAGTATTGATGAATTCTGATTCAAAACCTTTGCATGTGCGTGCGTGCGTGTGTGCATGCATGTGTAAAGAAGTGTCCAACACATAAAGAATATTTTGGAAATACTGTATTTTGTAATGAATATTTTGTCAATAAAGGTACATTTAGCTACAATTTCCCATTTCCCATATGTGTGATGGCTTTTGGGATATCCTGTATATTTGTGGCCATGTCATGTCTCACTCATAAAATAGTGACCTGAAATACATGTTAAAAGCTCATATAAACTACCAAAAATTTATTAAGTCTCTTATTATGTATTCCCTGTTCAGTTAGAAAGAGTGATTCTGTGTTTTGATTCCACTTTAGATTTCAAAAGTGTGTCTTATCTCACAGAGCTTAGAGAGCCTTTTGAAACCCTTTCTTAGTTAACTTTTGAAGTGGTCGCTGTGTTAGTCTATGCAAGCATATCAGAGAGTAAACAATAAGACAAGACAAAAAACACTGTGGCACCTTGTCAGACATCAGCCGTCTCATCGTAAGGGCTCCTCCCCCTAAGTTCCTGAGACATCTTGTCCCATTCCTGGAACTCTCACCCTTACCTTCCACCTTTGAGAGAGCTGAGCTGCGTAGAAAGGAACTCTTACTATGCTCAGGCAATAGAGCAAAAGAGCAAAACAAGGGAGGATTCTGGTAGCGTAGCATAGGTGTGTGTGTGCCAATAAAAGAACAACAATCTTCAGAGAGAAACAGCTGCTTTATTCTTCAGGTTCATGTAGGATAGTCCATGGAAAAAACATAGTTTAAAAGGTCAAAACAAAGAATCAGTCCAGTACACAGTCCAGGTACTGTCCATTTTGAGAAGAAAAGAATAATCCCACACCATAGCCAATTAAGCCAGGGTCTTATGCCATTGAAATCCAGAAACGAACTAACTAACTTCTCTGCAAAATGGAGATTCTGCAGTCAGGTGGGTAACCCTTGGCCAATCAAGGAACAGAAGAAAACATTTTCAAAACAATATTTGTTTACACACATGTACAGTTAGTGAAGTCAAAACATGAAGCTAGAGAGATAACAGCACAGGAACACTGGCTGAAAAACAAATTGTCTTGTGACATGAGTCTATGAGACAGAGAGGGAACAAAGGATTTCTATGAGGACTAGCTAAAAACTCAAGCCTTGGGAAACATGAGGAAATATGTCGTTTCCTGACACACCTTAAAGACTAACTCCTATACTTTAATGTTAGCTATTGTGGATCAAGTCCACTTTGTCAGACATAAGAGTGAGACTTCATGGTTGTACATATCACGTACAGAGATGCACAATGGTTGGTTGACATAACAGATAAGTTTGCAAATCAGTGTGCTATTTACAACCAGTAATAACAGAATATCAGTGAGGCTATTTACAACCAGTAATAACAAAAGATCCCTGATTGGGGTCTAGACTGATTATCGTGAAGCTTGGTTCTGTTTAGTTTATTTATATTTATTTATTTATTGTTCACATTTATTATCCCGCCCCAATCGGGTATACCCGACTCTGGGCGGCTTACAAGACAAAACACAATCACAAACCCAACCCCATCCAATAAATACTAATAATTAAAATTTTAAAACTGTAAAAAGGATCATAAAAACAAGAAGTAAAAACCGGGAACAAACAACCCCGCGGAATAAAACCCACAGCAAGGGAAGCTATCCCTTAAAACAACCACCCTGTGTGGGATCCCACATACCTTGGTCCCCACACTTGTCCCGCCAGCCAGGTTTTTAAGCCCTTCCGGAAGGGCAGGAGCTCTGTTTGTAGGCGCAGTTCAGCTGATGGATGCAAAATAAACATTTGTGTGTGCGGGTCCGTGCAGGTGCGCGCACACATATCTGTTAATATTTCTTTGCAGAGGTGTTGGAAATCCAAAGTCTCAGATTTTCCCCCTCTGGGATCTTTATCAAAAGATAATTAGCTTCTGAAGGGTGGAGAACAGTGTTTGCCGTGCATCTTGCACAGGGGCATTTTCCCTTCCTGGGCCCACTGTGACCTTTGCAAAAACATTTTCAGTCAATAAAATGTATACGTAGTATAGGGATGCTGAAAATAGCGCTCTTTTTTCTGTGTATTTTGTATAGCCACTGTTACTTTTTTTGTAAGGTAGTTCAGCGTTATTACGTGGGAAGACGCAAGAAAGAACTGTATGGCTGACAGAGAATGGCTTGTTAATTAATGCTTGACCTGAGTTCATGAGAGAAGTAAACATCAAGATAATGAGTTTCTAATTCATATCTCTTCAGCTCCTAGCTTAAATTCAGTAATTTCACCAGGAAAAAAGCCCATAAGGATAGCTGAAAAAAATATATTTAATAATACACACCTTTCTTCATTGTTCTCCATATGATTAGGAAAGGCACCAAATCCCAGCAACAATTTTATAGCATCAAGGTAGCCATTGTTACATAACCAGTGTAGTGCTGTTCTTCCCTAAAATCCACAAAATAGGTCAGAAGCTCATAAGATGACTGCTTACATTTGGAAAATCAGTGTCAATATAAAAATTATCATTCTGCTACACCAGAGGTGCCCAAACTTTTTGGGCCGCGGGCCTATCATGTGGCTCAGGGAGCCGGTCACTAAGGCCCGGGTGCAGCCCCTGACGCCAATTCATCCGGCCCGCAAAGCCCTCATCGCTCCTGGAAGCGGAAGTAAAACGCGCCCATATGGCTGTGTTTAACTTCCGCTTCCAAGAGCAATGAGGACTTTGTGAGCCGGATGAATTGGCTTTGGGGGCCGCACCTGGCCCCCGGGCCTTAGTTTGGGCACCACTGTGCTACACTATGTGAACGCTCATATCACATTTTAATAAATATAGACAGAACTAAAATATTGTATATACTCAAGTGTAAGCCTAGTTTTTTAGTCCAAAAAATGAGCCCCAAAAAGGGAAACAGCTTATACTTATGTCAATGACCACGAGGATCTCAAGACTGCGTCAGATTGAGATGCAACAACAATTTAATTAATTATACCATATTTTCATGTACAGTACTGTATTTTGATTATTGAAACTCACTAGGAGCTGCTGCATTTCCCACCCTTGGCTTATACTTGGGTCAATCTATTTTCCTGGGTTTTCAGGTCAAAATTAGGTACCTCAGCTAATATTTGGGTTGGCTTGTACTCAGGTATATACGGCAAATGTAAAACAATTAAGGCTAAATCCATTTGTTAATCCCAACTAGCACAGACCCTTTGATACAGAAGGCTTTTAAATCAACATTTTTGTAATAACTGTTATTTCAATGGCTCTGTTCCAAGGGAGAATAACAACTGGATCCAGACTTTACAGCTTATGAACACAATCCCAAAACAAAAGACATGACAAGATTATTACTAGTTCATTTGAAGTACTGGGGAACAGTGAGTTATGGAAGAAACAATCAAACACAGGATTCTTTCAGTAATACTGTTCTTGCTCTTACCCACTATCTTGAATTTAAACTGATCTTTTTAAACTATTGCATAAACTCTGCCAACCATACATCCAGCATGCTTCTAGACCAGGGGTCTAGATGTTCTTGGACTTCAATTCCCAGAAGCCCTGATCAGCAGGTGTACTGACTTAGGCTTCTGGTAATTGAAGTCCAAGAGCACCTGGAGAGCTAAGTTTGCTGACCCCTGTTCTAGACAATGGAGGTAGAATATGAAGGGACAGACAACATCAGAGCATGTCTGATCAGAGCCTGAGTGTAATATGTCACAAGTCATGATGTTGGCTATCACATGTTGGGGAGCAGGAAATGGTTATTTTTCTGAAAGCTATGTAATGATAAGGCTCTTACTTTGCAGGGCATGTGTGTGCAGGAAATAATATTTACATGTTATTTTTACAATGCTGTTTTCACAGGATCATGTTGGGAGTTGTATTTTTGTATTTTAAAGTGCATTTAAACAATAATTAAAGAGTACCAAAATGCTGTGCTAACCACTTTACTTTCTAAAAAAATAATTAAAATAAACAAGAGTTAAAGAGAACAAAGATTAGCTATTACAGTTGTACCTCGCTTAAAGAGCATAATGCGTTCCACAGGATTGATCTTTAAGTGAGTTTATTCTTTAAGCGAAACACTATTGTAAATGACAAATTAGGGGGGGGGGTGATTGCGAACCCTGATTTATAACAACATACTTGCCTCTTTATCTTGAATATTTGGATCTGCATTATTTTCCAGGAGCACCACCATACAATTAATGTAGCCCCCATAAGCAGCACACTGCAATGGAGTTCGACCTGCATAATCTTGTACATTGGGATTGATTTTATTTTCTATTAATATTTGGCATACATCAGGGTTTCCTCCTAGAGCTGCCCAATGCAAGGGAGAGTGTCCATCTTGGTCAACCAAATCAACTCTTGCTCCTCCTGTACAAAAAAATATATAGATATTTTAATCAGCCAGCACTACTTGTTGCCTGTTTCTATCAATATTTTATTAATATGATATATAGAGACAGGCAGTACTTCTCAAAGAAATCAGCCTCCCTAAAATCTGGGCTTAAATTAGTTGAAGGGTTATGTTCTTCTTGGTGCAGAATTCTGATTACCCTGTGTAATATTCTAATTTTTAATTGTACACACAATTTTACCTACTACCTCAAAAATGCTTGTCCTAACACTGTGCCAAACAGAATGGCAGATTTGTAAATTTGTGTTCCAATAGATACAAAACATAATTCGGAATTATGAAGAGTTAACCAAATTTTTGTAGCTGGCAATAAGTTCAATAAGCTTGTATGTTAAAGACAGAGGAGTCTTTTAGGAGGAAAATACCTGAAATTGTTTCCGGACCAAGTGTGAAAGAAAACATCAATTGCCAAGTTGACTACTTAATTAAGCAACAAGCTTCAGCACATTAAATACAAATAATGTCCAAAAAATGGAACACTGTTGAACAGGATGGATAAAGAACTGCCCAGAGCCTGCTTGCACCAAAGGGTGGTATAGAAGCTGAAATAATAAATGATTTAAAAAGCCAGGAAATATGCCTACCTTCATAATGACTTGAAGAAGTCCTGGTTCAAAGATTCCTCAGGAACCTTACAGTCTAATTATGTTTTGCGTATTTCAATTCTAAACTCAAATGAAAATTTCTCCTAGTTTCTATAAAGAAGCACCAACTCAGGCTCAAAAATCACTTGATTTTATATGGATATTGAATTTCATATATCAGAGGTGGAATCAAAAGAAAAGTATGCAGGATGAAATATCTCTGAGTTTATCAACTTCATTCTAGGTTTAAAAACTAGCCGGTCAAATATTTGTCAAAATATAAAAGACCCCCTGTAACAGATATGTAAGTTTCATTTTATATAGAGGGTTCATAAATGCTATTCTTTTAATCAGACAAAATATCAAAAATAATCTGAGGTTCGTAGGTACGAATTCCTATTCTGACATTACTTGCCGGAGGCCGAAATCCTGTTGAATCCAGCATAGTGTAAAGTTATATTTGCAGAATAGTAAATGCGTTATGCCTAGGCAGTCTGTGTATCATGGAATTTGATTGTGCAATTGATCACATCATACACAGTGTGATTTCTGCATACAGGAAATTCTTCATGCCTGCAGAAGTTCTTCATGAATATCACTTTTGCCTTGAGATGATTTTCTCTGCCACTTGTGCAGTTTTGACTTACACAGGTGTAGCTTCAGAACAAGATTTTAGCCACAGTCTGGTAAAATTGTATGGGATATCTTAGCAGAGAAATGCTGCTGATGCATAACATTCTAAAAGATTTCCTTGATATTCTTTTGACATTTTGTAGTTCAAATTCATCTCACACATTACCTTAATTAAAATTTGATGGGAACATAATTTTCTGCTATTGTAATTGTAATACTGTCTGTCATTACTCTTAATTCATTTCAAAAGCCCAAGAAAGCAATGTTTCTATGAAGGCATTTATGACTTTGCCACAGCTGACCTTTAATGAGCGTTTGTATCACTTCTTTATGTCCCATCTCACAGGCACGGAAAAGTGGTGTGTGCTTCATGACGTCAGTAGCATCTACCTGGGCATTATATTTTAGCAGCAATTGCACAGTGCTGACATGGCCAGAAAGGGCAGCGGCATGTAATGCTGAAAGATGTAGAGAGAGGAAAAGAATGTAGGAATTAAAAGACGGCAATTAGAACTGTGAACATAGCAAAATATAAATCGACAGCAAGATGGGAATTGAGACTTAATTTACAACTTCATCAACTTAAACTTTGTAACGCTGAAAGATCAGAGTTATAGAAACAAACAGTTTCTCAATTTATTTTGTCTCTTATTTAGATTGTGGATTTTCAATGTTGGCATAACTTCAAGTTATGAATCAGACCATTGGTCAGGTTTAACTGATGATATGCTTTTCTTCGCCTAAACATCTTCTATTTTTAGCTGACTGTTTTGCATTCCTGTATTTTGTAATGAGTCCAAGAAAGACTACCTCATTATATAGGGTGAGACTAATCCTAGCACACAATGCTGTAGGTAGAAACATTTATTTTGTGTACTGTACAGAGCAAATCTTATTATATTATACCCTTTGTTTTTGCCCTTTTCATCATTTAAAATATATACTATGAAAAGTGACATTATTATAATTTTATTATTATGTTTACACTTGTATGCCACCCACTCACGACATAAATTTTTCTTGGTTTTATATTTCAATCTTACACAATGTGTGCAGATTATGACTTGCTAATAGTATCCCATATAAGATACACTAAATGGATGATGATTGTTGTTATTTCGTGTCAGAAATTATTTTGGGTTGAAAGGATTTTTGCAGAGGAAACTCAGCTCAGGGAACACCCAAATGAGGCTCCTTTCCTGTCCACAACAGCTGGGGCAGAGATGGGTGCTCAATCTGTCATGCAGTACCCAGGTCTTGAACTGCTGACTTGCTAGCCTTCCAGCTAACAAGACAAGCTTCTTAACCACTGAGCCACCAGTCCCCACTAAATGGATAAATCAGCTCGATTTATGTTGGTGAAAACAAGCCAATGGGTGGGTGGCTATATAGATATGAGGTCTGCCACCTCCTGCTGGAAGGAATTTGGCTCCATGGTCTGACCCTACTGTAAAGATCCTATTTTTCTGCATTACACTTCTGAAACACAAGGCACTACTCAACCATTTGACACGCAAGGTGCTTGTAACAATGCAGTTAAATAAAGGAGCTGCTATGTCAGCATGGCTTAGTTCTTTCCCCTTCCATCATTCATTCTGACGCAGGCATCCTGCTTCCAAGTCTTTGTTCAGTATTTTCTCATAAGCCAAATTTTCTCAAAGGGACTCACAATGACTGAAGAGATTCTTCAGCCAGCTGGTCACAATGGAGCCTTGTTCTATCAACACTCAGATCCCTCTCCATTGTACACAGTCAGTGACGGCAAAGCTGTAAAGCTGCCTCTGTGCTGTTCCTACGACATGAGCTCTAAGCAGAAAGAAATTCTTTTCCCCCCAGTATAATTTTGCTATAAAATAACAGACGTCTTGCAGTTCTATTAAAACTCAAGTTGAATGGAGGTTGTGCTCTGTAATCAAACACAAAAAACCCCACACTAATGCTTTGGTAGGTCCCATTGCAAACTAGCTGATTTCACAGAAACTTTATCTCAGTCTCTTAACTCAATTTTTTCCAGAGCTGGAAATGTCCAAGCGAGTCATCATGGAGGCTATTCTGTCTGCCTAATCCTGGAATTTTCACAATCACATTGAGCAAGAATGGGCAACATTGTGGTCCTCTGGATTTTCTTGGATTACGAGTTCCTCAGTACTAGCTATACTAGGCAAAAGTGATCAGAGCTACAATCTGTGACTGTGCGTGCGCGCAGACTCATGCAACTTTCAAAGAAAAACAAAAGCACAGTTTGGGGGCATAGACTCTGAGCTTAAAATTCTGCTCTTCTGCACATGTTTTACTTTACGATGAGCTCACCTGCATTTTTAAAAGTGGCTGAGGAGAGAAGCATATTGAGAGAGTAAAGGGAAAAAATTGTGAAAAGGCAGTTTTTTGCATTTCTCACTCATACAATTTTTGCTTTTAAAACTTGAGATGCACTCAGTGGTAGGCTCCAAAAAAAAATTACTGTCACACTGTGGGTGTGGTATGGTGGGCATGGCCAGGGAGAAAGCCCTGTGTTGTACCCAAATTAGGACTACTTTATTTCAAAACTTGGATGGGCAGGCCAGCCAGAATTTCTGCTACCGGTTCTGGCAAACTGGTGCGAACCAGCTGATGCCCACTACTGGCTGCACTTGTTTATGCAACTGCAATAGTTCCATGTTAAAAGCACACAGAACATCTGAAATTGTGAGGGTGAAAAATCGGAATTTAAAAATTTGTCTTCATCATCATCCAAAAAATTCCTTAGCTACTAGCACTGAGATTCAGGCCAATGCACCATCTAAATGAGCCTCCTTTAAACACATCTTAATTCATACTCATGCTCTTTTTGTTAATTTTGTTATTAATAATAATTCTTTCACACTAAAGCCATAATGAACTGGATTGAACAACTTCCTACAAGTTTGAATTCTGAACCATGATATCCCTATAGCTTATCAATGTTCATATCTTGCATCCTGGTAGAATCCAAAGCCTATCAACATTGCTTAATTATTTCCTAAAGAACTGTATCAATATATGTCTCACTTGGAACAAAGAAAGAAGCTGAACATGATGCTTTTCCTTTCAGATACCAATCATATCTATATTTAACTTATTTTATGAAACAGTTTTATCTCTATGTTTCAGTTGTATGTTTAATGATATTGTCTATCAAGGAATTCTAATTTTAATAATTAACATTTATTTCCATTCATACTCATGCTTCAAAAAATTAGGGCATGAAATATAATTTATAAATGTGTTTCTACAAGATTCCCAATTATTTTTAAAAAAAACCTCACTACCATCCTCAATTTGTATGCTGTTTTACCTGTGCCACCATATTTGTCTGTCATATTGATATCAATGTCTACTTTCAAATTCAGCATTGTCTGGATGACGTCGTCACTGCCTTTTCCAGCAGCCCACATAAAAGATGTTCTTCCTTCAAGATCTGAGTCATCTTTCACAGAAGGATGTTTCAAAAATGCTTCCACTGTCTCCTAGAACAGAAAACTTAACCAAGTAAGGATGGCATTGAAACAAATAGAAAATACAGTTCAAACTACAGTAAAACCCTGATTTACATATGCTTCTTCTTGTTGTTGTTCAGTCGCACAGTCGATTCCGACCCCTTGCGACCCCATGGACCACTGTCTGCCAGGCACTTCTGTCCTCCACCATCCTCCTCAACTCGCTCAGCTCTGTGCCCATTGTCTCTACAATACCATCTAGCCATCTCATTTTGGGCCGCCCCCTTCTTCTTTTGCCCTCCACCCTTCCCAGCATCAAGACTTTCTCAACTTAATCCTCCCTTCTCATTTGATATCCAAAGTACTTTAGCTTCATATTCACTATTTAACCTTCTAAGGAGCAGTCAGGTTTGATTTCTTCTAAGATTGACCTATTTGTTCTCCTTGCTGTCCAGGGGACTCTCAAAACTCTCCTCCAACACTACATCTCAAAGGCATCTATTCTTCTGCACTCAGCTTTCCTTATGGTCCAGCTCTCACAACCATACATTGCCACCAGGAATACCACTGCTTTGACTATACGAATTTTTGTTTGCAATGTAATGTCTCTACTTTTCACTATGTTCCCCAGGTTTCTCATCGCTTGCCTCCCAAGAATCAGTCGCCTTTTTATTTCATGGCTACAATCTCCATCTGCAGTGAGCTTTGATCCTAAGAAAGTAAAATCTGTCACTGCTTCTACTTCTTCCCCATCTATTTTCCAGGAACTGATAGGGCCTGTTGCCATGATCTTGGCTTTCTTTATATTGAGTCTCAAGCCAGCTTTTGCACATTCTTCTTTCAACCTAATCAGGAGTTTTTAAAGTCCTCCTCACTTTCTGCCATTGGGGTGGTATCATCTGCATATCTCAAATTGTTGATGCTTCTCCCAGCAATTTTGATCCCAAATTGTGATTCCTCCATCCATGCATTGCGCATTATGTGCTCTGTGTATAAGTTGAATAAGCAGGGTGTCTTACTCCTTTTCCTATTCCAAACCACTCTGTCCTTTCGTATTCTGTTCTAACTGTTTCCTCTTGATTCATGTACAGATTTCTCATGAGGCCTATAAGGTGTTCCGGAATTCCCATCTCTTTAATTACTTGCCACATTTTTTTGTGGTCCACACAGTCAAAGGCCTTAGTGTAATCAATGAAACAGATGTAGACTTGTTTCTGATATTCCTTTGTTTTTTCCATGATCCAATGTATGTTGGCAATGTGGTCCCTAGTCCCCCTGCCTCTTCTGAACCCTGCCTGCACTTCTAGTAATTCTCTCTCCACGTGCTGCTGCAGTCTATCCTGTATTATCTTGAGCATCACCTTGCTAGCGTGTGGGATGAGCGCAATTGTTCGATAATTTGAACATTTTTTGCCATTACCCTTTTTTGGGGATTGGAACATATACTGATCTTCCAATTCTGTGGCCATTGTTGTGTTTTCCAAATCTGCTGGCATATAGAATACAATAATTTGATTCCATCATCTTTTAGGGCTTTGAAAAGTTCAACTTGGATACCATCATCTCCACTGGCTTTGTTGTTTGCATTGCTTTTTACGGCCTTTCTAACTTCACTCTCCAGGATATCTGGCTCATGTTCAATGTTCTCATCATTGTGATTATCAGGGGTGTTGAGGTCCTTTTTGTAGAGTTCCTCTGTGTACTCTTTCCATCTTTTCTTAATCTCTTCTGCATCAGCTAACTCCTTGCCGTCTTTCTCCCTTATCATGGTCATTTTTGCTTTAAACGTTCCCTTGATTTCCCCAATTTTTTTTTGAAAAGATCTCTAGTCCTGCCTCTTGTGTTGTTTTCTTCTATTTCTTTGCACTGTTCATTCAGCTAGGTTTCCTTATCTCTCCTTGCTTTTCTTTGAAATTCTGTATTCAAGTGGTTGTATTTTTTCCTTTCTCCTTTGCCTTTTGCATCCCTTCTTTCCTCTGCTAGTTTAAGAGCCTCATCGGACAACCACTTAGATTTCTTACGCTTTTCTTTTGGTATGGTTTTCCTTGCTGCCTCCAGCATGATGTCCCGCATCTCTGTCCATAATTCTTCTGGCACTCTGTCTATCTGGTCCAAGCCATTGAATTTGTTCCACACCTCCACCGTGTATTCCTTAGGGATGTTGTCTAGGCCATATCTGTCTGGCCTAATTGTTTTCCCTATTTTCTTTAGTCTAAGCCTGAATTTTGCGATCAGTAGGTTGTGATCTGAGCCACAATCTGCTCCTGGTCTTGTTTTTGCTGACTGTATGGAAGTACTCCATCTTTGGCTGCAGAGTATGTAATCAATCTGGTTTCGATGTTGGCCATCTGGTGATGTCCATGTGTAAAGTCTCCTCTTGTGTTCCTGGAAGAGAGTGTTTGCTATGACCAATGCGTTATCTTGACAGAACTCTATCAGTCTTTGCCCTGCTTCATTCTGTGTTCCAAGACCAAACTTGCCTGTTATTCCATTTACTTTTTGATTTCCTACTTTGGCATTCCAGTCTCCTATGATAATATGAATTTCATTTCATAGTGTCTGTTCAATGAGATGTTCTAGGTCCTCATAGAACTGGTCAACATATGCTTCTACTTAGGTAAAAATCAACTTATGTAACGATTTGTTGTGTAAATCGTGTCCTCATTTATGCAAATAAATCAATTTATGCAAGGGGTTTACTTGTGTCTTGTAAACCTAAAATGGTGTTGCCACCATTTTAAACTCTAAAATGTGGTCCCGTGCCATTTTAGGCTTAGAAATTCCACCCCGTGCAACCCGTTGTTAATTTAGGCCCAGATTTTTAAAAAAATTGTGTAATTTTAAGATGTCATTTTATAATTGTGTGAATTTTAAGATGTCTTTAATATTCCGTTGGTAGCTGCCTAGAGTGGGGATGAATCCCCAGATGGGTGTGGTATAATAATAATAATAATAATAATAATAATAATAATAATAATAATAATAATAATAATAATAATAAGACAGACAGCTTTTCCATATTTTTATTAAACTATGCTTTGAAACAAAGAGACACTGAGAAAGTGGTATCTGACAATTGGTCCTTGTCTTATTGAGGCATCTACACTTTAGACTTGATGCAAAAATACTGACTTCTATGCAAAAAGAATAAACAGCTCAAATGGAAAAATACAGACTTTTATAAATGTGTGAGAGTTTTTAAAACAGAATTCTAAGGCAGTAATAAGAGATTAGCAAATAAATCTGTCTGTAGAAAGAGAATCATGGAATCATAGAATCATAGAATCACTCAGTTGGAAGGGGTTTTTTAGGTTATCGGTTCCAACCTCCTGCTGGTAGAAAATATTGGGTGTTGAAGTTAAAACATCTAAAATGTTTGAAATAATCATTTAAAAGAAAGAAAGAGTTCAAGGAGGTTTGAAACTAGGTTAATATCTGTGTTTTGTGTATTTATTACATTTTTTCCGGGAAAGCCAGGTTTGTATCTTTCAAAAATTTGCACATTTGTTTGAAGAAAGGCCACTGTGACATAAAAGAAATATGTGTACATTAATGAGAAAAAAACTCTTCTCATCTTTCAATTTTCTTAATAAAGAATTGTCTGTCTGCTGCTTATGCTCATTTAATATGAAGTGCTGTCATCAGACAAGCAAATTAATGAAAGAACTGAGAACAAAGGACTGATTTACTCAAAATAATACTTCAACATTTGTCTCACTCACAGCAAAGTTGCTCTGTGCTGCATAGTGTAAAGGCGTTGCACCTTGGCTGTCAGATGGGATGGTCCCGCCCTTGTTTCTCTCTAAAAGAAGGTTGACAATCTGTGCATGACCTAAAAAGAGAGAAAAGGATAGCATATGAACACCATATTCCTGATTATAATATACATGCTCAGGATTTTGTCCTGAATGCAAAGCCACCGATTTCACCACAAGTTTTACAAGGGGGAGAGGGAATGCCTAGGAGATGGCTGTGGATACTACTGTACTCACTAGATACCAAATTGATGATTCCAGGATCAGACCCATTTAAATTAGTGAGACATTAGTTAGTCATTGAAGAACCTTTGCCCTACAGTTTTCACTGGGTCAACAACTGTTGCCAGTGATTGGGATTTTACTCAACCGTTGCACGCAATGCAGTGCTTTTGTTGTAATCATCTGCAGGGCCTCAGAAGACCATTGGTGACCATTCGGAAGCTGCAGCTGGTCCAGAATGCGGCTGCTCGGGTAGTGATGGGGTGCGGGCGTTATGCTCGTGCCTCACCACTGCTTCGGGAGCTGCACTGGTTGCCAGTATGTCTCCGGGTGCAATTCAAGGTGCTGGTTATTACCTTTAAAGCCCTACATGGTAGTGGGCCAGGATACTTAAGAGACCGCATCGTCCCAAGGACATCTGTCCGTCCCACCAGGGCGGATCGGAGAGGCTCTCTTATCATTCCATCAGCTAGAGAGGCGCATCTCTCTAGCACCAGGAGGAGGGCCTTCTCCGTGGCTGCCCCGGCCCTTTGGAACCTCCTGCCAACTGAGTTACGTCTCCAGACAGAGCTCCTGCCCTTTCGGAAGGGCCTAAAAACCTGGCTGGCAGGGCAGGTGTGGGGGTCCAGGAACATGGGGTCCCATGTTGGGTGGCTGATATGATGGGACAGCCACCCCTCCCTCACTCTTTTAAACTTTTAAAATCTTTTTAAACCTTTTAACCTTTTTAAATCTTTTAGATTTTTGTAAATTCATGGTTTAATTCTTTTTAAATTGACTTTTAAGTAATTTATGAACCTTAAGGTTTTAATTTATGAATTTCTGTAAGCCGCCTAGAGTCAGGTTCGCCTGATTAGGGCGGGGTAATAAATCTAAATAAATAAATCTAAATAAATAAATAGCAATAGAAGCAAAGCACTCAAGGACAGAAACAACAGATGAAAGGGAAAGAAAATGTGAAATGAAGTCCAGAAATTATAGAAATTAAGGATTAAAAGCAAGCAGTTAAAAGCAATTAGAAAAATATTCAGTAATAGCCTAACTGGTAAGAGGTTCCCAATATGCTGCTGAGGTGGTGGATGAAAAAGAACTGAGGATAAAGGTAGGAATCCTGAATAGATATGCATGCTAGACACAAGGTTCCTGGCAAAATGCATTGTGCAGCATTATCAGCTTCTGAATGGCTTTGCGCATCCTACATGTGATGCCCTAAGTCAGGGTTCCTCAAACTTGGCTCTCCAGGTGTTCTTGGACTTCAATTCCCAGAAGCCTAGGTCAGCACTCCTGCTGATCAGAGCTTCTGGGAACTGAAGTCCAAGAACATCTGGGGAGCCAAGTTTGAGGAACCCTGCCCTAAGTCTACAAAAGGAAGATCAATTAGAAATGTTGTATCAGGCAAAGCTATATAAACATGTGAACGCAGCCATGAGAGAAATTTATATAAAATATGTATGAATTTTCATGCAGACTTTTATAAAAATTGAAAACCAATACAAATGTAAACTCTGAATAAATAACCTGAGAGAAACCAAAATTGATACATCTGTCCCTCTTTCTCTTTTACATATAGACATGTATACTCGTTCTATAAATCCATAAGCACACAATTTTTTAAAAAAATATTCTCATTCAGTATTTACCCAACAATGCTGCCCAATGAAGAGGAGTCCTAAATAAATTATCATAAGAAGTCACATTGCAACCTTCATAGCAGGTCAACAGATCAACAACAGCCACATTCCCATCAGCTACTGCAAAATGGAGAGGAGTTCGTCCTTCATAATCTTGCCAGTTCAGCAGAGATTCAGTTGGAGCAGCATCCTAGTGTGTAAAATTGCCAAACAAATAAGATATACTGATTTCTAAAATAGGACACTATCTACCTCGACAGAGCATTGGTGCAAAGAGACTGAGAAGCTTATGGATATGGGACAGGGAATCCCTGAAACTGAAATTTTGGAACTTCCTATCTTTTGTCCTCAGAAGCCAGTCTACTTCTTTCCCCAAAGACATGCTAATAAAGAATGCTTGCCTACATAAACAATAAAAGTGTATTCAATATGTTAACGGAATTGACTATTTAAGGTACATAAATGAAAAAGAATCTTACTTAGTTGGCTAAGTTTTACTCAGAAGAATCAGAGAGTGCACTAAGCACTATGGGGTGATATTGTTGTTCAGTAAAGAGTACTGCAAAGGACTACAACTGCATAGATATCAATCAATTGCTAAAAAATGAAGGCCTTTAAAATAAAATTAAAAAATTAAAATATATGCTAGGTCTGGAAGATAAATTCATTAGCAGATGTGCAATTCTATTAACCATTTACAACTCAACAGAACCAAACTTCACAGTAGTAAATCTGAAACCCAATCAGGATCTTCTGTTATTTTCTAAAAAGCCACACTGATTTGTAAACTTACCTGTTATGCCAGTCAAACATTGTGTACCTGTGCTCGGTATGTATAAATGAATGCTGTGAAGTCTCACTCTTATGTCTGACAAAGTGAACTTGATCCACAAATGCTAACATTATTCTCCTTAATTAACTCCCATGTAAGTTTATCATTTAGAGCTAAGTTTATCATGTAAGTTTATCATTTAGAGCTATTTCTCATATTCCTTTGTACCAATGAACTACTTCTAACTTTAAATTATTTTTCCAATTCTTTGCAATATGTTGTCTTTCTATTGTTAAGATATACAGTAATACCTCGCATAACAAGCAAAATGCGTTCCATGCAGGACTTTGGAGCCGCCGCCAGCAACACCTGCGGGTCGGGGAGGAGGCCACCCCCCCATCCAGCCCGGGACGCTTCCACCTGCTCCCAGAGGCTCCGCCCATCCGGGGCTTAAAAGCCGGAGCGGTGGCAGGACTTCGGAGCCGCCACCAGCAACACCTGCGGGTCGGGGAGGAGGCCACCCCCCCATCCAGCCCGGGACGCTTCCACCTGCTCCCAGAGGCTCCGCCCGGCCGGGGCTTAAAAAGCCGCAGTGGCGTCAGGTCTTTTGGTACTGTTGTAATTTTTCCCTGAATTTGATAACTTTGTAAATTGGATTGTTGTTTAAAACTGATGTTTACTGAATTTTTTGATGCTGTAGTGATGCTGTAATAATGTTGAGATGTCTTTTGGTATTTACATTGATTATTTTTGATATTTATATGTTGTATTTATGAGCTCGCTGTTTTTCTTTGTATGTAAACCGCTCTGAGTCGGCGCAACTGAGTAGGGCGGTATAAAAATTGGAAAGATAAATAAATAAATAAATAATGCAGTTACTCATTATGTGAGTTACTCGTTCAGCGAAACACATTTCCCTATGTGCTTCGCTGCATCAGTAGGGAGTTTGGGAAGGGTACGGGGACCTTCCCCGTACCCTTCCCAAATGCCCCACATGCATGCACGTCAGTGGGGCATTTGGGAAGGGTACAGGGAAGGTCCCCCTACCCTTCCCAAATGCCCTGCTGACGCGCACTCTGCAGCAGCAGGGCATTTGGGAAGGGGGGGGACCTTCCCTGTACCCTTCCCAAATGGCCTGCATGCATGCACGCGTCAGCGGGGTGTTTGCGAAGGGTACTGGAAAGATCCCCCCATCCTTCGCAAGTTCCCCGCTGACACGCACTCTGCAGCAGCAGGGCGTTTGGGAAAGGTGGGGGACCTTTCCAATACCCTTTGCAAGCACCCTGCATGCACGTGCGTGTCAGTGGGGTGCTTGCGAAGGGTACTGGAAAGGTACCCCCCTTCACAAGTGACCCACTGACACGTGCTCCGCAGCAGCATGGTGCTTGCAAAGGGTACTGGAAAGGTCCCCCCACCCTTAGCAAGCGCCCCGCTGCTGCACCCTCCACAACAGCGGGACGATTGCGAAGGGTGGGGGGACCTTTCCAGTATCCTTCGCAAGCGCCCCGATGACGCACGCGTGTTTGTAAATCGGCGGTTTACTATACCACTTTCAGTATGATATGCAGCACCGAGCATATGGTTTCTATAACTAGGTAGGTAGGTTAGGTAGGTATGTATTTGAACGAAAAACCTTACCAAAATGCATTTGACAGTATGAACTGCACTGGGATCTTTGTGATTAGCTGCCCAGTGAAGAGGAATTTTGCCTTCAATATCAGGGATTCCAATGTTAGAATCATGTTTGATTAGAAGTTTCACATGCTCTGGATTATTGTAATAAGCACTCCAGTGAAGAGCAGTTTGCTAGGAGTAATAAGAGAGAAGTTTTATTAAAAATCCCCATTAAATTAAATACACTTCAAATTATGCTTTATGAATTGAAGAAACCACAATGATTGTGACCTATTTCTCTAGAACTTTTAAACAGCGCAGCATTACAAAAATATCTAAACTATTAAACATGGATCATGAAACAAATGCAAGTTATAAAGTTTGAGAACTCAAGAAAGAAAAAGATTGGCTAATCAGTGGCTCCTGAATTTTAAATCTCTAAATTTTACTTCAGGGTACCCTCTCATTTATAAAATCTATCACATAGAAATGTATTTCGCTGAATTACAAAATGTGTGCAGGATCTTTCAGATATTTGAATCTACTTTGAACTATGGTAAACCTTCAATGGAAAGATAACTGTATAATATAGAAGTAGACAATGAGAAGATGTTGGGAGAAAATAAAGGACTTACAAATAGGTGAGTCTGCTATCTGGACACTTCATAATATTACAATTAAGAATCTTAATTGGCATTATGGTTAGCTGTTCATGTGTAATGTAGTTTATTCAAGTACCCAAACTGTTCAAAATGTTAAGAGTTCTAAATTATAGAAATAATTTATCTATTGTGGAAAAGACAAACACTTAAAAACAATAAACAATAGTACTTATCTGTGCAAGTACTAAATTGCTCCTGACGTCATTTACAAAGAACATGCACCAAAATAATCTCTACCTCCAAAGAGAGAGCTCTTTGTTAAATTCCTTCTCTTGAACAAAATTTAAGATGCTGAACTTGATGACTGGAAGGTTGGCAGGTCAGCAGTTCGAGACCTGAGTACCTCACGATGGAGTGAGCTCCTGTCTCTGTCCCAGCTCCTGCCAACCTAGCAGTTCAAAAGCAAGAAATTGCAAGTAGACAAATACTGTGTATACTCGAGTATAAGCCTAGTTTTTCAGTCCCAAAAATGAGCCCCCAAGAGGGAAAACGGCTTATACTCAGGTCAATGGCCATGAGGGTCCCAAGATTGAGACGCGCCAAAAATTTGATTAATTTTACCATATTTTCATGTATTTTTATTATTGAAACTCACTAGCAGCTGCTGCATTTCCCATGCTCGGCTTATACTCGGGTCAATTTATTTTCCTGGGTTTTCAAGTCAAAATTAGGTACCTCAGCTTATATTCAGGTCAGCTTATACTTGAGTATAAATGGTATGTGCCATTTTGGCAGGAAGGCAGACAGCGTTCCGTGCACTCTAGTGTCTACTCATGCCTGCCACATGTCAATGGAAACATCTGCACATGCAGACAGTGCTGGCTCTTTGCCTGTAAACAGAGATGAGTGTTCAGCCCTAGAGTCAGATATGACTGGCTTTCGAGCAAGGGTGACCTATATAAGACTCATGGAGACCATTCTCTGTAATGCTGCCCCAATGAAAGTCTGAAGGTACTTGAATGAAAGGCCTACATCTCAAGCATAGTGCAAACTCTGCTTAAAAGGCAAAAGTGCCCAATCACTATGCATAGAACTATCTCAACAGCTATTCTTCTTGCTTGCAGCACATACATACTGCAGAGACCACTAGGGAAGATATAGGATTTATCAGATAGAAATAAACCACAAAGAAATTTTTGCTTACCTTGTTCTTATCTTGTGTATCTACTTCTCCTGGTGCCATGTATTTTAGTAACAAAGCTAAGCACTTTGGACTCTTATGACGGGTGGTTAAATGTAAAGGAGTAATTCCTTCCAAATCCTTCTTCATCCAATTTGCTCTACGAGCAAGTAAAAGTTTCATAAAGCGATAGTTTCCCTAGATAATTTAAGAGGAAAGAGATTGAAGTTAATTTAACTTGGGTAAGTGTTAGAAAGGTAAGAAACAATAACAGTAAAGGCAAAACAAGAGGCTACAGATCTTATACAGCAGAGGTTCTCAACCTTTTCAAACCACAGGCTTGGACCACACCCCCTCAGACAGCTGAGCGGGCCGGACTGGTGGTTCCCCCTCACCATAAACACTGCTGTAAAACACATCCATGGCTGTTGTAAACAACTTACAACAGCCGTGGGCACATTTACGGCTGTCATAAATGTGTCCACTTCCACTTCCAGTGGGGACGTGTGCCACATGAAATGGTACCATGGGCCAGGTCCGGGCCACAGGGCATAGGTTGAGAACCTGTTATACAGGATGCAGTCGTTCTCATTTAGTGATGATCCTGACTACACACCACTATTTTTCTATCAAAGAAACTGATCAGTTTCAATTCATTCTTAATATTACTCTTAAGTACAGTACTGTGATTTTTCACAAAAAGCTGGCCGCCAGTTTCTGCTAAAGAAAATAAAGTAGAAACAGAGAGTATAGGAAGGTAAATGAAAACAGAAGTGTGGGGACACTATTTTTTAAACCTGGCATTTTTATCTGGAAGCAATACATCATTATTCAACTTCCAAGATTCTAACGTAAAAACATATTAAGTAATGTCAGAACTAACATTCATTTGTTCAAACAACTCCTCACATAGGAGCAATTTTGCTACAGGTTTTAGATACTTAGTTTGTATTACAAACATACAAGAACTATCCCTTATAAAAATGTATGGAAAACCAGCTAAAATGCTTTACATTTTAAAAATTGTTTTAATCTTCATTATCAAGGATCCAAGATGACAACATTGATGTTTAGTTGAGATGTTTCTGAAAGGAGAGGATAACACCTCATAACCAAAATGAAGTCAACAGCTAAATATTCCATACTAAGCAACGTTAAGAGAAGATAACTTATTCTAATAAGTACAAACAGTAAGCAGCTTTGTGCATGTGAGTCATCGTTCTGAACACCCCCAAACCCTATAAATTGTACAGAGTATATCCTATAACAGTGATGACACAGCTGCTTCTTCGAAGGCAAGGGTTAAAGGGTGGGTAGCTAAACTGAGAAGTCCTTGCAAGCATGGTATGAACCCATGAGCCATAGGAGGGATAGCGCTCTCCCTGCCACAGAGGCCTGCATGTTTGTGATCTTAGTAAAGCTTTTCATAAATGGAAAGTCTGAACTCGAGTTACCCTGTACAAAACTAGCCTGCAAATCCTGTTACATTGCTGATCATAGTGAGACCACTGTCTCAATCTGTAACAGACTCAAGACTTTGCATAAAATTTCCCTTCTGTTTGGGTCTTTCTTAGAGAGAATTTTTGGAAAAATTGATATTATATTCTGCAGTATTATCCTAGAATAAAAAGCAAAGATTTGTTGAAATAATCAGGAAACTGATGGTAGGATATCTAACTAATATTTTATAGTATCAGCAGCATTACCAGTGAAAACATAATTTCTCTCTCACACAGAGAGAGAGAGAGAGAGAGCAAGAGAGCTGATTAGCATTTCCTGGTGAAGATCCGTTCATAAGAAATTGCAAACTTTTGTTGGACTATTCCTAACAAAAATGAGAATAAGAGAATCAAGAAAGTTAGAACATTCACAGTTAAAGAGTAGGTTTTCACAATTAGACATTTTCATTATACCAGAAGACGGCAAATAATATTTTTGTTGTTTAGTCGCACAGTCAATTCCGACCCTTTGTTAAAGAAATGGCGCCATCTTCTGAATCTACACTAAATTACATGAAGCAGTTTTAATGTACCTTCAAATGTGTATTGTTGCTTTCATAGAATCAAAGAAAACACTTATTTGGAAGGGGCATTTTAGGCTAGCGAGTCCAACCCCCTGCTTAATGCTGGAATCCAAATCACAGCAGATATAAGAGGTGGCTGTTCAATTCTCTCTTGAATGCTTCCAGTGATGAGCACTTACTACCTCTCGAGGGAGTTGGTTCCACTGTCATACTGCTCTAACCATTAAGAGGTTTTTCCTGATATTCAGCCTATGTCCGGCTTCCTTTAGTTTGAGCCCATTATTACACATCCTGCACAATGGGATGATTGAGAACAGATCCTACCCTTCCTCTTTAATACCATCTTGCAGGCATTTGAAGAGTACTATCATATCCCCTTCTCCCTTTTCACAAGGCTAAACATGCCCAGTTCCTTCAATTTTTCCTTATATGGTTTGGTTTCAGTAACATCACTATTAATGAAACAAGGGCTCTTTCAAATACAGCACCACGTGACCTAAAATAGGCCACTTTTTGACCCCACCCTTCCCCTCTGTGACTTTCCGTTGCCTTTGACCGATTCCCCCCTCCCCATCACATGGTTTAAAGATAGATCTATGGCCAGCTGGATACGAAAAGCAAATGATAATTTTGGAGTCATGTGACTTCAGACCGAACCCCCTCCCCCATGACTTTCCATCGACCCCCTCCTCCCTAAAATGGTCACATGGTATTTGAACGCCCCTCAAAGTGTATAATGACAAGGTGCCTCAAACCTACACCAGTTGAGAAAATATTTTCTTGTTGGTATCACTCCGCCTAAGGTAAGGAGAGAAATATTAGCAGACACAAAGAGAACTAAGAAAGAGAATGACCCTCGACATCCTCTGAATGGATATTTGCCAATTCAGACCCAGGAAGAGCTTTATGGCACAAACAAACATACTTGAGGGTATGCAAGAACGAAAACAAATTAGAAGATGAAGGAGTCACTGGACAATGAATAACATTAAAGGAGTATACAACCTTCCTTTCATCACTTGGAGGACTCTGAATAGGCTGAGGGCCAGAGTCCCTAAATGCAAGACCAACATGCTCAAGTGGAGGCTGTGGGCAGAGAACAACACATTGTGTGAGTGTGGAGAGATACAGGATCCGGCTCATTTACTGTTCTGCCACTTATCACCAGAAACGTGTATTGATGAAGATTTAATCTTGGCCAATGACAAAGCCAAGTAAGTGGCTTCATTTTGGCAGTCCAAAGTTTTATCTGGACATGAAAGAAGAAGACTCAAATGTTTGTTTCAATGATTTACTAAGTCCAAAACAGCCCTTCAAGATATTTTTGGCACAGAGTGACTATAGTCACATCCCATCTGTCTTTGCTCCTGTCCTCTGTCAGCAACCACAGTACAGATCATGTGCTCATCTTCTGGGATCCTCTAGCACTGGGTTATTCTACATGAGGGAAGTTTCTGTTGCAATCTGTGTGAGATATATGTAGACTTAAGTTTCTGTTCTAAAAAGCCAGGGAATTCAATTACAGTGGTACCTCATACAATTATTTTAATCTGTTCCACGAAACAATTGCTATATTATGCATGCATCATATAGCGATTTCCCCTATGGGATGCATCGTACAATGATTTTATTTATTTATTTATTTAATCAAACTTTTATGTTGCCCTCCTCACAAAGGCCGAGGGCAGCTAACAAATTTTTAAAACACTTAAAACACAGTAAAAACATGGTATAAAACAGTATTAAACAGCATTAAAAAGTTACAAAAACTTTTTATTTTGGTAAGTGGTTTTTCCCATTGAAAAATTGTTGTACTTTTTTCCATAGGGAAAATTGTTATGTGGGATGCCTTCCCCCCAAAAAACCTAATTGTTATGCGATTTCACTGTTATACGGGCCAATTGTTGTATGAGGTTCCACTGTGTTTTAAAAATCTCTGCTTTATGAAAAGGGGATATTGTGCTTCTGTATCACAATTCAAAATGCCAGGAAATGGCCTGATACTGCTGCACAATATTATGCCTGAGTTGCCAGCAGGAAGACAAATACCAAGCTTTGCACAGCAGAGAGAATAGTACCATTCATATAGTGCCATTCACATAGAAACACCAAACCAGGGAAAATCCCAGAAGCTGAATCTATTTTTCAGTAGTTAACCACTTCTCACCCAACTACAACGAAGTTCTTATGGCTGTTTTTCAACAAGTATGAAGGGTATCCTGTAGAACAGGGGTCCTCAACCTTTTAAAGCTGGGGGCCAATTCATGCCCCCTCAGACTGTTCTTGTGGTGGTGCTGCCACCACTGCCCTGAGCTTCCACACTCCCCACCACCACCATTAGTCCCCAACTCCTCCCCACCATGTGCCCACCACATCCCCCCTTCTCTGTTTACCGGCCTGGAGAAGTTGTATGGGGGGGGGGAGTGAAGGAGGGGTCCAGGTTGTCATTCTCACTTGCAGCCTCCGGGAAAACCACAGCCCCCAGAAAAGGTGCACACACATGCCCCAGCCCTCAGGAAGGCCATGTGGACCCATCCCAGCCCCCGGGAAAGCCATGCACGCCCAATTCAGCCTCCGGGAAAGCTGCAGGAGGCCTCCTGGCCCCCAGGAAAGGCATGCCCATCCACCCTGACCTCCAGAAAAGCACATGGAAGGCCTCCTTGACTACTGGAAAAGGCACACCCACCCATCCCAGCCCTGAAAAAGCCATGGGTAGCCTCTTCGCTCTCCTGAAAAGGCATATGCACACACCCTGACCCCCGGATAAGCCATGGGAGGCCTTCTTGGCTCTTGGAAAAGGCATACATGAGCACACACACCTCAAAAAAGCCACAGGAGTACTCCCCAGCCCCTTGGAAAAGGTGCCCATGCCCACCCCACCTCCAGGAAAGCCATGTGCACCTACCCTAGCCCCCACAAAAAGCCATGGGAGGTCTCCCCAAGCTCCAGGAAAGCTGTGTGTGCCAAAAAAGGTGCAGGCACCTGCCCTGTGCCCTGGGACAGCCACAGCAGGCCTCCCTGGCCCCGGGAAAGGCACACGTGTGCACCGCAACCCCCCAGAAATTCCACAGGAGGCCTCTCTGAGCCCCAGAAAAGGCATGCATGTGCACCCCAGCCCCTGAAAAAGCCATGGGAAGCCTCCCCGGCCCCTGGGAAAGGTGCACACACCAACCCCAATTACTGGAAAAGCCGCAGGAGGCCTCCCTGGCCCCATCCACCAGAGCAAGGACATGGGCCGAATGATACAATGATGCGGGCAGCCGTAGGTTGAGGATCCCTGCTGTAGAACATTTTGACTGCTGCCAGTGGTGTTGTCAGCAGTCTGGCTTACCTCTGCTGTGTAAGCTTGGCATCCTTTCCCCTGCTGACAACGTGGCTCTGATATTGTTCAGCAATACTGGGCCACATCCTGGAGTTTTGGATTGTAGGTAGAAAAGCACAATATCTCACAGTCATACTCTGCCTAGTTTTGTTTTGTTTTTAAATATAGAATGCCCTTCTTAAGAATTGGTGCTCAGGAAGGGACAGAGTGGGCATTGGCATATGTTATGCCATGAAACTCTAGTTATATCACCACCCATAAACTCCACATTCATCCCACTTTACTAGGTTCTGGTGATCCCTAAGGATCCCCTCAATCCTGCTGAAAGCCTTTTCTCAAAGGAGTTTTAGTTGAAAGAAAAAAACCATTCCAGTCTCCTATTTAGAAGAATATTCCTTTATGTTTCAGCATATAATTCTTAATAAACAGAAAACCCCATTAAATTCAATCAGATATGAATTCTTATACCAATAACAAACTAGTTCTCTAAATTATCAATCTCCCACATTTTCTTTCAACAACATAAAAGAGTAAGGTTTGTGGGAGATAGATAATTCAGAGAACTAGTTGATATTGGACGGGAAAGAAGAAGCCAGGGCAGGTTGAGGACTTTGCTACTCCTCCCCCTGTCTCCACACCAATGGCCAGAGGAGAAGAAGCCAGGGCAGGTTGAGGACTTTGCCGCCCTCCCCTGTGCCCACACCAACGGCCGGGGAAGAAAGAGCCAGGGCAGGTTGAGGACTTCTCCACTCCACCCCTCCCCCTGTGCCCACACCAATGGCCAGAGGAAAAGAAGCCAGGGCAGGTTGAGGACTCCGCTGCCCACCCCTGTGCCCACACCAACGGCCGGGGAAGAAAGAGCCAGGGCAGGTTGAGGACTTCTCCGCCCCTCCCCCTGAGTCCCCATCAACATATTGTAATGTTATATATTGTTTGTAAGCAGTCCTGAGTCGCTACAGCGAGTGGGCAACAATATTAAATTTGAACTAATAAATAATAAGAAGAATTCATATCTGAAAAGGAATTTCTTCTAATGTCATTACTGGGGGAAAACAAACAAAGAATCAACTCAGTAGCTGCTACTGTGTTATCAGGTAATCAAAAGTCAATGAGATGTTTATTTCTATGAAATCCATAACATTTAAATTCATCAACCAAAATTAACATCAACACCCTGCAACTTTAAAATATTGTAGGCACGGTTTTACGGTGATTCTGGTCATTCCTCAGTGCCTGAAGTAGAGAATTCAACTCAGGGAGTTTGTTTTGGCTCCATGGACCTTCCAGTTGGGGAGGGGGTCCATCAAACTCCATCAAATTGCACAGCTGCATCCTTATTTGGACAGATGTTTCCTTACACTACTGTAATGCTCTCTACATGAGGTTGTCTTTGTCGCTGATACAGAGACTTCAATGGGTCCTGAATGAAACGACCAGGCTGGTAATGGGAACAAAGAAAGTTGAGCATATTTCCCCAACCTTGGCAAAACTGCATTGGCTTCCCGTTCCTTTCTGTATCAGCCACTAGGCACTATCTCCAACTTACAAATCCCTATAAGCTTTCCCACAGAATGGCTGTCTACATCAACCGTTCATCACAGTCAATGCAGCTCAAGCTGCTGATGGCAAGAATGGCAAGGAAGGTTACAAGGACAGCATTCTCAGTGGCAGCACCCACATTGTTGAATTCTTTAACAATGGAGCTGCACCAAGTCCCATCCCTGGCCATATTTTAAATACCCCAAAGGACTCTACTCTTTAAAGAGATATTTCAGGACATTCTCACTAATGCCAGTTAGTAGTTACTTTTCACATTTGTTTGCCTCTGACTTTGCCAGTGGAGATTAGGTTGATTCAGTTGTTGTTTGCAATGTTGTTTTGTAAATGTATAAATGTTGTACACCGCACAAAGTAGGCAATCTACCCAGATGGGTGGAATAATTGTAGTAAATAAACATAATAAATAGATAATTTTAAAACAAGTCTGAGTTATCTATCATTCTCCTTCATATGCTTACTGTTTATTTTGATAGCTAGGCTTATTGGAAAGATGGGACGACACTCTCACAAACATGTACTGCAGCAGTAATGTAGTCTTAGCGTTTGAGGGAAGATGTGAAATGAATCATTCATACCATTACCTCAAGACTGATTATTTATGGATACCATACACAAATGTAATCCCATATGGAATTCCCTTCCAGAGTAATTTTCAAAGAAATTAATGGGTTTGTCTGTTCTAGCATGTACAACAAAAATAAAACCAAACAAGTTATGGATTCTGGAAGAATAGATTGATTTCAGCAAGAGCCTTTATGGATTACAATCCACTTTTTCAGACATAAGAAGCAAAATATTTAGACCACCTGTTTATATACTGCAAAGACATGGCAGTAGGAGAAACAAAAAGAAGAATGACATTAATAATAGGCCTGTACTTTCTGGAGCACTACACCAGAATGTTCCAGATTACATTTTTGGGAAAATATTTTCTTAACTATACTTTTTGCATGAAAACAATACTTTCTTCTGTATGTGTTTTCACAATGCTACATTAAAGGATGTTGTAATATCTACCCTGTGATGGGCATCAACAGGTTTGCACCAGTTCACCAAAATTGGTAGCAGAAATTCTGGCTGGACCCACCCGTCCAAGTTTTGAAATAAAGCAGTCCTAATTTGAGTGCAACGCAGGGCTTTCCCTTGGCCACACCCACCATATCACGCCCACAGTGTGATAGTAAATTTTTTGGAGCCCATCACTGGATCCATTCTTGTGGTTCCCAACGAGGGGCACACATCCCACAGGGGCGCATTTTGATTTTTAAGGGAGCAATTCAAGAATGAGTTAGACCAAGTTAATGGCCTTTTAGGCTTCCTCCACATGAATACAGTCATACCTCGCATAACGAATTTAATTCGTTCTGCGAGGCTGTTCGCTATGCGAGTTGTTCGCTATGTGAGTCAGACTCACGTAACGAGTTTTTGGCTATGCGAGTTGGACTTTTTCCTATGGAAAAACTCGCATAATGAGCATTTCTATGGGGAAAACTCGCATTTTCGCTATGCGAGTTTTCCCCATAGAAATGCTCGTTATGCGAGTTTCTCCATAGGGAAAAGTCCAACTCGCATAGCGAAAAATTTGTAAGCGAGTCGGACCATTTAGCAAAAAACTTGCTCGTTATGCGAGTTTTTCGCTAAGTGAAACACTCGTTATGCGAGGTGTGACTGTTGTTCACTTTTTGAATAATAAATATTATATGTCACCATGGGGGCGGGGTCAGGATTTTAAAGATGCTTAAGTGGGGCATGGCCAAAAAAAGGTTGGTAACCACTGATCTACCCTAAAGGTAGCAAAGATGGGCAACCCAATAGGATACTGATACGTATCATGAAGCTACAGCTGACCTATAGTGACTCTAAAATTAATTACCTCCTAAAGATCCTGTTGCTTACACTTCCTGAAACTAAACTCTGTGGCTTCTTTTACTGAGTCAATCCATCTTTGTCTTCTCCTATTACCTTCAACTATTCATAGCATTATTGTCTTTTCCAGACAGTCTTGTCTTTTCACAGTACAAAAGCCTAATGGGCTTGATCCCTTGCATACACATTTCTACATTCAAAGGACCATACATTGCTGATCACAGAAGGTTCATGTTCAAACCTGCAGTTGCTTACAGGAATGTATTGACAAAGTAAAATTTTCCAGAACTGAACGAGTTGAGGGGGATGGTGGAGGACAGAAGTGCCTGGCGGGCAATGGTCCATGGGGTCGCAGAGGGTCGGAATCGACTGTGCGACTGAACAACAAAAATGAAGCCTGTCCTCCATTCCTTGAGAAAGCTGATGCCATGGAAACAAAGAATGAAATTATTTGTAAGATTAACAGAATGAAGACTTTAAACAGATAAATTATATTGTTACATGCCATTTTTACTACTAAATACAATAAAATTTAGGTAACTATCAGAATTATAATATACCTTCTCTAAAGTAAATTTCTGCTTAAGTAAAATTATTTTACATGTCACAAATCTTTTTCAAGTTTATTATGACAATAGCAATACTAATCCTAGGTGTGGTTTAACCTTAACAAACGCTTCTTTTTGGCATAATCACATTTACCAACTGAAACTTCCAAGACTAAACTCTCAGTGCACAAAAGAAAATTCCGCTGAATAGGAATTTCATTTGCAAGTTTCCAAATCTAAAATGTCCATCTCTCTGACAAAGCATCTTTGGCAACATACCCGCCAAGAACATCTCTGTGACTTAAAACCCATTTGGGTGATCAATTGACTTCACTGAAGAAAAGGGGGCATCTTTAACTGCTCCACGGTTGAGCTGCTGTAACATTTCTTTCCCAAGTGCTCATTACAACCTTAGCTTTGTTCACTTGGTTTCCATAGGAATAAGCTAAACTAGCAAGTGGTGTACAGTGAAAGCATACAAGTACCAACGTTGTAAACATGAGGGAAGAGAGGCCAACTCTCAGTGTACGTTTTCTGTTAAAACAACAACTTTGACTTCTGATCCTACTGACTGCCATTCTGCAAGCTTTTTCTGTCCTTTATAGCAGCCTCTGTCAAAATGCAGAACAATTACCGTATTTGCTGGCGTATAAGACTGGGCGTATTAGACGAACCCCCCAACATTTCCACTCAAAATATAGAGTTTGTTATATACTCGCCGTATAAGACTACCCCCTCTTCCGCACACCTTCCACACACCAAATAAAATGTAAAAGAACATCAGATTTGATTTCAACATGTTAATTTATATTCAAATGCTTATGACATGCAGAAAAACTGTCACAAGGCTGTATGTTATCAAACATGTACAGTAAACATAAAACAGTGCAAGTGCAAAATGGTACTTATTTCTCTACCATATATACATGAATATAAGCCGGCCCAAATATAATCTGAGGTCCCTAATTTTGACCTTGAAACCCAGGAAAATAGATTGACCCAAGTATAAGCCAAGAGTGGGAAATGTAGCAACTGCTAGTGAGTTTCAATAATTAAAATACAGTAATATTAATTATTTTATTGATTTTTTTAGAACTGTACTTGCACCACCCACCAGTAGTGGCGCTGCAGTTAAAGTGGGTGGGCAGGTCAATTGCACTGAGGCAGGAAGTGTTGCTCTAGCCTAGCCTCTTGCTTCCCCTGCAAAGAAGAAGCATGGCTTTTTCCTCCATCTTGGGCAGAAGGTACCAGTAAGTGAAACCCTTTTTCCCCCCCACCAGTTTGAAAGGGAGACACAATTATAATGTAGAGCTTCTTTCTTCATCTGGATGGTATGTAGAATGAGGTGGGTGAGCATTGGGAGGCCACTATGGGCAGCTATGTCTATCCCAACTGAAGTGCACCCGGCGTATAAGGCGACACCCCCCCCCCCGCACTTGGAGGCATGTTTTTCAGGAGGGGGGAAGTCGTCTTATACGCCAGCAAATACGGTAATTGCTCCCATTTCAGTACTCCAGTATAAAAGAATTTTTTGTTTTAGGATTTATTTTTGGTGATGTTATTGTGATATCAACTGACACTTAGAAAGATACCATCATGGGCCAGACCCTAAGAGCTAGCTCTATTTCCCTCTCCCGTTCTCATTATCTTATTCACTGGACATTAAGGATTATTTAATAATATTTGCCTTCTTACAAAAAAAATCATTTTCAAAATAGAAAAACAGTGAATCCCCTGACTATCCATCCCCCCCCAAAAAAAAAAAATTACCCATAGCACCTAAAATATATTATTAATCATATGGTTTTGTAAAAAGGATTTTCTTTACTCTTGTTCCCTCTGAACAAATTACACATAACAATGATTTTCTTTATAACAAGTGCCACTCAAACTCTGTCCACAATTTAGAATACTAAATTTCATTCTAGTTATGAGATGACAAAATTGACTAAAACTATATATGAGATGTGTATAGGGGTTAAAAATAGGAATACTTTATTTATTGCTGCCATAAATTGAGCTCAGAGCTAAAGTAGATGACTTTCAAGATTCATTCCATTCCTATCCTACTATATGGACTTTAATGGATGCAATGGAAGCTAATTGGCAGAGTGATCTGAATTTACAGAAATTAGACATCACTCCTGTGCCATGGTCAGATCACTGTCTGGTGACTCTGGACTTTCTGGGGATGAGGCTTCACCGTAGAGAGGTAGGGCCTATTCAGTTGGCCACCCCCCGCGTCTGATGGATCCGGATGGATTCCAGAGGAAACTGGGGGGTTTTCCTTTGGGTCAGCAAAATGATTCGCCTAAGATGGTTGTTGACCTTTGGTATAAGAAAGCAACAGCGGCCTTGGACGTAATCACGCCACTACGACCTCTACATGCTCATAGGTAGTACTCTTCTCCATGGTTCACAGAGGAGTTGAGGGTGCTTAAACGTGCAAAGATACATTGAGAGCACCACTGAGTGAAGACTCAGAGTAAATCCGACTGAACACTTGCTAGTACTGTACTGCTATTAAGGCCTATCAGGTGGGATGGGGGTGGTGAAACGTCAATATTTCACTGCCCTCATTGCTGCTGCAGATAACCACCCAGTGACTCTGTTCCAGGTGACCAGGTTCCTCCTCGGAAGAGGAGGGTCGGGCCCCGGTTGGCAAGGGTCAGCTGAGGCTTTTGCTGATTAGCAGAGAAAATCGCTCAGATTCAGTCGAGGTTGAACCCCAGCGTGGAAATATTAGAACTTGGGTTGTCCAAAGTGCAGTCTGGTCATGTTATCTGGGATCGGTTTGATCCAGTTGTCCCTGAGGAAGTGTACAGGCTCCTGGGATCTGTGCATGCCATTGCATGTGCATCAGATCCATGCCCCACCTGGCTGGTGAAATCTGCCAGGGCAGTGACGGGTGGCTGGGTCGAGGCCATTAATAATTCTTTGCTTCAGGAGGGTTTTTTCCTGCTACCTTAAAACATGCTTTGGTGTGCCCCCCCCCCCAAAAGAAGCTATCCCTCAACCCCACGATTATGACCAACTACCGGCCTCTCTAACCTTCCATTCCTGAGTAAGGTTTTGGAGAAGGCAGTGGCACAGCAGTTACAGGAGATCCTGGATGAATCAGATTATCTGGACCCTTTTCAGTCAGGATTCAGGCCTGGATATGGTACGGAAACTGCATTGGTCACGCTTGTGGATGATCTCTGGAGAGAGAGGGATGGTGGACATCCAACTGTCCTGGCTCTTCTTGACCTCTCAGCAGCTTTTGATACCGTCGACCACAGTATCCTTCTGGAAAGGCTCCAAGGATTGGGGATCCAGGGCACTGTGTGGTTCTGGTTTTTCTCATTTCTGAAGGGCCGGACCCAGTTGGTGTGGTTGGAGAGTGAGAAATCCAGCCCTAGGCCCCTTCAATATGGGGTGTCTCAGGGCTCGATGCTTTCACCTCTCCTATTTAACATCTACATGAAACTGCTGGGTGAGATCATCCATTTCCACGGGGTGAGGTATCATCAATATGAAGATGATACCCAATTGTATATCTTGGCCCGGGGAGACCCAAGCAATGCAGTTGAAATCCTTTCCAGGTGCCTGGAGGCTGTGAGGTTCTGGATGGGAGACAACAGGCTACAACTGAATGGTTGTGGGTCAGGGGTCCTACGTTAACTCAGGAGCTACCATCTTTGGTTCTGGATGGGGCAGCTTTGCCCCAAACAGACGTGGTGCGTAATCTGGGGGTCCTCTTGGACTCCCGACTACTGCCCAAAGAGCAGGTGGCAGTCGTGGCCAGGAGGGCTTTTGTACAACTTCGTACGCCCGCTCCTAGACTGGGACTCCTTGCTCATGATCACACATGCTTTGGTCACCTCCAGACTTGATTACTGTAATGCGCTCTACATGGAGCTGCCCTTGGTGATCATTCAGAGGCTGCAACTGATCCAGTTATGCTCGCACCTCACAATTGCTGCGGGGGTTGCATGGCCAGTGTGCCTCCGGGTGCAATTTAAGGTGCTGGTCATTACCCTTAAAGCCCTATATGGTAGTCGGCCAGGATACTTAAGAGACCGCATCGTCCTTAGGACATCTGTCTGTCCCACCAGAACAGATCGGAGAGGCTCTCTGGTTGTACAATCCGCTAGAGAGGCGCACCTCTCTAGCACTAGAATGAGGGCCTTCTCCGTGTCAGCTCCGGCCCTATGGAACCTCCTGCCAAGTGAGTTGCGTCTCCAGATGGAGCTGCTGACCTTTTGGAAGGGGGTTAAGACCTGACTGGTGGGGCATGTGTGGGGTATGGGCCAGACAGTTACCTCAGTTTGTTGGCTCATCTAATCCCTCCTTCTCTGTGTGTGACTTGTTTAATGCCTTTTAATTTTTGTAACTTTTTGATCCTGTTTAATACTGTTTTTATACCATGTTTTTACTGTGTTTTAAGTCTTTTTAAAGTTTGTTAGCCGCCCTGGGTCTTTGTGAGGACGGCATAAAAGTTTGTTTAAATAAATAAATAAATAAATAAATAAATAAATAAATAAGATAATCCCATTGGCCTACTAGCCAGAGGACTCGTTCTACCCTGTATGATACTACCACTCTTTTAGGAAGCCAGTTTCTTGTTGCTTCAAAGTGCATAGAATCACTTCCTAGGGCTAGAGAAACCTTTGGTAGGCTTTTGATTCCTGATTGTTCCTGTTTGAACACCAGCCAGACTAGACAGGACAATTAGCAATACTCTAGGGTATGGTGGTCATCTCTGTTTATAGCTGAAGACCCAGCACTGTTTGCGTCTCTGTGGACATGTGGCAGGGATGACTAGACATGTAATGTTGTTTACCTTCCCACCAAAGTAATAGCTATTTATCTACTTGCAATTTCTTGCTTTCAAACTGCTAGGTTGGCAGGAGCTGGGACAGAGATGGGAGCTCACTCTATCATGCAACACTCGGGGTTCTAACTGCTAACCTACCAACCTTACAGTCGTCAAGCTCAGTGTCTTAACCACTGAGCCACCACAGTCCCTTGTTACAAAATGGTAACATTCATGTCTCCCAGTGGGTAACTGGAAAGGTTTTGTGCTACATTGATAGAGATTTTTTTTCTAACTCACTTGCATCATTTTCCTACCATACATAGTAACTTCAGCCTGTCCTGGAAGGGAAGGGTCCAAGTGTGTGGCTCCTTTCCAGTTACGTTGGGTGGATTTCAACCATCCGGGGCTGAAGCCAAAAATGCCACCCCTTGGTAGACGCTGGCGCCTACTCCCGCTAGGGCTTCTGGGAATTGTAGTCCAAGAACACACATAGCCCAAAAAGTGCCTCCCAGGACTGCCCACCCCCCTAGCCCCCCATACGTGAGGCCACTGTTCCTTCCCTTCCAGGACAAGCTGTGGGTGTGTGCAGGTGAGACTAGGCTTGTCCTGGAAGGGAACAGGTGTTCTCTTTCAGGACAAGCTGCGGTTGCGCCCATAATCACAACTTAGTTCGCCATCTGAAAAGATCAGAGAATACAAGAACAACAATCCTGATCTTATTCATACATCTGGCACTGGGATTGTTTAAGATTTTTGTACAAGCTATTCAAACATTCATAAATAACTGTTAATTTGCGTGGAGCAGCAAAGTCACTGGATCACTCAAAAATTACTTCTTAATTATCAGGCTCACCTACAATTATTTTTAAAAAAACATTATCTGTAAAGATAATTTTAGTTCTAAAATAATAATGAATAGCTCACCAGGAAATTCCTGAATAGTTAGGAAGATTTTGTCCTGCAAAGAAACATTGCCTGTACAATTTTTACACTGCAATCCATTGGAAAGCAGAGGACTAGGAACAATCAAACAGATAATTCTTCACCTGCAGTCTGTTCTACATTCTTAGAAGACTGTACAAGTATTCCACCTGATGATATTGATGAAAATAGCAGTTAGGAAGACTGTTCCTAAGTCACTATTTTCCTATTTTTTACAGCTGAATGAAAATTAAATAAAGGGGGATATGAAAGTAGAGGAGCACCTTAATACCTTTTAAATTGAAGATGTTAAACCTCATTAAAAATCTAATTCCATGAGCTATTAAGGTAAATGTTCTAATCATATACAGTCATTTCCTCATCAGATTATATGGGGTAATCAAAAAAAGTCTCCTCAAAGATTGTGGTATTTTTGAACCACAATCGGGAGTACCCTGGTAATGGCAACCTTGTGTAGCTGGCTAATCTTTCTCACACTAGGTCAGGCAAAAGGAACTGCAGAATGAATTCACCATAAGGTGGCTTCGTTTTGGAAGTTTCACACCTGGCCAAGACATAGAAGAAGAAGCAGATTATCTCTATATTAAGATTTCACTGACTGGACTCTATGAAAACCAAAATAAATTAGGAATGCCAAATGAGCAAAAATAAACTGACTTTGAAAATGATACAATAGCGAATTCTGTATATGCTTCAGATTCACCACAGTAAATTTATGTTAACAAAGGTGTAGGGATAAACTACTGGGTTCCTGATAAAAGCACTGACTGAAATGTTTGCAACTGCTGTGGCCAAGAAAGAAGGCTCAACTTTTCTCCCTGCTCCAAGCTTAGGTTTGTTCTTCTTTCATCTGAATGTGGCAGCATTCTACACAAAAGGAAGGTGATGGAGCACTAAAGCACACTCACCTGACTTTTCAGAAGCCAGGTGAATTCTGCCAGGAAAACCCAACTTTGCTTCTCTAGCCTTGGTTCCCCTTAGGAAAGGTAGGATGGTTGGGGGAGAAAGCTGAATCAGACGCTCTGCTATGAAGGTTCCAACTGTCTGCAAACAGTTATTACTTCATGGAAATAATCTTGTTTCTGTTCCTTCCATGACATTTTTCTCCTTTACAGCTATTTATCATCTTCTGATTTAGATTCTTTTGCATGCATAACTCCAACCTGAGTAATTAAACTACTTTTACCTTAATACAAAAACAACCAATCACAACTGCTAATATGCTGTCAACGGAATTTTTTTTTAAAGAGTACCATTGAAAGTTACTCAGGTTCATTAACTGCATGGATGTATAAATAGAACAAAAGAGAGGTCAGACTACATATATTACCCAATTTTATATGTCCAACTATTCTCTTTTGAAAAGCTCCTGCATGACTTCTCTCCTAAACTGTGAAAGCCAACCATTCGCCTTCTTTTCAGTATGAATAACACTGACATTTGACAACTTCACATAGCTGACAGGGTTGTACAACAGCCCACCCTCCCTATTCTCAATCCAATTAGACCTCTAATCCTCCAGATGAAAGGCCCAACTACTCACGTTCCTCATGACAAGGACAGCTATTGATTATTTGTCACTGCAGTTAACACCTTCTCTGTGGAGGCCACTCTGACAGAAGCAAACCTCCCAAATTAGACAGCACTTTATCTGCCCTGGAGGCCAAATGGCACAACAAGTAAAGGCTAATAAATGGTATAAAAATGAACAAATCATAACATTATGACAGGTTGATCGTTGCCAGCAGTTTCACAGCTCAAGCTTGACGCTCTGTTAGACCTGCTCCTTCTCTTTTCTCTTCCAATTTTGCTCCAACTTTGGCTGAATTAAAGGCCAGAACAATTAAGGCATTTGACCAGCAAGGGTAAGCTGAGATGGAAGTATTGCCAAGGGACACAGATGTCAATAGCAGACTACCCATTTGTCAATACAAACATTCGAGACATGCAAATGCTGATGTCTCAGTTCTCCACTAGGTTGCACTGATGCCCTTCATAACCATCTCAGATAGAAACTAATGAAATTAACTTCCCAGACTAGCAATTTTCTCCAAAGAGCAGGAATTTTTAAACTACCAAATGGAATTTTCATTTAAGGCAATGAAGAACACATTATTAAGAGAAAATGTCTGACACATTATAGTTCCTTAGGAATATCTGCACAAAAGCCCTTTATCACAGAAATGAAATTAATATATTTACAACAACATACCAAGTGAAATCTGCACTAATAAAGGTCAAAGAAAGCTTGGATATTTGATAATTTAGGATAATATTCCATCCTCCTCCCCCCCCACACACACACACATTGTTTAAGATAGTCATCACTTAAAATATCTTGAAGTATACTTTTTCATCCTTGATTTTTATATTTCTGATACTTGTAATTCAAAGAGCTACTTTAGACGCATCAAAGGCTTGGGCATGCCAACAGGGATTTCCGATTTTATTTCTCCACATCCTCTTTAAATATCAGATCCTTATGTCCTATCACAAACTGCTTCTCAAAATCACGTTAGTTTCAATAACTGTTTGGCTGTTTGTTTTCATTCAGCATTAAATCTCTTACATTATCCCTTTCCCACCAACACTGTAAATGGGATCTTCATGCCCCTATAACCACCAAGTCAGTACACAATCCCAAAGTTACTGAAGTGTTGGGTACTGAATAATAATACAAAAGCAGCACTTTTCCTGTAAAATGAATCTAATAGTTAAAGTAGACATTAGAAGCAGAGTTTTATGAGTCCACATTGAAAACAAGACTAGGGTGGTTTAAGAAATATATTGCTACACAATATTTTTAAAATGAAATATAGAAATTTCTTCATGTTGAAATATGCTCCAGGCAGTAGAAAGTATTTTCTAGGCAACAGAAGATAAGACTGAATGTGGAGATAGAGTTAATATGCTTACAGTAACAAGGGTAACTGGAAATATCACCCTACAGTGAAGGTCAATGAATCTTTCCCTCAAGGGATACACTCCAGGAAAAATGCAGTTCTGCAGGCCTTGGACCCTGATGAAATCGAAAGTTTATCTCAGGCACTCACGGCAAACATCCAAAATAAAAGCAACCCCCAGGTCCTATAAATATAAGCTGCCTGAAATTTGAGTTGACAAATTGGATCTTTAAAGTCATATATAGTGGAACCTTGGTTAACAAACGGCCCAGTTAACATAAAAAAGACATTACAAAAGGAAATCCATAGAAAATAGTGGCTTGGTTTACAGAATTTTTTCCTGGAACAGATTAATTGCTTTTCAATGGATTCCTATGGGAAACCGTGTTTCAGTTAAAGTATTTTGGTTTTCAATGCATTCCTATGAGAAATGTGGTTAATTTCCCCTGTAAGAAACGTTAACTGAGATTCCATTGTACAAGTTGCTCAAACTGCAGTGTTCTTTCACATTTTCATGAGAAAAACACCTCGGTTTCCTACATCTAAGGATGTTTTTCAGCTTTCTAAAATGATCTTAGATCTATATGGACCTGCAATCTGAAGGTCTTGTGTTTTGCTAAGATTATCCAAAGAATCAGTGACACTTTTCTTACTAGATTCCAAATTTCTCAAAAATTTAAAGCACGCGTTTCCAATGTTTAGGAAAAAGGAAGCAACCATAGACTGAATCCAGTGTCACTGCCAAGGGCTCGGTTTAGCAGTAAACTTTGCCAGTGACTCCAATTAAATGTACAGGATAAAGAAGGGAAGGAGGTCATCTTTATTGACTAGCTTCAGGAAGAAGTATAAAAATAGGAAGAGCTGCATCAGCTCAACAGACTAGTGTTCTAATAGATTTACTGAAGCTTTGCTTATGTACAGTTTGTTCCATGAGCAAGACAGCATCACATTTTCAAGACCCACTACCTTAATACCAAACAGAAGGTTTTTGCCAGGAACAACATTATGAGGAAAATAAAAGGCACAAGTTGGGATGCCCAACCACACACATTAAGAACTTCTGCACTAGCTTTATGTAACTCTGCAGGAAAGTATGCTAGACCAGTGTGATGCAGTTCAAAGCATGCAGGGCAGGTGGATGTGGCATTAAATGAAACAGTGAGATTGGTCACAGGATGTCTAAAACCAACCCCAGTACAAAAAGTGTATGACTTAGCTGGCATCCCTCCATCAAAATTCCATCAAGAAAGTGCTGCTCAGAAAGTGTGGGTCAAAGCAAGTTCCTCGGAAACACACCTGCTATTTGATCACCAACCAACAAAGCAGAGACTGAAAGCAAGGTATCGCTTCCTCACAACTTCTGCCCCTCTGAACAACCAGCCCCCACAGACTGCCTTAGACCTATGGAAGGCGAGCATGGAGCTACCAGATAACTTGGCAGAACCACATGACTCTCTACTGCTTAGCCAAGAACAACCATGGCCTGTGTGGAAAGCTTTAAATAGACTGCAGGAAGATCAAGTGCTAATCTGAGAAAGTGGGGTTTCCCGGTAGAAGACAGCCTGTGTGAATGTGGAGAAGTACTAACTCTCTCTCATGTGATACAATGCACACAATACACCTCAACTTGCATTGAGTAGGACCTTATGTTGGCAAGACGAAATGCTGTTGCTGTGGCCCGACATTGGGCAGATGTCATCTAGCCCTTTTTACTTCTATTTTTTTAATTTATAATTTACATGTATATAGCTGCCCATTCGTCACATCGTGGCGACTCAGGGAGGCTTATATATTAAATATAGGACCACAAAAAGACAAAACGAGAATGCCAAGAGGAGGAAAATACAAAAGTTTGAATAATGGGGCAAAGGCGTCCTTGGATGCCCGCACAGCCAGAGTAGCGTCTGTGGCCGAGGCTCCTGCTGGCGGCCCTTTTCTATCCCCCCGGAGAGGTGTTGCAAGTCCGGGGGAGGGCGGAGGCGTCTGTGGACTTTGGTTTTAGATGTGTTAATTTTAACTTTGTATGTTATTATATGCTGGTGGTGCATCTGACATGAATAAAGAAAGAATTGAAGAGCTGCAACTGCCTAAAAGACAGATCCTGAACCAGTGGTTCACTATTGAACTCCTGGGGCTGCTGCCACTCACAGAACTAGCAAAACAGGTCACTTATGTGTAACTTTAGTTCTTTTAGGAATATTAGCCGTGTTAGTCTGAGGTTCAGGCATATTAGAAAACAAAATAAATAAAAAAAACACTGTAGAACTTTAAAGACTAACTGCTAAATTTTTATTGTTAGCTTTCATGGATCAAGTCCACTTCTTCAGACAAAGAGTGAAACTTATAGGCATGGTTTGTATACACCAAATTCAGGGTTCAAAGGGAGAAGAGTGTGCTCAAGCAAAATGACAGACAAGCAAGCACAACAATACAGCTTCCCAACAGCAAGCTAACAATAAAAATATAGCAGTTAGTCTTTAAAGTGCTACAGTGTTTTTTATTTTGTTTTGTTTATTTAGTTCTTTTATTGGTCTTTTAGTGGTCATAAGTATTTCTGCACCTGCATGAAACTTTTTGGAATATTCTAAAGCTTAAAGAGAAAATGTTAAGAATAGCCCCCCCCCCATGCACATCATTGCACCCCCCTCAGTTTCCCCCATCTCCCACTGTGCAAGAAACAATATACACTAGTACCTCGGATAACGATGAGACTTGGTTCCACAAATCTTGTTGTTATCTGGTTTTTAACGTTGTGCGATGCATTGATCGCACATTAAAAAGAGCCCTGTTCCCTTTCCGAAGAGGAAAGGGAACAGAGTGGCGATCCGCCTGCCTCTTTCCAAAGATATCGCTAAGAGTGCAGGAGGCTCTGGGGAAAAAGGCCTTTTCGCGGGCGAGCGAGCACCGTTCCCCCCCAACCCTACTGCACTCTTAGCGATCGCTACAGTTGGGGGTTGGATTGGACTACCCAATCCACCCCCCAATTGCAGTGATTGATCGCTGGGGTGTTCTACCCAATCCACACACACCCCAGACAATTGCCTCGGATAACGCTAAAGTATCATTATCCAGAATCGTTATCCGATGCACTTTTTTCCCAAAAAACTTGCATCGTTATCTGATTCTAGCGTCATCCGATGCAATCGTTATCCGAGGTATTACTGTATAACTATATTTCCTGGCCTAGCCTGCTAACAAAATCAAGATTACATCTTTCTATTGTTCTACTCACAAGCAAGCATAGTTGTAAACTCTTCTCTCCTGCTTTAAACATGCAAACTCTATAATAATGGCATTTCCTCTTCTAATATTATAAAATAACAAACCTTTTTTTCATCGTTTGTCCCTCCTTTTCCTCGGACCATCAATAAAGCCTCACATTTCAACACACATCAAACATTCCCTTCCATTCACACAGTCCCAGATAGTTATGATGATCTTCAAGGCAAAATAATCTGCACCTGCCCCCTCCCCCTGGCCAAAACCCAAACACCTAGCTTCTCAGGAATTCACTCCTATCTCAGGAAGGAAAGCAACAACAGTAACAATTTTAAACTCACTAAAAGCAAAGCCTCCACTTTAATTCATTACAGATACTTACGGTAGTAAAGTATCCTGTCTGATGGACTCAGCCCAGAAAACAAAATCCTCTAACGTTTGTGGACTACAGCTGCCCAGCTTAAGAGGCTAGAAAGGCTTCAACTAAGAATAGGGCCTTCATGGTGGTGGTGACATTGCTTTAGAACAGGGATATGCAAACTCGGCTCTCCAGGTGTTCTTGGACTTCAATTACCAGAAGCCCAAGTCAGTATGCCTGCTGATCAGGACTTCTGGGAATTGAAGTCCAAGAACATCTGGAGAGCCAAGTTTGCTGATCCCTGCTTTAGAATTATCTTCTGCAGGCTCCCTCCTTTGCCATACTGTATTTTGTAAATTGGCCAAGGCAAAGCTCTTTAAGAAGGCATTTGATAATATCTTGCTCCTAAGATCATGCAGTTGACACTCTTGTTCATGACTTTGCTGATGTCACTACCATTAAGTTACATTTTATAGTCGAGTTACATTGTATGTGCTGAAGACATCTAATAATATCTGACCAGAAAGTACCCTCAGCATTTCCACAGACTGAACTACAATAGAACCTTGGTTAACAAATTTAATGTGTTCTCTGGTACCTTTTGAACTGCAAAAAAATTGTAAAGCAAATTTCCCATAGGAATGCATTGAAAACCAAAATTTGTTAATCGAAATGCAGTTTTTTCTTTATTTCTTTAAATTTTTATTAATCTGTATACAAAATTAAAAATAAATGCACATTAAAAAACAATAAGACCATAAACAAACAAATAAACAAATAACAAAAAAAAAAACTATACAATATACAATATACAAAAATACTATGTGCTCCCTTCATCCAGCAGAACAATACTTATGATTCTTTTATTTTCTTTATTGGGACTGCAGTGGCTCAAGTCACTAAGACGCTGACTGGGAGGCGGAAGGTCAGCAGTTCGATTCCCGAGTACTGCAGGACGGAATAAGCTCCCATCTCTGTCCCAGCTCCTGCCAACCTAGCAGTTTGAAAGCAAGAAATTGCAAGTAGATAAATAGGGACCACTTCGGTGGGAAGGTAACAGCGTTCCGTGTGCTCTGGTGTCTAGTCATGCCTGCCACATGACCATGGAAACGTCTGCAGAAGCAGACAGCGCTGGCTCTTCGGCTTAGAAATAGAGATGAGCACTGACCCCTAGTCAGATACGACTGGCTTTCTAGCAAGGGAAACCTTTACCTTTACCTTATCATCTCTAAAATTTGTTATTTATCCTTCTTTCTCAAATGACATTTGTTCTTGGCCTGGTTTGTTTTCTTTTCCTTTTATCAAGAAACTCTTCCCATATTTCCTTTAAATTTGATTTCTTTAAAATTCCTTTTTTTTAACGTTTAATTCTAGTGTTAATTTATCATTTACAGTTGTACCTCACTTAAAGAGCATAATGCATTCCACAGGATTGCTCTTTAAGCGAGTTTGCTCTTTAAGCGAAACACCATTGTAAGTGACCAATTGTGACTTCTGGTGGGGGGATTGTGAACCCCAATTTAGTTGTTAAGTAAGTTTTAAGTTGTTAAGCGAAGCAACAATTCAAAGAAAATTCTGCTCTATAAGCGAGTTACTCTCTAAGTGAGGTGTTCTTTATGCAAGGTTTTACTCTACTGTATTCCAAATTCAAATCTGGACGTAACTTTTTATATACATAGTTGTAAATGATGACTTAACTAAATAATACTTTGTAAAAAACTGGAGGGAGTCAGAGAACTGGAAAGCATTATTAAATCTAGAAAGCTGTCAATTTTTTTTTGAGTGAATGAATCCACTGGATGAGACCCTGAGCCATTCATTCTATATAATCCAACATTAAATCCCACTGCATTTGGCTACTTGGACACATGCCTCTTTCATAGGCTGCTAATATGCCACATCAAGAGCAGTGGTGAATCCAAACAAAGGCCATTGTTGGAATAAAACAAGATGAAATTTCTTCTCCTCTCCAACAAACTCTGTGACATCCAGTACAGCTTTTTTGAATGGATAGTCTGTGATAATTTGCTATTATACAGTAATTAAACAAGGTTCCATGTATTGGTACTTAAAAAACATCAAACAATTTCTTGATAATAACTTGTATGTGTCACTACTAACTTAGTAGCATTCGCTAAAGCAAGTCTAAGTCTTTAGTTTTGCAAGAATAGAAATCTTAGGGGTAAAACCGTTTGAAGATTAGCAATTCAAAGGATCACTGTCAAAACAGTTTAATGGCACACAATAATTGTTTCCTGAATGTATGTACAATGGAACCTCACTTAACAAATGGCTCGGTTAACACAAAAATCACATTACAAAAAGAAATCCATAGAAAATAGTGCTCATTCCCCCCCCCCCCATTGTAATCTTTTATACCAAGATAATTTTAGCTCTTGTAGTATTTTTTCCCTTTCTTCTTTTTTGGAACAGTTTCCCATCCATTCCTTTACTCTTAATACCTCCTTTCCTTCTAAATCCTTATGGAGTTTTTTCTTTAAGTCTTCTGGGAATTTGACCAAATTTGTTTCATTTGATATCGGGGATATTTCTGGACTAAGAATTTTTTTTATTTTTATACCAAATTTCTGCCCTTGTTTTTATCTGTTGCATTGTTGTAATTTTTCTTATGAATTTTTAAGGTTTTAACTTGTGATTTTAATCTATGATGTAAGCTGCCCAGAGTCGGGTCTACCCGATTGGGGCGGGATAGTAAATATGAGTAAATAATAAATAATGTAGTTCTGCAAAAGGGATTTTGGACCTCTTTTGCTACTTTGCTTCCTTGAGTTTTAAAAAACCAATCTTCATAATTCCCCACTATATCTTGACCCTCTATATTTTTCCAAATCAGTTCTTTTTCTGTAAGTATATTAAGAGCTTTTTAAATTTGGTTTGCCATGTAATAATTTCTTAAGTTATGAATCCCTAAACCACCTTGTTTCTGACTGAGATACCATAATCTTTTATTATTTCTTGTTTTTTGTCCCCATTACAGAAGTTATTAATCATATTTTGCCAATTCGTTAATTCTAATTTGGTTAATGTTACTGGTAGCATTCCATATAAAAATTTTTATTTTAGGCAATATTTTCATTTTACATATATAGATATTCTTCTGAACCAAAATACTGTAGTCTTAATTTTTATAACTTTCTATATGTCTCTTTATCTCATCTTTTAAGAATAAGTTATGGATTTGGAGAAGAAGAAAATTACATCAAAAGGGTTTGTTAGAAAAATATATAACATACTACAGAGTCACCAACCACAACATAATTTAAAATCAATGTTGGAATAAGAATTAAAGATAAAAATTAAAGAATGGAATTGCATTTGAAACCAAAAACTAATGAAAAATATGTCAGCTAGGATTAAAGAGAATTCCTATAAGACAATATGGAAGTGGTATTTGACCCCCAATACAATTAAGGTATTATAACTTAAACTATGACACGAAATGTTCAAAACATTTCAAAACAAAGAAATAAAGAAACCTGCTTATTTAAGGGAAAACCCATGGCCCCCCTTTTCTCAAGCCTCTATATTTTTGCAGTTCAAAAACATAGCATCCAAGAGAGTGTCTGTCTTCTCAGCCTCCACCATCTGGCTTATATCTCCTCCCACAAGGTCCACCTTCTGGCCTTAGGGATTCCAACCAATAATCTCACAAGATGATATGTCAATCACACATTAGGTTTCATTTCTCCTAAACCATGAGGCCCACATTGTTTACATTCCATTCTCTCCCCCTGATCTGGAAACATCATCTTGAATGAGGCTAAAGCATAGGATATTTTGTTTGGGAAAAAGATAATAAAAAAGCACAGTTTAAAGCGGGGCTCATTTTATTACAATAGTTAAAACATATAAATAAATAATTGAACACCAGATGCTGAAGTTAGTATGTTGAATCTGGCACATTCATTCATATATGGTGCTGCTGTCCATTCTTTTTGGTCTGAGATCTTTCAGAATAGAAGGGATCACTATGCAAATTAAAATGTTACACAAATTAGACTGATTATTGTTCCACAAGGAACAACAAGAACATGATACACACAACTTTGTGGTCTTCTGCTTACCAATCCACTTATAAAACATTTCCATTAAGAAAACAGAGTTTATCTGTGATTAAAGGGAAGATGATACCTTGATCTCTGGCTATACTGAGAAAACTTATCCAAGAAGTAGAAAAGGAAAGGACCACTCAACATCAAGAATTGTTTTCACTTTATTTGATATCCAGCTATTAATCAAACAAACCAGAATAGTCTCAAAACTTTCATCCACATAAATATGAACATCTCTAGAAATATCTTACATGTTAAATATGACATGTGACACTGTGTGAATAAGCAGTATTTAAATAATTGCCTACTAGTTGTTTCACTGACTTCTACCTGCTAGTATATTTTTAAATATTTGCTTAATTGGATTTTTTTAACATTTACTCAATGGATTTTCATGTTGATATTATTTTTAAAAATACAATTTACAAATTATACTTTTAAAAAGACTGATAAAATATGTTGCTTCTGCCTTTGGTAGTTTTGTTTTAAAACAATTCTAAATCTGATGTTTCAGTTGCTTGACATCTAAAACATGGTTATCTGATACAAAGATAGATGTCCTACATGGATGTACTTCTCAATGAAGTCAGTCTAGTTCCCCAGTAAAATAGCCCAAGGTAAGCCTGCAGATCTTTGGGTAGGATCCAACAGGTTATTTTAATTAAGAGACTTGGTGGCACAGTGGTTAAATTGCTGTACTACAGCCAGAATGTCGTGAGTTCAATCCTGACCAAGACTCAAGGTTGACTCAGCCTTCCATCCTTCTGAGATCCGTAAAATGAGTTCCTAGCATGTTGAGCTAAATGCCAATTAACTTATGAACTGTTAGGACATTTTTCATTTGGGGGTATTGTACAAAGATTGCTGCCCAGTGGAATAGTACAACTTTAAGGCCCTCCATGTGTTCTGAACACAGGTGTACATAATAGAGCCTCAAACTGATGGCCAGGCTGTGCATGCCTTGTCCACGTGCTCATGTAACAGCCCAGCTGTGGCTGATTAGAGAATCTGCCCAGCAAAACTAGGGTATAACTGTGGCCCTCTGGGAAGGGTCTATTGAGGAGGTTATTATTCGGAGGAGGCTATTATTCTGGAGGAGATTATCTGTGAGGAGGTTGCTATTCTGAAGGAGTCTATATACTGAGAAGGACTGAAACACTGAAGGAGGTGATGCTGTTGAGAGTTTTTCTTCAACTGAGAAGAAAGAACTGCTAAAGGATCACCAGGACTCTTTTGAGTGCTCCTGGAGTTGGAGCCAACAGAGGAATCCAAGCTGTCTACCTACTGTGGGGCTTGGAGAGAGAGAGACTGTTGTATATAGTCCTGTGTATGTCTGTCTTCCCCTCACTGTAAGTAAAGCGCACCTTTCCACTGAAGGCATATGTGTGTGTGTCATTGCACTAAAGGCTTTTGCTGCGTAAGAGCTTAAAAGTGCTACTCTGCTATCGAGCCACACATATTGCTAGGGGAATCCCTGATATGAACCACCCAGAGAGTGCAATAAGCACTATGCGGCAGTATATGTCTAATTGTAATTGCTATTGCTATTTACATCTGTGATATTAAATTTTTGTTCTTAGCATAACACTTGTTATTACTTTAGTCTGTAAAAATAAACATATTTTTCCAAGTAAAAAAATCACACAAATAATTACATTTTAAATATACTGTACAGTAATGGAAACCGAATCACAATAAATGGTACAGCTTCCCTGCTATACATCAACTTACTTTACCATAGTCTACCCAATAAGTTTTTGTGAGCTACTGCTGATGAAATGCAGACAGAATTCTTTTGGGATACACAGAACAAGCTGACATTGGATTTTGGTACAACATCAAATTTTCTAAACATTTTCAGTTACCTTTTGAGCAGCAAGATGGAGAGCTGTCCTCTCATTATGGTCAGCTTTATTAAGATCTATTCCTGTCTTCAACAAAGCCTCAGCACAGTCTAGCCTGTCTGCCAAGACACAGTACATGAGTGGTGTTCTTCCAAACTGATCCTCTTTATCTTTCAGATCAGGATTACCTACAATAGGAAAAAATATTAAGATTCTTGGTCATACTGAAGCTTACTTATATGTTATACATCTGAGAAACATCAAAATAATGGCTAAAACCCAATAGCAAGTCATAACTAGGGTAGGGAAGGGGCTATGGTGGCTCAGTGGTTAAGAAGCTCACCTTGTTATCTGGAAGGCGGACAAATCAGCAGTTCAAGATCCAGGTACCGCACGATGGACTGAGTGCCCATCTCTGTCCCAGCTCCTGCCAACCTAGCAGACTGAAAGCAAGAAATTGCAAGTAGATAAATAGGGACTACTTCAGTGGAAAAGATCTTGGGGAAATGAAAGGAGCCTCATTTGGGCAACCCGAGTGGAATTTCTCCAGCAAAAATCCTTTCAACCCAGAATAATTTCTGACACGAAATTATTATTACTAGGGTAGGTTTACTGAATCAATGGATTTTACAGAGGAGTTAATTCATCAAATCCCCACTGATTTAATGGACCTACTCTAGTTGTGACTTACTATTGGATTTCAGCCAGCATCCTGTTAATATGAAAACAAATGTTTATTTCTCTTTTGTTGCTAGGCCTAATAGAAGACTTGAAGAGATATGTAAAAATATGAGTGTTTGGGATTAGACTGCATTTTTAAGAGTAGAAATAACCAATACAGTGGTACCTCAGTTAATAAACAGTTCGGTCAACGCAAAACTCACATAACAAAAAGAAATCCACAGAAAACAGTGGCTTGGTTTACATAATTTTTTTCGGGACAGATTAATTGGTTTTCAATGCATTCCTATGGGAAACCACATTTCAGTTAACATATTTTGATTTTCAATGCATTCCTATGGGAAATTCGGCTTAAGTAATTTTTGCTTTAAGAAACAACCTGGGGAAATGCATTAATTTCCATATATACTTGACCATAAATCATCCCGAATATAAGTCAAGGCACCTAATTTGGACCTCTAAAACTAGGAAAACAAATTGACCCGAGTATAAGTTGGGGGTGAAAAATGTAGCACCTGCTAGTGAGTTTCAATAATTAAAATACTGTACATGAAAATACGGTAAAATTAATTAATTTAGACATTTGTGTGGGTATGTTTTTGAATGTTTACGCTGACCGGAGTATTAGTTGAGTCTCATTTTTAGACCTCATTTGGGGGCTAAAAAACCCAACTTATACTCAAGTCTATATGGTATTTATTTATTTATTCATTCAGATTTGTATTGCTGCCTACTGTATAGCTTTCAGGCCATGAAGATAGAAATGATAGTCTACTTTGCCGACTGAGTTTCTTTTAAAGGCATAACACAGAACTTAAGAACTAAAATTGGTCTATTTTAGTGTTGTTTAATGATAACAGAGGAAATTTATACTAGACATGAAGGGTATAAAACAGAGATGAAACCAGTTAGGGTCGATGTAAACATTCAACAGTATCAATAATTCTCCCCCACCCCCCCAGAACTGTACCTGCTCCAAGCCAGTACTTGCATATTTGAATGTAACTCCAAGGATGAAATACAGTACACTAAAACATCAGATAATGCTAAAACTTGGTTCCACAAGTCTTGGTGTTATCCGATTTTTAGTGTTATCTGATCCATGTTAAAATCCCATGGGATGGATTGGATAACGTTAAAGCTCCATAGAGATACATTGTAACCGCACAGGCTTTAGCGGTTGTTATCCGATCCATCCCATAGGACCTTAACGTTATTCAATCCAATTCTCCTCCCCAGACTACTTAACGTTATGCGATTTTAGCGTTATCCGATCCAATCATTATCCGGTGTTTTACTGTACATGTTTCTGGATATAAATAAATTGCACAATAGAAAGAAGGCTAAGTTGTAACATTACCTTTCACATTTTACAGTATGTGAACTAGAAGCCTACAGTACTTTCATTGAGTAAATATTCAAACATACATTTCCTTCATCAAAGCAGCTAATGCTCAACAAGAGCTTGGTTTTGGTAGACTCAGCATTTCCCAAACTATGTTCTGCGGAACATTGTTGGAATGCAATTCCTAGAAGCCTAAGTTAGTACATTGGCTGATCAGTGTTTTGGGGAATTAACTTAGACTTCTGGGAATTGAAGCCCAAAAACCAAAGATTAGGATACACTGTGCTAGATGTATATACAGTTGCTGTCCATTTCTTTTTCAGTTGTTGTAAAAGCAAATAAGAATCTTACATCACATTAAAACAAGGGTTTGCAACCTACGACACGCAGGCCAGCCCTGGCCCCCAACGCTATGCCATCTGGCCCATGCCAACGATCCCAGAAGTGGGAGCATTTATAACAGCCGTAAACATGCCCACACATGTGTAAATGTGCCCACCAAATGCATCTGCTGCAATTTGCAGCAACATTTACAAGGGGGGGGGCACGTGTCCAGCCCGCTCAGCTATCTGAGGGTGAGTGGTCCGGCCCATGGCATGATAACCTTAAGAACCCCTGTATTAAAAACTAACAAGTTTTATGTGACATGTTTTGTGAACTGTAGTTCATGTCTTCAGATGCATCCATCTTATTTTTGGAACCTTAAGCTACATAAAACTTGTTGATGTTAAATTATCTGTAAATCCAAACTATTCATTAGAAGTGGGGGGATATAGAACAACAAATCATTATTTAATGTACTTAAATATTCTTGATGGGGATATTATGATTGTGTTCATAGAAAATCTCTGTACAAATGTAATTTAATAAAAGATAAAATTAAGGGAGTTAAGGAATTCTATGAGAAATTGAATTTGAAGAGGAGATAAATACATATATTAAGAGGAATGTAGTACAGTTGTACCTCACTTAAAGAGCATAATGCAGTCCACAGGATTGCTCTTTAAGCGAGTTTGCTCTTTAAGTGAAACACCATTGTAAATGACCAATTGGGGGGGGGGGGTTTGCGAACCCCGATTTATTTGTTAAGCGAGTTTTTGTTTGGTTTTATTTGTTAAGCGAAGCGAACATTCAGAGAAAATTCTGCACTTTAAGCGAGTTATTTTTTAAGCAAGGTACTCTTTATGCAAGGTTTGACAGTGATGTCAATTTGTTTTGTGAGTTTCTAAACATGCACAATGGTTTAACCCATCTGTGTGCATTCACAGGGACCACAAAGAGCTAAACAGTTGAACTGGCCATGTGTGTATTATCACTGACTTATAAACCAACAAATATACCATTCTGCTTCAAGAAGCTTCAAAAAGCTGTCTAATATAGAAAACAAACACATTCACTTTCAATAGCCATAGCAATATTTAGGGCTATAACCACAATAAGGAATGTGGCAAAGCAGTTATAAAAATGGACAGATTCCCGCTCAATGTGCCTTCTACATGATTGTAAACTATTGGATTAATATAACACAGTGAAGAGTGTCAACTTACTTATTTGTGTTTGGTGGATTGTTGTATTTGTTCTTTTAAAAAATATATATTAAGAAAGAACAATTGTTGTGATTTTGTACACTATTGTTGGTTTATGTAATGTTGTGAGCTGCACCAAGTAATGTGTGTGCAAATTCCAATACATAAATAAGTAAATAAATATATATATAACAATGGCAGGTGCCTACAATATAGATCTAATTTTTGTCAGTGTTGTGTGATAAGAGATTAACAATTATGTTATGTTGCATATAATTTTAATGAATTCTGCAGAATAAGTACATATGCTTCAGGACAATTCTATTAATTATCTACAACAGGCAGCAACCTCTCATAATACCCTTATACAGTGGTACCTCATACAACTACCGGTATTTTAATCTGTTCCACAGGGCTCATTGTTGTACGAAACAAATGCTATACGATACTTGCATCATATATCGATTCTCCCTATGGGATGCATCGTACAACGATTTTTTTCACTTAGTGGTTTTTCCCATTAAAAATTATTGTATGATTTTTTTTCCACAGGGAAAATTTTTATGCGGGACACCATCCCCCCTCCCCCCCCAATTGTTATGTGATTTCATTGCTATACGGGGCGATTGTTGTATGAGGTTTCACTGTACAGTAAAACCCTGGTTTACAGACCCTTCGGGTAATGGGAAACTCAACTTACGGGAGGAAATTCTGAGGAAATGGCATCCCAATTTATGGAAAAAAACTCGTGATATGGAAAGTGTGTGTGTGTGTGTGTGTGTGTGTGTGTGTGTGTGTGTGTGTGTGTGTGTGTGTGTGTGTGTAAAAACTCGTGATATGGAAAGTGTGTGTGTGTGTGTGTGTGTGTGTGTGTGTGTGTGTGTGTGTGTGTGTGTGTGTGTGTGTGTGTGTGTGTGTTCTGATGCTTCCCAGGGTGGTGGGAGGGTGTTTGGAGCATTTCTGCTCCGTTGTTGAAAATTTTTGTTTTTTGCCTCCAGCAGAAGCTTTCCTCGCAACCAAGAAGTGCTAGAAATTCTACCACCCTTGATCAGCTGTTAGGCGGAAACTTTTTCTGCAAATACCAGGGCTGGCTACTAGATGGTGCTGATGGAATGTGACAAATATGTCTGGGGGGGGGGGATCAGCTCTGAAGCTCACTTAAAAGCAAAAAAAAAAAAAAACCACCCTTGTTTTTTCTGGTTCAAACTCTTTATTAAGTGCACTTTTAAATTTTTCACTGTGTTTTTGCCAATTTAGAAAGAGTTTTGAACAGAAAAATTATGGGGTTTTTGTCTCTTTTCTAACCTCCAGAACGTTTTTAAAATTTTCAGTGCATTCCCATAGAAAAATGTGCTTTCCGTTACAGAAAAATCACTTTACAGAAAACGTCCTGGAACAGATTAATTCCATAACTCGTGGTTCCACTGTATTCAAGTTTACAACTATGGTTCTGTAATAATGAAAGACTTCCCAATGATCTGCCTCTTAAACAATCCTATGAATAGGAGTAATTATTTCCAAATTCAACACAGATATATTTTAATTAAATAAAAGTGTCATAACTGATTACAACACAAAAACAACCTTCAACATTTTTTTTAAAAATCTATTTAAAAAAGGATAGGCAAAGAAATATGAAACAATGTCCTTGCAATATATTAAAAGCACAAACACATTTGAAAACAAACATGTAATCATTATTCTTAGTTCATGATAAAAAAATTGAATTAATCCATATAAATCATAAAACATTGTTATTTAATACATCAGTTGGACTGAAATAATTATTTTAATAAATTAGCCAACATTGAACAACTCGCTTTTTCCAACATCAACCTTTGTTATATAGCGTGACCAAACTCTAGTCTTCCTCTTTTTTAGCTGCACACCAGTACAGAATGTTCCTCACTCTGCTTCTCAGGTTTTTCTAGGATTTCCAAATGAGTATCACAAGTTGCTCTTTGGGTACTCCAGGCTTTCATTACCATTAGAATGCTGAGCTTTACTTCCTCATTATGATATGGCTTGTTAATTTCCTAAATTCTATTGAGATAAAATGACTAGATTAAAGATTAGCAGTCATCTACAAGCCAAAATATAAAGTAGAGATTGGCAAAGTGCAGCCTACAGACAGCATCTGATTACTAAATTAAGAGTAAAAAGAATCAGGTTCAAGTCAATATAAAAACTCACAATCCATAGTACATTAATGTTTGGTTTTATATTCTTTCAATACACACAAATTAAGTAAATTCTAAAATCCTGTTGCACAATTATGCAAAAGGTGTAACTTTCAGCAGTGAAATTCCATAGAGGCATTATTGTGGGAGTCTAATGCAATAGATAATGCCTATGTAAATTCTGTCTTTTGTGTAACCAAACAACAGAATTTTACCCAGTTGACATAAAAATTCACATCAGGCTAAATTATTCCATAATATCACTATCTTTTTCATGGTAGAGGCTCTACATTTTAAATAGAAACACTTTCCCCTGAGATCATTTGCATTTCTAAAAAAAAGTTTACAGTTTCACATTTACCAAACTTTTGTTAAATCTCTTTGTTGTAACAAAACTCAGTCAACACAATCAGGCAAGCTCCACTGATGCTGATGGAACTCTCTTTGACAAAGCTATAGATATGACTATGTGAACTCTCTCATTGTAAGGTCCTATACTTCAAAATCTACCAATATGTTTACAGATGCAGTGATGGGGAAAGTGTAGAAGGCTCGTACCTCTTTATTATGGTGCATAATAAGGAAAATGCCCTTATCTTATATTCCTTACCAGATGTCAAATCCTGCATGTCTCATTTCATAATGTGCCGCAGGAGATAGCTCCATGATCACAGTGTGTGGGTCACTTCATGGAAAGTTGGGATCCACCTTAATCACATTCACGCCAGTGGCATTCTTCCTGATGATTTTCAGGAAAAAATGTATACTCGGAAATTAGTAGCAACTGATGACAAATAACAACAAATCATGAAACTCAGTTGGAAAGCAAAATATAACAGATGGAAAGCAATGTTGACAATAATAAAAAAGAGAAAAAATACCTGCTATTTGCTTTAGGAGAGCACTCTTATGTCCATTGACAGCAGCAGCATGAACCTGAGACGCTAGTAAGGAACCACTGAATAGGCAGGTCTCAGAAACATTCATAATCTGTTTTGAAAGTTCAAATTAATCCTGAATTAGCAAACTAGGAACAAAAACAGAACTGTTCACAAAATCAGGCGGGAAATACCAGCTTTATTAATGTGGAATTCGCTGTTGCACTAAACTAGAATTTCTCTCAGATCGCCATTTTTGCCAGAATCCCATTACTGTTTCCCATGGAAACAGCTGTTTGGAGAGGTGCCTATCATGCGTTGGTCACATACCTGACTACATGACCAGCCATATGGCCAGCAAGTAGCTGGCACCTTTTTAAACAGCTACTTCTACTGTTGTAATTGAAGTTCCATGCAGGGTAAATATCTTGTCCTTAGTTGGGATGCTGGACAAAATCCTGTTGGCAATTTTGCTCAGAGGAACCTGGAATAGATGCCAGAAGTATTTATTTTAAAGTAAATAAAAACTTCTTATCTCCCTCCTTGCCACATAATTGTGCCCTCTGAAATCTAGATATTTTTTTCCCTTCACAATATCTTTGTAAAATTAGAAGTTCAGACTCTAATATGAGTGGTAACCTAATTCTCTTACGAGCACAGCTTTATTAAGCCATAACATTAGCTACCATGTCGAAGATATAAATCCAACAAAAGTCACTAAATACAGTCAGTTTGGGGCTGAGGAGAAGATTTTTGCATTACAGTAAAACAGAGACTAACATGCTTAAAGAGCAGAATTTTCTCTGAATGGTCGCCTCGCTTAACAACTAAAACCAACCGAAAACTCACTTAACAACTACATCGGGGTTTGCAATCCCTCCCACAATTGGTCATTTACAACGGTGTTTTGCTTAAAGAGCAAACTCGCTTAAAGAGCAATCCTGTGGAACACATTATGCTCTTTAAGCGAGATACCACTGTATTGCTGTTCATGGCAAAATCTAGACTCAAAATGATGCTACTGTCTGGTGACATACTAGTGTGAAAGGACTAAAGATCAGGGGAATAGCTGTATGGTCCTAGGTAGAAAATAAAAGGAAGAGAAGATTTTCAAAGTTTCTATTAAATAAACATAGAACAGATCATATATTAGTGTTAACAAAGATTTCAGCTAGGTATGTAAAAAGCTCCCCTGACCTACTCTGTGCCCAAATAATGGGCATACATAACAGGACTGACCCATCCCATGCCTTTCTGGAAATTTTGTGGCCTGATATTTGTCTGGGTCCATGTCAGTTTTATGCATTTCTGGCTCTCTGTGAACACTCCATTCCTGCAAATGAGGAAATGCAAACAGGCAGGTCAGAGACTGAATAACAAAAGCAGGACAGAAGGGCTTCTGGTCTGGGCAACAAGAGTTCCACAGTTGGGTGCTCTCTTATATTTCCCCTTTTTCCCTTCCAGCTCCCAGATAAAAGCTCCTAGGGCTGTCATTGGGAAGGGAGAGTGTGAGGCTCTTTCAAAGAGCAATGTAGGCAGCCAACTCTATACTGCTTGAAATGAATCTGTCTGCCTCCATCCATTCCATTTCCAGGATCTCAAATTAATAGTACCACAAGACTTTTATGATTTAATCATTGGTTTTGATACAGGAAAGGGAAAGGACGCACATTTTTACTCTTCCCCCCATTACTATTCATATGTGAATTCTGGATATAACATGAGAGATCTTTGTGCTATACCAATCTGTTAATACCTCTGAGCTCTTCACTAAACCCTGCATTGACTTTAGAAACACACAAACAATACAGTTTGGTTTTACACATTTGGCTAAAAACAGTGCCTATTTCCTTCCTTCAAAACCAAAAACAGAAATCAATTTAGGAACCTGACAACCTCTTCTTTGCCTTTCTCCCATCTAATCATACATCCAAGAATGTGTTTCTTCTCTTGAGATAACTCTCTTTGAAGTAAATGGCTTCAAGATAGCTCACAGTGCAAAAATGTTCTGGGAAGGCGCTGGATGTTTAGAGGACTTCATCTTTAAAAGAAAGGAGAAATCTAATCTATCATACTATGGGTCATGGTTTATGTTTAATGTGGCATATATACCCAACCCAAGAACAAGCTGTAATGTTCCCACCTACACTGGCAGTTCTTCATGACATTGAGGAACATGTAGTAAATTGACTGGCAGAGATCAGAATTATAATCTCTAACAAATGTTAAGGCTCATTGGGCAGGCCTAAATGCAAGATATTTTGTACCCAAGGCAAAAACTTCCGGCAGAAGTGCCTTGCTTGAGAGATCTAGTAATGCTATTCCTGTGGATGGGTGATAAGGTGGAGAAAGTTTACCTTACTGCACACAGGCAACCAAATTGGCTAATCTTATGCTTACCTCCCTGACTAAGCACCACAGAAATGAACTATGTTTCCTGCATTCTTTTTGATCCCTCACTTCCCTTGACTACCTGGAAATGCTCAGAATTAAATATTCCAAGTACGTTTTTATCTTCAAGTATCAGCAAGCTACCGCAATATTTCAAATATTTATTTTTAATTTAAAGTACTCATGCCTTCCCCCTTTCTCTGTTATATTCCTGTCATAAACATCTCCTCTCAGTCTTGGTTTCTGACAAGCTAAAGAGGGGCTCTTTATCACTAGAGTTATATTACTGAGAGTCTTTGGCAAGTAAAGCAAAAGGCCAGACCAAGGCTTAATTGACAGCATTTCCCTTCCCATTGTTGAGGGAAGCACACTTCCCACTCCACAATTAAACTGATGCTAGCAACTATTGAGAAGGCACCCACCCAGAGGCAGTAAAAGTAATGCACAGGGCAAGGCAGAAAATGGTGCCCCCTTCCACCGATCGATTCAGTCAAGATGCACCTTATTATATATAGCCAGCCAAAATACTTTCACGGAGGCAGCAAAAACTAACAATTTACAAAGTGGCAGCTGTGTTAGTCTGTGCAAGCATACTGGAGAATAAACACAACAAAACAAAATAAAGACAAAAACCGTTGTGGCACCTTAAACACTAACTCCTGTATTTTAATGTTAGATTTTGTGGACCAAATCTACTTTATCAGACATAAGAGTGAGACTTCATGGCATCTATTTATACCAGGAGTTCTCAACCTTTTTAAATTGGGGGCTGGGTTACGCTCCCTCAAACAGCTTCAGGGGCTGGATGGCCATTTTGCTCTTCCTCCACCACATGGCACTTCCTGATGTGGTGGAGGCGGTGGGAAGCAACATGAAATGGTGCAGCAGGTTGAGAATCTCTGATTTATACATGTCAGGTACAGAGATACACAATGGTTGGTATAACATATGTTTGTTGAAATGTTTGAAGCAGTAGACGTATTAGTCCGTGGAAGCATATTAGAGAGTAAACAAAACAGCAAAAAAAGTCAAAAAAATGGCACCTTAAAGACTAATGCCTGAACAGTATTTAAATGTGAGCTTTCGTGGATCAATCCACTTCATGAGACATAAGAGCGAGACCTCATGGCATCATTTTATACACATCAGGCACACAGTGATTACCCAGCCTAACAAAAAAGTAACATTGTAGCTTTTTACAACTGGCAATAATGGAAAATCCCCAGTTGTTATTGAAAACTGCTGCAAAGCCTGGCCCTATTGCAAATGGTTGCAAAACAAACTTCTTTTGCAAGCTGATATATCCCATCCAAAGGATGGATGCAACTAACATTCTGGCATTACAGATCTGCCAATGAGTTAGCATCTATTGACAATGGTTTGAGTGATCCATGCAAAATTGCAGCATATAACAACCTGTTGTGATGCATCAAATTTGATAATGTCCCGTTTCAAACCGCTTTAATCTACCTGGACGCTTGGTCAGACTTGAAGGTTGTTATTCTAGAACAGAGGAATTACAAGACTAGAATCCAGAGAGACAACAGAAATGTTGTTGCTCAGTCGCATAGTCAAGTCCCACCCCTTTGCGACCCAATGGACCATTGCACGTCAGGCACCCCTACCCTCTACCATCCTTCTCAACATGCCCAGCTCTGTGCCCACTGCATCAACAATACCATCTAGCCATCTCATTCTCTGCTGTCCCCTTCTTCTTTTGACCTAGACCAGTGATGGAGAACCTTTTAGAGCGAGTGGCCAAACTGCAACCCAAAACCCACTTATTTATCACAAAGTGCCAACACAGCAACAGGGGAGGAAAGAAATGCTCCCATTGGGCTGCTGGGCAGAGGGGTGGGATGAACTCTGTGCTGGGGGGAGGGGGAAGAGCTCCCATTGTGCTACTGGGCAGAGGGGCAGGTGAACTCTGTGCTGAAGGGAGGAAGCGTTTCCATTAGGCTCATGGGCTTTGCAGCAGTTTTTGGGATTTTCTATTGTCAACTGTAAAAAGTTGCCATGTTACTTTTCTGTTAGGTTGGCCAAGTATTGTGTGCCTGTGTACCTGATAGTGTATAAATTGATGCCATGAAATCTCACTCTTATGTCTGATGAAGTTGACTTAGTTCAGGAAAGCTCACATTTAAATACAGGAGTTAGTAAAGTGCTACAACGTTCTTGGTCTTTTGTTTTGTTTTTGTTGTTCTGTCGCACAGTTGATTCTGACCCATTGTGACCCTATGGACCATTGTCCTCCAGGCACCTCTGTCCTCCACCATCCTTCTCAAACTGCCCAGCTCTCAAAACTCTCCTCCAACACCACATTCCAAAGGCACCTATTCTTCTGCACTCAGCTTTCCTTATGGTCCAGCTCTCACAACCATACATTATGACCGGGAATACCATTGCTTTGACTATGCGAATTTTTGTCTGCAAGGTGATGTCTCTACTTTTAACTATGTTCCCCAAATTTCTCGTTGCTTGCCTCCCAAGCATCAGTCGCCTTTTTATTTCATGGCTGCAATCACCATCTGCAGTGAGCTTTGATCTTAGGAACGTAAAGTCTGTCACTGCTTCTACTTCTTCCCCATCTATTTTCCAAGGACTGATAGGACCTGTTTTATTTACTCTCTGGTATAACAATTTACGACCTTGTTGTGGCACCAAAAACTTCAGTACAGTACAAGTAAAACCTCATATAACACAAAAACCTGGTTCCACAAGTCTTGGTGTTATAAGATTTTTAGTGTTATCTGATGCATGTTAAAATCCTATGGGATCCATAGAGATACATTGTAACCACACAGGCTTTAGCGGTTGTTATCTGAAGCATCCCATAGGATCTTAATGTTATCTGATGCAATTCTTCCCCCCAGATTCCTTAATGTTATGCGATTTTAGTGTTATTCGATACTAATGTTATATGAGGTATTACTGTATACTGTACTTAATCCTTAGGTTATGACTGTTCCCAGGGCACCGTGCCAAACGTTTCTGTGAAGAAGACTACGATGGGGGAAAACAGCCCTGGCTGACCGTCCCGCTAAATACACGGCATACATCTTTCCTGGCCGCCCTATTTCGAGGCACAGAGTACCAAAGCTAGGACTGCAGTGGCTCAAGTGGCTAAGGCACTGACTAGAAGGCGGGGAGGTCAGCAGTTTGATTCCCGAGTACTGCAGGATGGAATGAGCTCCCATCTCTGTCCCAGCTCCTGCCAACCTAGCAGTTCGCAAGCAAGCAATTGCAAGTCACTAAGATGCTGACTGGGAGGCAGAAGGTCAGCAGTTCGATTCCCAAGTACTGCAGGACGGAATGAGCTCCCGTCTCTGTCCCAGCTCCTGCCAACCTAGCAGTTCGAAAGCAAGAAATTGCAAGTAGATAAATAGGGACCACTTCGGTGGGAAGGTAACAGCGTTCCATGCGCTCCGGTGTCTAGTCATGCCTGCCACATGACCACGGAGAACGTCTGCAGAAGCAGACAGCGCTGGCTCTTCGGCTTAGAAACAGAGATGAGCACTGACCCCTAGAGTCGGATACGACTGGCTTTCGTGCAAGCCAGGGAAACCTTTACCTTTACTAAATAGGGACCACTTCGGTGGGAAGGCAAACAGCGTCCCGTGCTCTCTCCGGTGTCTAGTCATGCCTGCCACGTGACCACGGAAAACGTCGTCTGCAGACGCTCTTCGGCTTTGAAACAGAGATGAGCACTGAGCCCTAGAGTCAGATACGACTGGCTTTCGAGCAAAGGGAAAACTTTACCTTTACTAGTACCAAGGCTCACTCCTCACATGCTACTCACCGGTCTTATCCTCGTCTTCCCCGCCTGAAAGAAAAGTTGGCCTCAACGAGCCCTTCACCCCCCTTCCCGTGTCGAGGGTTTCTGACACCCGAGGAAACACCCGGAGCCCCGCCGTTCGTAATGCATTCTGGGAAGTTGACCACGGACGGTGGTTCTCGGCGCTACCATAGAAACTTCCTTGCATTTTTTTTCCCCAGAAAGCCTAAAAGGAGCGGGAGGGGGGGCGGGGGTGTCGGCCCTTTTCCTCCGAGTTAACCTAGGTTCGATTCCGCCCTATGACCAGAGAGGGCGCTGAGCCGACGGCGGCCGGGGCGGAGAAGATGGCGGCGGTCCGATAAAACTCCATTTCCCGGCGTGCTTTGCGGGCGCTTTGGGAACCCGGAAGTGTGTCTGAGGGGGGCGGTGGTGTTGGTGGTGAAAGTGAGGTCGGTCCCCTCCTCTTCCTCTCCTCAGTGGAGCTCGGCCACTGCCCTGCGGTTTCTCCGGGAGGCCGAGAGAGAGGAGATTGGGAACTGCCCCACCGCCCCCTCTCCCTCCTCACGCTCTCCGGCCGCTGCGCCCACCATGAGAACCGCCGCCATCTTCTCCGAGTCCGGCTTCTGCCCCTTCCTCCTCTTTCTGGTGAGTTGTGGGGAGGAGGAGAGAGCGGGTGGGCTGTCACAGGGGTCTCCCTGGTGAGGAGAGCAAGGAGGAACCCGAGGGAAGAGGTGCGACAATAGCAGTCACACTTCTGTACCGCTCTAGTGCAGTCGGGGCGGATCACAAGTTAATTAGCATTTCGCCCCCAACATGCTGGGCACTCAATTCCGCCGTCCTCGGAAGGCTGAGTCAACCTTGGTCTCTGGGTCAAGCTCGAACTCACAACCTTTGGGCTGTAGTACAGCAGTTTCTAGGGACTGCAGTGGCTCAAGTCACGGAGGTGGAAGGTCAGCAGTTCGATTCACGAGTACTGCAGGACGGAATGAGCTCCCGCCTCTGTCCCAGCTCCTGCCAGCCTAGCAGTCCGCAAGCAAGAAATTGCAAGTAGATAAATAGGGAAGGTAACAGCGTTCCATGCGCTCCGGTGTCTAGTCATGCCTGCCACATGACCGCAGAAACGTCTGCAGAAGCAGACAGCGCTGGCTCTTCGGCTTAGAAACAGAGCTGAGCACTGACCCCTAGAGTCGGATACGACTGGCTTTCGAGCAAGGGAAACCTTTACCTTTACAGCAGTTTCTGGTACTTGGGCTGCGCTTTCTGGTACCCAAGTGCCAGAAACGGCTGTACTACAGCCCAAAGGTTGTGAGTTCGAGCTTGACCCATGGCTCAAGGTTGACTCAGCCTTCCATCCTTTGCTTCTGGTTTGGTAGGTTTGTTGCCGCCCTATGGCCGGAGTGTGTGTGGAGATACCCAGTATCTCCTGCAGTGCCCTATCTTATCCCACTTCGAGGAAGAAGCCGGCTCTGCCGGGTAAGGTGGGGCTGCTGTGATGGTGTGGCTTGGTCTGATAGGCTGCAAGCTTCTCGGATCCGGAATGAGTAGCCGGTGGCTGGGCGGGGTTCAGCTGGTCCCCGAAAAGCGGTTGTTCTTTTGTGCCCTGGAGGGCCCAAAGGAAGCCACATTCTTGCCTTTATCGTTGGCAAAACTTTGGCAAAACTTAAGTCCTCCTCGGTGCATGTTTACTGGCAGTAATGTGCAGACCAGGAAATGAGCCGGGTGCTGTATCTCTCCACATTCACACAGCCGTGGGTGTTGTCTGCCAGCAGCCCCCACTTGAGGATGTTGGTCTTGCATTTTAGGCACCCTGGCCCTCAGGGTCCTCCAAGTGACATAGGGAAGATTGAATTCCTCAGCTTTGAATTCCTCAGCTATATCCTCCTTTAATGTTGTTCCTTGTCCAGTGAGCTCTTTCCTCCATCTTCTAATTTGGTTTTGCTGCAGCGGCTTAGTGGTTAAGATGCTGAACGTGGTGACTGGAAGGTGGGCAGGTCAGCTGTTCGAGACTCGAGTGCTGCATGACCAAGTGAGCTCCCGTCTCTCTCCCAACTCCTGCCGACCTAACAGTTTGAAAGCAAGACATTACAAGTGGATAAATAGGCACCGTTTTGGTGGGAAGGTAACAGCGTTCCGTGCGCTCTGGTGTCTAGTCATGCCTGCCACATGTCCACGGAAACATCTGCAAATGCAGACAGCGCTGGCTCTTTTGCTACAAACAGAGATGAGCACTGTACCCTAAAGTGCTCATCTCTGGCCTTTGTGCAAGGGCGACATTTACCTTACCCTCAAGAATGTTTGTTTTTGCCATAAACCTCTTCCTGGTTCTGAGCCGGCGGACTTGAGGCTTACAGTAAAACCTCGGATAACACTAAAACCTGGTTCCACAAGTCTTGGTGTTATACGATTTTTAGTGTTATCCAATGCATGTTAAAATCCTATGGGATCCATAGAGATACATTGTAACCACACAGGCTTTAGCGGTTGTTATCCGATGCATCCCATAGGATCTTAATGTTATCTGATGCAATTCTTCCCCCCAGATTGCTTAATGTTATGCGATTTTAGTGTCATTCGATACTAATGTTATCTGAGGTATTACTGTATATCCATTCAGAGGATGTTGAGGGTCATTCTCTTGCTTACCGGTAGTTCTTTCGGTTTCTGCCCCAAAAGCAGTTAGGGCCAAGAAATGGGCCCTTCTCTCCTCACCCTGTACCCCTCGCCCTTCTCTTACGGCCTCCCAAAAAGTAAGAGAAGGAAAAGAACAACTGGGCACAGGGGCATCCACTGAGGGTGCCTTAACTTGAGGGAGAGTAATGGGTCCATCCCTGCTCAGTTCTGCAGTACAATAAAACTCCTACTTACCGTACATAAAAAGTATTCCATAGCCTTTTATGTAAATAGTTTTTTTTAATGTAAATCGAAGCAAACCCATAGGAAAATGAATATTTACATAAATCGAAGCAAATTCATGGGGGGTGTGTGAAATTTTTACATAAATCGAAGTAAACCCATAGGAAATCGCATAACGTAAATTGGGACTTTTATGTAAATTGGGGCGTCCATTTTGCAAAAATCTTACATAAGTCAAATTTTACATACTCAAGGCATACATAAGTCGGGGTTTTACTGTACCTCAGTGTGCAGAAGTACTTGGCCCTCAGAGTCACTCAACATTGATTTTTTGAAAGCGATGAGGGCACCAAGTTATGTAAAAGTATTTAGAGGAAAAACATAGGACCATTTCTTTTTGCTACTCTTGTTTCTTCTCCAGGTCAACCTTTAAACTGCCAAAATGAAGTCACCTTCTTGGCTTTGTCATTGGCCAAATTTAAATCCTCATTGGTGCATGTTTCTGGTAGGGACCAGCAAATGAGCCAGATTCTGTGTATCTTCACATTTACACAGTGTCTTACATTTAGGAACTCTGACCTTCAGCCTATTCAGGGTCCTCCAAGATTGAGTTCTTCAGCCATGTACTTCTTTAATATTGTTCTTTGTCCAATGAGCTGCTTCCTCCATCTTCTAATTTGTTTTTGCTCTTGCATATGTTCAGAAGTACTTGTTCTTATCATAAAGTTCTTCCTGGATCTGAGTTGGCTGACTTGAAACTGAAAAGTTTTAATATATTTACCCCCTTGCATGTAAAAGAATCAAAGTGAGAGGGTTTGAGTATTGCCATAGGAAGGAGCAAGAGGCCATGAGAAGTCAACGTAGGAATACATTTCAGTTGTTGTTGTTGTTGTTGTTCGATTTATATGCTGCCACAATTGCTTATAGCAACTCTGGCCGGCTCACAAGGAAACAATACATCAGAGTTACAATATCAAATAACAAAGTATCAAAACCAAGAACATTTCAAGGAATCTCAAGTCAAAGTTACAAAATGAGCGGGAGTCACAATGAAACAATACATCACAGCTACAAATAGCAGATATCAAAATAGCAGATAACAAAACAGTTACAAAATACTATATCAATACATCATACAAAGCATTTCAAAATTACAGTCAAACCTCACACAAAGAGCACCTCGCTTAAAGAGTAACTCGCTTAAAAAGCAGAATTTTCTCTGAATGTTTGCTTCGCTTAACAAATAAAACCAACCAAAAACTCACTTAACAAATAAATTGGGTTCACAATCCCCCCCCACAATTGGTCATTTACAGTGGTGTTTCGCTTAAAGAGCAAACTCGCTTAAAGAGCAATCCTGTGGAATGCATTATGCTCTTTAAGCGAGGTACAACTGTACATAAACAGCATCAACACAACAATACCCCATCCTCTCCACCCCATGGCGAAGTCCTGCGCGCAGCTTCAGCGGCCCTCCAAGCCCTGGTCCCAGGGTACTTTTTATAATGGAAGAATAGCAGATGAGCTTATTACCGTATATACTCGACTATAGGTTGTCCCGAATATAAGCCGAGGTGCCTAATCTGGACCTCTAAGACTAAGAAAATAGATTGACCCGAGTATACGGTAAATCAGGGGTGGGAAATACAGCAGCTGCTAGTGAGTTTTAATAATTAAGATACATGAAATTATGGTAAAATTAATTAATCTAGACATTTGTGTGGGTATGTTTTTGAGTTTTTATGGTAGTGCTAGTGGTTTTTTTAACCGTATGTTTTTAATTTGAACCACCACAGTTTTGGGACCCTCAGGGTTGTTGACGCGAGTATAAGTCACATCTACTTTTTGGACCTCATTTTGGGGGCTAAAAACTAGACTTATACTTGAGTATATACAGTAAATATCACTTCTCTGTCCCAGCTCCTGCCAACCTAGCAGTTCGAAAGCAAGAATTTGCAAGTAGATAAATAGGGATCACTTTGGTGGGAAGGTAACAGCGTTCCATGCGCTCCAGTGTCTAGTCATGCCTGCCACATGACCATGGAAACGTCTGCAGAAGCAGACAGCGCTGGCTCTTCAGCTTAGAAACAGAGATGAGCACTGACCCCTAGAGTCAAATACGACTGGCTTTCGAGCAAGGGAAACCTTTATCTTTAAGAGTGTTAAATTGGGCTAATAAATCTTTGGAATAGTCACTACATCTGATGTGACAGTTTTTCCCAAAAGTGACTGATGTATGCTTAACCATCTGTGAAACTATTGCAGAGATTTTTATGTTTTCTGTGTTTTCCAACTTTGACAGAACCTAACGATTTAGGGTCCTGAAAAGTCAGAAGTACAGTACTAGATTTCATAGTCTGTGGCTTTGATTTCTGATGACAGACACATGAACTGTTACCTTAGTATAGGACTGTGATGGCGAGCCTTGGCCCTCCAGGTGTTCTTAGACTTCAATTACTAGAAGCCCAAGTCAGCATTCCTGCTGATCAGGGCTTCTGGGAATTGAAGTTCAAGAACAGCTGGAGTGCCAAGGCTAGCTATCATTGGATAGGACTTATGCTTCAGATGGCTGCAGGGGGAGACAGATGATTGATTTGTATAATCTTTAGGTAAGAGCGTTAAGAGCTACTGGTGTATGAACAAAAAATCTCAGAGGTAAGCCTAATTTTTTAATTTATTTATCTCATTTAGCGGCCACCTTTCTTTCAGTGAAGAGAAGGTGGCTCAAATCATTAAAAATAAAAAAGTGAAAATAATTAAAGTAAGAATAATTGTTCAATTGGGACTGTGGTGGCTCAAGTGGTTAAGACGCTGAACTCACTGACTGGAAGGTCGGCATTCTATTCCTCGGTACTGCATGTCAGAGTAAGCTCCCGTCTCTGTCCCAGCTCCTGCAAACCTAGCAGTTCAAAAGCAAGAAATTACAAGTTGATAAATAGGGACCACTTCGGTGGGAAGGTAAATAGCGTTCCGTGCGCTCCAGTATTGAGGCATAAACATCTGCAGATATAGACAGCACTGGCTCTTTGGCTATAAACAGAGATGAGCACTGAACCCTAGAGTTGGATACGACTGGCTTTTGAGCAAGGGCAACCTTTACCTAATTGAAGGATTTTTTTTAATTAAAATTTTAAAAATGGAATTATAAGTAATCTGGGATACAGTTACAGTTTTTAAAAGCCTGCCTGAAGAAGTGAATCTTTAATTGTCGGCAGAAGAATAAAAAGAAGGGAGGCAACCTAACCTCTTGAAGGAGAGTATTTCACAACCTGGAAGCAGCCACTGAGAAGCTCCACTCTTGTGTCCCTATCAAACATTCACATTATTTATTTATTCATTTATTCAATTTGTATAGCCGCCCCAATCGATGTGCGACTCTGGGCGGCGTACATAAAATCCCCAATGTTTAAACTATAGAAACCCTTAAAATTCCTAAAAACACCGAAAAACTACCTTCCACCCGTGCCAATTAAAAATCTAGTTTAAAGCTATTAAAAGCATGAGTGATCCTCCTCTAAATGAGCCAGTGGGTGTGGTAGTTGCTTCATCTCCACCTCCCCACACCTGCCCTGCTAACCAGGTTTTCAGCACTTTCCTAAAGAGCAGCAGCTCTGTCTGGAGATGCAGTTCAACTGGCAGGAGGTTCCATAGGGCCAGAGGGGATACCGAAAAGGCTCTTCTTCTAGTTGGTATTTTTAAAGAGCCCCTACGGTCCACTCTAGTGGGGCGGGCAGATGTCCTTGGGGTGATGCATTCTCTTAGGTATCCTGGCCCACTACCATGTAGGTCTTTAAAGGTACAGTAAAACCTCACATAAAGAGCGCCTTGCTTAGAAAGTTAACTCGCTTAAAGAGCAGAATTTTCTCTGAATGGTCACTTTGCTTAACAAATAAAACCAACCATAAACTCGCTTAACAAATAAATTGGGGTTCGCAATCCCCCCTCTAGAAGTCCCTCTTGCTTATTAAAACCTGCTAAAGGAGTAATGATGGAATGGGCCTTTCATTTAATTAGTCTGTTTACTATATCTCTCACAAAACATTAATAACTAAGTTGAAGCCACAGACTTTATTAACTGTTTTTATATATTCATTTGTTGTACTCACAATCTATCAGACACAAAGTAATCACAAGAATCAACATTAAAAGGAAAATCAGCATTTGTGAATACTGTACAGTAAAACCTTGCATAAAGAGCGCCTCCCTTAAAGAGTAACTTGCTTAAAGAGCAGAATTTTCTCTGAATGGTCACCTCCCTTAACAACTAAAACCAACCAAAACTCGTTTAACAACTAAATCGGGATTTGCAATCCCCACACCAGAAGTCCCATTTGGTCACTTACAATGTTGTTTTGGTTAAAGAGCAAACTCGCTTAAAGAGCAATCCTGTGGAACGCATTATGCTTGTTAGGCGAGGTACAATAGGGTGGGCAAGACGACTCCCTCACTGTTAGACAAATCCCACACTGAAAGACTTGCAAACCTAACAGTGAGGGATCCTTCAATGTTAGACATAACCGACACTGAAAGGCTAACAGTGAGGGATTTGTCTTGCCCATCCAGAAAGGGAACAGGGTTTTTTTTAACATTGTGTGATCAATGCATTATACAACATTCAAAACCGGATAAAACTGGAACCAAGTTTTAACGTTATCCGAGGTACTAGTGTATTTCCATCTCTTTAATTACTTGCCACATTTTGTTGTGATCCACACAATCAAAGGTCTTAGTGTAATCAATGAAACAAATAGACTTGTTTCTGATATTTCTTTGTTTTCTCTATGATCCAACATATGTTGGCAATGTGGTCTCTGGTTCCCCTGCCTCTTCAGAACACAGCCTGCACTTCTGGCAGTTCTCTCTCCACGTGCTAGTGAAGTCTATCCTGTATTATCTTGAGCTTCACCTTGTGGGATGAGCGCAATTGTTTAGTAGGTTGTTTAATAGGTGGGAAATAACTTAAAATATACTGTGGTTATTGCTCCAAATACTGTAGGATAAAATGTAATGTGGTCAAGTCTCAAATTGACGTATGTTCTTCTTATCCCAAGAGCAGTTGTAGATCAGAAGATGGGATTTAAGAATTAGGGAAGTAGGGGGGAATGTGTTTAAAATGTTACCTTCACTATTTGACCAAAAATTCTCATAGAATGTAACTCCATTTTGTCTTTGCTATAGGCTCTTTTCTAGAATTCTTTACTTACTTTTAACAATAAATTTTATTGATATAAACAGGAAAAAATATATAAACAAAAATATAACACTAAAATTAATAGAAATAACATTACATCAACACATATGTGCACCAACCACAAATGGGACATTATTTTCTTACCATGTACTGTAATAAAAAAAAAATCACTTTCTTATTCTTATCCCCTACTTCCAAAAAGTTAAGTAGCATTCATGCACTAATTTTATTCCTTTAGTTTTAACAAAAGCATAGTTTATAAACTCACCCCATATTTCCATAAAGTAATTTTTATTTATCATACCTTTCTTTAATTTTAACTCACATTCCAGTTTATCATTTAAAGCTATGTTCCATAGTTCTTTATACCAGTCCTCCCAAGTAAATGTCATATAAATTTTCCAGTTTTAACCATTAACAATCTCGTTGCTGTTACTATAATAATGACAATCTCTTATTTCTATCCACTTTGTATTGCCAAAATCCATTAACAATGCTAGTCTGGGAGACATTTCTAATTTTAATTACAATAGTTGATTCTTTCCTTCGAACACTGTGGTCTATGTCCTTTTTGCCTTTTTGCATTTGCACCATATTGAAAGTATATCTCTAACTTTTCTTTATTTCTCCAATACAGTAATACCTCGGATAACGACTGCATTGGATAACGCTAAAATCGGATAATGATGCAAAATTTCTAAAGATATTTTGCATTGGATAACGATCTGTTAGCGTTATCCGATGCAGTCATTTTGTAGCAGAAGGGTGGCTGGAAAGCTGAACAGGGTTCAGGTGGGGTGGCTGGAAAGCTGACGGGGGGCTCACCCATCGGCTTCCCCAGCCACCCCACAGCTGTGGAGGCATGGGCGGGTGGCTAGGGAAGCCGATGGGGAGTCCTCGTCAGCTTCCCCAGCCACCTGCAGCTGTAGATCGGGTCCTCTGATCTCATTGGAGCAAGTAGGGGGTTCAGAGAGCCCGAAATGGGTAAAAAAAAGTCCTTTTTTAAACCAATTTCGGGCTCTCTAACCCCCCTGCCTGCTCCAGGGAGATCAGAGGACCCGATCAAAGCTGTTTCTGGGCTTCCCCGATGTCCCCGGCCAGTGGAGCAAGCCAAAACGTCAGGGTTCGAACCCTGATGTTTTGGCTTGTTGCACTGGCTGGGGAGGTGGGAAAAGCCCAGAAGAAGCTTGGATCGGGTCCTCTTATCTCCCCGGAGCCAGCAGGGAGGTCAGGGAGCCCGAAATGGGTAAAAAAGGTCTTTTTTTAAAACCCATTTTGGTCTCTCTGATACCCCTACCAGCTCCAGGGAGGTCGGAAGACCAGATCCAAGCTGTTTCTAGACTGCATTGTCCCAAGGACATCTGCCCGTCCCACCAGAGTGGACCAGAGAGGCTCTCTGGTTGTGCCATCAGCCAGAGAGGCGCACCTCGCTGGCACAAGAAGGAGGGCCTTCTCGGTGTCCGCTCCGGCCCTTTGGAACCTCCTGCCAATAGAACTACGCGTGCAGACGGAGTTGCTGCCCTTTAGAAAAGGAGTGAAAACCTGACTGGCAGGTTTGGTCTGGGGAGTGGATGGTGCAATTTCCCCAGCCAATTGGTTGGTGTGACCCCAGTATGCCTGTGTTGTAATTTTTGGCTTTTAATACCAAGTTTTTAAAAGTTTTTTTAGAGTTTTTAATTTTTTTAAAATGATTTTATAATTGTTGTAAATCGCCCTGGGTCCCTTTTGGGAGGAGGATGATAAACAAATTTAAATAAATAAATAAATTCCCCCACCCTGCTGGAGGCTGTAAAAAGCCAATACGTCAGGATTCGAATCCAGACGTTTTGGCTTGCTGCAACCTCCAGGGAAACGGGGCTTTTTTTAACGTTGTGCATTCAATGTTGTTGTGCAAATAAAAACCGGATAACGACGAGACTTGTGGAACCAAGTCTCATCGTTATCCGAGGTACTAGTGTACTCCTTTTTATATTTAGGGTCATAATAGCTTAGTCAGACCGGAGTCGTACCATCACCATATAATTTTATGGCAATACTCTTTAATTCTCTTTGAAGATTTGTCATAATCCTTTGTTTCCATATTTTTCCCAGTCATCTTCCGTAATTTCTACCCTTAAATCAGTCTCCCATGTCTCTCTCAGTGTTTTCTGTGTCTTTCCACTATTCCGTTTAGTTTTTAAATCTTGCTAACTAATCCTTTTGTCAAAAACTATTTTTGTTTTAACTGAATGATTATGTACTTTAAATCAGTGTATACAATTTTAAATTAAACCACTTCTATGTTCTGATCTTTATTCTGAACTATTTTCCTCCTTGAGTATGTGATGATGACAGAATTATTCTAAATTTCAGGATACTTGTCTCTGAAGAGTGCCCCCCCCCCCATTTAATGTTTTTAGTTGATTTATCTGGGACTTCATGAGGGAAAAATGTGGTTTGTTTTACAAAGGTAATTATGACAGTATGTGGTACACAGGGCAAACAGTATGGGGTTGTTTCTTGCTAATGATCCATTAATTAGTGAAGGTAGCTCAGCAAGTCTGTGGGTGTCTCAGGGATTACCTCTGACTGACATTTAAACCTGATTTAGTTTTTAAAATGTATAATTACTGTCAGACAGTATTTTTTCATGCATTAAATGTTCACATTTTTATATTGGTAGTATTTTATTAAATTCATGCCCATAGTTATACATGTAACCATTGCAGTCTTAACCACTTAGTTCTGAGACTATAAAATATCTCATGGCTTATCGGCAAATAAAGTTGTTTTCAAACCTGATACCAAACCCCACAATTTTAGGTTTTATATTTCATTTACATTGTCCATGTTGAATATAATTTTTATTGAAATTCCTTTTAAAGAATTGTCTAAAATTTAATTGTTTTTTAAAAATCTGGCAATTTGGAAACAGAATTAAGGTCCTGTCATTTTGGCTCAAGCTTTACAAAGCCAGAAAGTTGGATGTAAAGTGTGTGTCATAAAAATCTTGCAATTTTTTGGAATAGTAACCATGTTAGTCTGTGGTCCAGACTCCAGGCATATCAGAAAACAAAATAAACAAAACAAAATAAAAAACACTGTAGCACTTAAAGACTAGCTGCTACATTTTTATTGTTAGCTTTCATGGATCAAGTCCACTTCTTCAGACAAGGAGTGAAACTTACAGGCATGGTTTTTATGCACCAGATTCAGGGGTCAAAGGGAGAAGGGTGTGTTCATGCAAAATAACAGACAAGCAAGCACAACAATACAGCTTCCCACAGCCATCAGCAACAATAGATTATTCAAATTAGCTCTAAATGTCTCCCTTTCAATCTCAAAGGGTCTGAGAAAGCCCATTCTGGTCACTGATCAACCTTTGCAAACAAAAACACTGTATCTGGTTACTTCCTGTTTTGCTAAAGAAAATTGACAGGAAGGTTGTAATATAATACATAAAATATCTAGCAGCATATAGCAATCTGTGTATCAAATTTGCTAATGTCCCAGAAACCTTTCGCTAATATTTAATCCTCTGCGATGGGTGTCTAACAGATGGATGTATTTGATTTCTGCTGTCTCCCTTTCAGTCCTAGTTCTGTAATTTCTCTGTTCCAGAATTGTAACTTTCAGGTCTTGGATAGAGATGATATTGCAGGTATCATAAATTGTTTTTGCTTACCAGTAACCTTCAATGTACAGCATCTTGCTTTGTTGTGATCTGCCAATGGAGGATCTGAATCTGGAGTGGCTAGAACCAAGATAGCCAAATTGTCTTACTTTTTAAATGTATTATCTGAGCATTGTTGCATTGCTCTTGTGTCTTGATCTGTGCCTCCTTATTGTATATATCAACTTGAATCTAATGTGATTCTTTTAGACATTTCAGGGGTTTCTGACCTTCATCCAAACACTACTATTATGCCAAAATCATGCTCCAGAACAGTTTCTGGTCACCCAGGAAGCTGCAGTAATTCTGGATTCAGCTCTTGTATGACTAGAGGTCTTGCACATCATATAGACAGTAAATAGTAGTAAAATGAGTTAGATGGTGGAACAGGATTTTCTTCTACCCCTGTTCTTTATGCCTGTGCAACAGAAAGAAACTTTTCTATTGCTGCTTGGTTCCAGTTTCCTATTAAGGTATTTGGTCTGCAACAGAACAAAGGACAGAAAGGTCACCCATTAATATTGGATGCAGCATGTTTCTACTCCATAGTAGTATATTCCATTCCTCCTACATTAACAAGACAATCTGTTCCTATTTCTTGCTACATTTTAATGCTGGTGAAACAGGTAGATTGCTTTCAAAATGTTGTTAATTTAAAAGCCCTGATGGCGCAGTGGTTAAACTGTATTGCAGCCAAAATGTTGTGAGTTCAATCCTGACAACCTTGATGACTCAGCGTTCCATCCTTCTGAGGTCAGTAAAATGAGTGCCCAGCATATGGGGGGGGGGGGGGAATGCTAATTGTGACCTGCCCAGAGAGTTCACTAAGCTCTGTGGGGCAGGATATAAGTGTAATTGCTATTGCTATTAATTTTTACAGCATCACACACCAAATTAATAGAAGTTGGATTACTCTTACCTGTATTACATCCTCTCTACCCCAACCCCATTTTCTCTTCTTTACTCTGTCCTGTTAGCTACTGATATAAACAAAGAACAGAATCGGACAGGAAGTTTTTTGTAGCAATAAGGCTGTATCTCATATGCTCCCGAAGATACAGTTAAAGGGCATTTTGGGTGGAATAACCAAACATTGCAAAGTAGAGGGCTGACTTGAAATAAATCTGTATTATAAGGAAGAAGGTGGGTTGCTCCTTTCCTGCAGTTTATAGTGAAGGGTGCTGATTTCAAATTGAGACTTTGATTCTGGGCCATCTTAGTTATAATTTGATGCTACCAGGTTGAATTGAAGAATACCATTCCCAGAAGTACCATTCTTTTCTTATGAGGAGCCCGTGTCTGGAGACCACACAGACTGACTCTTCTCCTGCCAGGCATAATGGGGAATCAAACTGACCACTGGTTCCACTGTCAGTTATTCCAGTTGACTGATATAAAAGCAAATTTACATTTAAGAAAAAAGAAGATGCAGTAGGGTAGTCAAAGAACATACCTAGTCCTATCAATAGAACTTCTTTTAGTAACCCACTTAAAACTGTAGTTATAACAGCTGCAATTCCTTGTCGGAACACTGGGAAATACTAGTCATGCTCAACTGAAATAATTATGAAACAAATATCTGAAAGTTAAACTCCAAAAACAAAACAAGAAACTATTTTTTTCATCAAGTAAGCACCTCAAGGCAGCTTATATATTTTGGTCCTCCCTGGACTTTATCCAACTGGTGTTTTAAAAGGCACTCAGAGAACTACTCGCATGGATGATCTTCTGCCCTATCTGAATACGAACATTGGTAATCATTATGTGATCAGTCATGAAGACTGTCCTGAGAATATAATGCAGTGTTCTTTCATCTGCCTTCTTCATTGCAGCATGACACCTGTACCACTGATTCAGTTCTGCGAGTCACATTCGGGTCCTGAGCCCTTTTAACACACAAAGTCCTCCTCAGCCCCAGGCCAGTATTGATGAACCTGCTGCCCTTCATCAAGATAGGTTCAAGTGGGATTTAATCCTCTTGGGAACCATCACCCTTCTCTGTGGACTTTGGCAACCATGGCCATTAGTCCTCAGGATTGTCAGAGTACTTAACTGCTGGCTGACACTTGCCATAGAGTCACTGGCAGTATGGTCTACTCCAGTGGTTCCCAACAAGGGGTACACAGCCCACAGGTGGACTTCAATTCCCATAAGCCTAAGTCAGTACATTGGCTGATCAGAGCTTTGGGGAAATGACTTGGTCTTCTGGGAATTGAAGTCCCAACACCAGCATTTGGGAAACACTGGTCTACTCTATTACTATAGCAGTAGGTATTTGGCTGTGGAGCCAGAGGCTGGCAGTTTGATTCCCCACTGTTCCTTCTTTACAGGGGTTGGATTCGATGATCCATAAGGTCCCTTGTAGCTCCACAGTTCCATGATTAATGTATTTACTCTTGGTGTGTGCCTGGGCTCATATTAATGATTGTGTACCATGAAATAATTCACATGTAACATTCAAAATGTATATGTTTGTAAAGCTGTCTCATGGTGTTAGCAGTGGTGTTTATTACGATCCTATTTTTTACTATACACCAGCGGTTCTCAGATTTGTGGGACTTCAACTCTTAAAAGGCTAAGGCAGCATAGTTATCGGTTAGGGATTGTAAAAATTGAAATCCAAACATCTGAAGGTTTAGGGAGAGAACAAATGCTGTCCACGTTTTACAGATCAATATGAATTTCAAGAATGTGATAAGAGTGTAAAAAAATGTTTATTAATCTTTTGTTCAATTCAAGTAATTGTTAACTAAAGTACAGTGGAACCCCAGATTGCAGACACTTCAGATAATGGAAAACTCGACTTACAGAAAGAAATCCATTGAAAATAATGCCTTGGCTAATGGATTTTTTTTCCAGAACAGTTTTTTAAATGCATTCCTATGGGAAACCTCACAATACATTCTTATGGGTGCTTCACGATAAGGAATTTTCACAATAAGGAAAACCCCATGGAACGGATTAATTCCGTAACCTGGGGTTTTACTGTACTTTGGTAATCTAAGTAGAGAAGTATCCTCTTATTATTGTGGCTGGTACAGTATAGTACAGTGATGGCAAACCTATGGCACATGCGCCAGAGGTGGCACTTGAAGCCCTCTCTGGGCACCTGAGTGATCGACCCAACACAGAGTTCATCCTGCCCCTCTGCCCAGCAGTCAAATGGGAGCACTTCCTCCCTCCCCAGCAGAGTTCACCCCACCCCTCTGCTCAGCAGCCCAAGAGAGCAGTTCCTCCCACCCAGCACAGATTTCACCCCACCCATCAGCCCAGTGGGAGCATTTCCTCCCTCCTTTGTTGCTGTGTTGGCACTTTGTGATAAATAAGTAGGTTTTGGGTTGCAGTTTGGGCACTCGTTCTCTAAACGGTACACCATCACTGGGTGACTGCAGGGAAATTTGCTGCTACTACTGAAATTGTTACAAGTAGACCAGTTATGCCTACTTCTTTAAAAACTCTAAGATTATTATGAAACTATAAATACTGAACAAAATACTAATAATAATAATTTCGTATCAGAAATTATTCTGGGTTGAAAGGATTTTTGCTGAAGAAACTCTGCTCAGGGAACTGGCAAATGAGGGTCCTTTCATGTCCCCAAGAGCTGGGACAGAGATGGGCACTCAATCTGTCATGTAGTACCTGGGTCTGGAACTGCCAACTTGCCAGCCTTCCAGCTGACAAAGTGAGCTTTTTAACCACTGAGCCACTGCAGCTCCTAAAATACTAATAAAAGTCACAAATGTTTGTTGATAAATTATTTAGTATAGAGAAGAAACCAATGAGGAAAGCAAGTGGAACAATTCAGTTCTTCAAAACAACAACAACCCTCTGGTTTATTAATGTGGAATATTGTGCTTTAAATCCATGATTTATAGCACCCAGAGATGCCTTGATATTGTATAATATCATACCTATGCTAGCTAAAGTAAAAAGGATGTGCCAGTTTTACATAGTAAAGGGCAGCCTAAATGTTGTAAGCATTAATGGCAAGAGTCAAGATGGTCTACAGAATACCTTCTTCTGCTCACTTATATCCAATGGTAGCTGGAGTTAGATACTGTTTATTTTATTTCACACTCTTAAGTTTAAGAATTTAGGATTGTTATGGAGAGACAGGGAAATATGTTTGTTCACTAGTCTGATTCTTATTTTAATTCTTATCTGTGACATTGCACAGTGACTTCTAAATCAGTATTTTCTGGCATATAAGACACACTTCCCTCCTTAAAATACACTTGAAAAATGGGATGCATCTTATGTGCTGGTAATAAAAGTTATGTTGGTCAGTGGTGGCTGGAGCCAGCTTCAAAAGGAGCCCACTTCCCCTGTTGAGCCCTCCCTCCCTGGCTATGGGTGGTCTCTGCAGTGGTCTCTGCAGCGGGAACAGGCAGTGAGATGAACTGTGTGTGACCGAGACCAATGTTATTTCTGAATAGGTTTTATAATATTTGTACATTTGCAGGTGTGCTGGCTCTTTAATCCAACAAGAAGTGAAATAACAAGTCTTGATAGTGGAAACATAGATGATATTTTAAGTAAGTACTGAAATATTTATCATGTATATGTAAAACATGTTTCTTATATTCTCAATCAGTTTTGATGAGTAAATCTTGAGTCAGCATTCAAAATTAGAAATAGACTCAGAAAAATGTTGTGGTAGCTTCACAGTTACAGCTGCAGTTCTAAGCTATGCTTACTTACTTTGCAGCATTGGCTTTTAAGCAGTTTTAAGGTATGACAGTGCCTAAAGGCTCCTAATACCATGTTTCGAGTGAAGCTTAATTGAGGCAGTAAAAATGCTTGTATGTTTGGACCTCCAGCTCTGTTATAGGATGAGAGAAGCATTCCTAATTCAAAAGTAATTGTGTTTAAGTCACAATTCAGCCTACTTGAAAGTACAGTAATACCTCGGATAACGCTAAGACTTGGTTCCACAAGTCTTGGTGTTATCTGATTTTAAGTGTTATCCGATGCATGTTAAAATCCTATGGGATGGATCGGATAATGTTAAAGCTCCATAGAGATACATTGTAACCCCACAGGCTTTAGCGGTTGTTATCCGATCCATCCCATAGGACCTTAACGTTATTCGATCCAATTCTCCTCCCCAGATTACTTAACGTTATGTGATTTTAGCGTTATCCGAGGTAAACATTATCCAAGGTATTACTGTAATAGAATGTAGATTAGTCATGACTAACTTGTCTCTTTCAATACCCTGGAACAGAAAGGTAAGTAACTGTCCGCCCTGCCAGCTTCTAGGGTGCTGGCACAGGCAGGGTCTCCTGAGACAAATTTCATGGGCTCCAGGTCACTTTCTTTGTTTTTCACTCCATAGTCTCAGAGGACCAAGTTACAGTCAATATGAATGCTTTCTGCCAATTTGAAGTCCCAGTTAACTTCACTGGAGTTCTTCTGAGTTCAAGTCCTTGGAGACAGGTGTGGGGGATGAGCTTCCCACTGGACATGCCCCTAGAAGGGAGGTATTGTACAGATGTGTGGAAGGAGCCAGGTTTGGAGGCTCTTCCCTTTGCAGACTCTCTCTTGGGAAACCTCTCATTGCTTGCTTTTCTAGTGCCGTTGACTGTGTAGGGGCTGGTGTGGATGAATGTGAGGCTGGAATTCTTAGCTTCTGTTGTCTGCTGTAAGCATGTAGACTGGATGAGAAGAGGAAGCCTAGCATTTCTTCTTCCTTTAATTTTAATTTAATTTTCCCACTTGTATGCCGCCCAATCAGGAAACCCGACTCAGAGCGGCTCACACAATAATTATACAATATACACAATAATACAATATACACAATAATTATACAATATACAACCTACAAGAACAGCATATAATAATATACAACAATACAATACTGTAGCGGCCTCTCTGCCCCAGTTGCACCCAAAGTCCAAGGGTGGCGGCAGCAAAGTCCTGCTGCACGCAGCCATAGCTGCCTTTTCAAGTCCTGGCCAAGGGTGGGGCCCAGGGGTGCCAGCGGTGCAGGGGTCCTGGCTGCAGTGGCCTCTGCTGCGGTGGCCTCTGTGCCCCTGCTGCAGTGGCCTCTGCGCCGCAACTACAGACAAAGTCCGGAGGTGGTGCTGGCGAAGTACTGCCACCATAGTGGCATTTTCAAGCTTCAGCCAAGGGTGGGGCCCAGGCGTGCCTGCGGTAGAGGGGTCCTGGTGCCCGTTACTGCAGCGGCCTTTCTGCCCCAGCCGAAGGCAAGGGGCGGCAGTGGCAAAGTTCTGCCGCCAGCCGCTATAGCGGCATTTTCAAGCCCCGGCCAAGGGCGGGGCCCAGGGGTGCCGGTGGTTGAGGGGTCATGGCACTATTGCACAAAACCTCTGCTGTGTCTTCTCAAATTCCCCGCCTTTTCTGCAGGAATGATGTTTCCCACCTTCCACCTCCCCTCATATTCCTGTGGGCCCAGTCTTCTTCAGCTGTTTCACATCAGGCAGCCTCATCTCATCCAGCTGTGTCTGCATACTCTGTCTGGTTTCAGACTTAGAAACCCCACTGTCCTTTTGCCCCTTCAGCCTGTGGCCTGGGTGGTCTGTGAGTCCCATGCATGGATGTGCTAACATCCACCCCTTCACAGTAACTTTGTCTGGATGTAGTTCATTGTTGACCTCTGATTGTAGGTGGGAGTAGAAAGGAAGTTGAAAAAGAAGTTTACACACAGATTTTTACAACATTGCCTTGTTGCTCATAAAATAGGAAGATAACAATGTTGTAAAGAGTATGAGGAGAAAAATGTTACAACTAGAACATTCAAAATACTTTGCACACCTGATTCTAATCCTGATTCAATACCACCGAATTGAGTTGGTATTATACAGTATATCAGTGTTTCCCAAATGCTGGTGTTTGGACTTCAGTTCCCAGAAGCCTAAGCCAGTATATTGACTGATCAGTGCTTTGGGGAATTGACTTAAGCTTCTGGGAATTGAAGTCCAAACACCAGCATTTGGGAAACACTGCAGTATATGTTTTAGGAGAGGTTCATGCTGAGAGATGATTGGCTTTAAGACGCAGGCTTAGGAAGAAATACATAGCAATTCAAAGTTATTGGACTGCAGTTTCCATTTTTTATTCATGCTTATTGTGAAATCGCACAAATGGGTTAAATCCTGTGCATGTGAAGACAACTCGGAATGTTCCAGAGCTGTGAGAAAGCCATGGGCGGCTCCTACCCTTCATGGCATGCACTTTTCCTGCCCAGCGGTCACTTAGTTCTTTTTATTTACTGCCATAACATTCAGACCACCTCACTGTTTTGGAGCCTCTTCCCAGCAATCTTCACATGAATAATTGTGTACAGTAAAACCTCAGTTTACAACCTAGGTCCATTCCAACAGCCTTCATCGTAAACCAAAAAAAATTCGTAAACTGAAGCACATTTGTTTTAAAACAAAAAATGGTCCCGAACCTCCAAAAAAAAAATAGAAAACATAGAAAAAATAATTTAAACATTCCAAAAAAGCAGAAAATACAGTAAAATATAATGGAAGAAATGCTAAGTTCCTTTTTCCACTGCTTGAGAAATCCACCACCAGCACCACTTTCCTGACCCCGCAGGGCAGGGCTCTCTTCAGAGATGTTTAAAAAAAAATTCAAGGCATATTCGTCACATTTCCTTTACCACCATCTATTGGCCAGTCCTGATAATTGCAGGAAAAAAATCTCTGACCTACCGCGACTGAGGCCAAGGGAAATTCTAGCATTTCCTGGTTGCGAGAAGAGCTTCTACCAGAGCAAAAAAGGAACAAAAAATTTCAAAAATGGAGCAGAATTGCTCCAAGCACACTCCCACCACAGCAATAAGTGATGAATCGCAACTTCCTTGGTGGGGGACAGGTGCCATTTAGAGTTTAAAATGGCGCTGGTGGTCAAAATCCCGGTCATAAGGCAAGAAATCGTTGTATACTGGGATGTTATTTTAAAGGAATTTGCTATTGTAAACCGCGACAAACATAATCTAGGGCAGTCATAAGCTGGGGTTTTACTGTATATAGTTCTCTCCAATAGTTTCATATTTACCTATCCTTTACTGTATCTTAAAAAGAAAAATTATTATGCCTAAAAAAATTATGCCTAAAAAAATTTTCTGAGCAGGGCGGGGTATAAATTTGAAATAATAATAATAATAATAATAATAATAATAATAATAATAATAATAATAATAATAATAATAATAATAATAATAATAATAATAATAATAATAATAATAATAATAATAATAATAATAATAATAATAATAGTTATTAAGTGTTTTATGGCTTCTTCAACCCCATTCCAGAGATGTGAGGACTGTAATAATAAGATCCCCCTCAAGGATAGACACTCCAAATGCCTCTTTTACCTTGGGGTGGTTCATCAGATTCAGACCTGCACTATTTGTAAGTGTTTCAATCACGTCGCTCTAAAGAGTAAAGAGTCATGGCTAAAGCCATATCTGTGGCAAAAGTCTGTCTAGGCCGCAGATGCTCTTCCATCAAATGTTAACCTGCTTCCAACCATCTGTAAAGCTAAACCTAAACCTAACCTAATAGAGCTAGTGCAACCCGACCCTAGACCTGAATGTATGTTCCAGCAACATATTAAAGCAAAAGCAAAGCAATCACACTTATATACCGCCCCATAGTGCTTAGTGCACTCTCTGGGCATTTTGCTCCCTACATGCTGGGTACTCATTTTACTGACCTCAGAAGGATGGAAGGCTAAGTCAACCTTGAGCCCTGGTCAAATCCTACCAAATCCAGCACACATAGCTACAAAAAACTTTTTCTAAGGCGTCTAATCCATCACTTAAAAAATGAAAACACTTGATGGAATCAGAAAAACAAAAGGCTAAATCTAAACTGATGTAGTTGCTGAAATCAAACTCTCAAGACTAACTCCTGTATTTTAATGTTAGCTTTCATGGATCAGGTCTACTTCATCAGACATAAAAGTGGACTCTTATGTCTGATGGAAGTGGTCTTGATCCATGAAAGCTAACGTTAAAATACAGGAGTTAGTTTTTATGGTGTCACAGCTTTTCTTGTCTTTCTGTTTTGCTTTGTTTGCTCTCTGATATATTAATTATATAATGTATTTGCGTGTTTCAATAGTATTCATCTTTCAGTGAGTACAACTTGCATTGACCATGCTGAGTGCTTGACTACTTATATTACTACTTAGGATCAGTGTGTTCCAAAAATAAAAAAGTTGTCGCATTTTTATGCTAACAGAAAAACACAATTTTTGAATGAGGATCATCAAGAAAGATAGTAGGCTAGGCTCAGCAAATCAGATTGTATAACTAAGACTGTATACGATTACTGTAATTGTTTTTCTGATATGCTATCTGTTGCCCTTCTTTGAGGTCTTATATCAGGTTGTTTTTCCCAATTGTTTTCTTATCTAGTAAAGTTTTGGCTTTACACTGTCACAACACAGAAAATGTCTTTCTTTTTTCCCTCCAGACAATGCTGATGTTGCTTTAGTGAATTTCTATGCTGATTGGTAAGTATGCCTAAAGAATTTCATGTGACTCTTGGTAACACAGAAACCCTTATTGTTTTTAATGTTAAAAATGATAAAACTTGGATGGAAATCAGACAACATAAACCTTAAACTTGTTGATTTAAGCATTTGGTTTGTCCAAATTCAAATGTTAAATTCCTTTAAGGTATAGTTTATCATAATTAGGTATGGATATGTTTAAATGATAGTTTACTCTCCATTATTTGCCCTCTGACATCTAAAAGCCATAATCTGGTTGCTGAGTTGCATAAAGGAAATCCTATGAGTCTTGGTCCTTAATTGTCACTAATGAGAAAGGTGCTGGTTGAGTACTTGGAAGTGCACCAAGAAATGCTACCACTAGTTTACTAATGTGCATGCCACGATTTCTCTTGTGCAAGTGTAAATTGACAATACAATTCTGGCCATAGTTTTATTACCGTTTTGTCTCCCCTTCACATGTGCAATGATCATCCCAATTCATTTATTTATGTAGTAGATAAGTTTATTCCTTAACATAACACTGGTTTAAGGAGCATTGCATTCAGGTGAATTATAGTACTAGCGGTCTTGAGGTATAGTATTTTGTTTTCTGTAATTGCTGCTTATTTGATGTTCTGCCTTTCAATAGGTGTCGCTTTAGTCAAATGCTGCATCCTATCTTTGAGGAAGCTTCCAATATCATTAAAGAAGATTTTCCAGATAAGAAACAGGTTGTGTTTGCCAGAGTAGATTGTGATCAGCACTGTGAGTACTCCATTCTCCCCAAGACTAACCTGTTCTAAGTGTGTAATTGAGCAAATTCATGTTTCAGAGCATCTTTGGAGCAAGCATAGGTTTTGTAGAATATTACAACATGACAAAGAAAGTACTATAGGTAAAAGGATTATACGTCTTGTATAAAAATAAGATGTTCTTCAAGTGTACAAATGCTTCTGTTGAACACCAGGTTTTAAAAGCTAGCAATTAGTCACATTATTTCTCCCATTGGAGTTTTATCTTCCTGCAACATGTTTTTAAAATTTATTTGGCAAGGTGTATTGTAATAACGTGGCCAACCCCTGGCCCATGGACCTAATCCGGCCTATGCATATCATTAATCCGACACATGGTGGCCACCTTGACACCTCTAGACCCGCCCCACCACCACAAGAAACTGTGATACATAACTTACCACAGTGGCACTAGGAATCACGCGGTTACCCCCGGGGTTTTGCACATCTTCCACTGCTTCCCAGGGCAGTGGGAGGATTTTTGGTGCATGTTCGCTCCATTTTTTGGAATTTTCTGAGCCTTCTCCACTGGAGAGTGGTGGAGGATGACTTCTGGGGCTGGGCAGAGCTTACATAGGCATCTGGGATCCCAGCGCAGCTCCAAAAAGCCTCCCGCCACTGCTGATGGTGACAACGACCTAAATGTAAGTTGTGGGCACAGCCATGCCTCTGTCCCCCACAGCTGAGTACAGTGGCCGGAACTGGCCCCTGGCAGGAAAACATTGGGAACCCCTGGTAATAAGCACTGGATATCTTTATACCTATTTGTAATCTAAACATAAAGAGAGTTTTATAGAAATTATTCCTTCTGCAGTACATCTATTCAGGGGCATCTATCAAGGTTAAGCTGCACTGTAGGTTCATTATTATTGTCCAAGTTATGAAGATTCAATTAAATTAATAAGGCCCAAACATATCCTAGAGCACAACTATGGGGCAATGCAGGCCAGCACTATTAAAATACTGCTGCAGCCTAACATTTTAAGTTAAAACAGGTCTAAAAAGTAGCAGAGGCACTTTATAGGTGCAGTGTTTCTTGTGTAGTGTTGTATACAGCCAAACCTCACACAAAGTGCCTCGCTTAAAGAGTAACTCGCTTAAAGAGCAGAATTTTCTCTGAATGTTCGCTTCGTGGGGCTCGTAATCTCCCCACAAGAAGTCACAATTGGTCACTTACGATGGTGTTTCACTTAAAGAGCAAACTCGCTTAAAGAGCAATCCTGTGGAACACATTATGCTCTTTCAGCGAGGTACATCTGTATAAGCTTTGCATTGGGAGTCCCATTTATAGAGAAAGACAACATAATGTTTCCAAACCAAGGGTGTCTCACTACTTTCTTAGTGTGTCTGACAGTGAATGAGTACTTCTTAATACCGAGCTTTTCATTTAATTTTGTTGTTGAATGGTGTATAATTGGCTTTTACTGTTGTTAATTTGGGGGCAGGCATCATTTTATCGTAAATACCATACTTCCTTGTGAACTTGCAAGTTTCATGGGAGCAGGTGTAGCAGCTTTCGTATTCCTCCTAACTTCCTTCAGTGTGGTTGGCCTCGTGTGGCTATCTTCTGTTTGATGCACTATTGCTCTGGCACACTGTGGGCTCCAGCAACTGTTACTGGCCTTTGAAGATTAGAAAATTAAAAGGAATTATTGATAGCCCACACAGTGTTTGATGCCTAATGACAAAATGCCATTTTGCATGTTCTCCTGACAAATATAACGATGTTTTGTTGGAGAATGTGTTTAACCTGATGTACCTTTTTGTAATTTTTAGTTCTGTTCTATTTTGACATTCTTTCTGAGAAGGAGATAAGAAAATAGTATAAGAATTAGAGCTAAATCCTGTTCCTGATTAAAGGGTTTTACGTGTAAGGTTGGCTACAAATTCAGTATATGCTAGTTTTCATTTAATATGATAAGGTTTGCCCCATTATAGTAGCAGAAAATAAAGTAAATAAGGTTTATATTTATTGAATTGGTGCAGATATAACAGAGGAGCTCACCTACTAATGATTAACAGTCAAGTTTTCTTAATACACTAGTACCCCGAATAACGTTATGACTTGGTTCCACAAGTCCCGTCGTTATTCGGTTTTTAATGTTGTGCGATACATTGAACACACAATGTTAAAAAAAGCCCTGTTTCCCTGGAGGCTGCAGGAAGCGAGAACATCGGGATTTGAATCCTGACATTTTGGCTTGCTGCTGCCTCCAGGGAGGTGGGAGAACTTTGGAAACAGCTTGGAGCGGGTTTCCCCACCTCCCTGGACCCGGCGGGGGGGTCAGAGCCCCCAAAATTGGTAAAAAAAAGTCCGTTTTTTTTACCAATTTTGGGGTTTCTGACCCCCCCGCCGGGTCCAGGGAGGTGGGCAGACCCGATCCAAGGTGTTTCTGGGCTTCCCCGACGTCCTGAGCCAGTGCAGCAAGCCAGAATGTCAGAGTTCGAATCCCGATGTTCTGGCTTCCTGCACTGGCTCAGGACGTCGGGGAAGCCCAGAAACACCTTGGATCGGGTCCCCACACCTCCCTGGACCCAGCGGGGGGGTCAGAAACCCCAAAATTGGTAAAAAAACGGACTTTTTTTTTACCAATTTTGGGGGCTCTGACCCCCCCGCCGGGTCCAGGGAGGTGTGGGGACCCGATCCAAGGTGTTTCTGGGCTTCCCCGACGTCCTGAGCCAGTGCAGCAAGCCAGAATGTCAGGATTCGAATCCCGACGTTCTCGCTTCCTGCAGCATAAAAGAGGGTGGGGGAAGTTCAAAATTAGCGCACATCAGCTCTAGGGAGGTCGGGAGACCCGATGCGCGCTAATTTTGAACTTCCCCCACCCTCTTTTATGCTGCAGGAAGCCAGAATGTCGGGATTCGAATCCTGACATTCTGGGTCGCTGCACTGGCTCAGGACATCGGGGAAGCCCAGAAAAAGCTTGGATCGTGTCTGCCCACCTCCCTGGACCCGGCGGGGGGGTCAGAGACCCCAAAATTGGTAAAAAAAAAGTCCGTTTTTTTTACCAATTTTGGGGTTTCTGACCCCCCCGCTGGGTCCTGGGAGAAGTGGGGACCCGATCCAAGGTGTTTCTGGGCTTCCCCGACGTCCTGAGCCAGTGCAGCAACCCAGAACGTCGGGATTCGAACTCTGACATCCTGGCTTGCTACACTGGCTCAGGACGTCGGGGAAGCTCAGAAAAAGCTTGGATCGTGTCTGCCCACCTCCCTGGACCCGGCGGGGGGGTCAGAAACCCCCAAATTGGTAAAAAAAAGTCCTTTTTTTTACCAATTTTGGGGGGTCTGACCCCCCCGCCGGGTCCAGGGAGGTGTGGGGACCCGATCCAAGGTGTTTCTGGGCTTCCCCGACGTCCTGAGCCAGTGCAGGAAGCCAGAACGTCGGGATTCGAACTCTGACATTCTGGCTTGCTGCACCGGCTCTGGACGTCGGGGAAGCCCAGAAACACCTCCAGAGAGATCAGAGGACCCGATCTACAGCTGCAGGGTGGCTGGGGAAGCTGACGGGGACTCCCTGTCGGCTTCCCTAGCCACCCGCCCATGCCTCCGCAGCTGTGGGGTGGCTGGGTAAGCCGATGGGGGAGCCCCCCGTCAGCTTTCCAGCCTCCCCACCCCTGCCTCCGTAGCTGCAGGGTGGCTGGGAAGCTGAACGGAGAACCCCGTTCAGCTTTCCACCCACCCTGCTGCTAAGAACGACTGTATCGTGTAACGTTAAAATCACGTTACTCGATACAAGATGTTTCCGAAAATCTTGTAACGTTATGCGGTTTTAACGATATACGGTACTCGCGTTATACGGGGTTTTACTGTATTTAGTTTTAGGTGATGTCTGTTACATCATTTATTTTAGGAAATAACCTTTGCAGACCATCCAAACCAGGAGCTCACAACCTATGTCCCATGGGCCAGACTCGTCCCCTGACGTCATTTCACCCGGCCCGTGGCGATGATCCCGGAAGCAAACACATTTACAACAGCCACAATACGCCATGGTTTGTGGCGGGGGGGGGGAGGACCAAATGTCTGGCCTGAGGGGGTAGTGTTTGGCCCATGGCACAGTAAGGTTGAGAACCCCGGATCAAAACTGCCAGCTACTTTACATTAGTAATGGAATTATTTGCAAACGGGATAAGATTAGACAAATTGATTGAAGGTTTAGGAAAGAAAGACATTAAAGTAAGCCTGTTTGCAGATGACACAATAATCATGCAGCAACTTAAAGTAGGGATAAGTAAAGTTCAAGTACACTTAGAAAAATTTGAAGCAATATCGGGGCTATGGATAAATTGGAATAAAACAAATGACGCTATTTAATAATAAAATTCAAGCTATAGAAGAAATTAAAAGTAAAATGGAAATAAAAATAATTACTTCCATAAAATATTTAGGAATCAACATCACAAAGAACTCACAAGATTTGGAAGCAATTAATTATAATAGGTTAAAAGATAAGGAGAAATATTAAAAGAGATACAAAATTAAGAATACAGTAAAACACCGGATAACGCTAAAACTTGGTTCCACAAGTCTTGGTGTTATCCAATTTTTAGTGTTATCCGATCCATGTTAAAATCCTATGGGATGGATCGGATAACGTTAAATCTCCAGAGATACATTGTAACTGCACAGGCTTTAGAGGTTGTTATCCGATCCATCCCATAGGACCTTAACATTATTCGATCCAATTCTCCTCCCCAGATTACTTAACGTTATGTGATTTTAGCATTATCCAATCCAATCATTATCCGGTGTTTTACTGTATGCAGGTTTGGAAGAATATATGTAAAATATTTTTTTTTTGCCTAAAATAATTATTTTATACAGAATGCTACCAGTAATAATAAGAGAACTAGAGTTGTAGAATTGGCAAAATATTATTAATAACTTCTGTAATGGGGTCAAAAATTCAAGAATTAATACAAGATTATGATATCTCTGTTAGAAACAAGGAGGCTTAGGGATTCCTAACTAGAGATGTAAAGCTGGGGAGAAAACCTGGGAAATTTGGGGGTTTTCCCCAGGAAAATTGACTCGGGAGAAAATGGGAAAATTGGGGGGTTTGGGGTGGGATGCAATCGATGCTTCTATAGTTCATGGGCATGGGTTATTTTGAAATAAAAGCCTTTAGCTCCTGCCAACCTAGCAGTCTGAAAGCAGGAAATTGTAAGTACTGTAGATAAATAGGGACCACTTTGGTGGGAAGGTAAACAGCATTCCGTGCACTCCGGTGTCTAGGACAACTCTTCACTTTCTGTCCTCCCTCTCTAGGGATAGCAACTCTATGAAATTAACCCTTTATTTCTGGGATTTTTACATTTTTTTGTTGAACCGGCGGGACTTCTCCAACCTGGGAAAATTCCAGGAAATCCGGACATACGGCCACTACTTACACTTGCAAAATAGCAGGACCAGATTGCAGGTGTATATTTTTTGTAATTGTTGGATGTTAACATTACATTTTATTCATTTTGTTGGCTGGATGCTTTATTGCACAGCTCTGTATATGTAAGGCTGATGATGTCATGAGGCACAAACTTTAATTAAAAGTCTCCTATTGCCCCTCCCTCAGTTTTCACCTATCTCTAGGGACCCTTTTCAGCTGGGGAAACCTTTCGGTGTTCCAGGAAGAGGGAGGAGTCCTTTTGCCTGAAAATTGCAACCACTATTATCACTTCAATTGAGATTCTGTCCATTATGAAAGGGTACTAAGGAGTATCTAGAGTCTAGATGCAAGACCATTAACAAATGCACTAAAGGCATTTCAGATTCTAATGGAAGTATTGTATATGGGGTTAAGCAAACGTCATTTCTTCTGTCATGATCTTGCTTAAATTCAGATACTGTATGGTAGAATGGTCATCATCAAATTTATATATTTATGTAAAAGGATTGTTAACTATGGAAACTTGAATTTGCATCTCTTTCAAATGCATTTAATTGCTTTTCAGCGGATATAGCTCAAAGGTACAGGATAAGCAAATACCCAACTCTGAAATTGTTCCGGAATGGAATGATGATGAAGAGAGAGTATCGGGGTCAGAGATCAGTGACTGCAATAGCAGATTATATCCGACAACAGAAAAGTAATCCTATTCGAGAAGTATTAAGCTTGGAAGAAATTAACTCTCTTGATGTAAGTATCTGCAATTATTATATGGTGAATGGCTATGTATGTTTTTTTTTAATGTGTATTTTCATGTCCATTTTCATGTTTACTGAAAACTGTTATAGTAAATATTTGAGTAAATTTAGTGTCTTTATAATTTTCTTGATTGTATCATTTAACTCTGCCTAAAATGGGGTTTATGGAGGGTTGGGCTGACTAACTACTTGTTGATTCAATGGGCCAACTCTTAAGGCAACTTATTGCCCTAAGCAATACACTGAATGGTAACTTTAGACTTGTGTATATATTGCAGCAGCAGAAATTTGATTGAAGCTGTACCAGTATAATATGAATTACTTAATCATAACCCTTACAACCTGCACCATGCTTTCTCGTGCCATAGAATAAATGAAAATGTCTGCATGTTTCTTTTCATTAAAATGCTGTGTTTTGTATGCTACAGCGCAGTAAAAGGACCATTATTGGATACTTTGAACAAAAAGACTCTGAGAATCATAGAACTTTTGAAAGAGTAGCAAATATTTTGCATGATGACTGTGTCTTCCTTTCTGCATTTGGGTAAGATCTTTCAAAATTCAAGAAGCTACCAGAATAACTCAAATACTGTTATGTTAACTGCCAAAATGAGCTTTAATTCATGGAGTCTTCTTTTATTAATCAGGATGAGGAATCACATATTAAATATAGTATATTTTCCCCTGGCATCTGTTTCTTGAATATCCCACTGTCAGAGCTATATAAGCTTTTTTGCAGCTGCACCAAATTGCCTAGTTGCATCCCTACTTGGACAGGTGGTCCCTCACAACATTTGTTATCTCACTGGTAGTCTCACGTATTGATTACTGTAATACGCTCTATGTGGGGCTTCCCTTATTTCTGATATGGAGGCTTCAACGGGTGCAAAATGCAATAGCTAGGCTGATTACTGGAGTGAGAAAATATGATCATATCTCCCCAGCCTTGGCAGGGCTGCATTGGCTATGTATTCCATTCCATATCATGTTCATGGTGTTAGTTCTAACTTTTAAGGCCCTAAACGGCTTGGGACCTTCCTACCTGGTGGAATGTCTTTCCCTCAGGACATCACCCTGCATCACTTATTCCTCTCAGATGGCGCAACTCCCAGTGTCAACCCCAAGATTGGCAAGGAAGGCCATGACTTAGAGAAGAGCCTTCTCGGTGGCAGCACCAATGTTGTGGAACTTTCTTCCAGTTGAGCTGTGCCAGGTCCCATCCCTGCCTATATTTAAAAAACAGTTAAAATCATTCCTTTTAAAAGAGGGTTTTAAAAATATTTTGCCAACAGCTGCACATTAGTTATTTTATTTTGTCTCTCTACGTCTTCAATAGGTTTTTTTGTTTCTGGTACAGTAATACCTCGGATAACGATTGCATCAGATAATGCTGAAATGCAAAATTATTTTAAAAAATTTGTATCTGATAACGATCTGTTAGCATTATCCGATGCAATCGTTCATAACAGTGCAGTGGTTGGAAAGCTGAACGTTCAGCTTTCCAGCCACCCTGCAGCTGCGGAGGCAAGGGCGGGGTGGCTGGAAAGCCGGCGGGGTAATCCCCCGTCGGCTTCCCCAGCCACCCCACATCTGTGGATTGGGTCCCCTGACCTCCCCAGAGCCAGCAGGGATGCCAGAGAGCCCAAAATGGGCAGAAAAAACTTCTGTTTCCCCCGCTGCCCATTTTGGGCTCTCCGGCACCTCTGCCACGTCCTGGGAGGTCAGGTCTGGGGACCCAATCTGCACTGTTCCCAACATTCCCTGACATCCCCAGCCAGTGCAGTAAGTCAAACCGTCGGGATTCGAATCCCAACGTTTTGACTCACTGCACCGGCCGGGGAAGTCGGGGAACTTCAGAAACAGCGTGGATCGGGTCCCCCAACCTCCCTGGACGTGGCAGGGGTGCCAGAGAACCAGAAATGGGCAAAAAAAAAACCTTCCATAGAATCCCCACTGCTCTTTCCAAAGAGGCAGGCAGATTGCCCCCCTGTTCCCTTTCTTCTTCGGAAAGGGAACATGCCTTTTTTTTAATGTCACGCGATCAATGCATTGCACAATGTTAAAAACCAGATAACGAGACTTGTGAAACCAAGTCTCATCGTTATCTGAGGTACTAATGTATATGTGTATATATAATATGATTTTTTAAAAATGTTTGACTGTTTTTAACATGTGAATTTCATGTTGTTAGCCGCCCAGATTAGGAAAATCTCCTAGATGGGTAGGGTATAAGTATAATAAATAATAATATAATAGAAAGGAACATATGTCTCCCAAATCTTGGCTTAAGGACACTATCTCCTCAGAAGAGCTACCGAGACTGCCTTTTTTCCTTAATTTATTTGTGTATTTTTAGCTCCTTGCATTTATTGAGAAAAATAACTGTAAGATAGTTTCAGATGGAAGTTTAGCAGAATTGAGAAATTTATCTACAATAATCTACTGTAGATTCGAGCTTTCTCAGTTGCTATTGTTTTATATGTACAGTATGCTGCCTTACCTATATAGAAAGACAAAAAGTCACTATCTTTCTTAGGTCTGTTTCCAAACCAGAACGATTTAGTGGAGACAATATAATCTACAAGCCCCCAGGCGTAAGTATTAATATTTTTCCATCTCTTATTTTTGATACGACATTTAAAAGTAGTTAGCTCAAATCCTTAAAATTAGTTGTGAATTCACAGTCCTAATAAGTATAATTTTGATGCTTAAAGAACTGAAGCTGCAAATTCCTCTTTATTTATTTATTGTCTGTTTAGCCATATCAGAAGTACCCAAATTGATGTGCATTACAAAACTGTAATTTACAATCTGACTTGTATACATTCATGAAAGATTTACTACCTCTGTTTATTATTCCCATGCTTTTGGATTGAAAACTTTAATACAGTTGTACCTCGCTTAAAGAGCATAATGTGTTCCACAGGATTGCTCATTAAGCAAGTTTGTTCTTTAAGCGAAACACCATTGTAAGTGACCAATTGTGACTTCAGGGAGGGGGGGGATTGCAAACCTCAATTTATTTGTTAAGCAAGTTTTTGATTGGTTTTATTTGCAAAGCAAAGTGAACATTGAGAAAAATTTCTGCTCTTTAAGCGAGGCACTCTTTAAGCGAGGCACTCTTTAAGCGAGGTTTGACTGTACTGTACTTGAGAACAGATGCATACATCTTAACTGCCTTAGAATTCCCTTGATGCTAAAATTGTGGTGACATTAAGTATCAGAAAAATATATATGTTTCCTTAAAATGAAAGAGCTGGAAAATAGAAGACGTTTATACTGTGTGAAATAAGTGATTGTAGTGGTGGTGGTATAAATAAATAATCCATGTTTGGTACATTTGAAGAACCAGATTTTGCCTTGGAGATATTTTCAAAAAGAATAATCTATGGCGAACTCTACTTCATTGCTTTAATATCTTCAGTTTTATTGAAAACTTGAAGCATCTTGAAAATGACCAAGTTCTATTTATCATAATGAACTGCAGCCCACTTCATTCATATATCTAATGAAGCCAGCTGTAGGCCATGAAAGTTTGTGCTAAATGAAACTTGATAATCCAGGTCTTGCAAGATTCTTTGATCTTGCTGCGACAGACTGACATAGCTTTCCATTCAAAAATATCAAAGTGTATTCAGTTGTCTGATGCCACAACATACTGCGAGTTTCTCTGTCAGCCCAATTCCAACAGTTCCCACTGACACAACATAGGTGGTGTATCTGCAATGTATTAACACTTGAGATTATGGTAGGGATGAGAAAAGGTTGCCACAACGTATGAGTTATGTAGCATTTCCATTATAAGAATAGAATTGCTACCTGGTTAACCTTCAGTGATAAAATTCTTCCTCTGTGTTTACTCATTAGTAACTTAAAAACTCTATTTTAACAGGAAAATGCTCCAGATATGGTGTATTTAGGTTCTATGACCAATTTTGATTTGGCTTATGCATGGACACAAGATAAATGTGTCCCTCTTGTTCGTGAAATTACATTTGAGAACGGAGAGGTAAGAAATGCCTGATTCTTAAATATTTCTATATATGTAACAGATTCTTTAAAATCAAATGTATTTATCAAGTGCTTTATTTATTTATTTATTTATTTATTTATTGGATTTATATTGGACTTTTTTCACCTGAGCGAACCAAGGCAGCTCACAATATCAACTAAAACCAATACCCTATACCAATTAAAACCAAATACAGTAAAACCTCGGATAGCGCTAAAACTTGGTTCCACAAGTCTTGGTGTTATCCAATTTTTAGTGTTATCTGATGCATGTTAAAATCCTATGGGGTGCATTAAAGCTCCATAGAGATACATTGTAACCGCACAGGCTTCAGCGGTTGCTATCCGATGCATCCCATAGGATTTTAATGTTATTCGATGCAACCCCCCCCCCCCCCCCGATTACTTAACGCTATGCGATTTTAGCATTATCCAAGGTAAATGTTATCCAAGGTATTACTGTACTATAAAACTATCTAAAAGCGTCCATAAAACCTCCCCAAACCCCTTAAAAAAGGACACCCGGCCAGGAGTAAATAAGAACCCCGGGCAGGGCTAAATAAGCCAGCAGGGCTGGGTTGTGCTACCAGTTGTACCCCACACCTGCTGGCATAACCACGTTTTTAAGGCCTTCCTGAAGGGAAGCAACTCTGCCTGGAAGTGCCATTCAAGTGGCAGGAGGTTCCATAGGTCCAAGAAGGCTCTCTTTCTGGTCCCTGTGAGATGTGCCTCCCTGGCTGATGGGACCACTAGGGAGCCCCTACGGTCTGCTCTCGTAGGATGGGTCAGAAATCTTGGGGTGATGCAGTCTCTTATGTATCCTGGCCCACTACCATGAAAGGCTTTAAAGGTCAAAACCAGCACCTTGAATTGCACCTGGAGACATACTGGCAACCAATGCAGTTCCCGTAGCAGCGGTGAGGCACAAGCATAACTCCCGTTTTCCTTTTACTTTATAATACAACTATTTATTTCTGATTCACAGAACACATCCTTCTCTTAAATTAGAGCAAAGATTATAATAATAGAGTTACTTGTATTTAAATACTATAATTCAATACTCTATCGGTTAATGTTTAGCTATGAAAATGTATGGTAAATAATATTCTTGGCCTTTTCTGAGGTCACAATATGGACGTGACCCCATATAAGGGCACCTGAGCTTGGAGAAGAAGAAATATAGCTGTGAGTTATTTATAGTAGACTAAACCTTTTTCTTTGAATTGTTAACTGATAGCTGGAATTCGGCTGAAAAATTATTCTAGTATAATTCCCATCAGTGTAAATTTCAGCTGAATTGCAAGTTGAGAATCCAGTGCAGGCATTTGCTATTGTGCACTACGTTTCATGACTTGGCACACAGTTACAAACGCCTTCACCAATTTCTTGACTTGCTGGGATTCACAGCTGACATTTATCTATTTGGAATTATGCCAGTAGACACAGCTAATAGAATTCTGACCTCTAAAGCTTCAGAAATAGAGGATGAGTGCAAGTTATACTTTCTCGCTCCTACAGACACACCTATAAGGTTACGTCAGATGGGTTTTTTGTTTGTTTGTTCTTGGAGCAATCATGTTGTTTTTGCAAAGTAGTATAATAATTGATAGTCTAATACTTTCTTGTGTGCAAGCAAATGAAAATTAAACATAAATACTGTAGCTCATTTAGAGATTTTTTGGCCAATTTACATTTTTCTTCAAGTTGGCTTTAGTAGTTTTTACCTTTGACATATGAGTAAGGTGTTAATCTGGAAAAATATGTAAAAAGTAATCTTAAACGTGTTGCTTATTTTTAAAACAACATTTCAAGATCTGCCTATCCCATTGTCATTGTTTATCATCTATATAGGTCTTTGCAGTTATTTGTGTTTAATTTTCTTCTGATGCTTAGTTTTCTTTAGCTAATGTTCTGCAGATACAGTGGTACCTCGCTTAAATAGCATAATGCATTCCACGGGATTGCTCTTTAAGCGAAACACCATTGTAAGTGACCAATTGTGACTTCGGGGGGGGGGGAGGACCCCGATTTAGCTGTTAAGTGACTTTTTCATTGGTTTTAGTTGTTAGATAAAATTCTGCTCTTTAATCAAGTTAGTCTCTAAACGAGGCGCTCTTTATGAGGTTTCACTGTACAGTATATATATTATGTATTCATTGAAATAGTGTTACAACTACATATTTATTACAACAATTTTAACAGTGTTAATATACAGATTTATTCATCTGCATTTTGCTATGTGGATAGTGACAGTTCTCCAGCCCCATTAAATCTTCATGATGAATTTTCCATGTATTTTTTCCCATGGTGCAATTAAAATCTGAGCCTTAGAAACTGTTATGATTGTTGAAATGGCAGCCATGTTAGTCTGTGCAAGCATATCTGAGAGTAACAAAACAGAACAGCAACAACAAAAAGACCAAAAATGTTGTGTCACCTTAAAGACTAACTCCTGTATTTACATGTGAGCTTTTGTGGACCAAGTCCACTTGATGAAACACGACTGTAAGTGTGTAGATTTCTGCTACTTTTTAATCCCTCTGCTCCTGTTTACATAGTCAGGTGCTTTTAGATTCTGGTCATTTCAAGTTTATTTATTTATTTATTTATTTATTTATTTAGATTTGTATCCCGCTCTCCTTGGTTTTGACCAACTCAGAGCAGCTCACAGAGTCCCCTAATATCACTAATAAAGTGCAAACAAAAATACAATAGCATACAATATAACAAAACAGTAAAGTACAGTAAATATAGTAGGTCAATACACATTACACATCAATACACATTACAGTACTATCAGAATACCATGGCCTGTAGTGCAACAGGGCAATAAGGTTCAATAAATGTCATACAGTAGAACAATACACATCATAGTAGAAAACATTATAATGCAAAAACGTCCACCTGTGGCTGTAGTCCAGTTCCTCTTCCCAGCCAAAGGACGTTGGTTGGGAGTCACAAATTTTTGTCAGCTGCTGCCTCCTGTCACTGGTGTCCCTTCCTTGTCCCGCTTGGAGGATGCCCAGCTGTGTCTCCACTCCCCTGGCCACTGGGCAAGAGAAGGAGTCCGTTGAGAGGGGAGCTGGCAGGTCTCATAGCCAGAAGCCCCTACCACAGCTGTGTCTCCTCTCCCCAGGCCAGACTGGGTGAGAGAAGTTGTTAAGGTGGAATGGCCAGGAGGGCGCGAGGCATAGAGTCAGCTGCGGCGTCTTCGAGCCTCCTGTGGCCACGGGAGGCTCCTTTATCCTCCCGGCCGGTGGCGGGGCCAGGAGGGTGCAGGGCTCGTCAACTGCGGAGTCTTCGAGCTTCCCGTGGCCACGGGAGGCTCCTTTATCCTCCCAGCTGGTGGCGGGGCCAGGAGACATGTTTCTTAGCATCATTTGTTTTCCAGACATAAGCCTTCCTGTGTCCATACTACTTTAGAATGCCCAACGTTTGAAATTTCTGACTGTTTGAAAGCTTTACAGTTGTGATTGGTTGATGATTTACAAATGAAATAATTTTAGAGGTGTCTTTCAAACGAGCAGGACATTTTATATATGTGTAAAAATTGTTTTAACCCATAGGTTGAGTTAGGGGGAGTTTGGGGGGGGGTGTGATTCTCCACACTTCAACATGTTAATGTACCTTGTGCCTCGCAGACTCTGGGGCTTTCTTATTGAGATTTTTTAGTTGGAAATGGCAAGGTATGAATCTCCTGATAAGCACATGTAACACATAGTAACGTTTTGCTTCTAATTCCAGTACAATATAACCAAACCCATTTTCATTCTACCTCTTCCTGTATGTTAACCAATAATGCTGCACATTCAGTGTTCATCATACCTACTTCCGTTCACACAGTTTCAGCTTTTTGACTATCTTCAAAAGTAAACAAATCAGCGCCTGGCTTAAAGCCATTTCACCAGTCTTTCTTCACCCACCCACTCAGGGAGTAAAGAACACAATAACCATATGAGAAAGAAAGAAATACAATCAGTTCTGACTTGATGACATATAATAACAATAATACTTCAACCACTTACCTTATTCACTTGATTATTCAGTGCCATTGGTTTACCGGGTGGTTAATGGACATTTTATCTCTGAACTTCTGATTTGATTAATGTCTGGACAGGCAGTCTGATTAACATACACAAAACAGTAGCTTCAGCAACACCATTGTTTCAGACGATCTTAAACATAGTTTTTGGGTTAAAATTTAAGACTGTTGTATAATATTGTTATAGCTTCTGTACTGTACAGTACTTGTTTCTGTATGTTTATTATTGTAAGACTTGGGTTTCTTTTCCTAGCGGTACAGCTCTGTTGGAATAGTTAAATTTTAGTAAATCAGCCTTATTAGCCAATTTCTGTGTTGCATCCTCCAACTAAAAATGAATTAATCAGTCAAAACTGTTCAGCGTTGTCTGTATGTCAATCAGAATTTAGTACTGATTAAAAACCAATGGAACAAACTTCAATTTTCATTTTTTCCTTAACTGTCCATAATTTTATACAACAAAAATACTGGTTTCTGGTTTCTTCCAGTACTTTGACTAGTATAAAGCATTACTTTTTACTATGTTCTTTTCTCTCTATGCAGGAGCTGACAGAAGAGGGACTGCCTTTTATTATACTCTTTCATATGAAAGATGATACTGAGAGTTTAGAAAAATTCCAGCAGGAAGTTGCACGGCAGTTAATCAGTGAGAAGGGTAAGTTTTAAAGCAAGGGAGACCTTTACCTTTTACCTTTACTATGTTGCATTTAATTGAATATGTGTGTATTAGCATCTTCAGATCTGAAACATTAAATGAAATGGGAAATCTGAACATTAATATTTTTATTTAGAGAGTCAGTGTGCAAGAGATCCTCTATAGTGGTGTTCCCAACATGGGACACATGCCCCACAGGGGGACAATTTGATCTTTAAAGGGGACAATTCAAGAATGAATTATTAACAGTAAATGGCCTTTTAGGCTTCCTCCATTATTCACGTTTTGAATAATAAGAATTAGATCTCACCTGTGTTGTGTGTGTGGGGTGGGTGGGAGGGGGTGTCATGATTTTAGAGATGCATGGCCAAAGTGGTTGAGAAAAACTGTTCTAGAGAGTATTTTTTAAATAGACTATGAGGTTGAACCTTGTGGGAGTCTTGTTTCCCCCCTGTAATGTATACTTTAATTTTTAAACCAATTATGAATACCTGATGGACAGTTCTTTTGCTCAGGGAGAGATGTTGAAGTTATCACATTACCTATGTGAACTTTCTACTATTTTGGGGATCTTTTAAAATTATGCCAAATCTGCAAAAAAAAAAAAAAAAAAAAAAAAACCACCCTATAATTTGCAACTTCTGCAGTCAACTAATCTAAGATTTGAGTCTAAATGGAGATGTGGGTAGAAATGACTGACATTTGTAATAATACAATTGATGAAAAACAGCTAGTGGATTTTCATTTCATTGCATTTCATTTTTCGACTTGTATGCCACCCCACTCGCCAAGTGACTCTGGGCAGCTAACAAAGTTAATGGTGCTGATGACATGACCATGTGTCTTGATTTGATTGAAATACAGTAGAACCTCATATAACGAAAATAATTGGTTTCACAAGGCACTTCATTATACAGTTTTTTTCATTGTATGATGAATGCATCATACAACCAAAATCTCTATGGGAAAAATCGTACAACAAAAATCCCTATGGGACAAATTGTACAACAATTTCTATAGGAAAAAATTGTACAAAGAAAATTTTCGTTGTACAATTTTTCCCATAGAGATTTTTGTTGTACGATGCACCCATTTGTTCCAAAAATTCTCTTTATTGTATGATTTTTTCATTGTATGATGCATTCGTTATACAAGGTTCCACTATAGTTGTATGTGAATTATCTACATGTAGTTAGCAATATTTCTAACTGTGTAGAACAAGGGCGCCCAAACTACGGCCCGCAGGCCCTGCACATCATTAATGTGGCCCATGGTGAGCACCTGTGGTCACTACAGAGCACCCACCACCACCACCTGATATCAGCAGCAGCAGTGGCGGCGAGGCAGCGACCATGCTTTGTCCAGGCTGCTCCAAGCAGCCTCTTGCTCAGTCCCATCCCCTCAGCAGCCTTTGCTAAAACCGATTGCTGCTTTAGAGAAATTTTCGGAGCCTCCTGTGTTTCAAAATTTGTGGCACTAAGAGAGGCCTCTGGTGCACTTAGGATGACATCACCACAGTGTGCTAGGTTTACCCTTCCAGCGTGGCAAATTTTGAAACACAGGAGGCTCCGAAAATTTAGCTGAAGCAGCGATCAGCTTTAGCAAAGGCTGATGAGGGGATGGGACCAAGCAAGAGGCTGCTTGGAGCAGCCTGGACAAAGCGCGGTCACTGTCTCCACCGCTACTGCTGCTGACATCAAAACTGTCAGCAGTGGGAGCAGACCCACCTGCAGCTGTGTGTCAGGGGTGGGACCGACCCACTTTAAAAAAAGTTTGGGCACCACTGGTGTAGAATGTTACCTTTGTAGAAAATTCATCACATTTGAAGTGACATTAAATTAATTAAATTAAGAAAATATTATACATTCCCCCTCAGTTTGGTTTTTTGCTGTTATACTGCTCTATGTTTATATTAAAAACTAAACTTTGTTTCTAAATTTGAAGGAACCATAAACTTCTTACATGCTGATTGTGATAAATTCAGACATCCACTCCTCCACATTCAGAAGACTCCAGCAGATTGTCCTGTTATTGCTATTGATAGCTTTAGACACATGTTTGTCTTCCCAGCCTTCAGTGATTTATCGTGAGTACCCGTTTATCCCCATTTTCTGTCCCTGAAAAGGAGGCGAGTAATTATTAGGGGAAGAGGAGATCCAGTGTTGTATTGTAGTACATACATAATTTTAGTGGTGAGATTTTTTTTTACTAAGTTCCCTATTTGGTCAAGCACTGGAGCAGTCCTTAGAGTTAGAGCAGTCTGTGCCATATGCAGCTTACTTGGCAGCTATAGATAGTGTGAAGAAAGAAGAGCCTCTCCCTTCCATCAGCTTGAAACTAAGTGAGGTAGCCAAGCTAAAGCAATGAGCTCTCTGCACAACTCCATCAGGACTAAGGAGGTAAAGACGGGAAATAAGGAATGTCTTAGAACAGTGGTGGCAAACCTGTGGCACGTGTGCCAGAGGTGGCACGCAGAGCCCACTTTGTGGGCACCCGTGTAGTCACCCCAGCACAGAGGTTGCCCTGCCCAGCTACCCAGCAGCCCAATGGGAGCGCTTCCTCCCACAGCCCAGTGGGAACATTTCCTTCCTCCCCTGTTGCTGTGTTGGCATTTTCTGATAAATAAGTGGGTTTGGGGTTGCAATTTGGGGACGCTGTCTCTAAAAGGTTTGCCATCACTGTCTTAGAGAATTCTGCCCTAGGATGGATTTAGGCCATAAGTCAACATTTCCCATTCCTTCTTCTGTGTCTCAGCCAGATGTGAAACTGCCAAAATAAAGGCACCTTTTGGTGAGTTCATTCTGCAGTTCCTTTCACCTGACCTAACGTGAGAAAGATTCACCGGTGACATCATGTGGGTATGTGCATGCACCCACGTGACATTGCCCGCACACCTCAAGCAGAGCACATGTGTATGCACCCACCCACATAAAGTCACATTGGTGTGCGTATGCACGGTGACGTCCTGCATGCCACCAACGCCTCCTTAGGCACTTAGTCTCTAAATAGTTTGCCATCACTTTTATAGGGGATTTTGGCAGATTTTATTGCATTCTAGTAACTTCTGGATAGGTGCTTGACACCAGCTAAGATAGCATCCGAGATTGCTCTTCTCCATTTGCTCTCTAACTTCCTCCTTTCTTGCTTCATTTCTAAAAGAAACTTACCCCTGAATCACAGCAAGGCCTGAATTCCCCAGCAAACAGGTCTTAGGAGTGATTATGTTGCGCAAAGGATGGGGAGGAGTTGCGCAAAGGATGGGGAAGCAACTCTTGAGGAGGAGGGTGGGAGAGGGGAGGTAGTTACTGCTAACTGTGCCATTTCTTACTAAAGTAATTGACTGTTTCCATCCTTTATCTCACCACCAGCCAGGGAGGGTGGAATGGAGGGGGGAAAGACAGATTCTTTCACTTGTTTCCACCCTTCATCCCAGTGCCACTGACTGTCAGGATTGGGTGAGATCCGCAGTGCAAGAGAGCTCCTTTGAAAGCCATCCTTTGAGCTTATCAGGAAAGTGCTCCTAGCAGTCAGCACTGTGCCAGCCGGGGTGGGAGCGGCTTTCAAAATACTGTAGGGAAGCTTCCCTCCAGCAGCCATGATCCCAAAGATGAGAAGCAGCTGACCGGTGGTGCCCGCACCCATGATCTCCGGTTTGGGGTCAAAGCAGCTGGGGGGGAAGCTTCCTTTCTCTGCTTTGACTGTTTGCATGGGTTCCGTGCTTTAAAATCTCCCAGACACAATGCATCCTAGTATGCAGGAGCCTGAGAACTCCTAATAATTGTTTATGAAAGCTGTCAAACACTTTTGTTTGAATGTTCAGAAGAACACAGAGGAAGATTGCTATCTATATGCTAGTAACATTAGTGTGTCTGATCTCTTACATGCTATACCTATGTTACCTACGCTATATCTGTTAGGACAGAGACTGCATATCATGAACATATGTACACTTTTTCTTGTGTTGGGATCAGTTCTATCACAATATTGTAACTATCACATGTTGTAAGGGTCATAATCTTTCTTCTTGATTGCTAACTTCATTTTTATTAAACATTAGTTAAGCCTCTTATTTTCAGAGGTTTGACAGTTAGAGAGAGAAAAATCAGAACACAGCCTGCCATACTTGAATAGCTTGTGGGGAAACAGTAGATGATCCTAGGGGGAAAAATTAAATTGATACCCCTTTGGTGTTTATCTCTGGAGTTTGTGCAATTACTCAAGTGCTGGAGAAGCTTTCAAAGACATTTTTGTCAATACAGCTACCTGACTGTCATTTGTATTTGTTAACTGTGCATTTGGCACCTGCTGTTCTCTTCTTTATTGTGGTGAGCAGGGGGTTGAAGGGAGCAGACAATGAAGTTATTGGGTAGCCCTGCTCTGTGAGAATTAATGAAGAGAAGAAATGCTTGCTGTGTCTTTAGATCAGAAGGGGGAAGATATTACAGGGTAACTTGCCACACACCCTATTCCAGCTCTGAACCCTGTGTTGTTGACTTTAAAATATTTCACACATATGAAGTATATGAATATATTTTTCATTTTGTTTCAGAGTCAGAATAATGATAACTTTCTGAATGAAAGGATGTGCTCATAAAGTTCACTTATCAAAAGAGGACAATTACATGGAAATTCTGCTTTTCCTCCCTCGCATAAAGATGAAATTGTTAGCTTAACTCCTACTTGTCTAGCTCCCACGTCTCTGTCACTTTAGTAATGTGAATTTTTAAAAAATATTAAATAATCAGTCACATTGGATAATGAGAAAAATATGAGTATATAATACAGACCAAGAGAAGAGAAAGTTAAAGATCATTCAAAAATTGGGAGGAAGCTAGATAAGAGGACCAACCAACAATGCAAGTACAGTAATACCCCGGATAACGATTGTACCGTATAGCGCTAAAACCGCATAACGTTACAAGATTTTTGGAAAAATCTTGTATTGAATAATGCGATTTTTAGCGTTATCTGGTACAATCATGTGTGTATGTGGGCGGGGCTTGGATTGGGTAGAACATCTACCCAATCCAACCCCCCAGCGCCTGCCCGCACGATGTTTGGAAAGGGTACGGGGAAGATCCCCCATACCCTTTCCAAACACTGTGCGGGGGCGCGCGTGTCAGATGGGGGCTGGGGAGGCTATGGAGATTTATTTATTTATTATTATTTATTAGTTCAAATTTATATTGCCGCCCACTTGCCGTGGTAACTCAGGGCGGCTTACAGACAATACATTACATTACATTACAATATAATATGTTGGGGTGGGCAAAGGGGGAGGGACGGCAAGGTCCTCATCCCGCCCCGTAGCCTCCCCAAACCCCATCTGACACATGCGCGCCTGCCCGCACAGTGTTTGGAAAGGGTACGGGGGAACATCCCCCGTACCCTTTCCAAACACCGTGCAGGCAGTGGCGGCTTTGGCGAAGAGCGGAGGAGGCGAAGGAGATGGAAAGAGAGAGGGGAAGGAAGGAAGGAAGGGGGGACGACCACGCCAAAGCTGCCGCTGCCTCGCCAGTTGATCCTATTGTTTCTTAAACTGCCTTCTTCCTTTCTTTCTTTGTCGTCTGCCCACCACCACCCGAAACGAACCTTAGCACTTGCCGCGGGTGGTGGTGGTGGTGAGACGATGAAGCCACGGCCACTGCTGGGCTGAAGTCACCTTTCTTTGGGATTGCCGAAGAAAGGAAGAAAGGAGGCAGTTTAAGAAACGATAGGATCAACTGGTGAGTCAGCGGCAGCACCCCCCTCTTCCTACCTTCCTTCCTTCCTCCCCCTCTCTCTTTCTCTCCAGCTCCTTCGGCTCCTCTGCACTTCGCCAAAGCTGCCAAAGCTGTCGCTGCCTCGCCAGTTGATCCTAATGTTTCTTAAACTGCCTCCTTTCTTCCTTTCTTTGGCGATCCCAAAGAAAGGTGAATTCAGCCCAGCGGGGCTCCCCCTGGGCAGGTGTCGGGGTGGCTGAGGAGTGAAGTTGTCGGAGGTGGCTGACAACCGACACTGGCTGTCAGTTCCGCCCGTGCCCGCCAGGCTTCGTGCTCATGTTGGCGCTTCCCCCCCCCAAGGCTCATGTGCACCGCACTGGCTCCTTACCGCTTGGTGAGGGGGGATGATGATGACTGCAGGGCTTTCCCTTCTGGCCGGATACCTGGTGCGGGAGGGGGAGGAGGAAGGGGGGAGGCACCAACATGAGCACGAAGCCCGGCGGGCACGGGCGGAACTGACAGCCAGTGTCGGTCGTCAGCCGCTTCCGACAACTTCACTCCTCAGCCACCCTGACACCTGCCCAGGGGGAGCCCCGCGAACAATGGGACCTGCAGGTTCTCCTTCCACCACATGCCCACCCCCACCCCCAAGAAGGCAGCAGCAGCAGCCTCTTCTCGGCCCCCTTCCCCCGCCTCTGCCTCCTGTAGGGTCTCCTTGGCCTCCTGCAGAACTCGCTCGTGTTCCTTGCGGATCCTGGCCAGGTTCTCGGCCGCTTCGCCCGGGGACTCATTCCCGGCAGGCGCGGGTTGCGAATGAGGCAAAAGGGCCCCCGTCCCCCCTCGCCTCTCCTCGCCCGCCAAAACTGGGGGGGGAGGGCAGTCGAGTTAAAAGCCTTCTCCTGTCCCAGGTAGCAATCGCTATCCTAGGGTTTGACTTCAGGTACAAACTGCGCCTTGACGTCAGGGCTTTTTTTTTTTAGCATTGTTCAATGTATACCCTGGACAACGCTAAAAACCGGATAACGTCATGACTTGTGGAACCAAGTCATAACGTTATCCGGGGTATTAGTGTACACTAGAACATCGGATAACGTTATGAGACTTGGTTCCACAAGTCATGACGTTATCCGATTTTTAGCATTGTCCAATACATTGATCGAACAACATTAAAAAAAAGCCCTGTTCCCTTTCCAAAGAGGAAAGGGAACAGGGGGGAGATCAGGTTGGCTTGGGGAGGGAAAGCACCCTTCCCCCCAAGCAAACCGGGGATCCGTGGGGCTTGGGGGGGGGCTTCATGGGACAAACCACGCAGCCGCACAGTTTGTCCCCAAAGTCAAGCTCAGCCCCTGCCATCGCTAGCCAGAGCTGAGCATGACTTCAGCGACAACCCGCGCGGATGCGCACGTTGTCGCAGAAGTCAAACTCAGCTCCAGCTAGCAATCACTGGTGCAGGTATTAATAACCAAGGGTGGTAGTGGAGGTTGTCTTTTCCATTGTGATACTTAATAAGGACAGATTTTTCAACCCTTTTTTTTTGTCCATTTTAAGCAGTCTCTTACAAAGATTATTCTGGTGAAGTTCTTTTAGTTCAGCCTTTTAGATCTATTCTATGCTCAGTGTGTAAATGTTTACTCTTTAAACAGTTTTTTAAAAAGTTATTTGTAAGTTATAGTTGTTTAATTTACGTTTTAGGGATTGCAGTGGCTTAGTGGTTAAGATCCTGAACTTGATGACTGGAAGGTTGGCAGGTCAGCAATTTTAGACCCGAGTACTACACGATGGGGTGAGCTCCTGTCTCTCCCTGCTCCTGCCAACCTAGCAGTCTGAAAGCAAGAAATTGCAAGTAGGTAAATAGGTAACACTTCGGTGGGAAGATAACAGCGTTCTGTGCACTCCGTGTCTAGTCATGGCTGTCACAAGTCTACGGAAATGGCTCTTTATTTGTTTGTTTGTTTATTTAGATTTATATCACTGCCCACTTGCCAGGGTGGCTTACAATCAGCAAAACAACACAGCACAAAAAATTAATACATTTTTCTAAATCAATAATAGATTTCTCTCTTCCCTCCGGCTGTTGGTGGGTGCTTGAAAAGTTGTGAGAATCATATAATTATCTTTGGTTGTAAACGGAGATGAGCACTGAACTCTAGAGTTGGAGATGACTGGCTTTCAAGCTTTTAACTTACTTTTAGATTAGCTGTAGTTTATAGTTACATTGTGAGTGGTCTTGAGTTTAATTTTATTATAAAAGGAAATGATGTGTATATTCAAATACATCTTCCCACAGATGGAATAAAAATGTATCAGTTGTTACTTTTATATGCCTGATTTCATCTAATTTGGTTGGGGATTATTGTTTCAGAGTTCCTGGTAAACTCAAGCAGTTTGTACTAGACTTACACTCTGGGAAACTGCACAGGGAATTTCATCATGGCCCAGATCCAACTGATGTAGCACCGGGTCAGGTAAGAAAGTATACATATCATTGTGCCATGATGGGTGAGATCTGAAATGTGTTCAGTTCCCAATGACCTTGACAAAATGTCTGTGCTCACAAAGCACAGTGGCTCAGAAAGAAATGAGCACGAAAAAATAAAAGTCAGCTGTGTTGGCCACAAGACAAATAAACCTGTTGTGCAGATGTGACTTTTGCAAAACTCATGAGGGAATCTTGAGCTTCTCTGGATCAGAAATGAGTGGGAAAGTTGGGCTAGTTTCTATATTTGATGGGGAAAGTGGGCGTTCAGACCTAGTTCTCTTTAAAAACCAGAGCCTATAGTTGATATCTTATGAGTTACATTCATCATCACCTCTGTGACTTACACATAAGGGTTTTGGTGACTGTGCCAAGCCTTCCCTGAAAAATTACAGAGATGATCAGTTTTGGTGAGAGCCTTGCCTTTCCCTCCAGTGTGCATAACTTTTGTTTGCCTCTATTCCTTTTGTCCACCACAATAGCAGCAGCTCCTGGATCATTGTCTTTCTTTGCTGGAAATCACCTCTTTGACTGTTGAGCAATCCGCTATTAAAGTAGAAAGTATGACACTCAAAGGCCTAAGAGTACTATAACACTTTGTAGTTGGAGTCTTTAGTGGTCCATCACAGCTAACTTTAATCTATGCAATGATGAATTCCAGTGTAAACCAGATAGTCATGAGAATCACAGCAGAGTTCATCTCAATATCAAGATATACTGCATATACTCAAGTATAAGTCTAGTTTTTTTAGCCCCCCAAAAAAGAGATACAAAAAAGGGACTCAACTTATACTTGGGTCAACAACCCCGAGGGTCCCAAAAATGTGGTGGTGCAAATTCAAACAAACATTTTTTAAAAAAAGCAGTAACACTACTGTAAAAACTCAAAAACATACCCACACAAATGTCTGAATAAATTAATTTTACCGTATTTTCATGTATTTTAATTACTGAAACTCACTAGCAGTTGCTGCATTTTCTACCCCCGACTTATACGTGGGTCAATCTATTTTCCTAGTTTTAGAGGTCCAAGTTAGGTACCTCGATTTATATTTGGGATGACTTATAGTTGAGTATATACGGTAAGTAATTTATGGCTACTGGCTAGTTACCATAAATGTAGCTTCCAAACATGCCCATCTCTCTGCAGAAGATGAATATAAAAGATTATTTTCACTCATGGTGAAGTAAATAGAGAAAAATGAGTTCAGGCAATATTACCTTGCCTCTTCTGTTAGATAACTAATTTGCAGACGTTTCAGTGCAACAATGACAGTGTCTTAGACTTCCTTCTTTCTTCATTGATCATTCAGTCACTTCTCAAATGACAGATTTTTTAAAAATCCTGTTTGAACTGTTAGTGACCTCTAACTTCCATTTGCTAACTCTTAAAGTGGTACAGTCATACCTTGCATAACAAATTTAATCCGTTCTGTGAGGTTGCTCGTTATGTGAAAAATTCGCTATGCGAGTCTGACTCGCATAACAAATTTTTTGCTATGTGAGTCGGACTTTTCCCTATGGAAAAACTCGGATAACGAGCGTTTCTATGGGGTAAACTCGCATAGCGAAAAAATTCTTGCTCGTTATGCGAGGTTTGACTGTATTTTAGATTCCTCCTCCCTTGGCACGGGAGGGCCCCTCTGGGTCATACCAGGCTGCTATTTTGCTGCTTGTCCCTTTCCTTGGCAAGCACACCCACAACACGTCCTGCTGGGTGTGGGGTGGGAGGCTTGGGTAGAAACCCCAATGGGGGAACCCCTTGGTTATTCTTCTTTAATGTCCCAATCAAACTCTGGAATGTCGAAATGAAGCCACTTTCTTCGCTCTGTTGTTGCCTAAACCCAAGTCCTCATCAGTACATCTTTCTGGCAGTGATTGGCAGACCGATAAATGTGCCAACAGCAGCCCCCACTTGAGCCTGTTGGTCTTGCATTTAGGGACTCCAGCCCTCAGCCTATTCAGGGTTCTCCAAGTGACATAGGGGGAAGCCTCCTGCCTCCACACACACCAGGAGTGTTTTGCACCGACCCACCAAGCACCAGGCAAGCTCCTGCCTCCCCCTACACTGAGCGCGCCTTGCGCTGACCCACTAAGCACCGGGTAAGCCTCCTGCCTCCCACACACACCAGGCGCACCTTGTGCCGACCCGCCAAGCACTGTGCAAACCTCCGGCCTCCTCCCCACACCGGACATGCCTTGCATTGACTTGCCAAACCTTCGGCTTTCCCCACACACACACCAGATGAGCCTTGCGCTATCCCACCAAGCACTAGGCAAGCCTCCCTGGGGCACACCTTGCGCCGACCCACCAAGCAGGGCAAGTCTTGTGCCGGCCTCCCACAATGGGCAAGCCTCGCGCCGGCCCGCCAAGTACCAGGCTAGTGATCTCTCCCTCCACCAATGGAGAGGCAAGAGGGGAAACTGAAATTCTGCCCAGGAGGTAAGGGCATAGATGAATTGAGGCGACCTGACAGCCCACACGGGTAGGCACCATGCATACACACGCAACCATTGGTGCCAGTGGGGCGAGGCTTGCCTGTCACAGTGTGCGTGCCCACAGAGAGGCCTCTGCATGCCACCTGTGGCATGCGTGCTATAAGTTCTCCTACACTGCTCTAGAGGTAAAGAGAGCACCGGCATTTTATATTCTTAGAGTTCTGTTCCATTGTGCTAAAACATGGATTGTTCACTATGCAGCTAATTAAAAATGTCTGCCAATGTCAAATCGAAATTGCTAAATTGAGTTTTTTGTGTTAATCACACTGACATCAGATGGCAATGTCTTTCCTATTCTGAAGAAGGTGTGGAGCCACTCTAACAAGTGCAGTGGCCACCTCTGCTGCTTATATCTAGAGTGCACCCCTACAGGACTTGTACAGGTCTGCTACCTGGACCCAGTTGTCAAAATTTATCAGTGCAGATGTTGGAACACAGAATGATGCCTTGTTTGAGAGGATGGCACTTTCTCCTGTGATTTTTGTGTCTTCCCACCTATGTGAGGCACAGAGGCCAGTTCACTTGCCCTTAATGGTGGTTCTTTGAGTGGTCTTCTGTGAACTAACATAACCATTTGCCTTCTCTCAGCACTGGTTTGTTTATTGTATTGTAGCATGCATGGAACTGAGGAAAAGAGCTGATTAAGCCTGAAAGCTAGGAGAAAGGGAGTAGAGTTTTTATCTCCTCAAATCTAGAACACTCAGAGGGATGCTGTATTTGTGAGTTAACATACACTCCAAGAACCGTCATTCACAAATAAGAATCTGTTCTTACCTATAATATGTTACTTTTTGGGTCTGTACATTACCTTGTAGTGCAATGCAGTTGTACCTCGCTTGAAGAGCATAATGCGTTCCACAGGATTGCTCTTTAAGCGAGTTTGCTCTTTAAGCGAAACACCATTGTAAGTGACCAATTGTGGGGGGTATTGCAAACCCTGATTTATTTGTTAAGCGAGTTTTTGGTTGGTTTTATTTGTTAAGTGAAGCAAACATTCAGAGAAAATTGTGCTCTTTAAGCGAGGCACTCTTTAAGCGAGGCACTTTATGCAAGGTTTGACTGTACATGGTGACATCATTATTATTTTTTCTGCACAAAGAATATTGTTCAGTCATTGCTCCTAAAATGTTCACGTGTGAGGTCATTTCTGAAGATGTTTTGCCAGCCTGTGGTTGTTATTATTCGTTTTTTTAAAAAATAATAGTTAAACCCTAATTCATTAGTGATGCAGCATGTTACTGTTAGTAATTTTATTTCACTTACAAAGGGTCAGAATATTAAATGCCTCTGCAAAAACCTACCCACCATTTCAAAATGTGCAGCCATGTCAGTTGAGGGAAATTATTTGTACAGAAGAATTTGTTAGGTACATTTCCTTCTGTATAAATTCAGCATCACCTTCCCTTTTTTAAAATAAGTTTTTAGACTTTTAAGTTATCAGAAAGGATACTTATAATTATGAGACTATTTAAATTTAGATACTGCTTTCTGGTATTTGAGAAGGCTTCACTTATATTCCCAGTAAGTCTGAAAGCAACAGCACTCTATACACAATACTGTTAGTTCTGTATATTATAAATACAAGAACTAATATCATATCTACAATATACAGAACTAATCTGTCTGGCTCAGTCAGACAGAGCAAATGTTAGGGGATCATTCAAATACCATGTGACCATTTTAGGGGGGGAGGGGGTCGACCAAAAGTCACGGGGGGAGGGGGTTCAGTCATGTGACTCCAAAATTATCATTTGCTTTTCACATCCATCTGGCCATAGCTCTATCTTCAAACCACGGGGGGGGGGGTCGGTCAAAGGTCACAGAGGGGGGAGAGGGTGTCAAAAAGTGCCCTATTTTAGGTCACGTGGTATTTGAAAGAGCCCTTATTTGGTCTGAAACAAACAGACCTTAACGGGTTCTGGGCATGCTTATCCCACTTCTCTCCTCTTTAGAAATCAGCTTATTTTAAAGAAATTCTTGTTCGCTTAGCGCGAACAATTAAAGTTCTGATATGAGCCCTTTGCAATGGAGATCCATTTCAGAATCTTACAGAATTTTTTGGGGGGTGGGGAAGGCCTTTTAAAATGATATTTACCGTTAGGTTTCAATTTGTTGTTGTTTTAGTAGATAAGTGCTAAACTGAAATTTTCCAACCTGAGGAATCCTTGCCACCTGCATTCTGCCCCTGGTACAAGGGAAAATCCCAAAAAACTACACCTAAGCCCAAGGAAGCCAGTGTTGCTCCCCCCCGCCTTATCACTGTTGATACCAGTATAGGTTTTCAATCATCTGAGAAGTACAAAGCATTGCAAGTATCATCAGAGCACAACTGAGATATATATATACAGGAACAAATATTCCAGCTGAACAAGACTTTAGACAGAATGCATTTGAACTGGTTCAGAGCACACTTCTGCAACTTTAAAGCTTTTGCTTTAAAAAAAAGTAACTTGCATATGATACCTAGAATGTTTGCAATTTGGTTTAGAAAATGATTTCTTCTTTTCAGCCACTTCAAGACATAGTAAGCAGCCCTCCTGAAAGTTCGTTCCAGAAGCTAGCGCCCAGTGAACATAGGTATACCTTATTGCGGGAAAAAGATGAACTTTGAAAACTTGAAACCATCTCGCAAGCCTTTCAATCAACAGCATTGACTCCTGTGGGGTGGAAATAGGAAACCTATATTTTCATAAATTCTGTGTATTTTTATTTTGAATAATTTGTTGTTGTTGTTGCTGCTCCCTGGGGATTGTAAATATGTGTTGGTCATTTTGGACTACATCTTTCCAACGTTCTTATGGCTGCAAATTGTTCTGTAAAAATTTTCTAATCCAAATGAAGGTGTTGTCATTGCCAGCAATATGCTGTTATATTGCACTATCCCATTAAACGGAAAGTCTGGGTTTCCACTGGTGTAATCTGGTAGTATGACTGCCTTACATTTCTTCTCCATAGGAACATAATTTTGTTAATTTGTTATTGAAGGGATATTCTAGATACTTGGAAGGGGAATAAATTACAATTTTACAGAATTTGTGTGGTAGCATATTACTTACTATAGCCATGTGTTGTTGTTTTTAAAAGTAGGAAATATAGGTGTCACTGTTATGAACTCAGCTGGCTTCTATATCTTGCATCGTGAGAGAAAAAGAACACTGTGATAGATTAAAACATTAACTGGGACGAAAAAGCAATACAGTAATACCTCGGATAACGCTAAGACTTGGTTCCACAAGTCTTGGTGTTACTTGATTTTTAGTGTTATCCGATGGATGTTAAAATCCCATGGGATGGATCGGATAACGTTAAAGCTCCATAGAGATACATTGTAACCGCACAGGCTTTAGCGGTTGTTATCCGATCCATCCAATAGGACCTTAACATTATTCGATCCAGTTCTCCTCCCCAGATTACTTAAGGTTATGTGATTTTAGCGTTATTCGAGGTAAACGTTATCCGAGGTATTACTGTACTAGTAAAATTTGGGGACACATTTTAAATGCCTAATTATTAAGGAGAAATCAAATTAGTACAGATAACTATAAAATGTACATTATTTAGATAAAATATTACAAATAGAATTTAGTTTGAAATACAGTAATACCTCGGATAACGTTTACCTCGGATAACGCTAAAATCGTATAACGTTAAGTAATCTGGGGAGGAGAATTGGATTGAATAACGTTAAGGTCCTATAGGATGTATCGGATAACAACCGCTAAAGCCTGTGCGGTTACAATGTATCTCTATGGAGCTTTAACGTTATCCGATACATCCCATAGGATTTTAATATGCATCGGATAACACTAAAAATCGGATAACACCAAGACTTGTGGAACCAAGTCTTAGCGTTACCCGAGGTATTACTGTACTACTTTTTAATCCATGTATGTTAGAAATTTAAGAAGTATATCCTGTAAATGTTTGGAAAGGATATAAAAACCAGAATATTTTAAACAATGAAAACAGCTGGAATAGAAAATATAACCCAAACACTTCCTACTGAAACCTTAATCTATATACTTTTTATATACTATAGGATGAATTAGTCATATGCCTTAAAAGAATTTTTTGTTGCTGTTCAGTCGCACAGTCGATTCCGACCCTTTGTGACCCCATGGACCACCGTCCGCCAGGCACTTTTGTCCTCCACCATCCTCCTCAACTTGCTCAGCTCTGTGCCCATTGTGTCTACAATACCATCCAGCCAAAGAATAACTAGATTTAAATATTTGAAGTGGTAGCTGTGTTAATCTGTACAAGCATATCAGAGAGTAAGCAAAATAACAAAAAAAGACAACAATGTTGTGGCACCTTAAAGATTAACTGTATTTAAATGTGAGTTTTCATGGATCAAATCCACTTTGTTAGTCTTTAAGGTGCCACAACATTTTTGTCTTTTTTTTTGTTTACTCTCTGATAGGCTCGCACAGACTAACATAAATTCTACTGGTTCAAGTGAAACTCCTTAAAATAGTAGGCCTATTTGAATTAGAGGAGCTGACTCACCCATTAATTCAATGGGCCTACTCTAGTGTAGTTTCCTACATTAAGCAACAGGAATTTGGCCTTCATCTCTTGCCTTGGACCTATGTTTGAGGGCAAGCAACTCGTAGCATCATACATTTGACTCTCAGTGAAATTGGTGTTTTCTCACTGGTCATGCTTAGTACAACAGACATTTTACAAATTTGCACAGAACTATAGCTATGGTGGTGCCTGTGATCCTTTCTCAAAATTGTGAATGTGCACAATAACTCCTGAAGATTACCAGTTAGCAAGTTAAAAAGTGTCATCTTGGTAAAAATCATTGGAAGAACCTACTTTTAGATCTTTGCATTGTGAGAGACATCTATTTATTCTTGCTTTATTCTTGCTAACCAGTTATTGGTCCATAAAGGCGAACTGCTTCTTATGCCAATACTGCTAAATTATCTAAATTTCTAGATATCCCAGAGATGATTAAATGAATGATTGACCCAATTTGTCTTGTATATATTTATACCACCTAAACTGGCTCATGTCATCATCCAATAACAAAAGTATTTAATTTAAGCTTCCTGTTTTGTCTTTTAAATTCCAAGGATCAGTGACAGTAATCTGGCAGAGATTTTTGGCAATTAAAGTCCACCCTCCCGCCCAGTCCCAAGGCTCCCAAAGGCTTTCCCAAGGCAAAAGGGGCCTCTAGGGCATCTTGGGACCTGAAGGGGAGGTTAATTTAAATTTAAACTAATTTAAATTAAATATTCCCTTTATGGATGATGGTGTCACCTGGCTTTATGCCATCAGGAATTCAACTGTTGTACATTGACTTCTGGGCATGCTGCCTAATTCTACTATTAATGTATTTTGGCAGGCATCCTGTTTGTTTAATGTGCTTATGAAAGGCCAGTTGTTTCTCCCTCTCTAGTGTCTTACTGTTTGGAAAATAGGGTGCATGACTAGATATGTGCATGATTATATGAAGGATGACTTCCTTGAGGAAAGAAATTGCTGCATGATTGCTTTATGTTTGTTGTTTTAATTCACAAGGTTTTGGCCATGGACTAATTCAAGAACCATGATATAAAACGTGCATTCCTGGAGTAACATCAGTGATGGGATTCAACAGGTTCGCCCCAGTTTGCCAGAACCAGTAGCAGAAATTCTGGCTGGCCCCGCCCTTCCAAGTTTTGAAATAACACAGGGCTTTCCTCTGGCCATGCCCACCACACCACACCCACAGAGTAGGTAGTAAAAAAAATGTGAATCCCACCACTGAGTAACATATACACATAAAGCTTATTTCCTTAGATGTAAATTTTGTTCATGTTCACCTGCAATGATTTCTGCCTGCTGGATCAAAAAATCTTTCAGTGGTAAGTTGGTTGGAAACGGCATGGGCCCCATCTACTTGTTAGCAGAGGACTTTTAACTGAGATTTCCTTAGGTGTGTTTGCTGTTGAAAACTGTCAGTTTCTTTTAGGCTAAAATAGAGGACTGTGCTACTGGTTTCTGTGATTGAATTTCGTTCAATTTGTGTCACTTATTATAAACTTTGCTTATAATGAAAAATGCACGAAAGCGTGTGAGAGTTTTCACACTTTATTGTAACATATCTCTTCAGATTCTTATGACTCGTGCTTAATAAGTTGAGGTTTTTACTGATGGAGGCACAACCTTGTATATCAAACCTGGTCATCAGGGAATAATGTAGAATGTTGGCTTTTGGGCAGTTCTTGAAGGATCTCCAAATACGCATAAGATGGCCACTTGTACCATTATATTAATTTAGATCCCATTGAGTTTTATCTATTTTCTCCCCAAAGTAAAATATACTAGATGAGTAGTAACTGTTTTGTGCTAGGATGCAAATTTTAAACCGTTTATTCTCTTATTGTTCACTGCTTGCCAAGATGGGTCTCGTAGAAGAAGATTTGTAAGATTTTTTTAGAACAATGTATTGATGATTTAACATCTATATAACTGAAGAAAACAGTAAATAGATCTGTCTCCTTTTGAGGTGTTAGAACAGGGGACCTCAAACTACAGCCCGTGAGTTGGATCTAGCCCCCAATGCCAATTCATCTGACCCATGCCCTCCTCGCCACTTCTGGAAGTGGAAGTAAAATGTGCCCGGGCACGTTTTATTTCTGATTCCGGGAGCGACGAGGGTGGCATGTGCTGGATGAATTGGCGTTGGGGGCTCAATCTGGCCCACGGGCCGTAGTTTGAACACTCCTGTATTAGACCATACAACTTGCAGGAAGAAAAATGAATTTGCTTGTTTTAGATTATTTTATTAAAATGTGAGGAAGAATAATGATTTTGGCTTTGAATATCTTTTGTGAAACAAGCACCTGATTCTGCATAATTTCTTGAGAATATCTGATATGGAAAAATTAGCTTAATATGTAGAAGGATTATAGATAATTATAACAGGAGGTGTTGCAGGAAGGATCAGCCCTAACCTGTATAATAGAGGTCAGCTGAATTCTGTTCTCTATCCATCAGAAGTCTGTGATATTGAAAAATATCATTAAAAGAAGTTACAAGATAGATGTATACTCTCTGCTAAACCTACCTATGTGACATTAAAATAAGGGCAGAGTTATCTCTGCTTTCAACAGAGGTAAGTATGTGCTTGTTGTGATCATTTTGTATGTCGGGGAGGGGTGCATTTGTTCAGAAAGTACTTAACGTTGGCTAGATTGGGCCTCAAGTGTTTATATAAAGGCCAGGTATGCTACAGAGCATTAAGCATTCAAATTTCTGTCACTTTTTTTGTCTAAATGGGAGGGGGGAACAACAACCCTACTAATTAGTGGCACTTGTTTGCATGAATGAATTAAAATTTAATTTGTAATGAGAGATTCCCTTACTTTAAAGAGATTGTACTGTATGTTTGACACTGCCAGGTCACCAGGGCTTCCAGTGGGACACTTGCTGTCTTTCATAAAGACGGGCTTCTGTTTTAATAGAATTAAACAAGCAGCTACCTGTAGAGGTTTCTAATGGGGTAGTGGTTTAGAAAGTTTTTCTTTCTTCTCAACTTCTTCAGCTTAAAAGTTGTAAAACATTACCAGAAGGTTTTAGAAGAATATTTTTTTAAATCATCCCAAATTATGACTTTTACTGTAAAAAGTCATGATGCTCTGTAACATACCTGGCCTTCCTTTATATAAACACTTGAGGCCCAATCTAGCCAACGTTAAGTACTTTCTGAACAAATGCACCCCTCCCCGACATACAAAATGATCACAACAAGCACATACTTACCTCTGTTGAAAGATAAAGCTATACCTGCTATTTCCAGTGTCATTTGTGTCATTTGCAGATTAGTTCTCTGCAATGCAGATGTTCTATACCAGGAGTTCTCAACCTTTTAAAGCCAGGGGCTGAGTCACGCTACCTCAGACAACTTCGGCGGCCGGACAACCATTTTGCCCTTCCTTCACCACATGGCAGTTCCTGCTGTGGTGGAGGCATTGGGGGGAGGGGGACATGAAATGGTGTCATAGGCCATATCCAGCCCATGGGCCGCAGGTTGAGAATCCCTGCTTTAGACTTCTTCCAGTCACTTTTGAAGGAGAAACCTCATGCTGCATTGATAAAAGCTTCCATTTTAATGTTTTATTTTAATTATATTATTACTAAACAAGATGGCGGCTAAAAGCAGAGCAGTTAATGGCAGTTGGCTTGAGTCGTGAGGCCAAGCGTCCATTATGAGCCCAAAAAAGTAGAAGCGGCCATAGGGTCACAAGGGCTGGTAACCTGAATGACACTACTGTGAAATCATCTTGATAAAATAACTGACTACAAATAAGGCAAATGGACTAACTGAACAATTGAAAAATGAATAAGGGAAGGGTAAACAGGGTAAACAGCATGCCAAAAAAATCTTTATTGCATTGCACAATACTAGAACAATGTCCTCAGATGCTCTTAGTTATATTGATACCACGACAAAATTTAAGGCTGATATTGGCATATGCAAAACAAGAAGAACCAATGATATCGCTGAATGGCACACGGGTGATCAGGTTTTCCTTGGGAAGAGCATTCAACTAGAGGACAAAAAAAGGGAGTCAGCTTCATTGTGAAGAAAAAGCTGGTAAACTATCAAAAGTTATGACATCATATCACCTCGGGTTGCAATACTGCTTATAAAGATTGAGGGACATCAAGCTCTGAAAATTATCCAAGTCTACGCACCAGCAACAAATAACAAGCAAAACCAGGAAGAGACAGGTGCAGAAACAGAAGGCTTCTACTGCGAAGTAGTGAGAACATTATGGATTCCATCAATGTACACTATGGTTTAGGGATACAGTACTTCAATGCCGTTGTCGGATGAAAGCTATATAACAATAAAAAATTGTTGGAAGTGTTGGAATTTATTGTTTGTTTGTTCACACTTATATGCCACTCTACTCGCAGAGTAACTCAGGGTGGCTGATGTAGTACTGTATTGCAGAACAAACATAAAAAACACAACAATCCAATAATAAATTTGTCAGTAAAATCATGACCAAAAAATTAAAAGAGTTAAAAATTAAGAAGCCAAGAGAGAGAGGGGAATCATCAAATCAGCCAGCAGGCTGGAGTCACCATGTTACCGGACCCCACACTTGCCCTGGCAGCCAAGTTTTTACACCATTTCTAAAGGGCAGCAGCTCTGTCTGGAGGCACAAAGTTGGCATGAGGTTCCATAGGGCCAGAGCGGACACAGAGAAGGCCCTCCTAGTGCTAGAGAGATGCACCTCTCTAGCTGATTAGAGAGCCTCTCTGGTCCACTCTGGTGGGACGGGCAGATGTTCTTGGGGTGATGTGGTCTCTTAAGTATCTCACTGGAATGGGGGAAAGAAACAAAAGAAGGTTGCATTAAGTAGCGTTTGCAACAAGTAAGCAGCTACATATTATGAATATGCACTTCCAAAAGCATACGAAGAGGCAATGGATGTGGAGAATCCCTGATGGTAAAACATTAAACCAATTCAATTACATGTTGAAAGATACTAAATGTATATTCAATGATGTATCAGTTATTGGTGAAAGAATTGTAAATACAGGCTCGGATCACCGCTTATTCGTTCCTTGATAGCAAACAATTTTGAATGAGAAAAGGGAATATTTAAAAAGATGAGGGATCCAAGGAAAATAGTTAAAGAAGAAAAAATCCATGTAGATGTGGATGAAGATTATGAAAAGTTCGTGAAGAAAATAAAAGAAAATTTAAAAGGCGATCGATCGATCTTTCAAGTGAACCTATCCCTCCAACAAAAGTCAAAAGGCACAGAATACCTGATGGCAACCAGAGCACAGCAAAGAGCAAAAGGCAAGCTGGATGGAGAAAACTACAAAAACCAATGCAAAGAGATCTGTAAAAACCTAAAAGCGGACTACGATGAATATTGGGCTATGACAGACTGCAGAAAAAAAGGAAAAGTCTGAAGAAAGCAGAAAAGGAGTTGCAATTAAAAAGAAAATTACCATTTGCATTTAAAAATAAAGATGGAATGCGAGTGACAGAGTGGAAATGAAGTAAATATGCGAAGATTTCTATAACAACTTTTATGTTTCCAAAGTACAAGTAAGTGAAATGGCCTCACACGCCAAATCAGAAAAAATACAGTCAGTAACACGCAGTGAAGTGGACGCAGTTATTAGAAAGACAAAACCAAATAAATGCCCCAGGAAAGATGGAATAACAGCTGAGTACTTAAAGGTAGGGGGTCACGCACTCCATAGGGCGCTTGGTGAACACTTTACAAATTACTTGCCAACTGCTAGTTTGCCCTGAACTTGGATGGCATCTGAGATCATGCTACTTATGAAGAAAGGAGATACAGAAGATCTGGGAAATTATTGTCCAATCATCCTCTTTTCTCAACTTTCTCATCTGTTTACTAAGCAGACATGCTGGCTCTTCAGCTATGAAACAGAGATGAAGATTGGGCCTTAGAGTCGGATATGACTGGCTTTTGAGCAATGGTGACCTTTGCCTTTAGAATTCTGCAAAGAATATTCAAAGATGTGGAATTCAGCAAAGAACAGGCAGGCTTTAGAAGAGGCTATTACACTCTTGACCGCATCCATGCAGTCAGACAAGTACTAGAGAAAAGCAGAGAATACAGTGTGCTGATATTATTACTATTAGTAGTAGTAGTTCAAATTTATATTGCCGCCCACTCGCCGTGGCGACTCAGAAAAATACCTTGCATTTGTTGATTACCGAAAGGCATTCGACTCAGTGGAGACAAATGCTACTCTCAACATGCTACATGAAGCTGGGATAAATCCAGCATGTGTCAATGTCATAAAAAGCATTGCTACAGGATGCACTACTGATATAAAACTGCCATCTGAACTATGCCATATTAGAATCAATAAAGTTGTTCGTCAAGGAGACATAATATTTCCAAAGCTTTTTGTGATAACTTTGGAAAGTGTCTTTGATAAAATCATATTTAAAGGTGGTATTAAAGTTGATGGAGAAAGACTGACCCATCTTGTGTTTGCTGATGACTGTGTCCTTTTTACAAACAGCCCCATTGATTTACAATATAACCTCCAACAGCTAATGAACTCTTCTAAGCATGTTGGGTTGGAGATGAATTTAACAAAAACAAAATGGATGAGAAACGGCCAATGCGCCCGGGATTCCATCATTATAAATGGAACAGAGATTGAAGAAGTTAGCTAATTATGTCTACCTCAGTCAGCAAATCCAACCAGACAATGTACCTGTAGTGAGTTGATAAGATGCAAAGTAGCTTGGGTTGCCTTTAATATAAAGCAAACAGCTAACAGATGACAGTTTGCCGATAAATATCAGGGCAAATGTATTCAATACGACAGTGTTACCAGCAACGTTGTACCCATCCAGTTAAGATGGCGAGATGAGAACACCGGTTCTCCTTTACTCCGCCATTACAATGTGGAATCAATGCGATTTTAAATGTAAAAGCACAAGCGATTTTCCAAAATAATACTTTAATGAGAAGCTGCAAACCTGCGGAATAAAACAAACTGAGAATTTAGCCGATCGCGAGTGGGGTTTGGAAGGCGCGGGCTCCGGGTGGTGGAGCGAATCGGAGCCCTGAAAGAGACTGATCCAAACCGTTGCTCGTTGAGCCAGCCAGGAGCCGGAGCTGGATGTGAAGAAAATCCTTGTTAAAGTGAAAGTCAACGTCGGAGAGGTTTTGGGGTGCCGAAGTTGGTCCTGAGGATAAAAACTGAACTTTGATGCCGGAGTCTGTCCTGGAGCTGAAGGCTGGATTTTGGTGAGCAAAAAGAGTCTTTGTTGGGGACGGACAGGTTGCCGTGAAAGGGCTGCAGCTTAAGCAGACTTCCCAGTGATTTTTAAAAGCGAAGTCTGGGGCGAGTGTTTGGAACGGGACGAGAAGAAGAGAGGATCCTTTTTCTGTTGTTTATTCTCTGTTTTTGAAAACTGACTGTGGTGATTGAATGGAAAGACGGAGTTCAGAGGTTGCAGGGGCTGCTATCGAATTTTAAAAGTGATTTAAACTGCCAGCTTATTAAAGGAGTAAAATAAGAAGTTGCGATTGACTAAGGATTACAGAGAGAACTGCGACCATTTCTTTGGTCTAGTTTCTTTTTGCGGGACTGAGTGTCGGAGAGAAGCGTGAACTACAGGGCTACAGTAATGGCGGAGAAAACCGAAACTTAAAGCTGAATCGAAACTTAGTTGGCGCCGAGAAGAAGCAGAAGAAAGCAGCCATTTAAAAAATTTCTCTTCTAACTGTTTTCTTTTCCTTTTTTCCTTTCTTTCTCTTTCTTTTTTCTTTATTTCTTTTTCTCTTTACTTCTCTTTTAGTGGCTAGTTTATATTTCGTTCACCCCAGATCAAGTCAGTGTGCTTTTATCAGCTCTCGCACAAAAAAGTGCTGATCGTCTCCCCCCCCCTTCTCCCCCCGGCTTCTGTTGTCTGTTTTTTTACTTCGAATCTCACTTTGAACCCCTCCGAAGTGGTTAAAAACTGTTTTATAGACACTAACATATAACTGATTAGCGAGGTTACAAAACGACTGAAGGCAATTAAAAATTGATTTGTTGGAGATAACGCAAAAACGGATTTAATAAGACATATTAATCGAAATTAATAATCCTAAAATAATTGAAATAGTTTTCAAACAGCAATTATATTTGATCCTTTACTAAATTTATATAAAAGAAAGTTTTGTTAACATAGTTGTATATTATATAGAATACTACAGCTGCTCACTGACATACTTTATATATTTTGGAGATTATAAAACTTAATTGAAATAGACAAAATTAATTGGAACTAATCAATTGGAACTAATCAATTGGAACTATTAATTGGAAATATAAATTAATCAACTGAACAAAATTGATTTACAATTATAATTAATTGAAATTAATTGGGCAAAATCAGAATAACTGATTGATTAATTGTTATAATTTGAAATATAATAAATTTGATTTTAATTATTGGTCTATAGTATAATCGAATTGATTGAGTAAATTTATAACTGATTGGTTCCAAGCTAATACAGGATGGGGGGGGGGAAGGGAGGGAAGAAGAGGAAGCGGTTAAACCCAAGACAAGGAAAGAGAAGAAGGAACAGAAGGATCAGAAAGACAAAGATCAAGAAAGATATACACCACCATTGATACAGGAAGCACCAGCGGCGGAAGTGACCATATCTGGATCATCTGATAAAATGGACAAGATTAAAATCTGATAAAATGGACAAAATGGACAAGATCTGGATCATCTGATAAAATGGACAAGATTGTAATTTTGCATTACAAAATTTGACTGAAGAAATTAGGAAAGACAGGGAGCTGGCCAGACTACACCATGAAAGCCTGACCAGGTCCCTCTCTGACCTACAAAAAGAAGTTGCAGATAGCACAAGTAAAATCAAAACTGGGAGAGGAGGCGGGAGGAGCCATGGGGGGGGGATCTTTCAGAATCACTGAGTGTTGAGATCGTAGAATGAACCCAACATAAATAATAAAAAAAGTAAATATTGGAGGAGGAAGAGAGGAAATTAGGAGAGTATAATGTCAATCTTTTCCTGTCCCCCCTCCCCTCTTTGGAAGACAAAGGTGACATCTTGAAGAAAGGAGTGGGGAGGGTAATAGATGGTGGAATAATAGGTAAGTTTTATTTTAATTTTTTTCTTAATTTACTTTTTCAGTATTAGTTTCACCTGTTTTTGTTTTATTCCTTATTAAGTAATTTCTTTATTTTCTATCAAATATGGGGGAGGGAAATCACGTCCGGGGAGAATTGTATAAGGCAGAAGATGTTAAGATCAGAAAATGGTTAAAGATTTAAAAATATTATCGTGGAATATGAAGGGTACAGGGAATGCTTTGAAAAGAAAGAAACTACAAATAGCATTGAACAAGGATAGAGCTGACGTTATTTTTCTGCAAGAGACCCATCAAAAGTCTGCAGAGGTAAATAAATTAGTTCTGAAAGGAATGCAAATATATGAAAAGGCTTATTGTTCATCTAAAGCGAGGGGAGTTGCTATTTTAATATCCAAAAAAGTAGGCTATAATATGATACAAAGTATTGCTGACCCAGAAGGAAGATATTTGATAAGGGAAATATAGATGAGGAAGAAGTGACTTTTGTAAATATTTATGCTCCAAACAATAATCCATAAAATGATTGGAATAAAACAATGGGTGTAAAAGATGTCTGGAGGGAGCTTAAAGGGAAGGAAAGAGAATACACTTTTTCTCAAGTGCACAATATGTATTCTAGAGTTGACTATATATTTGTTACGGAATGTTTAATTAGAACAATAGAAGATATTAAGATAGGAACATTTAAAGAATCTGATCACGCAAAAATAATAATGGATATAAAATTGGATAGCTCAGTAGGAAAAATATATAGTTGGAGATATAATACAAAGCTTTACAAAGAGGATAATAACAAAAAGTATATAATGGAGAAATGGGAGGAAAGCTGGAAATGGAACGACAATAACGAGGTCAGCTATAGTATTGTATGGGACACCATGAAAGCGATTTTTAGGGGTGAGTCCATAAAATTAAACAGCATGAAAAATAAACAGAACAAGAACAGAGATCAGGAACTAGAAAAACAACTAAAACAACTTCACTCGGAACATGTAAGGACCAAAGATTTGAAAGTCCTTGTAGATATACAAAAGGTTAAGAAAGAATTAGATGGAAGAGCTATAGAAAGAGTCAAGAAGGATTTGATATTTTTTAAAAGGGAATACTTTGAGTACAGCAACAAAAATTCTAAATTATTAGCAAAGACAGCAAGAGAGAAGAAATGTAAAGGTCAGATCGGGGTTCTGATCGATAAAAATGGAAAAAGATGCAATAAGAGAATGGAAAAATTGGCAATAATAGAACATTTTTATAAAGAATTGTATTCAACAAAGGAAGTAAATTTGGAAAAGCTTAGAGATTATTTTGAAAAACAACACATAACACCAATATTAGAACATAGAAACAAAATGGAGGAAAAAATCTCAGAAAAAGAAATTGAAGAAGTAATAAGGAAACTAAAATTAAATAAAGCACTAGGGGAAGACGGATTACCAGCAGAATTTTATAAAGAGTTTAAAGTTTGGATAGTTCTGAGATTACACAAACTGTTCAACAAAATACTAGAAGGAGAAGCAACTCCAAATTCATGGAATAGATCAGTAATTGCTCTACCAAAGCCAGGAAAGGATCTAGAAAAGGTGGAGTCATATAGACCAATCTCTCTAATTAACCATGACGCAAAAATTTTCACAACAATAATGGCAAATAGACTAAATAGTTTTATAGCCAATTATATAAAGGAGGATCAAGCAGGATTTGTAAAAAACTGATACATGTCAGATCTAATAAGAAGAGTTGTGGACTTAATGGACATAGCAGAGCAAAATAAAGAAAAAGTTGCCTTTTTGTCATTAGATATTTTCAAAGCCTTTGACTCATTACAGTGGTTAACAATTCAGGAAATGATTAGGTTATATGAATTTGGTATTAAATTTCAGGGAATAATAAAAAACTTATACCAACAAGGAATAGCAAGAGTCAAAGTAAATGATAATTATACAGGAGAAATAAAACTAGAGGCCGGTACAAGGCAGGGCTGTCCATTATCTCCAACACTGTTTATATTAGCAATGGAATTTTTGGCTAATTCCATACGTCAGGATGAGGGTATAATTGGAATTGAGGGTAATAAAATAAATTTATATGCAGACGACACACTAATAATTGCAAAACAACCAACAAAGGCAATAACAAAAATAAATGCACATTTGAAAAGATTTGAGGAAGTGACAGGCTTGAGAGTGAACTGGGATAAAACAGAAATGATATTGAGTAATGGAAATAAAGAAGAGGAGGAAAAAATAAAGGAAAAGTACAAGATACAGGTTAAAAATAAGTTTAGATACCTGGGAGTAATAATATCTAGCAAATTTGAGGAACTTAAAGGGCTAAACTATGGTAAACAAAAGAAAGAGCTTGAAAGGAAAATAATACAATATAGCAAACTAAATTTGTCATGGTTTGGTCGGGTAGCAATCAGTAAAATGATGCTGCTACCCAAATTAAAAATTTTATTTGATGCTCTTCCGATAAAACATACGGATAAAGAATTAAAAGAATACCAAAACACTATAAATAAATTTTGTAATGGCAAACGTGGTGCCAGGATAGTTAAAAAACTGTGGTATCTACCTCAAAAAGAAGGTGGTTTGGGAATACCAAATATTCACAACTATTACAAAGCTTTTCAAATAAGAAATGTAATTAAATTATTAAGCAGGGAAGAATCAATATGGATAAAAATTGAAAAAAGGGAATTTTCAAAAATTGGTAAAGCAACTTTTTTAAGTGAAGAAAAAAAAAAAGAAAGTACAGTATAGGATGTTAAAAACAACCATAGATGAGTGGAATAGAGTAAAGAAGGATTTTATCCCAGGTATATCACCTATTATAGAATTAGAAGACTTTAATAATTTTCCAATAAAAATAGAGAGATTAAGAGTATTTTAGCAGAAAAAGGGGTTTTGTTATTAAAAGATTGGGTCAAATCTTGCAGAGATCAAGAAACAAAAAGGGAGCTGTTTTCGCAACTGAGGATAGGATGGTTTAAGACTCTTCAGATGAATAACTGGAATAAGAAATATTTATTTGATAATGGTTTAAATAGAGAGGTTACAACATTCGAAATACTTTTGACCAAACTAAGGAAAGGGGACATAGGAATTAAAGGGATAGTAAGTAAAATTTAAAAAATCTTGAATAAAGATGGTAAAATACAAGAAGTTCTGAAAAATAAATGGGAACAAGAACTGAATGTGACAATTACAGAGGAAAATTGGCAGAGAAAGTGGAGGAGAAAAGTTATGAGAACTATGTCCGTTAGAGTGAAAGAACACAATTACAAACTAATATGGCAGTGGTATAGGACTCCAATTGGGCTGCACCAGATGGATGGAAGGATGAGTGACAAATGTTGGAAATGCAAACATGCAGTAGGAACATATGTACACATGTGGTGGAGCTGTGATAGTTTAAGAAAAATTTGGGGGAAAATAGAAAGCGAAATTTATAATATACTGGATATGCAGCTCAAATTGGGGCCAGATATAATTTTGTTAACAGAGGTGGATAAGTTTAAAGTGAGTAATGATAACAAAGAATTAATGTCTGTGATGTTGTCAGCGGCTAGACAATGTATTGCGAAGAACTGGAAAAATGATGTACTGTTAAAAATACAGGACTGGTATAAAGAAATGTGGGAGCTGGCACTCGATGACAAGCTTACATGGGAGCTAAATATCAGAAAAGGTAGAGTTCAAGTTAATAAATTCTGGAGGGTCTGGAAACCATTTGTCGAACATGTAATGGTTAAAAAGCAAGGCATTACCCCTGCACCGGATCAAAGTGCTTTTTGGAAATTATGAGCTGTTACAATCCCTCGGACAATGTAAATAACACAAGGGTGACAAAAAAAGTGTGAATTATAGCAGAGTAGAGAAACAAATGTATTAGAAAACTATCTAAAAAGATGCTACTTGCGGTGAATTATGAATGTTTACTCATGTTGCTTGGATTTTTGCTTCTGTACACATTATGTGTATTGTATTCATTGTAGAACGTGTGAATGAGTTGTTTATTTTATGCAGGAGTTTATTCTTTATGTATACGTTTGTTTTTTTTATTGATTGTCTTTCTTTATAAACCTATAAATAAAAATTGGGAAAAAACAAAACAAAACATGGGTACAACAAAATCAGAGGAAGAAAGATTGGCAGTAACCCAAAGAGCAGTGGAAAGACAGATGTGCAGAGTAACCATCAGGGATAAGGTCACCAATAAGGAATTTTGCCAAAGAACCAGACTGCGTGATGTGGTTGATGAACTATACATGCCAAAAGAAGATGGGCAGGCCATATCACCTGCCTAAAGGATAACAGGTGGACCTTTTTGGCTAACAGACTGGATACCAAAGGACCACAAAATACCACTAGGCAGGCCCCAAAAACGAGAGGTTGAGCCAATGGTAAAACTGTTCGGCCAGAAATGAAAACAGAAGGCAAAGGATAGAACATTTTGAAGTTCAGTTGATTTGTGCCAAAAGTGACAACAAATCAATATTGGATATTTAATTGGATTGGATTGTTATTACAGTAAAACTCCAGGTTACAGACACCTTGCGTAACAGAAAACTTGACTTACAGAAGGAAATTCTGAGGAAATAGGTGTCCCAATTTACAGAAAAAACTCACAAAATGGAAAGTCTTTTGGGGTGTTCTGACACTTCCGGGGGGGAGGGTGTTTGGAGCATTTCATCTCCATTTTTGTCACTTTTTGGCTCCAGCAAAAGCTCTTCCTGCAACAAGGAAGTTTTGGAATTCCCCCGGGGCCCTGATCAGCTGTTAGGCAGGGACTTATCCTTCAATTACCAGGGGTGGCCACTAGATGGTGCTGATGGAAATGTGATGAATATGCCTTGAAAATAAAAAAATCTGCTCTAAAGCTCAGTAAAAAGCATGGGGGGGGGGTGTTTTTTCTGTTCCAAACTCTTTCTAAAGTGCACTTTGGAATTTTTGGCTGTGTTTTTGCAACTTTAGAAAGAGTTTTGAACAGAAAAATTACAGGGTTTCTCCCCCTCTTCTCTAACCTCTGGACCATTTTTTTATTTTCAATGCATTCCTTTGTGGAATTATACTTTGCGTTACAGAAAAAAAATCGCTTTACAGAAAATGTCCTGGAACAGATTGATTCTGTAATGTGGGGTTCCACTGTATTTCTTCCATAAAAGGAGGATCTTGAATGTGCTACCAGTAATTCTGTTAACAGATCTGAGTCTTAGCAGGATAGAACAAAAAGACCACTTTTTCCAAGAGAGACTTGGGTATGTTTATAGACAATTTCCTACCATATTTAGAAATATACATGTAAATCCATATACATGGGTATGTTTATAGACAATTTCCTACCATATTTAGAAATATACATGTAAATTCATATACATGTACTGTACAGTAATACCTCGGATAACGTTTGCATCAGATAAAACTAAAATCGCATAACGTTAAGCAATCTGGGGGAGGAGAATTGCATCGAATAATGTTAAGATCCTATGGGATGCATCGGATAACAACCACTAAAGCCTGTGCAGTTACAATGTATCTCTATGGAGCTTTAACGTTATCCGATACATCCCATAGGATTTTAACATGCATCGGAAACACTAAAAATCGGATAACACCAAGATTTGTGGAACCAAGTTTTAGCGTTATCCGAGGATTTACTATATTTTGAATTTGAATCTGAATGCTAGATTGATACATGCAGTAATATCTATCATCATGAGCAGACAGCTTCCTGTCTGACATGACAGAATGGTAGACTGATTAAGAAGGGAATTTGAATACATGCCAACATGCATGACATTTATTTGGAAAGCTGTTTTATAAAAGAAACACCTTTTAAAAAAAGAAATGCTGAGAGTCCATTAAGTACTATACAAAACTAAAGTCCTGATGGTTTTTCTTCATGAAAATCAGGAAGCTGTACATGAAATTTCTAATGAAAAAGAACCCTGGAGGTAAAATGAACATGATCATGTAAAATTATGTCTTTGCCTGTGGGCAAGGAAAATAATCTACCAGCATTATAATTTAGAACTTGGAAGGAACTATTAACTCTTTTGAATAAGGAAGATTTAACTCAAAAGTCAATACAGTATAGCCATTATGGTTGTTCAATGTGGAGGTTGACAACCACATTTTTACTATTTTACATTATGATTGAAACTTAAGAAGAGATAACTTCTCTCCTGTCCTGGTCTAACTAGTTTATTAAATACTTTTTATAATTATGGGTGTACAACTTAACCAAACAAGGAGGAATATCACCAAGGAGGAATATATGATTCAAGGGCAAATTAGGATAGCTGCCTCATTCTCTCATAAAAGTGTGTCTTATGTGGCAGGGCAGCCTCTTGGAGCATTTTGGTGATTCTAGTCACCTTTGACAAATGGAATACCCAAGAGTCACCTTTTTTAAAAGTGTAATCATAATGTACTGTATATTGTGAGTTTTGGAACTAACTGCACTTAATTGCTTTCTAAAACAAGTTCAAAATAAGTCCCATGCTCTGGTTATAATATACTTCTTTCTACTTCTATATACCAGCAGATTTGGAAAACACAACAATGGCCACAGGATTGGAAAAGATCAGTATACGTTCCAATCCCCAAAAAGGGTAATGCCAAAGAATGTTCAAATTATCGAACAATTGCACTCATCCCACACACTAGCAAGGTGATGCTCAAGATAATACAGGATAGACTGCAGCAGCACGTGGAGAGAGAATTGCCAGAAGTGCAGGCAGGGTTCCGAAGAGGCAGGGGGGACTAGAAACCATATCGCCAACATACGTTGGATCAGCGATGGGATGTAACAGGTTCTCACCAGTTCTCCAGAACCGGTAGTAACTTTTCCCAGTGTCCCAGAGAACCTGTAGGAGCTTTTGGGGGGAACCACCTTCGGGGCTTACCTTTTCACTGGTTCCCCCACTGTGCATGCATGCCAAGCACTTGCTGTCCTCCCAAACAGGGAGGAGGAAGAGAAGCTGCTAGCCTGAAGCTCCCTATAGCCTGAAGCTCCCTATTTTTATTATTTTGTATTTTTTTCCTTTGGCCCCGTCCATGACATGACATCATGATGTTAGTTCCGCCCACACTGTGATGACATCACGGTGTGGTAGTAAATTTTTTGACATCCCACCACTGCGTTGGATCATGGAAAAAAACAAAGGAATATCAGAAACAAGTCTACATCTGTTTCATTGATTACACTAAGGCCCTTGACTGTGTGGACCACAAAAAAATGTGGCAAGTAATTAAAGAGATGGGAATGACAGAGCACCTTATATGCCTCATGAGAAATCTGTACATGAACCAAGAAGCAACAGTTAAGACAGAAAACTGAAGGATAGAGTAGTTTGGAATAGGAAAAGGAATAAGACAAGGCTGCATTTTGTCACTCTGCTTATTCAACTTATACACAGAGCACATAATGTGCAATGCAGGGATGGAGGAATCACAATTTGGGATCAAAACTGCTGGGAGAAACATGAACAATTTGAGATGTGCAGATGATACCACCCTAATGGCAGAGGAGGACCTAAAGAAGCTCCTGATTAGGTTGAAAGAAGAAAGTGCAAAAGCTGGCTTGAGACTCAATATAAAGAAAACCAAGATACAGTAATACCTCAGATAATGTTTGCATCAGATAACGCTAAAATCGCAAAACGTTAAGCAATCTTGGGTAAAAAATTGCATCACATAACGTTAAATCCCATGGGATGCATCGGATAATGTTCACTAAAGCCTGTGCCGGTTACAATGTATCTATGGAGTTTTAACATTATCCGATGCATCCCATAGGATTTTAACGTTATCCATTGCGTGCATTGGATAACATTAAAAATCAGATAACACTAAGACTTGTGGAACCAAGTTTTAGCGTTATCTGAGGTTTTACTGTAATGGCAACAGGCCCTATCAGTCCTGGGATAATAGATGGGGAAGAAGTAGAAGCAGTGACAGATTTTACTTTCTTAGGATCAAAGCTCACTGCAGATGGTGATTGCAGCCATGAAATAAAAAGGCAACTGATTCTTGGGAGACAAGCGATGAGAAACCTGGGGAACATAGTGAAAAGTAGAGACATCATGTTGCAAACAAAAATCCATATAGTCAAAGCAATGGTATTCTTAGTGACAATGTATGGTTGTGAGAGCTGGACCATTAGGAAAGTGCAGAAGAATAGATGCCTTTGATATGTGGTATCGGAGGAGAGTTTTGAGAGTCCCCTGGACAGCGAGGAGAAAAAATAGGTCAATATTAGAAGAACTCAATCCTGACTGCTCCTTTGAAGGTCAAATAGTAAAGATGAAGCTAAAGTACTTTGGACATCAAATGAGAAGAGAGGATTCACTTGAGAAAGCCTTGATGCTTGCAAAGGTGGAGGGCAAAAGAAAGGGGTGGCCAAAAATGAGATGGCTAGATGGTATTGTAGACACAATGGGCACAGAGATGAGCGAGTTGAGGAGGATGGTGGAGGGCAGAAGTGCCTGGCGGACAGTGGTCCATGGGATCGCAAAGGGTCGTAATCGACTGTGCGACTGAACAACAAAAAATACAGAGACCCAGTATGAAGTAGTGGATAGAGTAAAGCACTAGGACTCAAGATACCTGGGTTCAAATTCCTGCTCAGCCATGGAAACTTACTGGGTATGTGGAATTGATAGAATGACTCCTTAAATATATCACTTACCTTGGAAGCTCTATTAGGATTTATAGAAGTTCATCTGACTTGACAGCACTTAACCTCCTAAGACAACAGTTTTGAAAATGTTGGGTGGGGGGAGAGAGAGTGGTGGGATTAAAAAAAAATTACTACCTACTCTGTGGGTGTGGTATGGTGGCCGTGGCCAGGGGGAAAGCCCCATGTTGCACCCAAATTAGGACTACAGTCATACCTTTCATAACGAATTTAATTCGTTCTGCGAGGCTGCTCACTATGCGAGTTTTCACTATCCGAGTCAGACTCGCATAATGATTTTTTTGGTATGTGAGTCAGACTTTCCCTATGGAAAAACTAGCATAACGAGCATTTCTATGGGGAAAACTTGCATAGCAAAAAAATTTCACTATGCGAGTTTTCCCCATAGAAACACTCAATATGTGAATTTTAACACAGGGAAAAGTCCGACTCGCATAGCAAAAAATTCGTTATGCGAGTTGGACCGCTTAGCAACAAACTTGCTCATTTTGCAAGTCAGACCACTTAGCAACAAACTTGCTCATTTTGCAAGTCAGACCACTTAGCAAAAAACTTGCTCATTATGTGAGTTTTTCCCTAAGCAAAACCTCGTTATGCGAGGTTTGATTGTATTTCAAAACTTGAATGGGCGGGGCCAGCTAGAATTTCTGCTACTGGTTCTGGCAAAGTGGTGTGAACCTGCTGAATCCCACCACTGGGGAAAGAGGTATGAAAGGTACTCCTTTCAGTTCCATTCCCTACTGTTTTGTCTTAGGAGATATAGACACTGGAGAAGAGCTCTTCCCGGCACCTCTCTTTCTGCATCAGTGATCCACCTGTGAAGCTCAAAATTCAATCTACAAAACCCACATATAATAATATACAACAATACAATACTATAATGGCCTCTTTGCCCTGGCCACAGGCAAATTTCAAAAGCAGCGGCAGTGAGGTCCTGCTGCCATAACAGCCTTTTCAAGCCCGGAGAGGGGCGGGCTCCAGGAGCGCCGGCAGGTGGCAGGGTCCTGGCACCCATGGCTGGAGGGCCTCTTCGCCTCAACTGGGGCCAAAGTCCGGGAGCAGGGGTGGCGAGTCCTGCCACCCGCCACGTAGTGGCCTTTTCAAGCCCAGCCAGGGGTGCCGGCAGGTGGAGAGGTCCTGGCGCCTGGGGCTGGAGGGCCTCTTTGCTTCAGCCGAGGCCAGAGCCAATTCCTGCCACTTTGAAATTGCATAACATCCAATTCCCACTTGTGGCACCAGCGAGTGTACCTAGCATAGGCCAAGCTACCAGCTGATATTTGCAGCCCATAAAGGGTGGAGAAGAAAAGTATTTTAAGAGCATGAAGCTTTATTGACTTGCATTTCTCCTCATTGTGCTTGGCACCATCCCCCGGACAACTGGTGCATAAGTAAGTCTTACAAATCATCGGGTCAATACAGACAATCTCTCATTATTCTACAAGCAGGAAATGTCTCATCATTCCAGATTTTCATAACTTGATGCACATTGTAGAAAAAAGGTAATTTTGTTTTTAAGAGTGAATGTTTTATTATTTTTAAAAGGAGCATCGTTGTAATAAAAATGATATTTCTAAAGGAGTTCTTGCTGTTATCCTAGATGTCCCAAGATGCAAGTAGTGATAGTGGTGGGATGTCAAAAATTTTACTACCCACCGTGATGTCATCACAGTGTGGGCGGAGCTAACATTATGATGTCATGGGCGGAGCCAATGTCATGACATCATGATGTGGGCGGGGCCAAAGAAAAAATTTTAAAAAATAAAAATAAGCACACACACACACCTCAACCACCCACCCACCCACAACACGAACCCATAAATAAATTAAATAAATAAATACAATAAAAAATACACCCACCCACACCCACCACAAACACAAATCAACCAGAGCTTTTAAACCAGAGTTTAAAGCTTATTCTGGCTAATCTTTCTCATACTTGGTCAGATGGAAGGAACTACAGAATGAACTCACCACAAGATGGATTCATTTTGGCACTTTTCAACAGTTAAAGAAGTTAGGAACTAAGTTTTTGGCTAACCAGTTCTCTAGGATACTATGCCGTAATGTAAATGTAAAACAGCTGTACCTCCTTAAGGGTTCTCCAATTGGAACAGCACAGGTGTAGCTTATTGATGAGGTAACTCCAAGACTTTGCTTAAAAACCCCAAGCCAGGCCTGTCAGGCCTGCCAGCCGCCAGGCCTTTTTAGGAACTGTGGTAGTACATCAATATAGGTAAAGGTATTAAATACACATTAAAATACACACAGACACACCACATCCAAAGATGAGCCACTTACCCTGGGGAGCAGGCTATAGGGAGGTTCAGGCTAGCAGCTTCTCTTCCTCCTCCCCACTTGGGAGGACAGCAAGGAGGCCGTGCATACGCGCCATGCGCAGTGGGGGAACCATTGAAAAGGTTAGCCCTGAAGGTGGTTTCCCCCAAAAAGCTGCTACTGGTTCTCCGGGACACTGGGAAAAGTTACTACCAGTTCTGGCAAACTGGTGCGAACCTGTTACATCCCGTCACTGGTGATAGTGTAGCTGCAATGCTAAAGGTATTTTATGAGGAAAACCTACATACAGTCTCATTTTCTCTTTGTCTCTAGACATACCCTCCCATATGTATATGTGTACAAACACACACACACACACAATTTTGGTACATAGACATGTTTTAAGGGGATGTAGTTAATTAAGTTCAAAAACTGCTCAATTTTTTTTTTTAAACATGGAAATTGAATAACTTGAAGTGACAAGACTGGTGACAAATTTTCACAAGTACAGTTGTACCTTGCTTAAAGAGCATAATGCGTTCCACACGATTCCTCTTTAAGCGACTTTGCTCTTTAAGCAAAACACCAGTGTAAATGACCAATTGTGACTTCTGGTGGGGGGAGGGGATTGTGAACCTCAATTTATTTGTTAAGCAAGTTTTTGGTTGGTTTTATTTGTTAAGCGAAGTGAACATTCAGAGAAAATTCTGCTCTTTAAGCGAGTTACTTTTTAAGCAAAGCAGTCTTTATGCGAGGTTTGACTGTACAGTACAGTAAAACCCCATGTTACGACGGAGGTCCATTCCAACAGCCTCCATTGTAACCAGAAAAACATGTAAACCGAAACATCCATAGGGGTGCTTTGAAAAATAAAAAAAAAATGGTCCTGAATTGATCGTTGTAACCCGAAAAAAATACATTAAAATGTGTAAACCAGGATGGCATTTCTATAGGATTTGCCATTGTAAACCGCAGCAAACTTAAACCGAGACAGTTGTAACCCGGGGTTTTACTGTAATTGATTACAGGTGTTGTGGTAATGTTTGCTTGAAGAGTGATATGCAAACAGCCCTCCTGAAACATACAGCAGGTTGGATGCAGAAGAGTCCCATTCGAAATGGGCCCACTGAAATCAGTGGGACATGCATTAATCATGTCTCAGTTTCTTTCCTTATATTTTTTGAAGGGCTAGTGAAGCAGTCATATGGTGGAGAAATCTGGATCCCCAACTATCTGGTGCAGTGTCACATGCAACAAAACAAATGGACTGATTTTCATAGGGATTGTTCTGTTTAGAGTCATGTGCTGTTTATGATGCAGGTCCCATCGTTCAAGATAACCGGACAGCTGTGTTATCCTATGGGAAGGCTATATATTTGAACCAAGTGTGCTTCACTTGCCAAACACCCATTACAAGAGTGATCCCCTCAGAGACACCGCTCCAAACCTTCTCATTCCTCCCAGGCTGATCTTAGTGAAGGTGCGCTGCTGATTTAGTGAAAAATGTTTGTAGTGCAGAACTCTCAATTGCCTCTTGCACTTCCCACTGTCATGTGGTTAATCTCCTCACCCCTGAGTTTAGTTTTTTTTAACATTAAGAGAACTTCACTGCATGGTCACCTCCTGAAAATCCCCCCCCCCCCCCAGTTCTGTCTAAGAGATACCAGCAACACTCATGTTGACAAAGGCAATAGCAGCTCATTGAACATCTCTCTAACATTATCAGCAGGGAAGGTTTATATGATGTTTATCAATTTGTTTTTTTCACTTGATGGTTATTCTGTTGAACTGCATTAAAAGCGACGTTAGTAATCCATTAGTCATCTTCTCGGCCCTTCACACAAACCTCCCTTGTACCAAATGACAGTAATTTGCAAGATTTGGTAACTCCTGCTGGATAGTTTAAAATTAATTTGCTGTAATATCAGGGGACATTATAAGGAGACATCAGAATCTTTAAAAAATTTAAATCCCTAGCCCCAGATGCAGTTTTTTTGCATGAAACACTTGACAGATTTGCTAAACTTCTCTTCTTTAAACATCAAAGTCAGATTACTTAGAACCTAGCAGGGTTTTCCTCAAAGGCTGTTGCAAATTTATTTGCAAGTAATACCCAGTCAAGATTACAAATATTATTAGGGACTCTGAGGGGAGGTTAATGTTGTTAAAAGAAAAGTAGTTAGCAAGTGGCAAGCCAAGATCAGAGTATGTCTAGAAAAGATTGTCATGAATTTGAAGTAAAAAAGCTGATCCAAGTAGATTTTTTTTGTAGAAGGTGGTATCTAATTCAGGAAGAACATAAATGATGTCTTCCACTAAATGAAGATGGATCGCACTTGCGTCTATGGACTCTGGGGGGGAAACCTATCTCTATGTCCATGGTTACTTATTCTCATGGGTTAAAAGAGCTCTGGTGAGCTAAACACCTTCTTGACAAAGGATGTACTTAGGGTCTTTCAAATACCATGCAACCATTTTAGGGGGGGGGGAGATCGACCAAACATCATGGAAAGTCATGGGGGGAGGGGGTTCAGCGTGGAGTCATGTGACTCCAAAACTTCGCAGCCAGCTGGCCATAGACCTATCTTCAAAGCATGGGTCAGCCTATAGACCTATCTTCAAATCAGAGAAAATGGAGAAACCACGTGGGGGGGGGGGGGTTGGTCAAAGTTATGGAAAGTCACGGGGGGGGGGAGTCAAAAAGTGCCCCCACCTCACACATGCACCCTGGCTCTGGTAGACTCTAAAACAAAATGTGCCACTGACATCTGAGTTCCTGACCAACAATATTTTTTTTAGACAATATGAAAGAACAAATAATTTGTTTCTACAGAGAACACAGTCAACGTTTCTGTGATGAACTGCCTGTTTACTATTCTGGGAATATTAATGAGATCACAGATAGTGAGGTTTTAATAAACCAATCAGAAGATTTTCCAGTGGGATGATGTTTTCGATTTGGTAGTTTAAGTGGAGGGGGGCAGTCGGTTGTTTGGGAGAAATTGTCTGACAAGTATAAAAGGGTGAAGAACTCCTGTTAGAATTCAAGATAAGGGTCTTAGAGAAAGTATAAGTTTTAAAACATTGAATTGGTATCTTGGAGTTTAATAGAAAAACATTCTTAGGGGTTTTAAAGAGGGTGTAAGTAGTTATTTATTTAAGAATGTGGCTAAATGAGAAAGTGACATTTTATCTGATGCAAATTGCATTCTAAAATTTGACTGAAATTTTAAGTTGTAAGAGAGCTAACTTTAGCTATAACATGCTCTTATTTTTTTAAAAGAAAAGTATTTCTTGGATTATTATTTTAATGCAGCTTATAATAGTATGAGTAAGATCAGAGAAGAAACATATTAACACTACCAGAGTAACACAGTGTTGTTCTCTATTGTGAAGAGGGTCAGTGCCATCATACTTCTTCAAGTGCCATATCTTTTCTGAATAATGGCTGTCATGGCGATAGTCTTCCTGTTCTTAACTCTTGGAACAGTTTTTCATACTACCACATTTAGCACCCTTATGGATTACACAGAAAGAGCCTCCTTGAAGATTGTGGTATTATTGAACCACAATCAGGCATACCCCGGGCAATGGCAAACCCTATTGTGCTGGTTAACCTTTGTCACACGAGGTCAAGTGAAAAGAACTACAAAATGAATTCACCCAAAGATAGCTTTGTTTTGACAGTTTGAAGTCTGACGACGACTCTGCCGCCGCCGCCGCCACAGTAGTAGTAGTAGTGGTGGTGGTGGTGGTAGTAGTAGTGGTGGCGGTGGCGGTGGCGGTGGCGGTGGCGGTGGCGGTGGTGGTGGTTGTGGTTGTAGTAGTAGTGGTGGTGGTGGTGGTGGTGGTGGTGGTAGTAGTAGTACCATCCTTTTCTGAGATGCTCTTAAAGCTGTGTATAGATGGTCGTTAATTCCCACATAGTGCCAGGATCAAAAATGTGAGGGAAGAAGTAAGAGATAAACATATAGGTGAAAACAGAGTACCCAAAGGCACAAAGAGATAAAAGATACAAACATCACACATACATTAAAAGCAAAGAAAGTAGAATTAAAACAATTAGAAGTAAGAAGAATCCAAAATGCCCTAGTTTACACTCAAGGATCTCAGTATTCAACAAAAGAATCTTTAGGTTACTTGCCAACAATGGTCAAAACAAAATCTCATAGAGCTAATAGAGCAGCAAATAAATTGTACAGTGACTGTTCTCTCATGACACACAGGGTGCAAGTCTTTCATTTGTCACAATTCTATGAAGTGTTCCTGTGCCAAATGCCACAGCTTTTTCGACAAATCTATGGCATGATTTTTTTTGAGGGGGGAGGACTACAAGTACCAGAATGCCCCAGCCAGTATAAAAATTATGGTTCTCAATATTTGATTTGTAACATCTGTTCATTAAATAAGACATATGCCAAACTTTTATTTGGCTTCTACGCTGAGTGTATTAAAGTGAAAAAGCTAGTGGGCACAATGGAGATTTTCCATGGTCAGTTTGCCAGCTATATATTTTGCTGATGTAGAAGCTATGATGAGGAAGAAGTAGAAGCAGTGACAGACTTTACTTCCTTAGGATCAAAGCTCACTGCAGATGGTGATTGCAGCCATGAAATAAAAAGGCAACTGATTCTTGGGAGGCAAGCAATGAGAAACCTGGGGAACATAGTGAAAAGTAGAGACATCACATTGCAAACAAAAATCCCCATAGTCAAAGCAATGGTACTCCCTGTGGCAATGTATGGTTGTGAGAGCTGGACCATTAGGAAAGCTGAGCGCAGAATAATAGATGCCTTTGAGATGTGGTGTTGGAGGAGAGTATTGAGAGTCCCCTGGACAGCGTGGAGAACAAATAGGTCAATCTTAGAAGAAATCAACCCTGACTGCTCATTAGAAGGTCAAATAGTAAAGATGAAGCTAAAGTACTTTGGACATCAAATGAGAAGAGAGGATTCACTTAACACAATGGACACAGAGCTGGGCGGGTTGAGGAGGATAGTGGAGGTGCCTGGAGGACAATAGCCCATAGGGTCGCAAAGGGGCACAAAGGGTCAGCATTGACTGTGCAACTGAACAACAAAGAAGCTATGGAGGAGAAAGGCTACAGATGCAAATACAGTAATACCTCGGATAACGTTAAGACTTGGTTCCAGAAGTCTTAACGTTATCCTATTTTTAGCCTTATCCGATGCATGCACCAGATAACGTTAAAATCCTACTCAGGTGGATCAGATAACGTTAACTCTATAGAGATAAGCAACAGAGGCTTCAAGGGAAAGTCAAGGAAACATGCTGGAAACTTAACTTTAAGAAATAATTGTCTAAAGGGTAAACAAAGCCATACAGCATTTTTAAATTTTTGAAAATTTTATAAAGTGCTGTTTTAAAAGACCTGAACAGAAGCTAGGAAAATGTTTTCTGTTAGAATCAGCCCACCTACCATTGCTGTAATAAAGGAAGTTCCCTCAGGGCTTTGCAGGGTGTGAAAAGCTTAATTGCTTTGTAGGTGAAAGGTTTCAATGTCTGCTTGTTTTCCATTGACAATGCATGAGGCTTGCGGAGCTACAGTCTTGGGTTCAGGCTGTTTAGAATTTAAAGGGGAAACTTCATAAAGGTAATTGGGTCAAATTGTCTCTTTGCAATTATTTTTCTGCAAAGTGTTCCAGGTTACACTGGGGAAAGGGTCCTAAGCCTTTGCTTTGCTAAACTAGTCAGACTGGTTTTTGCAAGCCTTTGTTATTCAAATGTGGCAAGCTTGAGAGCAGGCAGCCCCTCCCTTTCTCCCAAGAGAAACTGGTGAGTCACAGCCACACCTCAGGGAATTTGAGGCAAAGGTTATCTGATGGATCTGATAACGTTAACATAATGGTTAACATAATGTTATCCGATCCAAATTTTTGCCTCAAATTTCCCAACGTTATGCGATTTTAGCGTTATCCGATCCAATCGTTATCCGGTGTTTTACTGTAGTTCAATTCTTCATATACTCAACTTGGAAAAAAGCCTCTTTTTTCCAGTGGGCTCTTCATAGTAAGTGTGTTAGGACTGCATTTGACCCCTTGACAATCTTTGAGGTTTTGATCTCTCTGTGTGCTCCGATCAACCCTCCATTTCATGGAGGGGACTCTTTTAACCCTTCACTGATATTCCATTAGATGCAGCAACAGAGCCTCTTGTAATGAGGCTTTAGGCGAGAGAAGTTCTCTTTTGGATGCTTGAATGTGACAGAACATTATGAGAAAGATTGATTTCCCTTGCTTCCCCTCCCCCTCCTACCTATGTGTCATTTCTGCCTTATTTCCTTAATTGCTGGCTCCTTCGCAGTAAAGATGGGCAGATCAATGGGGTTAATACAGAAGATTGCTGGGAGGCAGAGTGCCATTGATTCGCCAGCAGGAGCAGAGCCCTACCTTCCCCAAGTTTTTGGTTCCCTCTTCAGCATTCACAGCAGCACTGTTGACATGGTCTTCAATCCTGTCAATCTTCTCCTGCTGGGACTAGATGCAAAGGAATTATGAGTGAGGTTTCCTGCTAGGAAGCAGCAGTAAGCCAATACACACCATCTTAATGTCTGTAATCAAGGCCTGCACACCAGCTTTCATCTGCTACACTCTGCAGCCATGCAGCCTTAATGGTAGTTCATTAATAGCTTCTGATAAACTGTATTGAAAGCACACAATTACATAGAGTGGGGAATTTAACTATTAGGCAATAAAACAGGGATTGCCCAAAGTTAAAGAAAATGACTGCTAAAACATATTATTTAATCTACGGTTATATGAATAGATGGATTTATGCCCCAGGGAGAAAATCCAAATAAGCATTACGTGTTGCACTGGGTTTTCATACAGAAAACAAGTCTTAGGAGGGATCAACAACACTGTACACCTTTCACAGCAGAGAGAGCAAAACTGGCATGTTTTGTTGGAGCCTGTAACGCATTTAACTGTTTAAAAATGGCTTGTGGCTGGAAAAGAATGTTATTGTTTAAGTGGGTGTGGTATCTGAAATTGCGAAAGCCCCAATCCCAGAAAACAGCCTTTCCAGCGCTATGCATGCCATGGTCTCACAACTACAGTAGTACCCTGTATAGTGAACGCTTCGTATAACGAAAAATTCATGTAACGAAGCGTTTTGACGCTATCTGTGATACTCCGCAAAATGATTTTTTTTGTTATATGGGGTTTTCCTCGTATTACGAACATTTTCCCCGTTATACGGAGTATACCCCGTATAACAAAAAAACCAATCATTTTGCCATGTACCACCAATATGATTCACATAACGAAAAAAATCGTATAATGAAGAGGTCCGTGGAATGGCAAGTTAAACACTAATACCAGTGGTGGTCTCAAAAAAATTTTTACTACCACACTGTGGGCATGGTGTGGGCGTGGCCAGGGGAAAGCCCTGTGTTGCATCCGAATTAGGACTACTTTATTTCAAAACTTGGGTGGGTGGGGCCAGACAGAATTTCTGCTACCGGTTCTGGCGAGCTGGTGCAAACCTGCTGATGCCCACCATTGACTAATACACATGCCTAATCCTGTTTTTAAAATGATGCTGTGCATATTCCCACCTTCGGCTTCCTTGGACCCTTCATGGAGCTGAAAAAGTTTAATTTGCCAATGTCTTGAAGTGATTCTGATGATATTGGTAAATTGATAGCAGGCTGCTGTGGACCAAATAGGCCTTGAGGTTCATATACCATTACAGAGCCTGTGTCACCCATGAAAAGAATTAAGAAAGGCTATGTTTTAGCTTAAATTCTATTCAATTTGCATGATATTGTTGATTCAGTTGACATCCTTAACTTTTCATCCCCCCTCCACACCAAACCTCCCTGCTGCAACGCAGCTGTGCTAGGGCCAGCCCTTCCCAGCCTGGGAAGGGATAAAGGCGGTGAGACTCGCAGCGGGACCAAGACTTCCCTGCCGCCAATGCAGCTGTGCCAGGGCCAGCCCTTCCCAGCCTGGGAAGGGATAAAGGTGGTGAGACTCGCGGCAGGACTAAGACCTTCCTGCCGCCAATGCAACTGTGCCAGGGCCAGCCCTTCCCAGCCCGGGAAGGGATAAAGGCAGTGAGACTCGCGGCGGGACTAAGACCTCCCTGCCGCCAATGCAGCTGTGCCAGGGCCAGCCCTTCCCAGCCCGGGAACGGATAAAGGCGGTGAGACTCACGGTGGGAACAAGACCTCCTTGCTGTCAACACAGCTGTGCCGGAACCAGTCCTTCCCATCCTGGGAAGGGATAAATGCGGCTTGAAACACCTATACTGTGTGAACTGGCTATGGCTATAACATCCCCGCAGCAGCAGCCGTGTCCACCAACAGACTCTCTCCAGCCAGTCAGGCTGGGGAATGGGAGGCAGCTGTGTGGACTGTCCAACTGGCCAAAGATCGCCACAGCTGTTCCACGGCCAGCCCCCTCCCTGCTGGGAAGAGATAAGGACTCTCCTGACTGTACTGTATTTTCTGTGCTAGTGTATTGTATATTTTTGCTTTTTTCTATTGTATAACTGTGGTAGTATTTGGTAATACAGTCATACCTCACATAGCAAATTTAATGCATTCTGCGAGGCTGCTCGCTATGCGGAAAATTCGCTATGCGAGTCAGACTCGCATAACAAGTTTTTCGCTATGCGAGTCAGACTTTTCCCTATGGAAAAACTTGCATAATGAGCATTTCAAGGGGGAAAATTCGCATAGCAAAAAAATTTCGCTATGCAAGTTTTCCCCATAGAAACACTCGTTATGCAAGTTTTTCCATAGGGAAAAGTCCGACTAGCATAGTGAAAAATTCGTTATGCGAGTCGGACCGCTTAGCAAAAAACTTGCTCGTTATGCAAGTTTTTCGCTAAACGAAATGCTCGTTACGCGAGGTTTGACTGTAGTTCTTCTCAGCAGGTGGGAGTTGATTTTTTTATATGGATAAATTGCTACAGAGATTGACTCTCCTGATTGTATTGCATTTTCATTTTTATGTTAGATTTATTGACTGTATATGCTTATGTTGTACTGTATTTATATTTGATATTGTAATATATGTTTCCTGTGTTATGTTAGTCGCTCTGAGTTGCTTCGACAAGTAGGGTGCCATATGTCTAAATACAAATACAAAAAACTGGCTATTTAAATCCAACACAAAAGTGCTGATGATACAATATTCTTACTTAGAACTGAAGTGGGTCTGAGAAGAGAAATCAGGGCATTCTCAGATTATTGCTGTAAGGAACATCTGGTGGTGAATCACCAAACAATAGTAATGATATTCTCCAAATATTGCAGAATCTGTAAATAGCCCTTGGATGGGCAACAGTGAAATGGGTCAGAGTTTTCAAGTATTTAGGCATGATTTTTCAGGCATCAGGAACATGTAAACAACAGGGGGGGAAAGCTTCATATAGATTAAAAATCTTGAGACAGTTTTTCCATACTAATGGTCACACTTATACCATCAGTACTGAAAGTCTCTAGAAACAAGCCATTAGCTCAGTTACTTTACAGGATTCAAATCTGTGCCATTACAATTTTGCTTACTGACTATTGGTTGTGGCAAGGCAAGACATTTACTGAAACGGTGCTTGTATCAAAAATCAAAATAACTTATTTACCACATACAAAAAAATCATGTCCTTGATACAACTGTTTTATTAAAAGTGCGCTTCTGAGTTAGCAAGTCTGCCCGGGATGTGAAACAGGCCAGTAACTACCTCAAATCTATGCAGAGCAGAATGTTACTCTCTAGTTTTGTGTTTAGTAACTTTGTGTTCTGTCAATCATTTATCTCACTTGTTTCCACTAGTTGTCCTCAGTACTCCTGCATATTAAAGGCCCCTATGCATATCAGACCATTTGTCCCAGTGGGATCACTTTCCCTCATTGGTATATCCTTGCATAATGGAAAATCGCCCCAGGAAATCTTCCAGCAAATGGAGCACCTTAGTGCATTGAATCCATGTGAGTCCATATCTCAGTAACAGGCCTGTGCCTTCAGATTAAAGGTGGAAAAGTAGAGGTCAAGCCCTCCTTCTGCCACAGTGTCGGCCATTAATGGGGCTTTTGGGCAAACACAGTGTAATGGAATAGAAATGGGGGCTTGTGTTTTTAAAAACAGTAACATAGATTTCTGAATGTTGTTTACTGCAGAGAGAAGGTACATGCAGTGATGGGATGTAACAGCTTCGCACCAGGTCGCCAGAACCGGTAGTAACTTTTCCCACTGTCCTGGAGAACCGGCAGCAGCTTTTGGGGGGCACCACCTTCGGGGCTTACCTTTTCACTGGTTCCCCCACTGCACATGCGCGCCAAGCACTCGGTGTGCATGCATGCCTACAATTCTTGGCGTGTATGCACAGCCTCCTTGCTGTCCTCCCAAGCAGGGAGGAGGAAGAGAAGCTGCTAGCTTGAAGCTCCCTATAGCCTGCTCCCCAGGGTAAGTGACTCACCTTTGGATGTGGGGTGTCTGTGTTTATTTTAATGTGTATTTAATACCTTTACCTATATTGACATACTAACACAGTTCCTAAAAAGGCCTGGCGGCCTGGCTTGGGGTTTTTAAGCAAAGTCTCATCAATAAGCTACACCTGTGCTGTTCCAATTGCTGTTCCAATTGGAGAAACCTTAAGGAGGTACAGCTGTTTTACATTTACATTAAGGCATATTATCCTAGAGAACTAGTTAGGCAAAGACTTAGTACCTAACTTCTTTAACTGTTGAAAAGTTGAAAAGTGCCAAAATGAAGCCCTCTTGTGGTGAGTTCATTCTGTAGTTCCTTCCATCTGACCTAGTGTGAGAAAGATTAGCAAGAATAAACTTTAAGCTCTGGTTTAAAACCTCTGGTTGATTTCTGTTTGGGGTGTTTGATTTGTGTACGGGCGCATTTTACTTCCGCTTCCAGGAGCAACGAGGGATTCATGGCCGGATGAATTGGCATCGGGGGCCACACCCAGCCCTAAACCACATGATTGGCCCACGGCCCAAAAGGTTTGGGCACCCCTGATCTAGTGCCCTGGCCAAAGCTACCATTGATGCATTTTAAAATATGTTCCAACTGGTCTGGTTACCAAATGTTAACCCTTTACATACATGTGGCCCCAAAGCCAAGCAGGGAGTGCCAGGGACACACTGAAAAGGAAGGTGCGTCCAGACTTGTGGTTACAGACTGTTGGCAAAGTGGGAGAATACATGATGTGTTTGGAGGCAGAAGGTGTAATCCGTCTAGACAGAGAAGAGTTAACCCTCAGACATAGTAGTGACTCATAAAAGTCCCAACTTAAAAAGCCCTCCTTATTTTGATAAAAATCAACTTGCAACCTACTTTCGGCTTTTGTTCCCTATGTGTACACTGATTTCCCTCAGTAAATAATGTTTGCTTTTTTTTTTTGTTTGATCAGTGAAGCAGATTGGCAGCTCTCACACCCAGCCTGCTTTGAGTTTCTCCCACCCACTCTCTATGGTGTATGGACTTTACAGATGGTGTATGGGCCTGTACAGATGCTAGATGAATACATTTTCTGCTGCTGATTTTCCTTTATGTCAAGGAGCAGAGGATGTAGGAAGAAACCATTAGTTTGAATGAGAACCTACATTATGGTATAACTTTCAAAAATTGTTTTAAAAATTCTTCTCTTGTGTAATGAATGGCAGAAAAAGGTGCCTTACATCAAAGCTTTAACAAAAAATGTTTTAGGTACCGAATCTCCATTTCATATAAAAAGCAGCTTTTACTATATGCCATCACATCACTTGTGATTTATGGCAATCTCATAAACAAGAAATCTTCAATACATTCTGTCCTTGTAAACAAAAGGCGGTGGGTTTCTTTAGGAAATCCATCTCACATTTGGTCTTCCTCTTTTCTAGTTGCCCTCAATCTTTCCCAGCATCCTTGTCTTTTTCCAGTGACTTTTCCCTCCTCATGAAGTACTCAAAGTATAAAAGCCTCAGTTTTATCATTTTTGCCTCCCCCAAAAAGTTCAGGCTTTATTTATTTATTTATTCTTTTATTTCATATATACCCCACCCTTATCCGAGGACTCAGGGTGGCTTACAATTAAAACCAGTCATAACACATTACTTACAATAAAGTTCAAATTAAGTTAAAAGATTAAAAAGTTAAAAACAACAGGGAGAGAGGTGGGGTATTCAAAGGAGCCAGCTGGCTGAGCTGACCGTCTGGCCCACAACCCACACATGGCCCACCAGGTCTTCACTCCCTTCCTGAAGGGCAGCAGCTCTGTCTGGAGACGCAACTCAGTTGGCGGGAGGTTCCATAGGGCCAGAGCGGACACAGAAAAGGCCCTCCTAATCATGCTAGAGAGATGAGCCTCTCTAGCTGATGGTATGACCATAGAGCCTCTTCGGTCCGCTCTGGTAGGACGGACAGATGTTCTTGGGGTGGCGCGGTCTCTTAAGTATCCTGGCCCACTACCAATAGGACCCCCTTGTTTGTCTTTCTGGGAGTCCAGAGCATCAGCAAACCTTTTTTTTTCCTGTCAGCTTTCCTTACTGTCCATCTTTCACACTACAGTACAGTACTGTACTAGCATTATCAGCAACAAAGTAAAGGTAAAGGTTTCCCTTGCTCGAAAGCCAGTCGTATCCGACTCTAGGGGTCAGTGCTCATCTCTGTTTCAAAGCTGAAGAGCCAGCGTTGTCTGCTTCTGCAGACGTTTCCGTGGTCATGTGGCAGGCATGACTAGACACGGAACGCTGTTACCTTCCCACCAAAGTGGTCCCTATTTATCTACTTGCAATTTCTTGCTTTCAAACTGCTAGGTTGGTATTTTGGGTCATACCTTTTGAAACATCAAAAAAAATGCTTATTCCATCGTCTAGGTAACAGATATTTGAATTCAGCAACAAAAGGCAATTCAAATATCTGTTACCTAGACGATGGAATAAGCATCTTTTCTGATGTTTCATAAGGTATGACCCAAAATGATGGATTCAAATTACAAGAAAGGAAATATTAGGTAAACAAAAGTAAGAATTCCTTGGTGATGACAGCACTTGAATAAACTATTTTTGGAACTTTTAAAACAAAGGTTAGATTGCAATTTTCAAGGGTGCTTAACTGGAGATGTCCTGTGACACCAGAAATTGAACTAGATGATCTTTGGAATACCTTCCAATTGAAATACAACACACTGAACTATAGTAGGTGGTCCCTAAAGTGCTACAGCATTTTTGTTTTGTTTATTCTCTGATATGCCTGAAACACAGACTAACATGGCTACTATTCCAAAAAATCCTTCCAATTTTGTAATTCTATGATTTGGCCATGCTGGTGGTTTGTTCTTGGTGGAAATAACCTCTCCTACATTGCCAGCTTACTGGCCAGCGTACAAAACATTTCCCCCCAAGTTTGATCAAGGACAATAAGAAGCAATAATAAGTGGTTAAAACGCTGAACTCACTGACTGGAAGGTCGGCATTCGATTCCTGGGTACTGCATGTCAGAGTGAGCTCCCGTCTCTGTCCCAGCTCCTGCCAACCTAGCAGTTCAAAGCAGGAAATTGCAAGTAGATAAATAGGCACCACTTTGGTGGGAAGGCAAATAGCATTCAATGCACTCCAGTGTTGAGGCATGTCTGCCACATGTCCACAGAAACATTGGCAGACGCAGGCAGCATTGGCTCTTTGGCTATAAACAAAGATGAGCACTGAACCCTAGAGTCAGATACGACTGGCTTTCAAGCAAGGGCGACCTATCTTCTAATAAAAACATAAAAATTTAAGACCTGAGATTATTTCAAAGTCTGCCATGATTTTGCACCATTTTTATGAGCATGGGATTCTACTTTGAGAACCATTTGTCACTTTCAGTGTCCTTTTTTGTGAAAAGGTAAGATAGAAATATCAATAAATAAAAACATAAGGGATACAGAGCATAAATTTGGAGGGATTTCTTTGGTTTCAGTGTTACAAATTAATTAAAATATGTCCATATTTATCAGCGTGGAATCTCATCACTGATACACATTCATCTGTAGCCTATATATGCCTAGACATTTGGTGAGAATAGCTAATGGGAAGCAAAAGGACTAAACAGAAGAGAAGTAGGTTTTTGTTTTTTAGCATACAAATCCCATAAATCTTCTTTCTGAGAATCCTACTGTCAGAATGCATGCATATATTTGATAGGATCATGCTATCATATAAAATAGCATGTATTATAAGTTCAATTGATTTAAAGGGGAGAGAATAAAATGTACACTGAAACATCCAACTGAAATCAAGGGATCAGTGTAGTCTACTGTGTGACTCGATCATGCTCCAAGTTATTATCGTGTACATTTTATATAGGACTTGTACAATATTCAGAGGGGGCTACAGTGGCTTAGTGGTTCAGATGCTGAACTTGACAACTGGAAGGTCATCAGGACAGCAGTTCGAGACCCAAGTGCTGCAAGACAGAGTGAGTTTCCATCTCTGTCTCAGCTCCTGCCAACCTAGCAGTTTGAAAGCAAGAAATTGCAAGTAGATAAATAGATACCACTTTGGTGGGATGGTAACAGTGTTCTGTGCACATCTAGTCATGCCTGCCATATGACCACAGCTTTGGCTATAAACAGAGATGAGCACCACATCCTAGAGTCAGATAGGACTGGTTTTTGAACAAGGGCAACCTTTACTTTTAGATTACAATATCCAGAATAACTCTTCCATCTCTTATACTCAAAATATGGGTTGCGTCCCCCATATTTTCAGGTTCCATTTCCCTGGTTTCAGTTATTCACGGGTCTAAAAATGTTCAATAAAAAATTTCTGAAATGCATTATACTGTACTGTATATCTCTCTGTGTTATGTTATATATAATACAGTAATACCTCAGATAACATTAGTATCGAATAACACTAAAATCGCATAACATTAAGCAATCTGGGGGGGAGAATTGCATCGGATAACATTAAGATCCTATGGGATGCATAGGATAACAACCGCTAAAGCCTGTGTGGTTACAATGTATCTCTATGGATCCCATAGGATTTTAACATGCATCGGATAACACTAAAAATCGTATAACACCAAGACGTGTGGAACCAGGTTTTAGTTTTATCTGAGGTTTTACTGTACATGCTATTTCTATGACACATTACCAAAGGTTGCCACTAGAGGCCACTGTCTGCAATGTAATGTTTACAAGGACTGGAGGTAAACATTTACCAGTAAGTAGATCTTCTGGGATGCTTCTGTGACTCAGGTGTGTATATTAAAAGCAGGGTTCACTGTTATCTGTGGTTTCAAGTATCCATTGGAAGGTATTGGAACATACCCTGTGGATACAAGCAGTGGTGGGTTGTCAAAATTTTTACTACTCCACCGTGATGTCATCACAGTGTGGGCGGAGCTAACATCATGACATCATGATGTCATGGGTGGGGCCAAAGAAAAAATAAAATAAATAAAATAAAAATAAGCACACACACACACACATACACACAGACACACACACACACCTCAACCCACCCACACCACACACCTGTAAATAAATAAATAAATAAATAAAAATTACATTAAAATACACCCACCCACCCAAAACACAAATCAACCCGCCCACCCCAAACACAAACCCGTCACTTACCTGTTAGTATAAGTGCCTGGCCAGCACCATGTTGCAAGATGGATATGGTCATCGTACCAGTTCTCTAAGATAATATGCCTTAATGTAAATGTAAAACACCTGTACCTCCTTAAGGGTTCTCCAATTGGAACAGCAACTGGAACAGCACAGGTGTAGCTTATTGATGAGGTAACTCCAAGACTTTGCTTAAAAACCCCAAGCCAGTCTGCCAGACCTTTTTAGGAACTGTGGTAGTATGTCAATATAGATAAAGGTATTAAATACACATTAAAATACACACAGACACACCACATCCAAAGGTGAGTCACTTACCCTGGGGAGCAGACTATAGGGAGCTTCAGGCTAGCAGCTTCTCTTCCTCCTCCCCGCTTGGGAGGACAGCAAGGAGTCCATGCATGTGCGCCAAGCGCTGTAGGCGTGCATGTACACCAAGTGCTTGGCACGCATGCACAATGGAGGAACCAGTGAAAAGGTGGATCCCGCCAAAAGCTGCTGCCGGTTCTCTGGGACACTGGGAAAAGTTACTACTGGTTCTGCCAAAGTCATGACCTGTACATATACACATGAAATTACATTCAAAAGTATAGTACTGTATAGCTACTATTTCCTATCTACTAATGTATTTCTGTTTAAATTATTCTAATTACGGCAATGCTGCATGCTCTTCTGCATACTTCAAGTGGAATTGTAGACATTGTTTTATGGCAGATAAAGTGGTCTCTTTAACCAGTCTTATCATTCTCTACAATACAAGTAGTCAGAAGGTAGACTGGATAGCTCTGAGTTACTCCCCGTTGTATAACAACAGCACCAGCTAAAAAAACCTCTCACCCTATCGCAATCCCCCCCCCCCACACACACACAAAGTACATTCTCAAAGGGGGTTTTCTACATAAGTAATTTGAGTGTAGTGCTACTTACTGACCAAAATTCCTGGTGTGTGTGTATATTCAGGGGCACTCTGTTTCTTAAAGCTAAATCCAATTGTTAGCTTCACCTAGGATGGACATATTAAATTAATGGAAATAGCTGAGTCAAAACCAAAGTAAGAAGTCTAATTGATCCAACAGACTCCCTAGGCTAGTTAGAACTAACAATTGACTTTAGAAAATAATTCTTTACTTTCAAAATGCTTAGCAGTAACCCTGGCTGGCCATTCACCCAAGCCACTGTTTGGTACTTCCTAGTGGGTAACCATGTTAGTCTTATGCAGCAAAAAGAATCAGCAGTCTGCATTTGTACAAAGCAAGCAGGGAGTTCCAGCCTTACAGCCTTGGCGAAGTTTTCCATTCTGCCAGTGCCGAACAGGATTCTAGCTGAAGTGGTTATCATTTCCACCAGAGTCCACATTTGAGAAATCTTCAGAGAAACAACATGGAGAAGCAGAATGAATGAATACGCACACACATATTCAGGTTTTGTTCTCTCTGTGAGGCTAAGACATTGGGTGGGCAAGAGGTGGAAATCCAGAGTTGTATTTAAGGTAAGGCATTTGGGCCAAACCAGGAATTCTCAATGGTTTGTTGCAAACCAGCTTGTATGTTCTGATATACATTCTGCCTTATGTGAGTATGAAACACATTGCTATTGAGGAATTGAAGTTTTTGTGTTCTCACATGAATTGGGGTTTCCACATTTAACAACCATCCATTTTACTGGAAATAAGAGAAATGCATTTATATCTACCTGTTCTTTTATTTGCACTTTCAGTGATGGTCAAAAGTACAATAAAAGTAATTATTGTATGTAAACTGAAAATTCATAAAAATGACTAATTATGTGCACATGGATTATACATAGAGTGGCTATGCATATATTTGTCTAAAACCTGTGGCAGAAGCCTTAGGTCAATATTGACTTAGGAATTCCTAATGTATTTTTACAACATCTAATTTTGAGAGCAAAGTGTGTGGTGCAGAGAACATTTGGTAGCAAAATAATTAATCTGATTTCTTTGCAAACAAACAGAAGACTAGCCCAATGGTAAACATTTAAACAGCTTACAGCAAACATATCCTACATGTCATATAATTTATTATCAAGTGTCTCAGACTCCTAACTATTTAATTAAAACAAAGCTCTCATCTATCTTGTTGCTTCCATGGACATAACTACTTATTATATGCGAGTCCTATCTGATATGTGCACATATACACCGAGGTAGAAACACATTCCACTTTAATGTATAATTCTTTCAAATTATAATGTGGCAAGGAGAAACAACCCCTAGGAAGATTTGAGTTGAGGACGGCATCGTTTGCATTTTCTTAAACCCAGTCATTAAATGCTCGTGAAAACAATGCAAATATTTATTAAAGACATTAATAATAGATTTTGTCCTTGATTCAGAGAAAACTAATTTTTCTTAAACCACATAAATATTAATGGTCCAAATGGCTACAAGTAGCATACTCCACTGAATTCCAGGTACAATTATCAGCAGCCTTTTCTGGCAGTCAGTATCAATGCATGACAATGTGGAAGATCTTGTTCTCTGACAATAACCACAGCAATCTCTTACGATAATCTTTACATGCTAGTTAGGCAACCAGAAACCTCAGTACTGTAGTTTATTCAGCTATGGGTTCCACTAAATTCTACGAAATTTGTACTTACTAAGAAGTTTGATTCAATAAAGTGGATCAACTAATTATGGTTTGGATGGCAACCTTGCTCTACAAAGAAGTTTCAAATTGGCTGTTGAAAATAGCTTGGCATTTCAGAAAATCAAAATGACAGGGAACCAGAGACGTTTGGACATGATTTTGCTCATGTAGCAGCATTTCCCACCCACACTCACAGTATTTGTCGTCCCTGGCACCTCCAAGCTCAGGTCCCTGGAGTGTGAGTTGAATTGTCTAAATGCAGGAGGGACTCCTTGACCACTTTCTCAGGTGGTCAGACAGAAAAGAATGCAGCATGGCTTCCCTGTTCAATTCCTCTTTGTGTTTACATGTTTGTGTTCCCTTCTTGCTAAAAAAATAAATCCTTTGATCCAAAAAGAAAAAGGAGGAGGAACACAGGACAGGTAAGAAATAGGAAATTGCACACAAAAAAGGTAAAGCGAAACAGGGCCCCGGATGCTTTGGAGACCCACCACTGTTTTGTACATATCTCCATGACTCTGAAATGCTGGTCCCTGAGGCAAGGTATTGTAGGCAAGATAATCTGAAAAACTGTCTGTGATATTTTCCAGATACCCTTGCCCAGATTGTATGAGAAATCCCAAGAGACAGTCATTTCAGGAGCAGTCAGCTCTGTGTAGTTGTGTGGTGACTCGCACTGCTCTGCACACACAGCCCTTCCAGCTGCTGTCATTATGGAGGAGGACAATGACTCAGAAGAGAAGCATTTTGTTTTCTTGAAACAGTAGTCATGTTGGTCTGTGTTTCAAGCATACCAGAGAGTAAATTTTAAAAACACACACATTCTGGCACTTTAACCTGCTGTGTTTTAATGTTAGCTTTCGTGGATCAAGTCAACTTCGTCAGACATAGACAGAGTCTCACTCCTATGTCTGATGAAGTGGATTTGATCCATGAAAGCTAACATTAAAATAAAGCAGTTAGTCTTTTAAAGTGCCACAATGTTTATTTTTTTACTCTCTGATTTTGTTTTCTGTTACTGGAAGTGCGAGCTTTCGGGTCGCGTGTGAAACATCATAACACATCCTCTGTCTCTATCCCTCTTTCTTTTTGCTCACCTTTGAATATAAATGTCCCAACAGATCCGCCTGCCAATTTGCCATATTAGAATAGTCAAGGGGATTAATCCCATTGCTGTACCTGTGTCAAGAAACTAATCTCTCTGGGTTTTTTTAAAAATGCTCTGAGTCTCATAACTCTCCCTCTTTGCCTCCCTCAGAAGCCTTTATTGCTTAGTCCCTAATCTTGGAGCCTCCAGGTACCAAACCATCTAGGCATCATGTGTGTCCATTCATTTAGCTCCTCCTTTGTTACATTTTACCTTAATCTGGATATTGATTACAGCCTTGTACTCTATTTCCCACACTTTGGGGGAGGGGGGACCAGGCAACTCCCCAACACCTCAGTTTCAACTAGGACCATAGTTGTCATCCCCCTCCATTCTGACTCTAGCAGAGCCTGCATTGTTGCCCTGCCTAATGTAATCTAGAAAAAAAAAACCATTTCATTTCTGCTTTTGGGATTCCAAATCCCACACAAAACTTAATCTGAAATCAAGCTGTCCAGCCTGGGATCCCTGTTTACCTTCCCACTGAAGTGGTCCCTATTTATCTATTTCCAATTTCTTGCTTTTGAACTGCCAGGTTGGCAGGAACTGGGACAGAGGCAGGAGCTCACTCCATCGTGCAGTACTTGGGTATCGAACTGCTGACCTGCCACCTTACAGTCAGTGTCTTAACCACTTGAGCCACTGCAGTCAAGAGCTGTGGTTTAGGAATCCCATAAAATCTGTGTTATTCAATCTTAAAAAGCAAGACTTCTCATAAACACATTGCAATGGCAGCACTTACTTGAGTGACTTGGCACCTATGCAAGTATGTTCTTATGTTTTCAAGTTTGTTGTTGTTCAGTCGCACAGTCGATTCCGACCCTCCACGACCCCATGGACCACCGCCCGCCAGGCACCTCTGTCCTCCACCATCCTCCTCAGCCCACCCAGCTCTGTTCCCACTGCATCCACAATACCATCTAGCCACCTCATTTTGGCCGCCCCCTTTTTCTTTTGCCCTCCACCTTTCCCAGCATCAAGGCCTTCTCAAGTGAGTCCTCTCTTCTCATTTGATGTCCAAAGTACCTTAGCTTCATCTTTACAATTTGACCTTCTAAGGAGCAGTCAGGGTTGATTTCTTCTAAGATTGACCTATTTGTTCTCCTCACTGTCCAGGGGACTCTCAATACTCTCCTCCAACACTACATCTCAAAGGCACCTATTCTTCTGTGCTCAGCTTTCCTAATGGTCCAGCTGTCACAACCATACATTGCCACTGGGAATACCATTGCTATGACTATACAATTTTTTGTTTGCAATTTGATGTCTCTACTTTTCACTATGCTTCCCAGATTTCTCATCACTTGCCTCCCAAGAATCAGTCGCCTTTTTATTTCATGGCTGCAGTCACCATCTTCAGTGAGCTTTGATCCCAAGGAAGTAAAATCTGTCACTGCCTCTACTTCTTCCTCATCTATTTTCCAGGTACTGATAGGGCCTGGCCATGATCTTTGTTTTCTTGATATTGAGTCTGAAGACAGCTTTTTCACTCTCTTCTTTGAACCTAATCAGGAGCTTCTTTAGGTCTTCCTCACTTTCTGCCATTAGGGTGGTATCATCTGCATATGCAGCCTTGCCTTACTCCTTTTCCTATTCCAAACTACTCCGTCATTCCATATTCTGTCCTAACTGTTGCTTCTTGATTCATGTACAGATTTCTCATGAGACATATAAGGTGTTCTGGTATTCCCATATCTTTAATTACTTGCCACATTTTGTTGTGGTCCACACAGTCAAAAGCCTTAGTGTAATCAATGAAACGGAAGTAGACTTGTTTCTGATATTCCTTTGTTTTTTCCATGATCCATCTTATGTTAGCGATGTGGTCTCTAGTCCCCCTGCCTCTTCTGAAATCCGCCTGCACTTCTGGTAATTCTCTCTCCACATGCTGTTGCAGTCTATCCTGTATTATCTTGACCATCACCTTGCTAGTGTGTGGGATGAGCGCAATTGTTTGATAATTTGAACATTCTTTGGCACTTCCCTTTTTGGGGTTTGGAACATATACTGATCTTTTCCAATCCTCAGGCATCTCAGAAAACAAAACAAAACAAAATAAACAAAATAAAGTAAAATAAAAATAAAAAACACAGTAGCACTTTAAAGACTAACTGCTATATTTTCACTGTTAGCTTTCGTGGATCAAGTCCACTTCATCAGACATAATCTATTGTTGCTAATGGCTGTGTGAAACTGCATTCTTGTGCTTGCTTGTCTGTCATCTTGCTTGACACCAACCCTTCTCCCATCGACCTCCTGAATTTGGTATATAAGAACATGTCTGTAAGTTTCATTCCTTGTCTGATGAAGTGGACTTGATCCACGAAAGCTAACAGTGAAAATATAGCAGTTAGTTTTTAAAGTGCTACTGTGTTTTTTTATTTTTATTTTACTTTATTTTGTTTTGTTTTCTAAGATGCCTGAACTACAGACTAACACGGCTACTATTCCAAAAAATTTTCCAATCCTGTGGCCATTATTGTGTTTTCCAAATCTGCTGACATATAGAATGTAATAATTTGATTCCATCATCTTTTAGGGCTTTGAAAAGTTCAACCTGGATACCATCACCTCCGCTGGCTTTGTTGTTTGCAGTGTTTTTCAGGGCCTTTCTGATTTCACTCTCTAGGATGTCTGGCTCAAGTTCAATTTCCTCATCATTGAAATTATCATGGGTGTTGAGGTCCTTTCTGTAGAGTTCCTTTGTGTACTCTTTCCATCTTTTCTTAATCTCTTCTGCATCAGCTAACTCCTTGCCATCTTTGTCCTTTATCATGGTCATTTTTGCTTTAAATGACCCTTTGATTTCCCCATTTTTTTTTTTTGAAAAGCTCTCTACTCCTACCCCTGATATTGTTTTGCTCTATTTCTTTGCACTATTCATTCAGGTAAGTTTCCTTATCTCTCCTTGCTTTTTGAAGTTACAGAAAACTATTTCAGGTATATGGCAAAAACAATGAAAAAGTAAAAAGTAAATTTGGTTAATTTAAAAGCACACATTTGACAGCATATGCATTATACCAGTACTGTATTGTTATCAGAAAGTGAGTATTGGTTTATAACACCCCCTCCACAGGGGCAAACCCAGGTATTACAGATTATAATCGATCTAAAAATATTGTTGTGTGTTTGATATTAAAAGCAAGAAAGAATTAGACGCAAAAAGAGAAAGGGGGAAAACAGAAATTGGTTAGGCTAAGGCAATGCAGGACTTTGCTAGAGACAAACAAATCTTCAAAAGTGCTGGTTATAGACATGCAATTGACACCTTCCCTGTATTATATGTTTAATCTTCCACTGTAACATGGCTAGAATTCCATCTTCAAGGTTTAGATGAAGAAATCTACCAAAGCCCACACTAAAGTCTATGCTTGTGGTAACGCCAAAGAATAGCCAAGAGTTCCACCTTCAGGCTTGAGAAGAAACTGCCATTGATACCAAAACTATGCTGGACAGTGTCCAGTGCCCATTCTAAACTACAATCTTGGAGACTGCTTTGACGTTTGATACACCAAATTTACTCGCTCCTAATCCAAATTCTTGTGACGGCCAGCATCATTTCTGCAATTATGAGTTACAAACCGAAAACCAGCCTATTACACTACAGCCATTTGTAACAGAAAATGTCAAAAACTTGCTTTGTGACAATCTACTCCATTCCTAAAACATCTTACACAGTAGAGCACAAACAGCTACCTGCACCCCTCTAAACATCTGAGGAAACAATACTTCTAATGCTCAGATTGAATGGACTCACTATACAGATTCAGACTATATTAAATACAGACCCTTGATGTAAATCTATGTGGTTTCATTCCACGAAATTTTGGTCCAAGTTGCAAGTTTTTTCCTTTCATGGATGGATTGCTAACTGCTCCCTCTCAAGTTCTTCACACAGCCACACTGTAGTTTTAGTTTTAAATTGACACCAGGCTCTTAAAATACAATTAACCTCATGCACTGGGATATTTCTCATAAGCAGACACACAATTGTGGGACACCAACCAGCCTGTATGACAAGCTGTGCTTATGTTATTGACCAATATAATATTTGCAGCTCTTATTTGCTTACAATGCTGGGTTTAATTATCATCTGATTTATGACAAATCTCAGATTACACTGAGTCTACAGACAAATTTCCTGGAGCATCAGGATTGCTAGTAAACCTTTAAGCCATTCCCATGAAGACATCAACCTGTACAAAAAAAGCAGCACATGTCAACTGTTCATAGTAGAGAACAGGTTGATTCAGGTAAGGTAAAGGTCTCTCTTGCTTGAAAGCCAGTTTTATCCGACTCTAAGGTGCGGTGCTCATCTCCGTTCATAGCCAAAGAGTTAGTGCTGTCTGCATCTGCAGACATTTCCATGGAGCACATGGAACACTGCTACCTTTCCTGCGAAAGTGGTACCTATTTATCTACTTGAAATTTCTTGCTTTTTGAACTGCTAGGATGGCAGGAGCTGAGAAAGAAACAGCAGCTCACTCCATTGTGCAACACTCAGGTTTCTAACTGCTGACCTGCCAACCTTCCAGTTGTCAAGTTCAGCATCTTAATCACTAAGCCATCGCAGTACTACAGATTGATTTAGTAAAGGTAAAGGTCGGTAATGGTTGCCCTTACTCAAAAGTCAGTCATATCCGACTCTAGGGCTCAGTGCTCATCTCTATTTATAGCCAAAGAGCCAGCACTGTCTGTGTCTGCAGGCATTTCAGTGGACATGTGGCTGGCATGACTAGACACCGGGGTGCAAGGAACACAGTTTTCCTTCCCACCAAAGTGGTCCCTATTTATCTACTTGCAATTTCTTCCTTTTGAACTGTTTTTGAACTGCTAGGTTGGCAGGAGCTGGGACACAGACGGGAGCTCATTCCATTGTGCAGAACTCAGGAATCGAACTCCGAATTTCAAAGCATGGTTAATGCTTTTATGTTCTCCTTGAACACAAGGAATTGGGGAGATGAGGAAATGTTTGCTCTGATGGTAAGTAGATGGGCAAACCATGCAAGTCCTACTACACCTTACAAACCTTAATTTTGAATAAGATCCTAGCTTCAGAATACTGAGAAATGTAGGAATATTGCTGTAACATTTGTACACGGTAGGGATGACTTAACTGTATGGGTGCATGTGGTACTACCACCCATAATTCCCCAAACCCCTTCAAACTAATAGAGAGTACAAGGTGTACTTTACACTGTGCGAGGGAAGAGATTGGTAATCTAATAGATGTACAGTAGTTGGTTGAGCCTAAATTGATACTACTGTACTATTCTATTTATGCTGCCACTGATGATACCCAAGAAGAGAAATCTTTCAAAAAACTTCAGAGTTATAAATCCCATTTAGCTGATAAATTAAATATGTTAAGTCCCCTTTCCATACACTATCTGCCGGTGTAAAACATGGCATTCATTCTAGGTGGCTTTAGTGGTTAAGACCAGTGATGTGATGTAACAGGTTCGCACCAGTTTGCCAGAACTGGTACTAACATTTCCCAGTCTCCTGGAGAACCGGTAGCAGCTTTTGGAGGGAACCACCTTCGGGGCTTACCTTTTCACTGGTTCACCCACTGCACATGCGTACCAAGCACTTGGTGTGCATGCACACCTACAGCACTTGAGACACATGCGTGGCCTCCTTGCTGTCCTCCCAAGCGGGGAGGAGGAAGAGAAACTGCTAGCCTGAAGCTCCCTCCCTATAGCCTGCTCCCCAAGATAAGTGACTCACCTTTGGATGTGGTGTGTCTGTCTGTGTGTATTTTAATGTGTATTTAATACCTTTACCTATATTGACATACTACCACAGTTCCTAAAAAGACCTGGCAGCCGGGAGGCCTGGCTTGGGGGTTTTAAGCAAAGTCTTGGAGTTACCTCATCAATAAGCTACACCTGTGCTGTTCCAATTGCTGTTCCAATTGGAGAAACTTTAAGGAGGTACAGGTGTTTTACATTTACATTAAGGCATATTATCCTAGAGAACTGGTACAATGACCATATCCATCTTGCAACATGGTGCTGCCCAGGCACTTATACTAACAGGTAAGTGATGGGTTTGTGTTTGGGGTGGGTGTATTTTAATGTAATTTATATTTAATTTATTTACAGGTTTCTGTTGAGGTGTGTGTGTGTGCTTATTACCCCATCACAGTGAGGTAGTAAAATTTTTGACATCCCACCACTGGTTAAGACACTGAGCTTGGAGACTGGAAGGTAGGGTTTTGATATGCGAGGGCTGCATGGGGACATGAAAGGAGCCTCATTCAGGCATACCCTGAGTGGAGTTTCTCCAGCAAAAATCCTTTCAGCCCAGAGTATTCTCCGACACAAAATTATTATTATTATTCATTGAATGGTATTTACTACTGCTGAGGCCTTCTAATTAACCTCCTTATATCTCTGTGTGGAAAAATCTTAACTACAACATCAAAGTCACAGGCCACAGCTCTGTTCAGTGTCTTAAATATCACTGCAGCAAAACAAACAAACAAACAAACAAATTTATTTTTAATTCTAGGGGAAACTGAGTGGGTGAGTGATTGCCTAAAATTAAGGAACACACACACCATCCAGAATTCTATTGCTTACACACATTCACATAAATCCATTGGCATAAATCTTACTGGCAAATTGCTGCCAGTTAAGAAATTGGTGTTCACACTTGTCGCATATATCAGTCATGTGACTTGGCATATCAGTCATGTGACTTGGCACGCAACATCAAATGGGAATGATGACATGTCAAAGATCTTATACCAGTGTAATTCTTTGATTGGATTCTGGCTAATGAAAATAAGAATTAAGCATTAAGGAAAAAACATGCAGAAAACATCTATAAAATTCCCAAGTGTGTCTGTCTATTAAGAAAGAGGAAAGAAAATGGAATCATGTGTTCTACGGAAGTCCATATCACTCTCCCAATGAACAATAGCCGAACACTGCCTTTTAAAATGTGTTCTATGATTAGAAAGTTCTCCGTCAGCCATCCAATTTTTCTCCCATAATCCCAAAGAAACAAAATCTACAATACTGTATATCACTGTTTTGGTATTCACCTATCCACTCTGCCTTTACAAAGTCATTGCCAAGTTCTTCTCTCGCCTTTAGATGGCTAGAAGACATTCATCTTCATCTCTAAGGTATAATTCATTCTGAAGTGAACACTAAGCCAGAAAAAACTTTTAGTTTTCCCTGGCATCAGTTTTTGAAGTTGGCCTGCCACCGTATTGATGTTTTAAAAAGTATGCTATCAATATGTTCCACATTCAAAACTGATAAATACTAGTATATTTTACTAGCTGTCTGCTTCTCTCCTTAAAATACCCCAATCGAAGAAGTGCTTTTAACTTCTTCTATTGCATAATGTATGGCAAATGTATGTAGCCAAATATTCACCCTATGGCTTTATAAAAACCCTTATTATATTTTACATTCCATTTCAAGAGTTCACATTGTGATCTTCTATTTGTCCAATTATACTTGATGTTCAGGATTTCAGAGAAACTTTCTGATAATCTTCTTAGAAATAATTAGAGTTGGGACAAAACGGTTTCTTCTGTGCCTCTGAATAATTGACTTCCACCCTATAGGAAATGGTCAAAGAAGATTTTTGCATTAAAATGTCAATGTTTCTATAGCTGGAAATATATGTAAAAAAATAAGCCAAACTTTTCTAAAATATTCTCAGAGACATTCCATACAGTTTACATTTTCATTTTTTCTTACTTCCAAAATCTATTAAAGTGCAAATAGGCAAAAGTAGCATTCTAGAGCAATACAAGATCAAATCTAAAGTGATTCAGACAAATGAAGAAGTGGCTTTTCATAGAAAAGGGGTTTTGAAAACAGTGAATGAAATAACTTTCTCCCCCACCCCCCTCCAATCCACCAACTGGCAGATATACCCCATGTACCAAGCACAGGTTTGGGTTCATGCCCTGTGTTGAATAAGGTGACACAGGTCTTTCTGTGAGAAAGGGGAGTGGGGCAGGAAAGAAAGAAATGGAACCGAACTTCCAATCACTTATAGTTGTTGTTGGTTTTAAAAATTCAAATACAACAGCATTCCATTTGTGGGGAAATACTGTTTTGTTTTAGGTACATCAGAGAATAAACAAAACAAAAATGCTGTAGCCCTTTAAAGACTAACGGTTGTATTTTAATGTGAGCTTTCGTGGATCAAGTCCACTTAGTCAGACATGGAAGTGAGACTTCATGGCATCAATTTATATACATCAGAAACAGAGGCACAGAGTGATGGGTCAAACATGATAAATAAGTATACAAATAAATGTGGCTTTTTACAATTGGCAGTAGCAGATATTTTGTTTTAATAGCCTCTCATGCTGCCTGTAGTGGGAGGCACATTTCTGGGCTGGGGTGACTGTTTTTCTATCTAGCCTTAACCAAAGACAGACTCATTTCTCTCTCTTTGTTGGTCAGTGACAGCTGTTTTTTGCAGTTGGTCTGTTTCAGTGGTTGCTCGAATTCATGTAGTAAAGAAAGCAGCAAGGGCCCTTCTGTAACTCTAAGTACCGTGGTACCTCGAGTTACAAATTTGATGCGTTCCAAGGCATTTCTCATGTTATGAAAAATTTGTAACTCGAATTTTTCATAAGAATGCATTGAAAACCAAAATTCATAACTTGGAACATGGTTTCCCATAGGAATGCATTGAAAACCAATTAATCTGTTCTGGAAAAAAATTGCAACTCGAGCCATTATTTTCAATTGATTTTCATTCATATTGTGAAAATGTAACTCGAACTATTTGTAACTCGAGGTACCACAGTAACTGTAATTAAAGAAACTTTTTAAATTCTTTCTCCTAACTCCATGTGAGTTATTGAAATTTTGAGTGGCAGTTAATGAGAAAGGGGAAGATTTTGGGAGACTTGTAGCGATTCTCCACTGAGAGTCTTTGCACGTCTACTGCATAGATAAAAGGAATTTTACCAGAGATGACCCATGGTGAGGAGGCAACATTTTTCCTCTTTGCTCCCAGAGGAAAGCATATCCTGATCTCTTGGAACTGGTGGTGAGTATTAGCTGGGTTATCAATGGACAGATGAAACGAGGTTTAACCTCTCCTTTTCACCTAGTAGAAGTAGTGGGTGTCCTGAATTAGTGCCTGGGCATAGTAATCCCTGGATGTAGCCCAAGAAACTGATGGTTAATGCAGTTACGATTCAGGTTCCGTTGGTGGATTGTTCTATACCCAACTGAGTGAGTGAGCTGTGATTGTGTTATATACTATACATAAGAATTAAGGTGTCACAGCATTAAATCAGTCTTACTTCAGGATTGGAAGCCTCAGTCCTGCTGCCCTTGATGAATCTTGCCAACAAAGATCACTAAATAGGTGAATGAAAGCTATAGGAGTGTGGGTCCTGTGGGCCTTGGTAAGAATAAAAGCTTGCAAAGATTTAATGTAAACAAAATTTATTGGTTTGGAACCACTATTATACATCTGGCCCCTGATGCCAATGCATCCGGCCCACAAAGTGCTCATCGCTCCCAGAAGTGGAGGTAAAACATGCCGTATGCATTGGTGTCAGGGGGCAGATCCAGCCCTCAGGCCATAGTGACCAGCCCCCTGAACCACGTGACCGTACGGGCACATTTTACTTCCACTTCTGGGAGCAATAAGGGCTCCATGGGCCAGATGAATTGACGTTGGGACCAAATCTGGTCCCCAGGCAATAGTTTGGGCACCCTTGCTCTAACTCATAAATGCACAAAACAATGATTTGAGGAATGAAGCCCAACAATAACAATGCAAACATAACAAATGCCAGAAGAGAGAGAGAGAGAGAGAGAGAGAGAGAGAGAGAGAGAGAGAGAGAGACGCCAGAACCGGTAGCAGAAATTCTGGCTGGCCCCACCCATCCAAGTTTTGAAATAAAGTAGTCCTAATTTGGGTGCAACACAGGGCTTTCCCCCTGGCCATGCTCCATACCACTCCCACAGAGTAGTAAAAAATTTTTAATCCCACCACTGGGCCGGCATGACTAGATCGCCCACCCAGTCACATGGCCATGCCCACAGAGTAGGCCATGCCCACAGAGTGGTAGTAATATTTTTTTGGAGCCCACCACTGGATGAAACCATAATTACTATTTAGGTCCCCAACATCCGCTCCCCAAAACACATTGATTGTTTTCTTCTCAGCGATGACCTTGTCCTAAACCAACCAGTGTGGGAAATTACTGGGACTATAGGATGCCCATATGTCATCCTGTAGCTCTAGTTGCTATGCAGTGTAATATCCGGCAGCATCTTGCATTGTGGACAAATGAGATTCCTTACTGTTGTAGAGAGGAAACTCTCTTGAACATGTAACCATACGATTTGAGGGAGCCAGAACTGAGTATACGGGCACATAAGCAATATGGATCCTTCTTATTTTCCATACCTTTTAAAAATGATATTGTCATAGTATTTGACATTACTTTATGAACACAGAAGGCTGGGCATAAGTCAACATCATCTGACAGAGATATCTGCTGCATATGTGGGTGTATGATTTGCAGAGTTCAAAGTTGATGGCACAACACATAATATTGGTTCCTTATTTTTCAAGGTCTCAGCTCATTCTGCATCACTTCACCTTTGTACACTAAACAGATTGTTTTGATCAAGGGAGAATTACCATTTGTCTTGATTAAAGTTATATTATCTGCAATAATCAAAATCTTAAAATATGGCATATAATGATATCTATGTTCACTCTGAAATCATTTAAGTGACTCAACGAAGTTTCTAATGGAAATAAAGAGGGAACTGTGCATTTGGTAACCAACTTCAACACTACAATTTCCTTTTCTTCTGCTGGCATGCCATGGATGAATTAGCCAGAAATCCATCTTCGGGGGCGGAGTTAAGATGGCGTAGGGGAAGCAGCGGATTTCTTTCCCTCTGCCGAAGAATGAGTAAACATAATGTGATTTAGGCGAGAGAGAGAGAGCGATTATTTAAAAATAGTATCCCGCGACCTGGTGAAAGCGACGGAGCGAAAGAAAAAAGGAAAATAAGCCTCGCGCAGAGACGGAGAGTGGTGCCCGGGAGAGTGCGCTCCGGACGGGGAGGCGGATCGGATCCTCGGAAGGGGATCGTGGTCCCGAAGCCGTCCGTCGAGCCGCTTGAGGGCAGGAGACTTGGGTCGGTTGGAGGAGTCTACAGCACCGGAGTCACCCCAAAAGAAGGTTTGGAGAGTCGCGATACAGTTGGAGTCGAGGACGGGGGGTAGACGGGGTGCTGGCGAGAACGAAGGCGGAGTGAGATCGGAGACTGACGGGCAACTCCTGGAGTGGCGAAGGCGGTTGTGAGAGGCTTTGGAGGGTTGGAGCTGTATGCCGGCGCAAGAGTGAAAGAGGTCTTCCCTGCTTTCCTTTTCCTTTCTCCTTTTCATTTTATTTGGAAAAGAAGATATTGGGAGCGAAGTTTTACGGAGAAAAACAGAAAGGCACAAGCAATCAAAACCGGAATAAAGTGTTGGGAAGGTTGAAGAGGAGGTTGGATTGTTATTTTATTTTTATGGGTTATAGAGCGAATACTCTGAGGGGAGTTTGTGATCATTGAATAAACGAGGGGGCTTTGACTGCGTGCATATATATGTGGATGGAAGAGGCAGCAATGGCGGAGGAGAAGGTTTTCTAAGGGGCGGAGAAGGGTTTTTCCTTTGTTTGGCGAGACACGCACAAGGAAATTCTGTGTAAAGCTGCCCTGGGAAGACGATCGGCAGATTCGCTTCTTTGATTTGTCTCTGGCTTGGGTACAGTTTGAAACTCTCTCTTATCTACCCACCCTTATAACTTTGGACTGGGACGATTTGAACAAAGACACTGGGGTGCTGGTTGGGCAGGGAGGAAAGGGAGATGGAGGAAGTGGTTAAACCGAAGGGCCGGAAGGGTAAAAGGGGCAAAGAGCAAGAAGAGGAAGAGAGGAGTACTCCATCACCGAATTTGGAGCCTCAAACGACAGCAGAGACTTCCACAGCTACGGAGCAAGGAAGCTCCCTTGACCTGGCCCAAAAAATGGAAAACATGACGACAATTCTTCAACAAATGGCCAAGAATTTGACAGATACTCAAGTAACATTGCAGAAATTAGAAAAAGCTGTTGAGGCTAATAGTGAGGAAATGAAAAAAGATAGGGAACTTGCCAGGTTACAGTATGAAAACCTGGCTAAGACTATCACAGATGTGAAGAAAGATGTGGCAGTTAATACACAAAGGATTGATGAGATTTCAAAGACAATGGATAAAGAAGTCAAACATGCCATCATATCTGTGAATGAGTTATATATCCAAGAGCACGTGATGGAAGACAAGATGGCGGAGCAAGAGAGAAGAATGATGATGTTGGAAGAGGGCTGGAGGAAAGCTAATATTCTGATTCGTCATGTGCCGGAAAGGTCGCCAGATCAGCTGAAAGAGAGAGTTTTGGAATGGCTGAACTCACTCAAAATGGGAAAAGATTTTGGATTAGATGATATTGGCGCTGTGTACAGGGTGGGTGGAAGGAGAGATAAGAAGACACCTAGAAATGTTCTAGTTAAATTTGCAAATTGGGCAGACAAATTGAAAGTTATGTCTTTTATCAGGCAAGCTGGATCTGGCGCCCTAAAAATAGAAGGGCTGGATGTGGAGGTCTACAATGATATTGCGCCTATGGAAAGGAAATGGAAATTTACAATGAAACCAGTAACAAGATTGTTGATGGCGAAAGGTGTCAAATATGGTTGGCGATTTCCACAACAGCTAAGATTTTTCTATGATAAAAAATGGCACGTGATAGATGTGAATACTGATGCATTGTTGTATTTGACACAAATTGGCCTGATCAAGGAAGCTGATACTGATTGGATCTTGCTGCGAACAGAGCTGTTTAAAGCGGGGGTGATGGGACCATTGGTGGGTCGGGAGGAAGAGGGAGCAGTGGGAGGAGCAGAGGTATCAGGGACAGGCGCGGAGTAGATGGGATGAATATTCTCAGTAACCAAAGAATAAATTTAAATAGAGGCAGAGGGAGGAAGATCTTGTGGGAGGAATTATATGCCATTTTTCCCCGCTCCCCCCCTCCCCTCTTTGAAGAACAAAGGCGGCATTAGAAAGGAAGATGCGGGGGGGGTCGAAGATGGGTGGAGAATAGGTAAGTTTTTTGTTTTTGTTCTTGTTTTGGTCTTTGTTATTATTTCTTCTTTTTATTATTATTTTCTGTTTAAGGGATCTTATATTCATGTTAGTTTCTATAATGTTTTTAGTAGGGGAATGGGCTGGATATTAGTAGGGAGCACGTCCGGGGGGACAAATGAAAAAAGGGGTGTGGAGATATATATAAATGGTTAAGTCTTTGAAATTAATAACATGGAATGTGAAGGGGTCAGGGAACGCCCTGAAGAGAAATAGATTGCAAGTGTCGCTCAATAAAGATAGGGCCGATATAATTTTTTTGCAAGAGACCCATCAAAAATCAGGGGAAGTGAACAATTTGAAGGTAAGGGGAATCGAAATATATGAAAAGGCATATGGGACGTCCAAAGCCAGGGGAGTTGCAACCCTGATTTCGGAAAAATTGGGATTTACAGTGAATAAAACTATAGCTGACCCAGAGGGGAGATACTTAATAGTTATAGGAAAAATAGAAGAAGAAGAGATAACGCTGGTCAATATTTATGCCCCAAATGATAAACAGCAAGAATTTTTTGATAGGGTGGGAAAAATTTTGCAAAAGGAAGGGACCAGATGCATGGTCTTAGGAGGAGATTTTAATATGATATGTTCGGATATAGATAGTACAAGTGTAAAAAAAAGAGGTAAAAGATATATATTAGAGGAGTGGAGGAAGACCATGGGAATAAAGGATGTTTGGAGAGAGATTAAAGCCCAGGAAAGAGGATATACATATTTTTCACAGGTACACGACATGTATTCAAGGATAGATTACATATTCGTAACAGAGGATTTAGTTACAACAATAGAGGATATAAAGATTGGGACATTCAGGGAATCCGACCATGCAAAGGTCACCGTAGATATAAATTTTAAAGAAACTGAAAAAAGAGGCTATATTTGGAGATATGATGGGAAGTTATACCAGGAAGAATCAATGAGAAAGCAGATTATGGAAAAATGGGATGAAAGTTGGAAATTTAATGAAAATAACGAGGTCAGCCGGGGGGGAGTCTGGGATACAATGAAGGCAATCTTTAGAGGGGAGTCGATAAAATTAGGTAGTATTAGAAAGAGACAAAATAGAAATAGAACTCAGGAGCTTGAAAATCAATTAATAAATCTACACAAGGATTATGCAAAAAAGAAGGATCAGAAAACATTGCAGGAGATAAAAAGAACTAAGAAAGAGCTAGATGGGAAAGATATTGAAAAAATAAAGAGAGATTTGATTTTTTTAAAAAGGGAATATTTCGAATTTGGTAATAAAAACTCTAAATTATTAGCGAAAGCTGCCAGAGATAAAAAGAATAAACGACAGATGGGGGTGCTGACTGATAAAAATGGGAAGAGATGTAACAAAAGCAAAGATAAAGCACTACTAATTGAGAGCTTCTTTAAAAATTTGTATTCCAAAAAGGAGATAAACAGGAACAAATTGCGAGAACTTTTTGAGAATCATAAATTTAAAAAAATCACAGAGGAACACAAGAATAAAATGGAACAAGCAATATCTGTAAAAGAAATCGAAGATGTAATAAAAAATTTGAAAAGAGATAAAGCTCCTGGGGAGGATGGATTACCTGCTGAGTTCTATAAAGATTTCTTGCCCTGGGTTACCCCGAGATTGCAGGATGTGTATAACGGGATTTTAGAGGGAGATGCAACTCCAAATTCCTGGAATAGGTCGATTATAGTTTTGATTCCCAAGCCTGGTAAAAATTTAGATAATGTTGAATCTTATAGGCCAATTTCCCTGATCAATCAAGACGCAAAAATTTTCACAACAATTTTGGCAAATAGATTAAATGGATTCATAGCCAATTATATTAAGGAGGATCAAGTTGGTTTTGTCAAAAATAGGCATATGGCAGACCTAATAAGAAGAGTGGTTGACATAATGGACTTAGCAGAAAAAAGAAAAGAAAAAATGGGTTTTTTAGCACTAGATATTTTTAAAGCTTTTGATTCTTTGCAATGGGAAACGATCCATGAGATGATTAAAAACTATGGATTTGGAATAAAATTTCAAGGAGTTATTGGAAAGCTATATGAACAAGGGACAGCAAGAATCAGATTTAATGAAAATTATACAAATGATATTAGATTAGAGGCGGGAACGAGGCAGGGCTGTCCACTGTCACCATTGTTGTTTATTATGGCTATGGAATTATTGGCAAATATGATTCGTCAAGATAAGGAAATAATAGGCAGTGAAGGAACTAAGGTAAGCCTCTATGCGGATGATACATTGATAATGGCAAAACACCCAACAGAAAGTCTGGCCAGAATAAATAAACACTTGGAAGATTTTGAGGAAGTAACGGGATTGAAAGTTAATTGGAATAAAACAGAAATGATTTTAGTAAATGGAAATAAAGAAGATGAAGAGATAATAAAAAGGAATTATAATGTGCAGATTACACGAGAAATGAGATACCTGGGTGTGATAATATCACATACAACGGGAAAACTAAAAGAACTGAATTATGGCAGACAAAAGAGGGAATTGGAGAAGAAAATTGTACAATATAATAAACTAAATCTGTCGTGGTTTGGTAGGATTGCTATGTGTAAAATGAAGTTGATTCCAAAATTGAATTTCTTGTTTGATGTTTTGCCATTAGGAGATACTGACAAGGAGCTAAAAGTGTATCAAAACATGATTAATAGGTACTGTAACGGGAATCGAGGAGCAAGAATAGTTAAATCATTGTGGTATGCCCCACAAAAAGAGGGCGGACTAGGAATTCCAGATGTTAGTAAATATTATAGGGCCTTTCAAATAAGAAACATTATAAAGATTCTAAATAGAAAAGAAATAATATGGGAAAAAATTGAAAGGAAAGGTCTTATGAGGATGGGAAACGCACAGCTTTTAGGGGGAGGAGAGGAAAGAGGGGAGAGGAAATTACAGGGATTGATGCTAAAAGCTACATTAGACACATGGAACAAAGTGAGAAAAGAGCATGCTTTAGGGATTTCACCAATATTAGAGGTGGAAGATTTCCAGGATTTTCCAATTAAAATGGATAAAAGGATCAGGGACATATTGGCAGAAAAGAAGATAAAATTACTAAAAGATTGGGTCAATACTTGCAGAGATCAAGAGAGAAGGGAGGAGTTGTACACGCAACTACGGTTGGATTGGTTCAAGATCCTCCAGATAAATAACTGGAATAAAAAATTTTTAAGGGAAAAAGGCTTAAATAGAGAATGCACAGAACTTGAGACACTTTTGGGTAAAGTTAGAAATGAGGAATTGGGGGTCAAAGGAGTAGTTAGTAAAATTTACAAGATTTTGAATAAAACTCAAAGAATACAAGATGTGTTAAGACAAAGTTGGGAACAGGATTTAGGCATAAACATAACAGCAGCAAAATGGAAAAAGATGTGGGAAAGAAGGATAATGAAGACAATGTCGGTTAGAATTAAAGAGCATAATTATAAAATGATATGGAAATGGTATAGGACCCCAGTCAGCCTGCATCGAATGTATAGCAATTTGAGTGAAAATTGTTGGAGGTGTAAAAAGATAAAGGGAACTTACGAACATATGTGGTACAGCTGCGATGTATTAAAAAATTTTTGGGGAAGAATTGAAAAAGAAATAGGAAAAATATTAAATACGCAGGTAAGACTGGGGTCAGAAACAATTTTGCTAACCGACATAGAAGACTATGATATGAACAAGGATAACAAAGAACTTTTGGCTGCAATGTTGACTGTCGCGAGACAATGTATAGGTAAAAACTGGAAAAGTAATGAACAGGCAACTATTCAAGATTGGTATAAGCAAATGTGGGATTTGGCCTTAAATGAAAAACTTACATGGGATTTAAATTGTAGGAAAGGAAATGTGCAAAGTAATAATTTCTGGAGGATCTGGGAACCTTTTGTAGACTTCACTTTGGGGAAAAAAAAGGGCATACTCCCTGCAAAAGATCAGTATGACTTTTGGAAACATTGAAGGTATAGATCCCCCCGGACATCATACAATGCACAAGGGTGATGCTAATGGTGTTGTAGAATATAAAGTGAGATGATCATGTTTAATGTAGTGAGGCAAAAGTAACATTACTGAGTAGAACAACAAGTTACAGGTCTTCTCAATTCAATATATTTTCCTTTGTAATAGTTCTGTTTTGTATTTTTATAGTCTTGTATTTTTGTATTTTCTTGTATTTTTCTGTATCTCTTTTTTATAATACCTAATAAAAATTTATTAAAAAAAAAAAAAAAAAAAAAAAAAAAGAAATCCATCTTCTACACTTGTCAGAACATCTCACCTGACCCTAACAGGAACGTTTAAAAGTTCAGTCACGTCTTTTGCTTGTGCAGCCCTGTACCAACACTGGAGAAATATTGATCCCCATGTTGCTACAGGAGTCTGACTTTATCCTCCCCACCCACCCTCAGCAATGGCTCAACCTACTCAGTTTCATCCCTTGCACCAATGACCTTCAGGTTAGGATACTGCTGTGTAGTTGCAGCTCCTCCATCTGTTCCAGTACATCTCTCTGTGACAGTGGTGCAGGCATGCTCTTATCCCCACCCCACCCCCACCCCCCAAAAATGCTGGTGCAAGTTAGGATCCTGCTGGGAAACACAGCAAAAATTATCAGAATCTCATAGTTTGTAGGTTAATTCATCTCATCTGTAAATTTGTTGGCTGTTCGTTTTGATGGAGGGGAAGAAATAGATGAAAACAAGAATAAACACAGCAGGCAAACACATAGTATATGTACACTGTACCTGTGTTCCAGCTAACAAATGACTGTTAAAATCATAGACTCATAGAATAATTGAGTTGGAAGGGATCTAAGAGGCAATTGAATCCACCCTCCTGCTCAATGCAGGAACCCTAAACAAAGCAAGATCTGACAGATGGTTGTCCAATATCTCTTGAGTAACTCCAATGTTGGAGAGCTCACTACCTCCAGGGGGAAATTGTTCCATTGTAATAATTTTATATAGGACTGTGGTGGTTAGTGGTCAAGATGCTGAACTTGATGATTGGAAGGTTGGTATGTCAGCAGTTTGAGACTTGAGTGCTGTTCGATGGAGCGAATTCCCGTCTCTGTCCCAGCTCCTGGCAACATACCAGTCTGAAAGCAAGAAATTGCAAGTAGATAAATAGGGACCACTTAGGTGGGAAAGTAAACAGCGTTCCGTGAGTCTAATCATGCCTGCAATATGTCCATGGAAATGTCAGCAGACACAGACAGTGCTGGCTGTTCGGCCGTAAACGGAGATGAGCACTGAATCCTATAGTCTGATACGACTGGCTTTCGAGCAAGGGTGACCTTTACCTAATAATTTTATACACTTGAGAGCAATTATTTCTGTGCCTCTATAAGATTGTTTTTCTGGGCTACAGCTTCCAGAATCTGCTAGCTGATTCTAGGAGGTGTAACCCACAAAAATAACTTTTCTATCTTCTAATTTATTTTAAAAAACATGTTGAAAAACTACCATACATACTCAAGTATAAGCCGACCCAAATATGAGCCAAGGTATCTAATATTGACCTGAAAACCCAGAAAAATAGATTGACCCGGGTACAAGCCAAGGGGTGTGAAATGCAGCAGCTAGTGAGTTTCTATAAGCAAGATACATTCAAATATGGTAGAATTTAATTAAATTGTTGGCACATATCAGTCCACATGGTTCTGGGACCCTCGTGGTCATTGACCCGAGTATAAACTGAGTCCCATTTTTGGAGCTCATTTTGGGGCTAAAAAACTTGACTTATACTCGAGTATATATGTTATGTTTAAGTGAATTGAGTATCTAAGATTTTCATGCCTAGACTAGAAAATCTGGGAATTCTCATTTATGGTTCAACATTCTGCTTGTAATAATCAACCCCAACAATTCTGAGAACTGAAAGATCATTATTGCTGAGAATGTTGCAGTTGCTAGATACTCAAAGCTGTATCTGTCTGCTACTGCTGAGGATTTGTCCCTTGGTATTTACCCAGGTAGGGTTGGGAGAGGTGTCCTGGTGATTCATCCATGCATTATAGCTGACAGACTGTGTAAGAAACAGAGAGGAAGCTGTAAGCAATCTCAGCATGGGTGTTAGCCAAACTGGCTGAATAATTCATTTGTGAATAAATTAACAGATAAATTTAGCCTCTTTTCCTCTACACAAAATCATTCTAAGAAAGAATTTATGTGCTCACTATTTGCCAGCTACTTTGGTTGTGTTCTCATTGGAATATGTTTATAAACAGCTCTGATGAACTGTAGATGCTTGCCAACTGGGGCATCTTAAATTGTTATCCCCCCCCCCCCGCCTCTTGGAAATTTGAGTGAGTAAAGATTGAACTAAACTGTTTGTGCCACACATAACATAGCAGAATCTTAATACAAAGAGGAGAAATCCACCCCCACCCCCCACCCCACCCCACACACAGAGTGGCATTGAACAAATGTGGTTCCAAATTAGTGTCTGTGTATTCCGGATTTGTTCATTCTTTTTATTATTACCCTTTCTCCAAAGAAAGGGACCCAAAGTGACTTTCTGGCTGAAAATCTGTTGTGTTGCTCTGTAGTCAAAATGAGCATGATGTCACCAGCAGTTGCATATTGCTGCTGATTACAGGCTCCCTTTGACAATTTTGGGGTGCACACGGCTTTTTCACAATGTATACAATTCACATGCAAACCAAATTACAGTAATACCCTGGATAACGCAAGTACCCGATAGCACTAAAACCACATAACGTTACAAGATTTTTAGAAAAATCTTGTATCGAATAACGTGACTTTTAACGTTATCCGATACAGTCGTTCTTAGCAGCAGGGTGGCTGGAAAACTGAACAGGGTTCTCCGTTCAGCTTCCCAGCCACCCTGCAGCAACGGAGGCAGGGGTGGGGAGGCTGGAAAGCTGACGGGGGGCTCCCCCGTCGGCTTCCCCAGCCACCCCACAGCTGCGGAGGCAAGGGTGTGTGGCTAGGGAAGCCGACAGGGAGTCCCCGTCAGCTTCCCCAGCCACCTTGCAGCTGTAGATCGGGTCCTCTGATCTCTCTGGAGCAGGCAGGGGACACGATCCAAGCTGTTTCTGGGCTTCCCCAACGTCCTCAGCCAGTGCAGCAAGCCAAAACGTCAGGGTTCAAATCCCGACATTCTGGCTTGCTGCAGCCTCAAAGAGGGCTCTAGGGAGGTCGGGAGACCCGATGCGCGCTAATTTTGAAGTTCCCCAACCCTCTTTGAGGCTGCAGCAAGCCAGAATGTCGGGATTCGAACCCTGATGTTTTGGCTTGCTGCACTGGCTGAGGACGTCGGGGAAGCCCAGAAACAGCTTGGATCGGGTCTCCCCACCTCCCTGGACCCGGGGGGGGGGGGTCAGAGACCCCCAAATTGGTAAAAAAATGGACTTTTTTTTACCAATTTTGGGGTCTCTGACCCCCCTGCCGGGTCCAGGGAGGTGGGGAGACCCGATCCAAGCTGTTTCCAAAGTTTCCCCACCTCCCTGGAGGCTGCAGCAAGCCAAAATGTCAGGATTCAAATCCCGATGTTCTGGCTTGCTGCAGCCTCCAGGGAAACAGGGCTTTTTTAAACATTGTGTGATCAATGTATCGCACATCGTTAAAAACCGGATAACGACGAGATTTGTGGAACCAAGTCATAACGTTATCCGGGGTACTAGTGTATCTTTAATCAATGGCCATATACTTCTAATCATTAACAATTTGCCACCACTGATGATATCATCCCCACTGCACATGCAGAACTGGATAATAAAATCATAGAACAGGATTCATTTTTGAAAATAAAAACATTAAGACAACTAAAATACAATACATTACAATATTAAAAAGAACTAAGCCTGTTAAGTAGGAAAACTGCCAAATAAAAGCTATCTAATACAACTTCTATGCACATTATAAAAGGTAACAAAGTTCCCCACTGAACTCCCTTTCTGCCTGCTTTGCGTGGCTAACCTTTCATTTGCTGCTGAATTAGTATCCACTTTCATCTTCAAAACAGTTTATGGGTTGCATTTGTTTTCAGGAGTGGAAGTTCTCAGAAGCTTGGCACACACGCCTTGGTATTATGGCCATTGATGCACTGGGAAACCAATATGGTAGATGCCGATGATGGACTTAAATCTATAGACATACCTCTAGATGGTTTTTCAATAGATCTTCAGGTGATTTGCAATGGATTTCAAATGATTTCTGACTCCCAGCTGCATCAACACCTGTCAAAGTCCAACCTCATGTCCATTTCGTGAGAGGTGGTAACAAGCCAAAGTGACGGAGTACAGTCATACCTCACAGAACGAATTTAATTCATTCTGCGAGGCTGTTCGCTATGCAAGTTTTTCGCAATGTGAATCAAACTCACATAACAAAAATTCCTATGGAAAAACTCACATAACGAGCTTTTCTAGAGGGAAAACTTGCATAGCGAACTTTTTTCGTTATGGGAGTTTTCTCCATAGAAATGCTCGTTATGCGAGTTTTCCCATAGGGAAAATTTTCCATAGCGAAAACATTTTCGCTATGCAAGTCGGACTGACTCGCATAGTGAAATTTTTTTCGTTATGTGAGTTTTCCCCATAGAAAAGCTATGTTTTCATAGGGAAAGTCTGACACACACAGCGAAAATCTTCAGACCGTTTAGCGAAACACCCGCTCATTATGCAAGTTTTTCGCTAAGCGAGTCACTCGTTAAGCAAGGTTTGACTGTATTAGGATTGGGCAAAGTGTGGTGTGGCCTTGTGCCACTGAACCTTTAGGGCAGCCATGAAACAATCTGGCAAAAGGTGCTCTGATGAAGTTGACATTGATGGCAATAGACAGTATACTGCTACAAAAATCCAAATGAGATACAAACAGACTGATCAAACGGGAAATGATTGTGGCAGTGTTAAAGGACTAAGAGATAGAACAACAAAGTACAAATTAGGAAGTCTAATTATAACTGGCTTAGGAAATAAAACAGAAGCATTTTTTGTAGAAATAATGGAAAGAAAAGGGATTAAGATAATGGGTCTATATAAGATGCAAAGGACATAGGAGTAAGAAAGTTTATAAAGGATACTTTTTATTTACTTAGGAGAGATCACAGTGAAGAACAGGGTGGTCATCTTGGTATATCCAGACATAGCTAAATGCATTCTAGATGTTAACATTATTTGGACCAAATAATAAAACTGAAAATCCATAGAGGAGAGCAAGACGAAACTTACTGGTATGTACAGTACAATTATATGTACATAGAATCAGTTTTTTTTAAATGAACTATCTGAGGTGACAGAGGAAGTGGAAGCTAACAGCACACTGTAGAAATAGGACATTTTAATGGCAGGGTGGGTACTAACCAGTGGTGGGATGTCAATTTTTTTACTACCCCACCGTGACATCATCACAGTGTGGGTGGAGCTAACGTCATGATGTCATGATGTTGTAGGCAGGGCCAAAGAAAAAAAATAAAAATAATTAAAAATAGTTAAAAATTAAATACTAGGTCGGAAGGAACTACAGAATGAACTCACCACAAGATGGCTTCATTTTGGCACTTTTTAACAGTTAAAGAAGTTTATTTATTATTTATTTATTTACTCCAATTTCTATACCGCCCTACTCGGCTGGGCCGACTCAGGGCGGTTCACAAGCACAGAGTAAACAACAAATTCATAGACACATCACATAAATATACAATATATAACTCAACATCGTTCCATCACAAAAGTTCAATAAGCATCAATCTCAACAACAATAAAACTACAAAATTCATCAAATATGCACAAAATTTTTTTAACAATTATCGAGAGTCCTGGCACCGCCGCGGCCCTTGAACATAGCCTCTGGAAGAGGTGGAGGGAGGGAGTCCCAGCTGGGCACGGCGGTAGTCCCTTCCCCCGGCCGCAGGTGTGTTCCGTGGCGGCGGGGCGAGGAATGCTCTGCCGGGGGAAGTCCTGCCGCTACCGCGGCCAGGGAGGCTCCTTTTTCCTTCCTTCCTCCCGGCCGGTGACGAGGGCCGGGAGGGCGCGGCAGCAGCAGCAGCAGCGGCGGCGTTTTCGGGCTTCCCTCGCCTAGGGAAGCCCCTTTTATCTTCCTCCCGGCCGGTGACGAGGGCCGGGAGGGCGCGGGCGCGGCAGCAGCAGCGGCGGCGTTTTCGGGCTTCCCTCGCCTAGGGAAGCCCCTTTTATCTTCCTCCCGGCCGGTGACGAGGGCCGGGAGGGCGCGGGCGCGGCGGCAGCAGCAGCAGCAGCAGCAGCGGCGTTTTCGGGCTTCCCTCGCCTAGGGAAGCCCCTTTTATCTTCCTCCCGGCCGGTGACGAGGGCCGGGAGGGCGCGGCAGCAGCAGCAGCAGCAGCGGCGGCGGCGTTTTCGGGCTTCCCTCGCCTAGGGAAGCCCCTTTTATCTTCCTCCCGGCCGGTGACGAGGGCCGGGAGGGCGCGGCAGCAGCAGCAGCAGCGGCGGCGTTTTCGGGCTTCCCTCGCCTAGGGAAGCCCCTTTTATCTTCCTCCCGGCCGGTGACGAGGGCCGGGAGGGCGCAGTACTAAGTCTTGCCTAACCAGTTATCTAGGATAATATACCTTAATGTAAATGTAAAACAGCTGTACCTCCTTAAGGGTTCTCTAATTGGAACAGCAATTGGAACAGCACAGGTGTAGCTTATTGATGAGGTAACTCCAAGACTTTGCTTAAAAACCCCAATCCAAGCCGCCAGGCCTTTTTAGGTGTGGTAGTACGTCAATATAGGTAAAGGTATTAAATACACATTAAAATACACATAGACACACCACATCCAAAGGTGAGTCACTTACCCTGGGGAACAGGCTATAGGGAGCTTCAGGCTAGCAGCTTCTCTTCCTCCTCCCCGCTTGGGAGGACAGTAAGGAGGCCATGCATACGCGCCAAGCACTGTAGGCGTGCATGCACATCAAGTGTTTGGCGTGCATGCGCAGTGGGTGAACCAGTGAAAAGGTAAGCCCCGAAGGTGGTTCCCCCGCGGAAAAAAAAAAACCAAACCCTGCTACCGGTTCTCCTGGACACTGGGAAAAGTTACTACCGGTTCTGGAGAACTGGTGAGAACCTGTTACATCCCATCGCTGGTACTAACAGAAGAGAGTATGAACAGTTCATTGGCCCACATACTGCTGAGAACAGTGAAAGGGAAGAGAATGGGCAAAGGATACTGGATTTATGCAACCAACACCAGTTTTTTTTATTACTAACACTTTTTTTGAGCATCACGATTCACAATGTTATATATTGTATAAATGGAATGATATCAACATTAAAAAGCAGATTGATTATATATTAACAAGTTAAAAGAAGATTTAAAATACTCGATGCAAAAGCAATCCCCAATGGACTGTGCAACACCCACCATAAATCGTGGAGTTAAACAGCAAGAAATGATAAATCTAATATTAAAATTTATATCTAGGATATGGTCATGTGGCAGGAATGGAATGCTACACTAGCAATTTCTTGCTTTCTACTTGCAATTTCTCACTTTCAAACTGCTAGGTTGGCAGGATCTGGGTCTTGCAGTATTCAGGTCTTGAATGGCTAACTTGTTGATCCTCCAGTCATCAAGTTTAACATCTTAAACACTAAGCCACCACAGACCCAATATTAAAAGAAGATCAAACAAAAAACAAGAATTAAATAAGATAGCAAAATTAATAGTAACAAGGGGAAATAGTAGAACAGTTGCTGATGTCTCAAGTCTCATTATGAAGAAGGGTAGATGGAGGCCACCATCCTAAACACTTCACTGTAAAGGAGTCAGATGTGGCCTGAAAATTGTACATATGCTCTAAAAATCAAAACAGTGTATTGAATCAGAGGGGTGGGCATGAACTATGAACACTGCATATTATCAAAAAAAAATTCTTTTTCAGGCATTCTTTCTCCTTGTCATCCAACAACTTTTCATTGTCCTTCTCTACCTCTCTATTTAAAAGGCTGAAGTTATCTATGTAATCACCCTTGATGATTGGCAGCTGTGGGCCTGACTCAGGTAATCCAGGGCCCAACCAGGAGCAGTGGCCACACCCCGGACTTAGTTTTCTTGTCGGAGCAGTGGCAGAGTGATCTGAAATTACAGAAATTAGACATTACACCTGTGCCATGGTCAGATCACTTTCTGGTGACATTGGACTTCCTGGGGGCGAGGCTTCTCCGCGGGGAGGTGGGGCCTATTAAATTGGCCCGCCCCCGGTGACTGCTGGATCCTAATGGATTCCAAAGGGAACTGGGGGATATTCCTCTGGACCGGCGTAGCGATTCACTTGAGGTGCTGGTGTACCTCTGGAACGAGAGGGCAATGGCAGCCTTGGATGTAATCGCTCCACTACGGCCTCTCCATGCTCATGGGCACCATTCGTCTCCGTGGTTCACTGAGGAGCTTAGGGTGCTCAAACGGGCAAGAGCGCCGCTGGGTGAAGACGCAAAGTGAGTCTGACCGAACACTAGTTAGAGCTACTATTAAAGCCTACTTAGTGGCGATGGAGGGGGTGAAACGCCAATATTTCACCTCCCTCATTGCCTCCGCATATAACCACCCAGCTACACTGTTGCGTGTGATAAGGTCCCTCCTGGGTAGGGGGGCCCCGGACCCCGAGTAGCAGGGGTTGGCTGAGGTTTTTGCAGATTATCTGACAGAGAAAATCACTCAGGTCCACCTGAAGTTGAATCCTGGCGTGGAAAATGTAGAGCTGGGGTTGCCTGAGGTACAGTCTGGCCATGTTATCTGGGATCGGTTTGATCCAGTTGTCCCTGAGGAAGTGGACAGGCTCCTTGGAGCTGTCCCTGCTACTGCCTGCACATTAGATTCATGTCCCGCTTGGCTTGTTAAATCTGTCCGGACGGTGACTGGAGGCTGGGTTAAGGCAATTATTAATTCCTCACTCCGGAAGGGGGGTTTTCCGGCATCTTTTAAACATGCATTGGTGCGCCCCCTCCTGAAAAAGCCTTCCCTCGACCCAACCATAATGGCCAACTTTCGACCAGTATCCAACTTATCCTTTTTGGGTAAAGTATTGGAGAAAGCAGTGACATGGCGGTTACAGGAGTTCCTGAATGAAGTGGATTATCTGGACCCTTTTCAGTCAGGATTCAGGCCCGGATATGGGACGGAAACTGCATTGGTCACGCTGGTAGATGATCTCTGGAGGGAGCGGGATGGTGGACATCCAACTGTCCTGGCTCTTCTTGACCTCTCAACGGCATTCGATACCATCGACCATGGTATCCTTCTGGGAAGGCTCCAAGGATTGAGGATCCAAGGCACAGTGTTAGCTTGGTTTTCCTCATTTCTGAGGGGCCGGACCCAGTCGGTGTGGTTGGAGGGTGAGATGTCCAGCCCTAGGTGGCTCCAATACGGGGTGCCTCAGGGCTCGGTGCTCTCACCTCTTCTATTTAATATCTACATGAAATCACTGGGTGAGATCATCCGTTCCCATGGGGTGAGGTACCATCAGTATCCAGATGACACCCAACTGTATATCTCGGCCCGTGGGGACCCTAGCGATGCAGTGGAAGTCCTTTCCAGGTGCCTGAAGGCTGTCAAGGTCTGGATGGGGGACAACGGGCTACAACTGAATCCTGGCAAGACTGAGTGGCTGTGGGTTGGGGGTCCTGTGTTATCTCAGGAACTACCACATTTGGTTCTGAGTGGGGCAGTTCTGTCCCAATCAGACCCAGTACGTAATTTGGGGGTCCTCCTGGACTCGCAACTACTGCTCAAAGAGCAGGTGGCAGTTGTGGCCAGGAGGGCCTTTGCACAACTTTGTGTGATTCGCCAATTACGGCTGTTCCTAGACTGGGACTCCTTGCTCATGGTCACACATGCCTTGGTCACCTCCAGACTTGATTATTGTAATGCGCTCTACATGGGGCTGCCCTTGGTGACCATTCGGAGGCTTCAGCTGGTCCAGAATGCGGCTGCACGAGTAGTGGTGGGATGCGGGCGTTATGCCCATGCTTCACCGCTGCTGAGGGAGCTGCACTGGCTCCCAGTTTGCCTCCGGGTGCAATTCAAGGTGCTGGTTATTACCTTTAAAGCCCTACATGGTAGTGGACCAGGATACTTAAGAGACCGCATCATCCCAAGGACATCTGCCCATCCCACCAGAGCGGACTGGAGAGGCTCTCTGGTTGTGCCATCAGCCAGAGAGGCACACCTCGCTGGCACGAGAAGGAGGGCCTTCTCGGTGTCCGCTCCGGCCCTTTGGAACCTCCTGCCAATAGAACTACGCATGCAGACGGAGTTGCTGACCTTTAGAAAAGGAGTGAAAACCTGGCTGGCAGGTTTGGTCTGGGGAGTAGATAGTTCAATTTCCCCAGCCGATTGGTTGGTTTGACCACAGTATGTCTGTGTTGTAATTTTAGGCTTTTAATACCAAGTTTTTTAAAGTTTTTAGATATTTTAACTTTTTAAAATGATTTTATAATTATTGTAAATCGTCCTGGGTCTTTTTTGGGAGGAGGGCGATAAACAAATTTAAATAAATAAATAAATAAATAAATAAATAAATAAATAAATAAATAAATAAATAATCTTTTCCCTCTTTGCTGGCAGATGGTAGTACCTAAGGAATACTATCTGGTTTCTGGCATGAACAACCTGAACAGGGAGCAATCTGCCCCCTGCGTCAGGTGTTTTTGAGAACTCCAAGAGGCTACGGATGACCCAGACCTATCCCACAGCTGAGTGGTCCACCACCAAAACTGTATCAGCATAGGTCACAGAGAGCAGCCACCAGCCAATAACAAGGTTTATGGGGAATGACCCCACCCCCACCGACAGGTCCCCAGGGCACAGAAACTAGCCCAGCACCAGAGTCGTGGGGCATAAATGAAACATGGCCCAGCTGCACCCCTCCAGATGCTAGTGCTGGTGTCTGATGTGATCACTCCCGGAAGGCAGGGAGTCCCTTGCTGACAAAACCCTTCTTGCTCCAGTTGTGCTGGCTTGGCTGGGCCTACAAGTGTCTATACTTCCACCATCTTCTCATGAATGAACACTATTAAAGGGCCAGCCTCACTTCTAAAAGAGCACAACATTTGGTCAACAACATCCTTCTGCTTTACCAGTCTTAAATTCTTGGTCTCCTGCTGTGCTGCACCCTATGTTCTTGTCTTGTGGTTCTTCTCTCCCTTTCCAATGCTACTGAGGCAGACTAGGATGCCTTCAAAATGAGACATCACTTAGTCATCAGAAGAAGAGGAGATCCTTAATGGAACCAGTCTAGCAGCCTTTTTAACTGGCTGCTTACTACCCAGCTTACCAATGATCTTTTTGGGACACAAGTTGAGAAATCTCATTAAAGTGACTGACTGTAATTGCCAGTAAACCATCAATGGAAACTGAAATTAACCATCCAACTTAGCTGTTACCAGCCCACAGGCAACAGAAGCTGCCACCAGCTACCACACAGTCCCCTCAGTGTTGTCGCCATCGCCATCGGGGCATTTTTCATTCGGGACAGAGCTAAGCCTAGGTAAACCACCAAGCCTTCTAGCCTAAGGTTTTCTTCTAAATCTGAGTTACATTTAAGTATGATGTCTTATCAGTTGGAACTTCCCAGAATCAAGATACTGTATATGAGATTTGTAGTTCAAACGTTTTAAATGGTACATCCTTAGCTGTCTGTACCTGAGAGACCTACATGGCAGCGGAACTTGACATAAATGTGAAGCCTTAGCAAACATTATCCCTGAAGTAATAGTTGTCACTAAGAGCCAGGCCTGGCTGCCAGTTCTGGACACTTCTATGTGTCTTCATGCTGCGATTTGCATTATAGATAGTCACAATAAATTCAATTAAACTCAATGCTACTTGCTCAGGGAGATGTGTATCTAGGGTTTTAGCTCCTGTGGGTCAAGTTCCAGCTCCCTTCCCAGCCAGTTTAATAGTCTCAGACTGTTTGGCATCGCTCTCCCCGATGCCTGTGAACCATTGCATGGAGCTAACATAAATGCCGTGCACCGGTTGTTACCAGAAAGATTTAATAATGTGAGATTCCTAACCAAGCAGCAGCTGGCATTTTGTTTAATGATGCTGCTTTGTTCTCATATTCTTCACTTTCTGAGGGCCTGACCACATCCTCTGCTCGATATTTTATGAGTTTTGTAAAGCCTGGGGTCAAAGCCAAACATTCCAATAGATGCTGGAGTGTGAACACAAAGACTTTTTGGCCCTGCTGTTCTCCTTGAAGAGGAGCGTGTGTGGTGGGCAGCAAGAGAATGCCTGGAGACGGGAGACAGTTAAGAGTTTTCGGCTGAGAGGGGAAGGGGCTTGAAGCCACCAGGAGACAAGAGTTGGTTGCACAAAACGGGCACGGCTGGCATGGAAAAGAGGAGCTAATTGTGTGGAACAGGATCAGGGACACCCCTGAGATCAGCTGCATTGAAGACATTCTGAAGATCAGATAAACCAAATCCAACCCTTTCTTAAGCAGTGCTGGTCATTCCTCACAAAGCAGCATTTGTGACATCATTGGTTGTTGCCATGGAAGTTAACATGATACCACAGATCCAGCACACTCTGATTCCTCTGCAGGATCAAACAGAAGTAAGGCTGTAAAGGTACTAGCTCTTATTCAAACACAAATAAAGGATTTAATTAGACAGGCAAGCAGGATAAACAATGAAACCATTTGAAAAGTAAATGAATGTATTTTATGTCCACTGCATTTCAAACTTCTTTTATACAAAAGTCTCACAGCTTCCTATGAATATATTATAGCACACCTGGGAGGAATGGGGGTAAGCTGCATGGAAAGCAATTGAGTCCATTTCTGCTGAATGTGTGTATGTTTCGGAACAGTGCATATGCGACCATGTAGGGTTGTGGTTGGGAATTTTTGCATCACATACACCTTCCTGTACTTCTGCTGTGAAGAGATCTTGTTTCCCAGTCTCTAGAAAATGTGATTCTCTCTCCCTCTCTGTGGTTTTCGTGCAGATCTAGTTTGAGATTCCTGAAAATCCTGTGCACCGAACACTTAAGAGATACTTAAGAGACCGCCTCACCCCAAGAACATCTGTCTGTCCCACCAGAGCGGAGCGGATCGGAGAGGCTCTCTAGTTGTTCCATCCACCATTCTGGCACTAGAAGGAGACACTTCTCTGTGTCTGCTCTGGCCCTATGGGATCTCTTGCCAACCGAGCTGTATCTCCAGATGGAGTTGCTGTCCTTTTAGGAAGATCTTAAAAACATGGCTGGCGGGGCAGGTATGGGGTCCTGATGGTACAATGACCCCAGCTTGCTGGTTAGTTTGAGCTTCATCTCTCCCTTAGTCTTTTAATCATTTTATATTCAAGATTTAGCTTTTAATTTTTGATTGATTATTGTATCTTTAAATTTTTTTAAAAAATTATAATTATAAATTTGAAGTTCTGGGTAATGGCTTTGGTTTTTATGATGTTGTAAACCGCCCTGGGTTACCCTGGTGAGGAGGGTGGCCAACCAATTTTACTACCACACTACCCGAAAGGCCCCCAATTTTGCCACCCCCCTGGTTGAAGGGTACCCAATGTTACCACCCCCCCCGGGGGGGTTGGGTTTCGGACTGGCTACTGCCCACCAGTGTGTTCTAGAATGTTTGTGTCCCTCCCACAAAAGCAAATGGTTATCTTTTTCTGCCAATTTGCAGTGGGAAGCCAGTTTAGTGCTATGATGGTTCCCAACATTTTACCTCTTAAAGTTGCCAAAATCTTTGTTTGAAGTTTCTGTGTAGATCAGGGGTGCCCAAACTATGGCCTGCAGGCTGGATCCAGCCTCTGACACCAATTCATCTGGCCTGCAAAGCCCTCGTTGCTCCCGGAAGCGAAAGTAAAACGCGCCCGGGAGCAACGAGGGCTTTACGGGCCATAGTGGCTACCCCCCTGAAACACATGACCGGACTGGGGCCTGAAAAGTTTCAGTACCCCTGGTGTAGATTCTATGTGTCACTTTGAGGGGAAATTGCATCCAAAAAAAAGAGGAGGAACAAGCAGAACATTATGCATAGATGGAATGCAATGTAATGTGTGTACTTGTGTATTCCATATTTAGAGGAGCACGGTGACAATCAATAGCTGTATCACAGACAAACCAATTTTGCAATATGCAACCAACGTTTACCTTTCAAACAAATGCAGTGTGGAGTAAGAGGTCTTACTCTTAAGTCTCATGAAGTCGACTTTTTTAAAAAAATAAATTTTATTTTAAAAAACACTTACATAACAAGAAGAAAAAACCCCACAATTACATATTGACATATCGGACAAAACTAACATCTACACCTGTGCTATACAAAGGAATTTGTAATTATAACTCTTTTTTCCTATTTCCTCAGTTTTCCCAGAATTTACTAGTTTCAAGGTCCGGTTTTATACCTTGCTCATTTGCTAATGCAAAATCTACAAAGGTACTCCAAATTTCCCAAAAACTTTTCTTACTTGTATATCCTTTCATTATATTCATTTCCATAGTCAATTTCTTATTTAATGCCAACTGCCACACTGCATTATACCGTCTAATTTTATTAATTGTCGTTTCTTCCAATATTGTGCTATTGTCTTTCCATGGTCAACAACATTAATAACAACTCTCTTTTATTACTCTCTATTGTAGACTCTTCAATCTCACCCAATAACGCCTGTTTTGGTGTTAATTTAATATTTATATTCATGATTTTTTCTAATTCTGATTCTATAATATCCCCCCCCCCAAAAAAAAATTAGTTACCTGGCATCCCCACCACATATGCAAATATTAACCCCTTTCAGTCTTACATCTCCAGCATTTATCGGAGATCATTTCATTTATTTGGTGTAATTTAACTGGAGTCATATACCACCTCCATAAGAGTTTACTGTTATGTTCCTTTTTCTTTATAGACGACCTCATGATTCTTTGGTTCTCATGAAGTGGACTTGATCCATGAAAGCTCACATTTAAATACAGGAATTAGTCTTTAAGATGCCACAACTTTTCGTCTTTTTTGTTGTTGTTTTTTGTTTACTCTCTAATTTACCTACTGTTAGTTACCAGAAATGCATAATAGGGAATTTTTTTGAAATCTTTTGCCATCAGAATAAGCATATATATTTTAAAAATTGGTTTTGCATTTTTTTGTAACAAACATTTAAAATAATTATAAGGTATTTCATATTATAATAATATTCAGTAAGCGTTCTGTTAAAATTTTAGGATTTGTAAAGTGTTCCATGATAGAATAAGTTTGGGAAAGGCTGCTACAGAATATCCCCTATGCAAATTAAAGAAGATGGGCAACCATGACAGCAACACCTATTGTATATACCCAGTATGTTGGGGACAAAATACTAATTATTCTGTGAACTGCCCAGAGATTGCACTAAGCGCTATGATGTGGTATATACATGTAATTGCTATTGTATGTGTGTGGAGAAATGAACATGGTTTTGGTTTTAAAAATGTACATTTCTTACAAGATTTTTAAGCCTCAAACAATTGTTTTGAAAAGTTTTAACAGTAAACATGCTGTTTAAGAATGGAAAGCTAGTTTTTTGTATTTCTCTTAAATCCTTTCCAACTATTGAATAAAATATGCTCCAAAAAGCTGTCTTGTGGCTCTAGAAAATTATGACAATAAGTGTAATATTCTTAATTACATGTAAAATTTTGATCAGTCGCACAGTCAAATTCAACCCTTTGCAACCCCATGGACTACTGCATGCCAGGCTCCTCTGCCCTCCACCATCCTCCACAGCCCACTCAGATCTAAGTCAACAATGCCATCTAGCAGTGGTGGGATGTCAAAATTTTTACTACCCCACCATGACGTCGTCACAGTGTGGGCGGAGCTAACATCATGATGTCATGACTTCGTGGGTGGGGCCAAAGAAAAAATAAAATAAAAATAGGCATGCACACACACACCCCTCAACCCACCCACCCACAACACAAACCCGTAAATAAATTAAATAAATAAAATAAACATTACATTAAAATACACCCACCCACCCAAACACCCTAAACATAAATCAACCCACCCACCTCAAACACAAACCTGTCACTTACCTGTTAGTGTAAGTGCCTGGGCAGCACCATGTTGTAAGATGGATATGGTCATCGTACCGGTTCTCTAGGATAATATGCCTTAATGTAAATGTAAAACAGATGTACTGTACCTCCTTAAGGGTTATCCAATTGGAATAGCAATTGGAACAGCACAGGTGTAGCTTATTGATCAGGTAACTCCAAGACTTTGCTTAAAAACCCCATGCCAGGCTGCAAGGCCTTTTTAGGAACTGTGGTAGCACGTCAATATAGGTAAAGGTATTAAATACACATTAAAATACACACAGACACCCCACATCCAAAGGTGAGTCACTTACCCTGGGGAGCAGGCTACAGGGAGCTTCAGGCTAGCAGCTTCTCTTCCTCCTCCCTGCTTGGGAGGACAGCAAGGAGGCTGTGCATACGCACCAAGCACTGTAGGCATGCATGCACACCAAGTGCTTGGTGTGCATGCGCAGTGTGGGAACCAGTGAAAAGGTAAGCCCCGAAGGTGGTTCCCCCCCAAAAGCTGCTACCGGTTCTCTGGGACACTGGGGAAAGTTACTACCGGTTCTGGCGAACTGGTGAGAACCTGTTACATCCCATCACTGTCATCTAGCCACCTCATCCTCTGGTGCCCCCTTCTCCTTTTACCTTCGATCTTTCCCAGCATTAAGGCCTTCTTAAGTGAGTCCTAGCTTCTCATTTGTCGGCCAAAGTACTTGAGCTTCAACTTCAGTATGTGTCCTTCCAATGAGAAGTAATGGTTGATTTCCTTCAGGATCAACTGATTTTATCTCCTTGCAGTCCAGGGTACTCTTAAAAGTCTCCTCTGTCTAGCACCACAGTTCAAAGGCGTCTATTTATAAAATTAGTATTATTGTCTCTATGGGTCATTATGGCATGTTTAATGATAGGCATTTATGGTTTAATGGGACTTCAATCATCCTTTTCTGAGCAATAACAGCTAAGTGGTCAGACCTTTAAATACAGTGGAACCCTGCTTTACAGATGAATTACTTAACGGAAAACTCGCTATATGGAAGGAAATCCAGAGAAAATGGTGCCCCGCTTACCAGAAAAAAATCACTATACAGAAAGGTTTTTTGGGTGTTCCAATGCTTCCCATGGCGGTGGGAGGGTGTTTAGAGCATTTCCACTCCATTTTTGAAAATGTTTGTTGCATTTTGGCACATCCAGAAGCATTCCCCGCAACCAGGAAGTGTTGAAATTTCCCTATCCCTTTATTAGCTGTTTGGCAGATACTTTCCTTGCAATTACCAGGGTGGGCCACTAGATGGTGCTGCCAGAAATGTGCCAAATATGCATTGCAAACCAAACCAAAAAGTTCCAGAGCTCAGCAAAAGCCAAAATAATCATATTTTATCTGTTCAAAAGTGCACTTTGGACTTTTTTGCTGTGTTTTTGCCACTTTACAAAGAGTTTTGAACTGGAACAAAAATACAATTTTTTGGCTTTTTTCTAACCCCTGGAATGGAAATATTGGTTTTTAATGCATTCCTATAGGAAACTGTGCTTCGCTTTCAGGAAAAATTACTATAAGGATATCCCCATGGAATTGATTAATTCCATAAAATGGGGGTTCACTGTATTAAACTGTAAGTCTAGGATTAGTTAGTTATGTGCCACCAAGTCAGAACTGACTTAGAGTGACCTAATAGTGTTTTCAAGGGAAATATATTTAAGGAGTGATTTGACAGCTCCAGTGAGCTTCCATGGAGCTCCAGTGAGCTTCCATTGTTGAGTGGGGAATCAAGCCTCCCGAGTCTTAAATGGTCACTATCCACTATACCACAATGGGTACCTCTATAAGTTTGCATACCTGATATTAAAATGGAAACAAAATGCAGTCTTTGTCTCAGTAGGATTTAGAACAAATTACTTTTGTGATTTACGAAGTAATCATGGCCACTGTTTTCAGATGAGCAAGCCCAATAGATCTGTGGTGCAGAGTTTTGCCCCCATGGCTACCACAGAAACAAATATCTCCTCTGACCTATTATTTCCAGAACAAGCAAGTCATTAGTAAAAAAATCCCTTACCCTTTCCAAAGTGACCCACAGAGGAGCTGTGATGCAGATGTAATGTCTCCACTGAAGAAATACTGTGCTGATGTAATCTGTGATTTATGTAAAGATGACCTTACTTGGGGGGATTCATTGGCCATACATTGGATGATTATTCTACCAAAGTCTTATGACAGAGAAGTGATAGCTCATATAGTTGCTCTGTTAGACCCACAAAGATTAGCAGCAGTGTTTGGAGCTGGGCACCACACTATTCTCCCTTTATGAATTAACAAAGGACTTTGCAATCCCTCCTCCTCACTCAGAAAGATATTGGGATAGGGGTCATTGCTGGAATGCAGTGTCATTTCCTGCCTGGTAAAATGGACTTGGGGGGCGTTTGCTAGAACGATGGGCAGTGAAGCTGGCAGGGAATGTAGTTCCAGACAAAGCTGTATCCTGAACACAGCACTACAGTGAAACTGACTGGAAAGGAAACAGTTTTTGAGACATGGAACAAAGGAACAGGAAAAATGCTGTCTGCATTGTCTCTTTGCGGTAGTTCACTTTCACAGCACTACTGAGAGAGAGAAATTGTAGAAGAATGCAAAGCAAGGTGAAATATAAATAAAAATTTATTTATGGCATATTTAACAATAGCAATTACACCTATATACCACCCCATAGTGCTTAGTGCATTTTGCTCCTTACATGCTGGGTACTCATTTTACCAACCATGGTCAGGATTGAACTTCCAATCTTCTGCCTGCAGTACAGCAGTTTAACTACTGTGCCACCAAGGTTCACTATTTAAAAGTAGCAAATGTCCCATGAGACTAGCACATCAGTATTTTGTTTGTTGTTGTTCAGTCGCACAGTCGATTTCACCCTTTGCGACCCCATTGACCACTGTCCGCCAGGCACTTCTGTCCTCCACCATCCTCCTCAACTCGCTCAGCTCTGTGTCCATTGTGTCTACAATACCATCTAGCCATCTCGTTTTTGGCTGCCCCCTTATTTTGCCCTCCACCTTTCCCAGCATCAAGCCTTTCTCAAGTGAACCTTCTTTTCTCATTTGATGTCCAAAGTACTTTAGCTTCCTTCATCTTTACTATTTGACCTTCTAAGGAGCAGTCAGGTTTGATTTCTTCTAAGATTGACCGATTTGTTCTCCTCGCTGTCCAGGGGACTCTCAAAACTCTCATCCAACACCACATCTCAAAGGCATCTATTCTTCTGCGCTGTGTTGGTGGTGGATTTTGATTACCGTCTATACTCGAGTATAAGTTGGGTTTTTTAACCCCCCGAATGAGGTCAAAAATGGGACTCAACTTATACCAGTCAACGTAAACACACATAAACATATCCACACAAATTTCTAAATTAATTAACTTTACCGTATTTTCATATACAGTAAAACCTCGGATAATGCTAAGACTTGGTTCCACAAAACTTGGTGTTATCGGATTTTTAGTGTTATCCGATGCATGTTAAAATCCTATGGAATGGATCGGATGTTAAAGCTCCATAGAGATACATTGTAACCACACAGGCTTTAGCGGTTGTTATTCGATCCATCCCATAGGACCTTAACGTTATTCGATCCAATTCTCCTCCCCAGATTACTTAACATTATGCGATTTTAGCGTTATCTGAGGTAAACGTTATCTGAGGTATTACTGTATTTTAATTATTGAAACTCACAAGCAGCCGCTGCATTTTCCACCCCTAACTTACACTTGGGTCAATCTATTTTCCCAATTTTAGAGGTCCAAATTAGGTATCTCGACTTATATTCGGGACAACCTATAGTCGAGTATATACTGTACTAATATCAGCACAGATGGCATTGCTTTGCTCTTATTCTCAGTGTCTCCAGGAGTAACCCCAGTTTTCCTTGCTCAGGATAGTGGTAGCTCTTTAGGAATATATGAAAGGTACTGTTGGGGACAGTTGTTTAGTGAAAGATAAGTACAGTCCTGGAGACCTACATATGAGGCCAAGAATAAGTTTTACCTCTCTTTCTTTGACTTTGAAGAAAGAATACTAAAACAAGTTTCATGTTCTTGGAATGGTCTTTTTGTATATTTAAATAGAAAGCTATAGCCTGCTATGATGGAGCATAAGTATTATTAGCATGCTCTCCTGTTGGGACCCCCCCCTCCCCCAAATACATGTTTCTTATATGTATCAGCCTAGGACCATGCATGTCTGTTGAGACAGGTTAATTTTACAAAATATATGTAATGATGACAATTAAACAGACTGGTGTCATATACTGTATCTGGGTCAGTAATAGAACAATCAAACATTTTGTTGATTTTAGAAACTGGTTTTCCTTATACACCTCCCCTAGAGATGAATTATCAGACATGTTAAAGAGCTACAAATACTTTCAGTTGGAGAAAGCCTATCTGAGAGTTTACCTGATCAGACAAATTAGGGGCTGTGGTGGCTCAGTGGTTAAGAAGCTTGTCATGTTAGCTGGAAGGCTGACAAGTTGCCAGTTCAAGACCTGGTACTGCATGATGGATTGATGTGTGTTTCCACCGCGTTTCGGTGCAATTTTGGGACTTCCGGTGGTGGTGTGGCACTTCCGGTTTCGGCAGCCGTGTGCCCCACAGGCTGGATGATGATGTCCCGTGGGCTGGAAGTAGCTGTAGTTTGGGTACCCCTGCTCAACATGGTAGACTATGGACGGCTGTTGGACGCATAGAAGCTAGACCAGTAAAAAAGAAGAAAAGTGGAGACACTACAAGTCCTTGTGAGTGCTGTTCTGTCCCCTCTCTATCCCCTTCCATGTTCAGTAACAACTACTCTCACAGGCAGGATATTGGGTGTGTAGGCCCTTTGTTTCATTTTATAAGCAACACAGCAGTTATCTTTTAATTTATTTTTCAAGATAGGCACTCCAAGTTCCTGCTATCAATTTTTTAGTGTTCCTAAGCATGTTCTCCTTTTTTAATACTGGAGCAGATACATTTTTAATGTTTTCTAGGAGATAAATTTTTTACATCCGACATTTAAAAAAATTAAGCATACTTATTAAACACACATGGGGCTCTGAGGAAAAAAGTCATTCAATTTAATCATTTTAATTTACATTGGATTATGTACAACAGCATTTCTTTTGACCCCCATAGGTTAACTTTCATTCTCACCCCACTTCCACCCACCATACATACACGGCATACACACAGACAACACACTTCCTTTCTCTTTCTGCTGCTAGAGGAGAGAGGAATATCTAAAGCACTCTGTCCTGTGAAATAAAAGCAAGGCACTCTCCTTTTAACAGCTGCTAATATTCCTGATTTTAGCCTATGAACCAAGGCATCTTCATGCTGAGGATTCTTAAGAAAAGGAGTAGAATCAGTGATCTGAACCTTTTTTTCTCTTGAGATTTATCAGTGATCCTACTGGATGAAAAAATGTTTGTGAAATTTGAAAATATATAACAGAGATGATCTCCAAAAGTTACACTTTTAAAAACCCCATGGACTTTGAAGCATAATGGTTACCTTATGTTTAACAGAGGTATCTGAAATCTTATGAGTACAAAGCATATTATTTTTCTAACAAACTTATTTTGGTTAAAAATTAAAAGAAATGTTGTTTTATAGGAGAAGACAGGTTTCTGCCTGGGGAAGTCTTATGAACTTACAACTTCCTTTTACTTTAATAGGAATGGTGGTTTGTTTGCAACCGCAGATGGCATTCTGTTGTAATGTGGAAGAAACATGAAACCTAAGGAGATGAATGACAAAAGTTTCTATTGCCTTCAGTGGGATAGTGGTGGTGATATTTTCTGTATATGTGCCAAAATATTAGCATAGTGTTAAAATTCTATTGTGATTGTGCACAGAAATTCAAATTAAAAATCACAATAGTTTGCCTTGCATGATATGGCAGTGAGATCAACCTACAAGAAAAATCAGTTTCCTCTGATATTTAATTATGCTATTCTGTTTGCATGTAAAATCAATACAAAAAAGAAATACGATCTCAAATATTATATTCAGGTAAACTGAAAGTATTAGGTATACTGATTAAAAACCTGTTTCTCTATTGACACTATTACCAATCTTGATAAAAGAATAATTGCCCCATACCCCAAAACACATCCAAACACTTTAAATGATGAAACCTCAGCAACATTTTGAAAACCAGATTATATCTTGATATCTAGGTTATCCACTGCAGCTATTAGGCAGTTAGTTTGGTATATATTTGATTGTATAATTTAATTTCCATATAAACGACATCGTTAGAAAAGGACAGAACTACTGCTGACTGTTTAAAACTAACAAAAAATACAGGGACATCAGATTGACATTCAATTTTTTTCTTTTTTCTTAGCAAAATGACCAATGGAACCTTGACATAATACAGTGCATATAAATTTTTTGTAAAGAACGAAAATATTTAAATATTATTTAAGTTAGCAAAACATGAGCAAGATTTTTAATATCAAAGTGCTAAATTGTACTGCCTTAAAAGTCACAGCAAAGAAACAGTAAGATAAGGTTTGCTTGTGAAAGGACAGCTATTATATACAACTGGTTAATAAAAATGCACACTTGTGCATGTGTGTGAGACTACCCACTGAGTCAGTGTGAACACACTATTTAGCCACTTTGTGTAACACGGCTCCCATGAGCTGGCAGTCATAGCAATAAATACAGGCAAAGCTTTACAATATATCATGCATACAAATATTTATACAAATAAAGACACTATGCAACAAATAGTTTCATATTAATATGGCATCAACAGTATAAACATACAAAAGGGGGTGGGTTTACATATACGGAATGTTTAAAACTCAGCCCCTTGATCACTTCCTGCCATTGACAGTCATTCTAGGAAACTCCCTTCTTCCAACCTTTATAGTATCTGGTCACTGACCAATTTACCTGGTTCAGGTCTAACTCTTCACCTGGCCTGATGCTGACTCTGGCTGTTTCCATGATTATGCACTGTTCTTAACTTAATCGGCTAAGGAGCCAGTTTGCGCTGTGAGCCCTGCACAACTTGCCCCTGGCGTTGACTCCCACCTATTGTCAGTAAATCATGCTACATTAATCCAAGATTTGAGAAATGTTGTCATGGAAGGTTGTGCCTGTAAAACCTCCCCCCACCCCACTTGCCTTTATTTCTACCACTTTATTTTTGTACTAAAATAAATTATAGTTAATAAACAAGACTTCATAAGACAGCACTTTAAAAATTGCACTTCAGCGTGGGAGCTAACAGCCATTGTCGTTTTGCTATATCTGACTTGTACGAAACAGTGAACATGGTTAGAAAGGGGTGGGGGTGGGTGGGAAAGGAAGCATATTAAAAGTATAAACTATAAATTACATACTACCCGGATGAACAATTTGTTGTTGTTCCTGTTTTCAAACACACAGCATCTACAATTTTCTACTCACCAACTAATATGAGGTGCTATTCAACAGCTTTTAAACAGTCATTTTAATATCTTCTTTCTCCTGCTGTGGTAGCATCATTCAAAAGTGCTATGTCAGCCATTAAAACTAAAATAAAAGTGGCACTCAGCCCCTCCCTCTCCAATTCCTCATCTCCAGATCAGTAAGTTATATTTTAGGTGTCAATTTACAAGGAAATGCTTTAAGAGAAGTCCACTGCTTAGGGCTGGATTGGCTCCCTGCACCTCATTAGATGACGGGAGCATTGTTAGCAGTAAATTTCACACTTTTTGCCTGCTCTGATAGAGGTTTGCTTTTCATAAGGGTAGCTATGAACCTCAGAACGGTAAGGTGTCCAAAAACAGCTTGTCAATAATGGAAGGGGGTGGCACCAAGTCCTCCAGTTTCAGGTAGAAGATACGCTGCAGTCCTAGTGTGCAGAGTGAGCGCAAGTCAGCAAGGACACCAAGTACCTTAGATTCTGCAGACTCAAATGGTTGTCCTTTACTCTGACAGCTGAAGGCTAAGTGATCTTTCAAGCTACTCATGATCTTATTGCATAGCTCATGCACTTTCTTTGGTTCTTTTAATCCATGCCGTTCTGCAAAGACAAGAGAGAGAAATTAGCTGAACATCCATTTTATGTGAAAAATTCTTCTAGTGCTTATAAGCCATAAATAAGAAGAATTTCTAACACAGTAATTACTTAGCTCTGCATGTCAGTGGGAGGCACACAGGAATGCGTGTTTCTGAATCAGTGTGTGACTTTTATTGCCAGCCGAGCAGGTTCTTGCAGTGTCACTTGTGGGCAACAGTTGTTTTTCTAATTAGCGACCAAAATGTTTATATTGCTACAGGTGAAGAGAAAGCAACTGAAATGGTCTGCACTATATATCTATGTAGCTAGCATTTTAGAATCACCCTTTTATCAGAGGATTTGATGGCAGAACTGTCACAGAAGGTGTTTTGGAGATTTCCCAGCTTCCCTGCCAGTTGTGAATGCTCAATAACTATGGCAACCATTATTTATTCAGTGAATTCAAGTGGAGATCAATATCCACTGCTAGCTCTATCAGTGTTTGGACTGGAATTCCACCAGAAATTCACAGACACTCTTCTGAAAAACTAAAAGAAACCAAAACCACCTCAATCAGTCTTCATTACTTAGATGATCTATTTTTCCAGATTATTTGCCTCTAAAAGGTTAGGAATAAAATAATTTCAGAGAGGAATAAAGTAATTTCAGCAGTTCGATTCCTGAGCACTGCAGGACGGAATGAGCTCCTGTCTTTGTCCCAGTTCCTGGCAACCTAGCAGTTCGAAAGCAAGAAATTGCAAGTAGATAAATAGGGACCACTTTGGTGGAAAGGTAAACAGCGTTCTGTGTCCGGTGACCACGGAAACGTCTGCAGAAGTGCTGGCTGTTTGGCTTTGAAACAGAGATGAACAATGAACCCTAGAGTCAGATACAACTGGATTTCAAGCAAGGGAAACCTTTACCTTTACTAATTTCAGATCTAGAACATATCATTATGTTATATAAAAAGGTATGATGCTGCCTAGGTAAGAAAAATTAAACTCCTATACTGTATTCCACTCCTGTTAGGACCATATCAAGCAGATTTAGCTGTAGTGCGGATGCCATAGGCAGAGCACTGCTGGATCAGACTCTGACTCTAAGCCCATTTGACCCAATCTTTTCTCTCAAGGAAGCCGAAGAAAATTTGGACAGATACCTTTCCCCTCTTGCTACTCCCCCTCCTTATTAATGGGCATTTGGAGATATTTTACCGCTGTGCTCCTAGCTGTGATAGCTAATAACCAATGCAGAATCCATCCTTCATACAACCCAACTAGCTGCTTTTTAAGGACATCAAAGCTAATGACAATCACCACTTTGTGGCGATATATTAAATGCATTAATTATTCAGCTAAATGACTGAATCAGTTGTGTGTTTTGTGAAGCCTGTCTGTAATACACTGACAAAGGATTTCTTTGGAGAACCTTATGCCAGGATAATAGAAGAAAGATTAAACTTTCTTTATCCACTTTTTCTATAACACAAACAATTTTATACACCTCTATCCTTTGGTTGTCGTTCTTCTGAATGGAAGTCTCCTTAATGCTTTAGCCTCTCCAGGTAGAGAAGGTGTTCCAGTGTTTGGTCATTTATTTATTGCCCTTCTCTGTACTATTTCCAATTGTGCGATTGTCTTTCTGAGATGAATAACCAGAAACATACTTAAGACTAGATGCAACCTAAGTCAATTATAGTACAGTCAAACCTCGCATAAAGAGTGCCTCGCTTAAAGAGCAGAATTTTCTCTGAATGTTCGTTTCGCTTAACAAATAAAACCAACCAAAAACTCGCTTAACAAATAAATCGGGGTTCGCAATCCACCCCACAATTGGTCACTTACAATGGTGTTTCGCTTAAAGAGCAAACTCGCTTAAAGAGCAATCCTGTGGAACACATTATGCTCTTTAAGCGAGATACAACTGTACTTTATTTCCAATGAAACCAATGGAAACTAAGTTATGACTCTTGCAGACAAGGCATTTGTGCTCCTTCAAGTCCTCCATTAGGCTTGGTCCTGAACAGCATTCCTCCTATTTTTACCTTCCTCCCTCCAGACAGCTTTCCTCTTATCTCTGGATATACAGCTATGAACAGAATCTTTTGGAGAAGTTCTACCACCTTGTCGTCCCCAAGCTTATTTTTGCCAATTTATTTGCTTCCATTTTTGCCTGTACCCAAAACCAGGATGCTGATTTTGCAATATGGCATTTCCACATCTTAAAAGACAAAATGTGATCAAAAAAGCAGGAGAAAATGAAGGGCCAAGGGAGGTGTGGCAGAGTAAAATGCTGTGTACATGGAAGCAGTGGTGGGCAGTAACAGGTTCACACCCCTGCAGCCGGAGGGGTATAGCAAAATTGGGTGGCCTTCGGGCAGGGGGGTGGCGAAATTGGGTGGCCACCCCCACCTCCCTGCCCTGCCCAGAATAACACAGCTACCATTTAAAAAGTTTTATTCTGAGCAAGCATATTGGAGAGTAAACAAAACAAAAAGACAAAAACGTGGCACCTTAAAGAATAACTTCTATATTTTAATGTGAGCTTTTCTGGATCAAGTCCACTGGCTCTTTGGCTAAAAACAGAGATGAGCACTGAATCCTAGAGTTGGTAACAACTGGCTTTCGAGCAAGGGCAACCTTTACCTCATAACAGAAGATCCCTGATTGGTATTCAAATTTGACATCAGGTTTTGTCCCTGCAAGTGGTTCAAGGTCTCCCTTACTCAAAAGCCAGTCATATCTGACTCTAGGGTACAGTGCTCATCTCCATTTACAGCCAAAGAGCCAGTGCTGCCTGTGTTTGCAGATGTATACATGACCATATGGCAGGAATGACTAGACCGCCCATGACGTAGCCTCCACCCATGATGTAGGCTCCGCCTACGGTGTGGTAGCAATATTTTTTTTTTGCTGCCCACCACTGCATGGAAGTCAGAGGTAGTGGCAAATCTAGCACTAAACTGCTCTTCCATTTTAGTGCCCTTGGAGAGACAACTGCTGGTTACATGCCTGCATCTCACTGATCCTTTCTGTTGCCTGGTGTCTTTTGGCATAAGTTTTAAAAAATGAAGCTCATATTTACTTCCCAATAATGAACCACAAAACAAAGCAAGCTAATTTGCAAGATAAAGGAGATAAGAAAAGTTTGTGCTATGAGAATTTAATAAATAATAGAAACAAATAAGCAGATTTTTTTCAGCACTTAAGAAATCTAGACCACCAGCATCCAAGCAGAGGAAAGAGCAAAGCCATTAAAATTTTTGTTCTTTTTTGAAAAGTCAGCATTCAAAGAGAAAAAGGCATGAGTCCGTGCCAAGAAAGGGTAAAAGATAGTTTCTCTCAACCTAGAGGACTATCTGCCATCTGTACTGCCTTAAAACTGTATCCTTGCTGTAAGTATCATAGGAATGCTGTAAGCTTGGGGCTCAATTCCAGGTACTTCATGGATTATTGCATTCCTTGAGATATTAGTCAATGAAGAGCACAACCAGAGAATGGCTTGTATTGAGTTCTATGGTCCCTTGCCTTGGTCTCTATTTTTTAGGAAGTAAATAAAATGGATGGGAAGGAAAGGGACCAGGAATATATCCTTCCACATCACCCTATTTACAACCATGTGCCCCCCCCCCCCCAAAAAAAAAGTTTTTGAAGATACTACTCTTGGTTTAAAGTTTGCTCCTTCTTCCCCATGAGGGGGTATTTTCTGAGTTAAGGAAACTTCACAGGCTAGGGTCACAGGTCAGTCCATATCTCCAATCACCTGAGTACGAACAACTGTTCTGACTCATTGGACTTGCCTTGTGCCCCCATGCTCATGAAACAATAGCTATGCTGCCTTCAGCTTGCTGCTGCCAATCCTTCACAACGAAGGAAAATAATAAAACATTCGTCCTTCCTCCTACCACTTCGAGAGATTAGTATTTTGATTCCAACCCCACTTCTGCCAGTCTATTTAATATAAAGAGGTCACTTTCATCACATTGGCTGCTGACCAATGCATGGAGTGCTGAGCGGTGGCCTATACTGCTAACTGTTCATGTGGGCATCTCATTTAGTGCTAGTGCTGGAGTCATGACTCTTTTAAACAGATGCCATTGCTAGAGTTAAGCTTAAGGAAACTCATCCTCCCATTGCCAGGATATCTCTTGATAAATCAAATAATAGCTTCCTTAAAGCGGATCACTGTGTACAATAATAATCAGGCAAACTGTATCTGACCAAAATTGATAACTAGATTCAGGGATCTGTGTGACCACTAACAGCTAGGCCTAAAATATAATACTGTATAGAGCTCTCTGTGTGATACCGCTGGTATTAATGAACATACATGCATCTAATGAACATACATGTTAGACAATGGACATGATATTCACTAAGCCTCTTGCCTACTGTAGAATTTCAAATAAAATTGACAGGCTAAGTAGTTGGAGTCAAGACTATATAATATCCAACAGATTTTACTGAAATTTAAGCAAACTAACATTGATCAGGATCTAACCCTAACAAGAAAGGCCTTATTTTATTTACAATAGCCTACAAATTTCTCTTAAATGTGTGTAAACTCTGGATAAACAATTAATCATCAGTCATCAGCAACATGGATCTTACAAGTATATGCAGGATTTGACAAAATTTAATGTACAGTCAAACCCCACATAAAGAGCATTTCACTTAAAGAGTAACTCGCTTAAAGAGCAGAAATTTATCTGAATGTTCACTTCACTTAACAAATAAAACCAACTAAAAACTCGCTTAACAAATAAATCGGGGTTCACAATCCCCCCCACAATTGGTCACTTAAAATGGTGTTTCGCTTAAAGAGCAAATACGCTTAAAGAGCAATCCTGTGGAACACATTATGCTCTTTAAGCAAGGTACAACTGTATATATGTGCTAGATTCCAAGAAAACATAGACAGAAGTCCATCTTAACCTTCTCTACATTAGGATAATTTATTTTTATTTGGTTACCACAAGCATTTAATAATGGTGCTCACTATGAAATTTACTAGATGTGAATGCTTGGATACACTTTTTTCTACAATGACAATTGCAAAGTTTCTCCCCATGATTAAAAGAATAGTTACCTGTAATAATACTTAGAGCTGATAAACATGCTAAGGCTGGGATGTCAAGGTTGAGGCTCTGTAAATTTAAGGAAAAGTCTTTAATTGAGTCGAGCCACTCCCCAAATCCACGAAGGCACTGAAGTCTATGAAGCACAAGTCCATTGCAGAAAATAAATTTATCCTCAGTACTGTCGGATCTTGAATATTAATGTTTGTATTAAAAGACAAAACAAAACAAAATCACATTATGAATATGGTTATGGTTACATGTTTATACACATTTAAGAAATGCACACTATCTAAATTCCAATACATAGGTCCCTCTTCATGCATCTGAACAGAGAAACATATTTTTTTTCTTATATGACAAATAAATAATTACCTAAGAATACTTTGTACAGTTAGGTACATAAGCTTAAACACTGTGTAAACAACAAGAAAAGTTTCTTTCTGACTTTAGTGAAGATACAGATGTATGCTACCACTGGACTTTTTTTTTTTTGAGAATTCTGAGTTTCTAAGATTCTTTCAAGAAATTTATAATTTTGAACTGTATTCTGAATCTCTCATCCACAGCACAATACACAATGCTTTGTTTACACTGGTAGAATATCTTAGAATATCGGACAGATTCTCAATACATGTACAGTAGTTTAAAATAAATCCTCACTGCAGGTAGATCCTAGCAAGTATGCTAAGAATTTAATTTTTCATAGGTCTTAAACAACAGATTTGTATTTTTGTATTTGTATGCCGCTCTATTCGTCGACGCGACTCAGAGCGGCTAACAACATAGATCACAAAATATCACATGTCAGAACATATCAAAGTATGGTATTACATATCAAGGGAGGACAGAAGTGCCTGGCGGACAGTGGTCAATGGGTCGGAATCGACTGTGCGACTGAACAACAAAAATGACATATCAGAGTATCACATATCACATCACATATCAATAATATATCAAAATATCACATATCACATATCAATAAACTACAAATATTACATCACAAAATATATCACATATCAAAAACATATCAAAGTATCACATACCAAAAACATTACAAGAAATCCCCCATCCCAATTACGTTATGACTTGGTTCCACAAGTCTCGTCGTTATCCGGTTTTTAACGTTGTGCGATACATTGATCGCACAATGTTAAAAAAAGCCCTGTTTCCCTGGAGGCTGCAGCAAGCCAGAACGTCAGGATTTGAATCCTGACATTTTGGCTTGCTGCAACCTCCAGGGAGGTGGGGGAACTTTGGAAACAGCTTGGATCAGGTCTCCTCACCTCCCTGGACCCGGCCAGGGGGGGGGGGGTCAGAGACCCCAAAATTGGTAAAAAAAAACGTTATGAGGTTTTCACGCTATACAGTACTCGCGTTATCTGGGGTATTACTGTACTGTTGTTTATGAAACTAGACTTGTGTAAATTAGCTCAACATCCTAAATATTTCCTTAATATTCCAGATATTAGAGCTGAAATCTGCATATATATATTGCAGGTAGATAAACAGGTACTACTTTGGTGGGAAGGTAAACAGCATTCTGTGCACTTTGGTGTCTAGTCATGCCAGCCACATGTCCACAGAAATGTCTACAGACACAGACAGTGCTGCCTCTTTGGCTATAAAAGGAGATGAGCACCGCAACTTAGAGTCAGACACAAGTGGCTTTTTAGCATGGGTAACCTTTACCTTTACCTCACCTCTGCTTCGGCAGCTGCACTGGTTACCAATATGTCTCCTGGTGCAATTCAATGTCCTGGTCATTACCTTTAAAGCCCTATATGGTAGTGGGCCAGGATACTTAAGAGACCGCGTCACCCCAAGAACATCGGTCCATCACACCAGGGCGGATCGGAGAGGCTCTCTTGTCATTCCATCGGCTAGAGAGGCGCGTCTCTCTAGCACTAGGAGGAGGGCCTTCTCTGTGTCCGCCCCGGCCCTTTGGAACCTCCTGCCAACGGAACTATGCTTACAGACAGAGCTCCTGCCCTTCCGGAAGGGCCTAAAAACCTGGCTGGCAGGGCAAGTTTGGGGATCCAGGAATGTGGGATCCCATGTTGGGTGGCTGATCTGATTGGATAGCCACCCTTCTTGCCCCTCGCTGTTTTAATCTTTTTAACTCTTAAAGTTTTAAAGTTTTAAATTCTTTTTAGTACTTTATAGATAACAGTCGGAGTTTTTAAGTTAATTTAAAACTAAAATGTAATATGACTAGGTGTGAGGGGATTGCTCAGTTTGTTTTTACAATTATAGGATTCTGTATTGTTGATTCGTGTTTTTAGCACCGATGTTTGTAAGCCACCTAGAGTCGGGTTCGCCTGATTGGGGCGGGATATTAAATTGAAATAAATAAATAAATAAATAAATAAAATTACTCTAGTTACACTGCCAAACACTACTAGTTACTCTAGTTAGCATGGCCAAAGTAGGAAGTCAAAAGGTAACTTGAATAATCGGCAAGTTTGGTCTCAGAGTACAAAATGAAGCAAAGGCTAATAAAGTTTTGTCAAGAGAATATGTTGGTCATAGCACAAACACTCTTCTAACAATCTAAGAGGCAACTCTACGCATGAGTGGTCAACATCGAAATCAGATTGATTACATACTCTGCAGTCAAAGATGGAGAAGCTCTATTCAGTTACTAAAAATGATACCTGGAGCTGACTGTGGCTCAGATCATAAACTACTGATTGGCAAATTCAAGCTTAGAATGAAGAAATTAGGGGGGGAAATTTACGTATGACCTAGATCAAATCCCTTATACCAGGGGTGCCAAAACTATGGCTGGGGCCCGGATACGGCCCCTGACGCCAATTCATCTGGCCCATGAAGCCCTCATCACTCCTTGAAGCGAAATGAAAATGTACCTGTACGGGGCAGATGAATTCGCGTCGGGGATTGGATCTAGCCCCCAGGCCATAGTGACCAGCTCCCTGAACCATGGCCCGAAAAGTTTGGGCACCCATGTCTTACACAGTGGAGCTGAAGAATAGATTTAATGGATTAGACTTGACATACAGAGTGTATGAAGAACTATGGATGGAGATTCATAACATCATGCAGGAGGCAGCATTTAGAACCATCCCAAAGGGGGGGTGGGGTGTAAGAAAGCAAAGTGATTGTCTGATGAGGCTTTACAAATACTAAAGAAACAAGGAAAGTGAAAAGCAAAGGTGAAAGAGAAAGATTCACTCAATTGAAGATAACAGCAAAGAGGGATAAAGAGGCCTTCTTAAATGAACACTGAAAAGAAAATTGGGGAAATTAAGGGAAAGTGTCAAGCAAAAATGGCTATGGTAAAGGACAAAAATTGCAGGGACCTAACAAAAACAAGAGATTAGGAAAAGATGGCAAGAATACAAAAAAGTACAGTACCATAAAAAGAAGGACCTTAATGTCCCTGACAATCACGATGGTGTGATCACTGACCACAAGCCAGACATCCTAGAGCGTAAAGTCAAGTGGGCCCTAGAAAGTATTACTAACAACAAAGCCAGTGGAGATGACAGTATTCCAGTTGAGCTCTTTAAAGCCCCAAAACATGTTGTTGTTAAAGTGCCGCACTTAATATGCCAGCCAATCTGGAAAATGCAGAAGTGGTCACAGGATTGGAAAAGGTCAGTTTATGTTCCATTTTCAAAGAAGGGCAATGGCAAAGAATGTTCAAACTACTGTACAATTGCACTCACTTTGCACACTAGCAAGGTCATGCTCAAGATCCTACAAGCTAGGCTTCAGCAGTACATGGACCAAGAACCTCCAGAAATACAAGCTGGGTTCCAAAGAGGCAGGGGAACTAGAGACAAAATTGCCAAGAGGAGACTACAAAAGCTGGCTTGAAACTCAACAACAAAACCAAGTTCATGACATCTGGCCCGATCACTCCCTGGCAAATAGAAGGGGAAGAGATGGAAGCAATGACAAACTTTACTTTCTTAATATCTAAGATCACTGAAGATGGTGACTGTAGCCATAAATTAAAAAGGTGCTTATTTCTTGGGAGGCAAGTTATGAGAAACCTAGGGAACATAATAAAATGTAGACACCCTGCTGACAAAAGTCCACATAGTTAAAGTGATGGTCTTCCCAGTAGTAATGTATGGCTTTGAGAGTTGGACCACTGTAATGAACCCATTGTTCCCAAGTAGACCCTTGGGCCTATAAATAACCGGGACCACACCTGAATTGTCGCCCAGTGGCTAAGCAATCCAGGATTTTAGTTTGCCTTCGCACATGCCCAGACCGTGGTGCTGGAAAAGACTTTTGAGAGTCCCCTGGATTGCAAGGAGATCAAATCAGTCAATCCTAAAGAAAATCAACCCTAACTGCTCCTTGAAAGGACAGATACTGAATCTGAAGTTCAAATACTTTGGCCACTAAATGAGAAGAGATGACTCAATGGAGAAGACCCTGATACTAGGAAAGATCAAAGGCCAAAGGAGAAGGGGGCGGCAGAGGATGAGATGGTTAGACAGCATCGTTGACATTACGGATGTGGATCTCGGCAGATGCTGGAGGATGGTGGATAACTGAGGAGCTTAGCATGTGGTGGTTCATGGAGTCACAAAGGGTTGGACTCAACTGTGTGACTGAACAACAAAACTCTAGTTACAACTTACTAAAGAGGACCACTTAGAGTGGGCCTATTTTTTTCAATCAATAGAAGGATAAATGGACACTAGCAAATCCCCACTGATTCAGTTGCCTACTCAAGCATTACTTACTATGCTAACCAAAAACATTTCAGCCATTGTTTTAAAAACAGAGTAAATGACCTCACCATTTTTTGTTATAATTTCACAATTAATTTTTCAATTTACCTGATCGATAGCCTCAAAACAAACAGCTCCAAGAAAGCTGATTCGATGAGTAAAGTTTGATCTTCCTTTGGGAGGTCTGTAAATCCTGGAATTCTTTCAGCCCAGGTCCTGGATATGTCAATGGAGGCAGTGAGAAGATTATAGAACTGCTGTACATGTTCTGCATCAGTACCTGCAGAAGCCTGCTCAGTGGAACAGTACTAGAAGGGTAGTAGTTAAAAACAAAAGAGAGAAAACAAAGATATGTTTTAAAGAAAAAAATCAGTACAAACATCGTTCTTGCCCTGTTTGTTTCTTATAAATGAAAATAAGTAACTTTCATGAACTGTCACAACATATAGTGATTTGTAAATAAATCCAATTTTGTCCCTGAGCAGTTGTCATATTATCCTTGAAGGCTTGCTGACACTTCCCACTAGAAATTAAATGTGTTTTTTATATATATGTGTGCCTTTAAAACATATCATCATAGCACATTATGAGTTTCCCAAAGGGAAAAAAGCAAAAATTATGCAGCAGTTTAAAGACTAACAGGTTTATTTAGTCTTTAAAGTGCTATAGTGTTTTTTATTTTGTTTTGTTTATTTTGTTTTGTTTTCTGATATATGCCTGAACCACAGACTAACACAGCTACTATTTCAGTATGAGCTAAGACAGAAGTAGATTTTGATCCACAAAAGTTCACTCTAAATCAAATCTGTTAGACTTTAAACTGTTCCAATATTTTGTCTCCCTTCTCAAGTTCTTACTAAGACAGACCAACATACTGTTTCTTTGGAAATCTTTGTACAGTCAAACCTCGCATTAAGAGCACCTCGCTTAAAGAGTAACTCACTTAAAGACCAGATTTTTCTTTGAATGATCGCTTCACTTAACAATAAAACCAACCAAAAACTTGCTTGACAAATACATCAGGGTTCACAATCCCCCCCGCTCCCATCAGAAGCCACAATTGGTCATTTACAATGGTGTTTTCCTGAAAGAGCAAACTCACTTAAAGAGCAATCCTGTGGAACACATTGTGCTCTTTAAGCGAGGTACAACTGTAAGTGACTTTTTTCAACTCCACCTGCTGCACATATGGAGCAGAGGTGGGGAAGTGCACACTTCCTATTATAAAAAGCCAGAGGATGTGATAATGCACATTGTGGCAGAAGGTGCGGAAACTTAATGTCAATATGCTATTTTAGCAACCTTTTTTGTACAGTACATCGTACAAAAAGATGTAGTTCTGAGGTTAATATACTGTTGCTAAAATCCAAGCCTTGAACTATGTTGTTCTAAGCAATAATCTACTTATACAGTAAAACCTCACATAAGGAGCGCCTTGCTTAGAGACTAATTCGCTTAAAGAACAGATTTTTTTTCTGAATGGTTGCCTCACTTAACAACTGAAACCGACCAAAAACTCGATTAACAACTAAATCGGGATTCGCAGTCCCCCCCGCCAGAAGTCACAATTGGTCACTTACAATGGTATTTTGCTTAAAGAGCAAATTCGTTTAAAGAGCAATCCCGTGGAATACATTATGCTCTTTAAGCGAGGTACCACTGTAGTTCTTTCCAATAACAAAATTATAAGTAATAAATTATGTTTGTAATATAATATGGGATAAATATTGTTCATTTTGCAGTGTAGCATTAATTTTAAAATGCTTTATACATTTTAACTATATAGATAATTTTTAAATATTAATCATGGTTATAACATCATTAAAATGATGAGAATTAATATTATGTGGTACAAATGTGGTTTTCTGCTATACCTCATAATTATCTTCCAAGGGGAAACAAACCTTTTAATTTGTAGCAAAAATTATAGTTGAAAATATATATCAGAAGCCAAGGAAATTCAGACCATACATGGACCTCTTACTCAAAAATTGACACACTGATGTACCCCTTATTCACCTTAACTTCTACTGCACATATATACCAAAACATAATTCAACTCCTTATATCAAGGTGAAAGAGCTGGGGAAAACCAGACTTTGACAGTATCAGCATTAAAAATGGCAGGTTTGCAACACAGTACTTTGTATAGGAACATAATCTTTACTCATCCAGTCCAACTGATGAAAAGTTGCAGCATTCAAAGGACATAGCACAATTGTTAAAAAAAAGTTAACACATGCAGCAAATATTAAGATCTAGCTTTCAAAAAGCTGTACAGAATGCTCCTATACTCTCCAATTCCTGCGTATTCAATGATAAATAAAGGCACACTTCATTTATTATTTAGGCAAAGGTACCCTCATGAGCATTTATTTCTTCACTTTCTCGTAACAGGACTCTAAATAACCCTCCCTACTATTCCCTTCTGATCTTTCACCAGTAGTTCCTACCATACCTACTAAAATCATGTTACAACATACAACACAGCTGGAGAATCTATGATTTTGACTAGTAAGAAATTTATTTTAATGTGGGATTTAATGGATTACAACCTACTGTGTCTGTGAAAAGCTCAGGCTGAAATGAATCTGTTAACCTTAAAGATGTAACATTGTGTTTTTAAAAAATACTTTACTGGTAGAGTTTAAATTATTTTATTATTTGATTTCTATACCAGCCATCTGGGTAGCATTCTCACTCTGGGCAATTCACATAGTTAAAATAAATAGAGTTCCATTAAGTTGCCACAGAATTTCAGGTACAGTAAATATGAGAGGTCTTGGTCATATTAACTTTTTGTAGGACCATCAAGGGAAGGTAAAAGAATATTGGTAAGATTTTCAAATTGTTTAGAGAAGAGTGGCATATCTCTAATTATTGATATGTTGAAAGTATTCAAATTACTGTTTGACATTTACTCATGATTTTTCATTTGCATCTATATTTCTTGATAACTGCCAACATAAGTTGAGACACTTTTTAGGGGGACTTGAATATATTCTTTTAACAGCTGAAAAGCCAGTCACATCAAATAACATCAGCACAGCCACACTTTCCTGCTTTTTTTCTTCTATGTGAATCCTTTTGCACAATAGTGACAATGCACTCTTATATGGTGGTGCCCTTGAAGATATTTAGAGATTGTATCTGTTGCAGAATACCATTATCTAGGTCTTGAAATTTCTGCACTGGCAGCCAGTGAGCTACTGGGCTCAATCCTGAATGCTAGTATTAGAACAATACAGTAATAATAATTGCATGCTATCAAATCCATTCTGACTTGCGGCAATCCTTTCCAGGGTTTTCTCAGTGGAGAACATACAGAAGTATTTTACTGAACAAACGTTTGCCATCCTTCTTTCTTGGTTATCAGGAAAATTCTTCTTTAGAGGAGAGCCAACATTTGCTTGACACGGTAGCCTTAGGAGTTAAATAAGGCATGGAGTCCTTATTTTGACCTAAACAGCTAATTTGTTCTTTTCATGCAAAGCACGCAACTCTAACTCCACTTTTGCCCTCCTGTGCAACCACAGTTCTCTCTTGATATACCAGATTCTGTCTTGGTCTTGGAACCTGGTGGGGTGGGCTGCCCTTTGGAGATATTCGAGGTAGATAAATCATCCTGCTGATGAGGTTGCCCTGGAAATGCTCCTTTTTTATTTTTATTTTTTAATTTTTTTTTCAGGGGGGAAGCAGGACCAGAAACCCATTTTGCTCCTCATAATGATTAGTTCAGAGTAAAAAAACACCTTTTAAATTTGTGGTTTTCCTATATTGTTGTCCTTATTAAATCAGTATGTATTTTGCCTGAATTGAGATAGCTTCTCATATCCCTAACACAGTTCAGGTCTGAAATGGGATTGCACCATTGCAAAAACAGGTGGGATACCAAAATTAATGCTGTGCCTTTAAAGAGTCTCCTCATAGTGACTGTTTTATGATAGAAAGTTTCTAAATATACTGTTACTATGGTCTATTATATTAATATCACTCCTAAAACATGGAGTGCCAAAGAGTCAACATAATTCATGTGGAACTTGAATTGATGGTTGTCAGTTGCTATGTAGTTCTTTAAGTTAAGTTAGGATCTAATTACAGACAAATAACTTTTTAAATGTAAAAATGTGATATTTGTGCAGCATGTTATGAGCTCTGAATTCTGCAGAAGACCTTTACGGACCTGACCCTAACTGTAAAAGCAAACATTTATATAGCACATCTACAGATACTTAACACATACTTGATATTTCCTCTAATATATTAGTTAATGTTCAATTTCAGTTGTCGTCTTCATTTTTTACAGTATTATGACAAATTTTAGTTAGCAAAAGCATGCCAAATATACTGACTACTAAAAGCATATACACTTAGGTAAACACAAAGTGCCGGTCCTAATTACAAAAAGTCAAATGAGAATTAAATATTATTATGCAGATTAAAATTAAGATGTTTAGTACCATCCAATTTCCCCACCGTTTTGAAAGTATAAGCAACTAAGATTATCTTCTTAATGCTTTAACTATCTGCAACAAGCTTTTAAAAATCAGTTTGCAACTTCCTATTTAAAACCTAAAAACACATTATATTCAATCCACTATATATATATTGCAAGTAGATAAATAGGTACCACTTTGGTGGGAAGGTAAACAGTATTCCATACACTCCAGTGTCTAGTTATGCCAGCCACATGTCCATGGAAACGTCTGCAGACACAGACAGTGCTGGCTCTTTGGCAATAAATGGAGATGAGCACCGAAATTGAACATTAACTAATATATTAGAGGAAATATGGAGTATGTGTTAAGTATCTGTAGATGTGCTATATAAATGGATACTACTGGCTTTCGAGCAAGGGCAACCTTTACCTTTTCCTTTACTATGTATATTAGCTGCCTTCCTCTCATAGCATTAGGAAGAAGTCAACAAAAGTTACTTATTCTGAGACAGGGTACCTGAAATTGAATTAAAATCTAAAGTGCTAATCTTGATTGCTCTCTTACCAAGTTCTCATGCATAAGCCAAACTGAAATGAAAGAGAACTAAGTAAGAGAAGCTGAAATTAACTAACTTGGAAATAGGTTCCACTGAAATCAATTGGGAAAATGTTCTTATTCCCTGTCATACAGCTTTAATAATAATATTTCAAGGCATCCTAGTTATACTTTAAATAAAATAAACACATTAAAGAAAGCAATGACATGAAGAAGAAACATATATAAATGTATGTAATTTTCTAATCAGTTTAATATATTTTTATATCATGGTGAGGACTTTAATTTAGAAAAAAAACTTTATGGTCGCAGTTATTCATTTGGATCATTGACAACATATGCTCTTTTTTCAATAGTGGGAAATTGGATCTCTAGCAGTGGTTTCCCAAATGTTCTTGGGCTATGCCTCCCAGAAATCTTGGCCAGCATAGCCAGCGGCAAAGGTTTCTGGGAGTTCTGGAGACCCAAGTTTGTGAACCCCTGATCTAAAGGAAAGGCCGGTGGTAGATTCCATTTTCATATCTTAAATTTATGCGCTAATTTTGTTGGAACTTGCTTCTAAGTAATGTTGCTAATGACAAAACTAAGTTCAAAACAGAACCATTGTATCACATAAAATAGAAGGAGTTTTATTTATGCTTCTCTAGAGTTACAGAAGCATCTTTTAAACTCCATAGTTGATGTGGCCAGTTTCTGAAATAAATGTAAGATATTCAATAAACAGACCACATTTGGTAAAATGCTATTCAAGTCCCTACTATCACAGCAAAGGGGCCGGACCACCCACTAGTGTCAACCATTTGTCCTACCTGCAATAGCTTAATTAATAAAGTAAATACACACCACTTGGTAAACATTTCTATACAGAAAAATGTAAAACATACTCTTGAATAGTCAAGGTCCCTGGGTGCGGAATCAGACAAAGCTCGCACAAGAGCATTTATCATGCTCACTGGAGGAGAAGGTGGGGACGGCTGGGATGGTTCTTGCTGTAAAGGACTCTTTGGTTTGGAAGGCAGCCGACCTCTTCTCCCCTTCAGACTGTCAGTACGGACAACTGATCAAGGAAAACAGGTAGAAAAACAACAGCACAATCAGGCTTTAGAGACACCGTATTATAGTTTGAAAAGAAACACAGGAGCACAAAAGGGTCACACTTTTTTAAAACTAATAAAAGCAAATGAGATCAGATTGCAAAATTATTTTATCAGCCTGTCTTCTGACAAAGGGATGATACTATGAAATCACTAGAAATTTCCTTTTCATATCACGAATACAATATTGATCTTAAAATAAATAAATAAACTTTTACCAATATTCAGTGGAATACCATTCGGCCCATGTTGCATAAAACATATAGTTTTTGTACAAGTATAACAGTAAACATAATTTTAATGGGAATCTTGTTTAATTACATGGTGTAGATCTACTTGTCATTATGTGCTCCGCTATATATCTATGTTGTTGTTACATATATTAATATGTTAATAAAAGCAACATCTGTACTCTGCATTTAAACTGGCATTTAAACTGAAATAAATAAAAATGAAAATTCATATCAAAGAATGTATGCTATAATAAAGTTAAACATGAACAAGATGTCAATTGGATTTTCTTCTTTCTCAGTTACATCTAAGACATTAGAAACAAGATATAATCTCAAATTTTATTTATTTATTATTTATTTATTTGTTCATATTTCTCCACCGCCTTACTCACCGAAGTGACTCAGGGTGGTTTACAAGTACCAGTAATAAAAAACATCGCAATAAAACACAAACACTACCAAAAAACCTCAAATACAAAACTGTTAAAATTTAAATTTAAAATTTAAATCTAAAAATATGCTTCAAGTAAGAAGAAAATTTTACGTAATGTACAATTTAACAATAATTAATAACAATAAAAATTACAATACGGAGAATAATAATAGCTTCTACTCAATGGTGGAAGAAATATTTATTTTGCTATTCACTCTTATAGCAAAAGAGCTTTAAAATAGCTTTAAAAAGAAAAACCTTTAAAAAACCAGCTGTGGCTTCAGTTTTCTGACTAAACCTTTGCTTTCACTGTTCAAAACAGCCTCCACCAATTAATCAACTGAGCTTTACTGGTTCTATCAAGAGTCAAAAATCTACAGCTCTAACAACCATAAAATTTGTTTATTGTATTATATAAAAAAGTACTTCTGATTTTTGAAAGCAGGAAGATAGCGATATTTACATGTACTGTAATTTGATAAGCCCAAATACAAGTAGATAATGTGCAATGAAATGCAGTTATCATCCCCTTCAAATGGAATACTCGAAACAGGCATTGTGTGAAATCTTGTTCACCAGCAAAGAAAGTAAAAAGTAGATTACAGTCATCTTGGAAAGCCCTTCTTTAAGAAGCTCCGCATTCAGATCTTGAAAAATCTATTTGTCATTTGGTATAAAGGGATCCTACATGTGCTGTAAAACTCCTATTATATTATAGAGCCTGTAGGAACAAGGACATTCATTGTTATTTCTAAAATTCTTCGTTAAAAGAAAAGAGCCACTTCTTTCTAACAGAAACCATTTAGTAGGTTGATATGTGGGCTAAGCATAGGAAACTCCTTACCTTCCTTTACCATGCCAACACTGAGACACTTCTGAAATCGACAGTATTGACATCTGTTTCGACGGCGCTTATCCACTGGGCAGTTTTTATTAGCCAGGCAAACATATTTTGCATTTTTCTGAACTGTCCTCTAAGAAAACAATTAAAAAAGAGTCAGCTAAATAAGCTGGGATCTGACAAGTTGCATTTTAATTACAATGTAAAAAGCAACAGTTCAATTTGTATAATTAGATAAAATTAATTTCCTAACACACTAGCCCCCAGGAAAAACAATTTTATTAGTGTTAGCTACTGACAATGAAAATTATTGAGGATGGTTCAGAAGCTAGGCTCAGGAGACAGCCACCTCCTAAATGATAAAATCATATCTGAAATTACCAGGTCATCGCATCATACCTTTGGGGATTAGATTAGCTTCACTTCTAATTTTCCTTTGGGAACAATTTTCTACTTGGCTCATCCTCTTGATTATTACTGACCTTATTCAAATAAAATTAAAATTATCTGAAGATTGATTTTTCTCGCTGCCTATTGTTGCATATCAAACTGATTTAATTTATCGTTATAACCAGCAAAGAGGAAACAAACTCTCGAGAAAGCAAGTATACAAGTTAAATTATGCAAAATATTATTATGTTTTGTTACAATCACCAGTGTAGAGGAGGATGGAATATAAACTATGATCCACAAAGTTGGACATGATTTAATTCAGTTGATTTCAGAGCTATGCCGAGATCTCTGTTTGAAATCTGTGGATTTCAAAGCGATTCACCGTGGATGAATTGTGCAAAATTGTTCCTCCTTCCTTCCTATTTATTTATTTATTTATTTATTTATTTAAACAAACTTTTATGCCGCCCTCCTCAAAAAGACCCAGGGCAGCTAACACAACTCTCAACACCTAAAAACACAATAAAAACATAATATAAAATCAAGATTAAAAGATTAGAAAGCTAAAACAAGACACACAGAGATAGAGGGATCAAATGAGCCAACAGACTGGGGCAATTGTCTGGCCCATACCCCACACATGCTCTGCCATATCTAAAGTAAAGTTTGATGTAATCATTGTCATGCATGTCATGCATTCTCATGTTATTTTTAAATCTAACTCATTAAATATGATTTGTTAAATGTTGGCAAAACAATACTGTCAGGTATTCAGATATCTAAAATAAAATAAAAATCCCTGCAAACCAGATTACACAAGTACTTCTAGTATTAATTACTTTCACTGGCAGTTAGGGTACACAGAAAGAGCCTCCTCGAAAACAGTGCTATTTTTGAACCACAATTGGGCGTACCTTGGTAACGGCAACCTTGTGTTGCCGACTAATCTTTGTCATACTCGGTCAGGTGAAAGGAACTGCAGAATGAACTCACCAAAAGGTGCCTTCATTTTGGCAGTTTCATATCTGGCCTAGACATGGAAGAAGAAGACTGTTAGTTGAAAAATAGCAAAAGCTGTAATCAAACTTACTTGTGACAAAGCATACAGGTGACAGCTCTGCATAAGTCACAATATATTTTTAAAGCTCCTAGTTAAGTCTCCTTCTTCCATGTCTAGGCCAGACATGAAACTGCCAAAATGAAGGCACATTTGGGGAGTTCATTCTGTAGTTCCTTTCGCCTGACCCAGTGTGAGAAAGATTAGCCGCCACAAGGTGGCCATTGCACATAGTTGTGGTTCAAAAATACCCCAATCTTCAAGGAGGCTCTTTCTGAAAGAGTCCAGTTAAGTGAAGTTACTATAATATGTCCCGCAGAATATATAGCAGATTTGGCAAGTATTTCTTTATTACAATATATAAACACTAAAGAATAGTTTCCTCGTCAAGTGTCGACAAAAATCTAAATGGTTTAATATCTTAAACCCATAAACACATGTTTCCTACATAGGATCATAATTGAAAGCCATAATTACAGTATACTTTTTCAACCTTGTTTCTATTAAATATAAAAAGGGGAAAGCAGAAATTCCCTTCAGTGAAAACAGCATATAGGTTTCAAAGCTCAAGCTATGAGAATGTTTGCCTCTCCAAGCTCTATTAAAATGAAGGAAAGGAAACATATATCTCTTGTGTGTCTCACTAAAATAATAATTATAAAAGCTATAGCTTCCTTTTATTTTAGTGGGACACACAAGAAAAGTCCTAATAGACTCTCCCCCTTAGTTTTTAAAGAGAAACTGGAGTATGATGATATAACTATATCAAGAGCAATCTATATAGAGATGGGTGAATCTTTCAGTGTTGCTTTAGCTATTTTTACATTCATTCTGTCATATTTCAACAATTTGGAATTTTAAGTTTTTAGAGAAATCCATATGATTTCTCAGGCTCAGTTCTCTAAATATGATATATTGGATCAAACTTTTCTAGTGTATAAAATTTTGCAATCATTTCTCCAATGTCACATTTCTGTATGTTATTTTTATTATTAATAATAATAATTTCGTGTTGGAGATTACTCTGGATTGAAAGGATTTTTGCTGGAGAAACTCTGCTGAGGATCCTTTCATGTCCCCAAGTACAGCTCTCAGGTATCAAAACCTGTCCTTCCAGTCTTCAGCTCAGCATCTTAACCACTAAGCCACTGGAGAAGCTGTTGTTATTTTTATTAATAGGTGTGTACTCTTTTGGTCAGAGAACAGTATCAAAAATATGGATAATTCAATGTTGAATGCTGATTGACTACTTGGTATTAGTTGAGGAAATGCTAATTTAAGTAGGCTTGCATTACAATGCAAATTACATTTCTTCCCCCCTCCTAGTATAATAAAACCAATTTTATTGTCATACACTAAACATTTAATTTGTAAAATGAATTAATCAACATGCCTTTTAAAAAGTAATATTAAGAACAATGTATATATTATGATCTATTAATTTCTTTGCATATTATATACCACATCACAACTGCTTAAAATACTTCACATGTTATTATCTTAACAATTGTCACAACAGTCAGATCTGATATTTCATCCACATACGGAGTGTGAGAGTGGCTTCAAATGGCTTTAGGCCATTTACTTTATAGAATGTTAAGAATGAGAACATTATAATGCATGGAATTTTAAATGGGTATGCATGTTTCTCTTGGTTAAAGATGTTTGGCATGTTATTAGCAGAACTGCCTGTTCGGAGAAGAAATTAAGGATTACACTGGGTTTCATGAAAAATCATGTAGTGTGGGGGCAGGGGAAGGCAGGGGGAAGTACCGCTGGTTCTTCACAGCACAATTCTATGCTTGCCCACTTAGAAATATGCACCATTAAGTTCAATGAAGCTTAGCCTGAGGTTATTGGGTATAAGATTATTTGCAGTCTTCACAATTAACAGTTTTATAGTGGGATAAAGTGTTAGAAGTTTTAGGTCATCCCATAGAATGCAAGGTTGTTAAAGAAACAGGGGAGTCTTAAATTCTCACATTACTTAGAAGTTACTATAATAATAATGTGCTGTTAAGGCAATTCAAACCAATCATGAACCTTTCCAGGGTTTTCTAGGTATAGATAACTCAGAAGGGGATTAATCAGTATGTCCTTCTGAGACTCTGGGATTGTGGATTGTGCCCAAGGCTACACGGCTGGCTCTTCTTCCAGGAGGCATAGTGGAGAATTGAACTCCCAACCTCTCCCTCTGCAACCAGATAATATTTAACTCACTAAGCTGTCAAGCCAGTTGGTACTTGGTATAATAGATCAAAACTTACTGACTTCTAAACAACATTCCTTGGTGAAATTATACCTATTTTACTTACTACCAAAACACTGCTTTATTTATTTGTGCCAACATTGCAGCAATAAACCAAAGTGTGCCTTTTTGTGCTTATCAAATTAAAAGAGGCTGCTAAATTTAATTTTATAATTGATTTTAGAAATACTATTAAGTGACACTCTCCTATTTACCAAAGGAAAAAACACTGTAAATGCACATTCATAAAATCTAGCAGTAATCCCTACCTGGGATATATTTTTATTTTTTATTGATTTGAATCCATGAAAGTGCACATTGAAAGATGCCACAAGTTTATAATTGTGATTATACAGCTACAAAATATTTAATCCTGGCTGAGTTGTTCTGCTAGAATAATCGCCTTTACATGATTGTTGTGATGATACAACGTGATACTGGTAACCCTATCTGTTCTACTTTTAAATTCCTTGGGAAAAGGACAGAATAGAAATGTTGCAGCTAAATAAATCTGGATAATGAATGTGTTAGCATATACATTATGCAAAAAAATAGTGGAAGAAAGTTCCCAAATTACAGAGGAAGAAAGTTTTGTTTTGTTACATTCATCTTTTGTTGTTCTTTCCTCTCCCTTCTTGACTACGTAACTGCTAACATGTCTATTACATGCTACATTTCTTGGGCCAGGGATGTGGCTATTATTATTATTTTTGGTATACATTAGCTATTGGTTATACTGTGATTTTATTGTTTATTCTGCATGACTGTATGGATTGTATTCTGACTATATTGTGTATATATATATGCATGACTGTGAGCCGCCCTGAGTCTGATATCCTCTGATTGGGTGGGATATAAATATAAAATAAATAAAAATAAATAAATACATAAGGCACCATGATAACTGATGTTGTCCAGTTATACACTGATATTAGATTTAAATACCTTGCATCCCTAGTGGAAAAAACAATTTTTGGGCCTCTAATCACAAACTGTCCTATCTCCTCCTGGGTTCTAACATGCACATTGTATGTAGAACTGTCAAGTTTATAATTATAAAAGAATCGAATATGTCAATCAAATTGGGGTATCTGCAAGGGAGATTCACTTATCTGACTATGGATATGCATGTATTAATTGTATTAAGGCACCTTCTCCAGTTAACATTCCTTTTAAAAGTGGCTCAGGTATGTACATATTGTATTTTATTGTATTTTTATTGTATTTCATTGCACTCCACTATATTGCACAGATTTTAATTCTTCTGCTATGTTATTGATAAGATTGTAAGGCTAATCAATTAATAAACATTAGACAATAGATAACTGATGCTGTCATGTAAAAAACAGAATAACAGAAAATCATGACAGTTCTCTGGAAAGCCTTATCACTAACTTTCAATTAGAATTATGCTGAACTTCCTATTGAAAAAAATGGGAGCACTATCACGACCATTTGAGTCCTTCCAGCAATGAACTACCTTTCAGTTTCTGGGCCATTTGATCAGCTGTCCAGCCTGTTATCAGCAGGGGTGTGCAAAAGTGAGTTTTGCAAAGCTTTGGTAGGGGCAGCCACAATATGACTCATACAGAGTCTAATTCTTCATTAGTTTAAAGCCCACTGAAAGCAACCAACTGGAACATGGAAATGCAAGACAAACCTTTCCACATCTCCTCTGAAGGCTTGTTGGTGTCAGTGGTATCTACTCCCCAAGTCCTCTCACTTATCCTTAAACCTACTTTAATATAATGGAAATGGCTTCTAAGTAAGTAGCATGCAATGGTATGGTTAGTCATGATTCACTGGGCCATGATACAGAAGCAATTGTGAGAGAAACAATTGTGCCATATATGGATAAAGGAGTCCGTGATTGTCCTTACCTTGAAAAAGCCCTTGCAGCCCTCACATGTCCGTACCCCATAGTGCTGACAGGCAGCATTGTCCCCACACACAGCACAAGTGCCTTCACCTGAGGAAGAACTTCGGCTGTGTGGAGAGGGAAGGCCACTGCTGCCGCTGCTACTCTCACCCATAACACTGGAGGTGGCTGCATTGAGGCCCAGCGGGGAGAAGGCTAAGGTGGCTGCTCTCTTGGACAATGGTAGCCCATAAGGGTGGCTTTCCAGAGCAGCTTGGCTAGCAGGGGGTCTCTCTGAGCCGATAGGTAGGTTTAAGGAAGTGGCCTCGTAGCACATGTGGGCACCAGCGGTGGGAGTGTGAGGTGGAGAGTGCTTGAAATGAAAGAGTGGGAAGCGGCCAGACACAGCTTTCATAGGGGCAGCATCCATCAGATGGCTAGGGGCCATGCAAGTCTGTGCTGGTGGAAGAGGTGGCGGCGGCTCATCCCAGGGGGCCTGGTGGGGTGGAAACCCAGGCGTGGTGGGTGTGGAAGGTGGAGACTGCTTGAAGTACATGGAAGCATTGGCTATGTTTTCTTCTGTAGGAGGCGGCAATGAAGGGTGGTAACCATGCATCCGATTGTCTTCCATTTTGATGAGGGGCCTCTGGCTTGCAGAGGAAGAGGAGGATGAAGAAGAGACGGCAGCTGGCTGCATTTGGTATAGGCAGGAGGGTTTGAGCTCATAACCCCCAGCATAGCCCTCCATAAAAGTGCTAAAGCTAGGCAAAGAAGTGGTGGCCGTGGCACTGATCTCAGCACCCGTTAGCTCCATGGTCAGCTTCGCATAATCAGGGTTCATGATCTCAGGATGGTATTCAGAGCCATAGGCGAAAGTCTGGGCTGCATAACTTGAGCCAGGAGGTGAAGGGCTGTACTGGGCTTGTACACAGGGCATATCTGCAAGAGCAAGGGTAAGGATCTGTTAAAAATGGCTTTATCCCCTAATTATCAATATTCTTTCCTTGTACTGTACTCATCTTCTGAAAGTTGTTGCATTTCACAGCAGCAAGGGAAACAATTTTTCCCTTCATTGTGCCTTGGAGATGTTTCAAAATGTGACAAATTTGCAACTAAAAAAAAAAAGACTGTATTTCAATATAAGGAAAGAATATGCTGATATATAGATGGTCATGAAAACATCTCTGTATAACACATATACATTGGATGAAAAATGTGTGCAATCGGTTCATATGCTAACTGACACTGAAGAGCTTCCTGATAAATAGCACATTCCTCACAGGTATAGTAAATTTTAGGAAGAATGTTAGAATTGCACACCTCTCAATATACAAAGGTATATTGCATGCTTTCATTTAAACAGGATAAAGTCAGCAACATTACTCAAAAGTTGCACCTGTTCTCTGGACCCATTCTTGACCCATTCAGTATATGAAAAAGTCACTGAATCTTAAGCAACAAGCAAAATAATAGTTTATAACAGGGATGCCCAAACATTTTGGGCCACGGGCCAGTCACATGGTTGAGCGGGCCAGTCACATGGTTCCTCCCACCAGAAATGGAAGTAAAATGCGCCCACGCATGAGCATAACACTGCTGCAAATGCACCCATGAGTGCTGTAAACGCGTTTACAACAGCCACGGGTAATTTACGGCAGCGTTTTGTGCATGAGCAGGCATATTTTACTTCCATTTCCGTGAGCGGTGTGGGCAGTGCAGGCCAGATAAAATGGCACCATGGGCCAAATCCAGCCCATGGGCAATAGTTTGGCCACCTCTGCTTTATAGTTTCTGAATGTGGGCCATGATGTCATTACATCATAATGAGGAGGTGGGGGAAATTAATTTGTCTCATCAGACATTACAAAAATAGAAACTAAAAGTTTTGTTCACTATAGTACATCTCAAAGAAGGAACTGAAATACCTTTACCCAAAACCAGAGCTACATTTTGTTACCATTGAACTTACATGGTCTGTTTCTGATCTTATACTGTGGAACTTGTGCTTATCAGCATAAACTGATGTAACCACAAGAGTTAAACACATCTTGTTACCTGTAGCAGCAGTAGCAGCAATTATTTTATTATACTGTAAACACTGTACTATACAAGATCATGACTAGCAAAAACAAAATACAGTTTTGTTTCTTCTTTTTTCCTTGATTACTATAATGCTAGTGAAACTTGGATTAAAAACATCTAAAGGCAATGACTAATTTTAGTTTCAGTTTCTATGAAATAATATTTATCTTATTATAGATGAATAGGTCATGTATATTTATTGGGTATTGCAGGACATTAGGAGCAAACTTTTTTGTTCTGTTTTTATTTTTTTTAAATAACACATTCCTGTAAGAGCCTAATATACTTTAATGGCAACGCCTTGCTTTTAATGTGTGGACCAATTTCTTTTCATTTTATCCTTCATTAAAACTCTTAAATATGTATAGCTAATTCTTAAATTAAAATATTTCACCATTTTGCTACAAACACATTTTGCTTCAGCAGGTTTTTTTTAAAACCAGTGGGCTTTCTGATAAAAGAACATTCCGTCTCGCTTTAGACAACTATGGAGACTATGAGAAAGAAAGGCCTCAATTTTTTTTAACTGAAAGAAAAGTTCATAGTTTAGTAGCATTTCCCTCCATCAAATAGTTTAGGTCGGGGAATGCCTTTTTTTAAAATTCCTAACAACATGAAAGAAAACCCTTTGTGAAATAGTATCTCTTTCTTCTGACATGGGAGAATATTGGAAAGGAGAATGGCCATGAGTGGCTTCCTGTGCAATTTTTGAAATGGTTGTCATGTTACAGGGCTATAGCCAGGATTCCTGGTGTGGGTGGGCGAAAATTATTTTTTCAGGATGGGCAACAATGTCATATAGAGTATATATGTCATATATATAAGCAGCCAGGAGTTTGAGGGTGGGCAAGCGGCCTGGTTACGGCCCTGTCATGTTAGTCTGTGTTTCAAGCATATCAGAGAGTAAACAAAAAAAAAATTGTAAAGGAAAAACCAGTTGTAAAAAGCCACACATTGATTTGTATACTTATCTGTATGCTAACCAACCATTGTGTACCTCTGTACCTGATGTGTATCAATTGATGCCATGAAGTATCATTCTTAAGCCTGACAAAGTGGACTTGGCCCATGAAAGTTAACATTAAAATACTGCAGTTAGTCTTTAAAGTGCCACAAGGGTATTTTTTTTTGTCTGTTTATTTTGTTTTGTTTACTCTCGGATATTCCTAAGCAATGTTGCTGAACCACGCGGGCACGCTTTGGTTAGAAAAGAAACACATCCACCCAACACACCACTACCACCCACCGCCAGCAACAATTCCAGAAGTGTTGTTTAACAAGAAATTAAATGTCACCGCTTGACATTTGGAAAAGAAACTGATCCAGGGCCTGGGTTTTCTCACTGGGCTTAAAAGGGGAACATGAATCCTGGGGAGTCCCCCCCCACCAACTCTTCCTCCTTCTCTTTTCTCCCTAGGAAAAACAATTCTGAGTATAGAAATGTTTTCTACGGAAAACCCCCCACAAAGGTCTCCTTTTTCTCTCCTGCCTTTGAGGGGCAGTTCCGAGGATTCCCTTGAGGAGGAAGCCAGCGCAGGTTCGCGGACCAGCTGCGGCTCTTGCTTGGGTGGGTGTTGTGATGGTTGTTTACCTGGAGGGTGGCTTCTTGTTCGCTGAATGGTGGGGGCGGCTGGCTGGCGGGCGGCGGGCGGCGGGACAAGCGGTGGCTGCGGCGTCGGCGGTCCCTCCTTGGCAGGGGCGGGTGCGGAGCCGGAGCTCACGGCAGATGAGGGCTCGTCCGACCTGGGCTCTTAACACAAGGAGAGGAAAAGTTGGAAGGGTGGGTTGGAGGCGAAGCGACCGGCGGGGAGCAGAGCCATCGCCTGGATTCTAGATGTGGGCGGGCGAATATTTCCCCCCAGGATGGGCAACGAAGCCTCTTTTCAATGCATTCCTATGGGAAACCGTGCTTTGCCAGGGTGGGCAAAGTGCTTAATCAGGGTGGGCCAAGACCACACTGCCCACAGCGAGGGAATCTAAGACCCCCTGTGCTAGTCTGCACTTCTCCGGAGCTCCTCACCAGGTTCCTCTGCCCAGATCCTAAACACGTGCACTTCCATCACCAGGTTCAGGAGAAAAGATGGCTGTGGGGGAGCGCCGGGGCTACCCAGACCTCTAAATAGGCGGCCCTTTCTTGGAAGTGTTAACTCGGAGGGGGGGAGCAGTACGTGTCTCTCTTACTTTATGATGGCCATTGCCAGGATTCTCAATAAGGGTGGGCAAATACTTTTTCAGGATGGGCAACTAAGCCTCTTTTCAATGCATTCCTATGGACACTGCGTTTTGCCAGGGTGGGCAGAGTGCTAACTCGGGGTGGGCCAAGCCCACCCTGGCAATCCCCTGGGCGAGGTCAACCTCAGTACGCATAAAGAGCCTCCTCGAGGGTTGTGGTATTTTGAACCACAATCAGGTGTACAGCCATCTTGTGTTCCCTGCTAATCTTTCTCACACTAGGTCAGGTGAAGGGAACTGCAGAATGAACTCCCAAAAAGGTGCCTTCATTTTGGCAGTTTCATGTCTGGCCTAGACACGGAAGAAGGTACATAGCACTAGTCTAATAGCTGCCCTAAACACCAATTTCAATTGTTGAAACACTTCTTATAGGGAGTTTAAAAACAACAACAAAACAAAAAACAGATTTGCAAACTAATTTGCTCTGAGGCTCTTTAAAAAATCTCTTATTTAGCTTATTCTTTATTTAACTTACCAAGATGTGAAAATTCTGAACAAGTCAGTACTACAAAAGCTCTGGGCTGAGACACAGTATCAGGCCCATGTTTGTTAAAAAAAATTTGGGAAAGTTTTATGCCTTATTAATATGTAAGATAATGCACATTTAACAGACTACCTATGTTTGCATTCTGACAGTTCCTCAGCAATTCCCTGGGTACCACCAATACTCCTGGGCCTGCAGGTAAACAATTTTGTCTGAAATTAGGAACCCAAGTGTGTCCTCTCCTTACCTATGGAAGAGCTGGCAACCTTGATTTAAACAGGTGTTCTGAAGCTGAGAACTGGATCACACATTTCTAAAGGTTGGAAGGCTTTTCGTTATGGCGGTCACATTTAAGTCCATCCCTGGGACTAACAACAGAAGGATGAAACAAAGGGTCGTGAGACCTTAAGGGCCAGGTGGCTAACCTTGGTACTCCAGCTGTTCTTGGACTTGCTGCTTAAAGTATTTAGCCATCTCCTCTGGAGAGAGAGAGAAAAGTCTAACTCTGCCTTACTTCTCTGAGAACACTGCGTTCTGTCCCAGGATGGTGATCTACTAGGACTGAGAACTCCTCGGTTTCCCTGGCGCATGGTGTGATGCCCTAAAGCAACACTCCTCCCCACCTATGCCCTTAGAGAAGTTTGGCCTGAAATCCTGTCCACATTCTGACTGGGAATGTGATGTCAGCTTTTCAGAGAATAGTGACCTCTCACAACTCATCCCTACCTCCTGCACAAAGGTGCTGGCTAGGAAGAAGGTTTCTTTGATTTAGGCAGACTGATTTGCTTCCTCCTTCTCTGCAAGTTTTCAACACACCTCCAACTGGCAGCAGCAAACGTCTGGATGTTTTAGAAGAACTGAACTATCAGGATCACATACATTTTTTGGATTGGAAGGGATGGATGATCTCTATTTTGACTCCAACACACACCTCCTGCTTTGCACTTTTAAAGCACCACGTAGTCACCCTGGACAAGTATTGAAGGGCCTCCTGTCCTGAACTGCGGGTCTCATGTTAGTGACCAATGGAAAGAGCAGGTAACTGTTCTTAGTAAGTTCTTTTACTCTTTCTAAGTATCCGCTCAAGTATCCGTTCTCTCTGCCTGGAAACATGCACTCTTTCCTGGGTTGAGGTCCAGAAGCTCATTTTCCCTGCAGGCTAACGCATTTCGGTCCTGACCTTTCCCGTCCTGCCATCTCAACCAAACGGGGTCTTGTCTCCTACCCGTCCGTGTCTCCAGGGGCAATTCGAAGGAGACCAAAACGGGCAACTAACGGAGGGCCTACTACAGCCTTGAAGGGGGGGACCAGATCCCACAAGCGTCTCCCAGATCCCACCCATCCTAATAACAGGACAGAGGTGGATAGGTTAGGAAAAGATTAAAATACAAGGCAGAGAAAGAGAAAGACAAAAAGTCTGGCGGGGGTGCCACCGTTAATTAGTGAGGACGATCAAATTAGTGAGGACGATCAAAAGAGTAGGAACTCTGAGAAAATCATGAGTTCTGCCAGCACGATGTTATTCCAATAAATGACCCTAAATAATATACCCATCCCTTCCGGGAATTTTAGGACTGACCAAACGTGTGGCCAAACGCTAAACCTGTGGGGAGGCTGCCACCGCTGCTCCTTCCCTGTATCACCTACCCCAGATCCTAAACAAAACCGACCTCTAGTTCAGGGGTGCCCAAACTATGGCCGTACGGGTGCGTTTTGCTTCCAGGAGCAACGAGGGCTTCGTCCGCCGGATGAATTGGCGGCCGGGGGCCGGATCTGGCCCCTGGGCCATAGTGACCGGCTCCCTGAACCACGTGACCGGCCCACAGCCTGAAAAGTAAAGAAATCCTCAGCTGCCTCCACGACATGAGCGGAAAAGTTTGGCAGTCACTTGGCGCCGCAAGAAAGCCCCCCCCCCTTCTCCCTCGCCTCTTCTCTCCTCGCCGCCTTCCACTTGCGAGTCTGCGGGGCCGCCCCCGAGTGGCCAAAGAGGCTCCAAGGGGCCACCCCGTTCCACCATCGGATCTTTCCCCCCACCCCACCCCACCCAGGCACGAAAGTAGCCCCAGGATGTCCCGCCGCCTTGCTTCCTCCTCCTTGGAGCTGCTCGGGAGCTTCCCTTCTCTCCTCGCCCCGCAAATTTGGCCGGACGGCAACCCACACCAGCCGCGGCCCCAAAAAAGCATCCAACCCCCCACCCCCATTTCCGAGGAGCAGCTCCGCGCCGGCGGCCCCATCCGAGGACAAATCCTCAAGCCCGGGAGGGCAAGACCGAGCGCATCATCCCCATGACAACTGCCAAGCCATGCCGGCCGGAGAGCCAGCGGGGGGGGGGGCACCGCCTCCCCTCCGGACTGCAGGCCAGCCCCACAGCCGCCAGGCAGCCCTCCCGAGCGGCGAGTCGAGCTGCCTCCCCGCTTCCCCCCCCCCACTTTTCACTGAGCCCCCTCCCGGAGGCCGAGCGGGCCAGCTTCGAAAGCCAAAGTGACCCAAACTTTGTCCAAGTCTCTCCCCCTCTCCGCGTGGCTCCATTCATAAGCTGTACCTACTCGGTGGCTGTGGCGGGTCCGTCTTTACATGGGGTTCCTCAAGCGCTTTATTCCCGTCAGCGCGGCAGCGGGCGGGCGACGACCTGAGGCGCGGCGGCGGCGGCGGCGAAAGCCCGAGGCTCCGGACCAGCTTCAACCCTGGCGGACGCGCCGTCCTGAGGCATCGGAAGCGAAGCGAAGGAGGCGGGAAGAGCGACCCTCAGAAGTCGCCGGCGTGGAGAAGAGCCGCGGGTCCCCCCTCGCCGCGAACCAGGACGGAGCGGTGGAGCCCAAAAACGACGCGACGTGGTGCCGCCTTTTGTGGATAACAAGCAGTACGGCTGCGAGAGCTGTCGCCCAGTCGTGGCTCCGGTTCACCGGAGGAGCGGGAGGGAGAAGCGGCTTCGGAGCGCGCGCCGGCTCTGCCTCCCTCTCTCCCGCTCCCTCCTCGCCGCGCGTCATTTATGCCAGAGGAGCCCTAGCGGCCTCTTCAGACGAGCGGCTGGAATGCGAGACGTCAATCGTGACGCCATGGGAGCCTGACGCGGCTGACCCCCCCCCCCGCCCCCTGCGCCGGGTGTCTGGGTTTCTTGACAGGGAATGTGTGTGTGTGTAAAAATGTAAGTGTGCGTGTGAAAGTATGCGTGTGTAAAAGTGTGCTTGTGTGTAAAAGTGTAAGTGTGTGTGAGAGAGAGAGCGCGCGCACGGAAGTGTGACCCAGGCATGAGTCTGTGTACACAGGGGCAGGCGTGCCCACGACGGCACCAGCAGCTCCCTCGCGATTAATAAGGAAAACCCAGAAGGTGGAGGAGGCCGCGGCCAAGTGCGGCACAGCACCCAGCAGCGCCTCATGGCTGAAGCGGCGCTTGGAAGCCTCGCTGCAGGGCAAACCCCACCACACACACACGGGTCGCCTTTACTAAACGGGAGCCTAAGAACAAGCGCGAAGAAGGAGCCCTCTCTGGGCAGCGCACCTGCAGCAAAACGGGCACAGCTTCCCCTTCCGAACCCCCGGCTTCAGGACGCCCGAAGTCCCCCCCGTCTTTCCAGGGGGGTCCGGCGGAGGTGTTCACGGCGGCGGCCATCCCGCGTTTCCCTTCCCTCGCTGAAAAAAGAATAAACATGTCGCGCTTTTCCCGCCTCTCTCCAGGTAGCAGCAACATCAAGAGCGGAGCCGACGATCCCGCCTGGAATGCCCAAGAATTACACTGACGTGACTAGAAAGCGCCTGCAGGCCACGAAGCTGCTTTTCACACGTAGTAGCACCCTCTGGGAAGAGGTGACTTAGGCTTTCTAGTTTGTTCAGCTCGAGTGAATGGCCACCTTTCCGGTCCGTGTGGCAGGAGCGCAGAGAAACTTTTGTGATCGCGGAAGGACGATCGGGAAGTAGCCTCGAAGAGAAGAGACCTTGCACGGATTGTGTGTGTGTGCGTGCGTGTGCGCGCTCTTTCACAGGCATGGCTGGGTCAACGAAGTATATACCTGGGACTGGGAGAAAATGTACCTGAGGTGTGGAGCGGGAAAGAAACGCTGGGAAAGCCATGTGTATACCGTATGTGACCGCCATCCTGTGCGTTTTTTTTATTGAGGGTAAGTTTCACTGGTGTTTTGGGTAGGAGGGCCTTTCTAACATAATGCCGGGTTTACGCGTAGACGTGTTTGTAATACACAAGGCACCTTTGTTAGAAAGCAAAGGGTTCTAGGTTTTTTTTTTGGGGGGGGGGTTCAGAAGGAGCACATTTTTTTTTACATGTTATACTCACATGTATAACATTGCAGTGGCTCAAGTCACTAAGACGCTGACTGGGAGGCGGAAGGTCAGCAGTTCGATTCCCGAGTACTGCAGGACGGAAGGAGCTCCCGTCTCTGTCCCAGCTCCTGCCAACCTAGCAAGAAATTGCAAGTAGATAAACAGGGACCACTTCGGTGGGAAGGTAACAGCGTTCCATGCGCTCCGGTGTCTCTAGTCATGCCTGCCACATGACCACGGAAACGCCTGCAGAAGCAGACAGCGCTGGCTCTTCGGCTTAGAGAAACAGAGATGAGCACTGACCCCTAGAGTCGGATACGACTGGCTTTCGAGCAAGGGGAACCTTTACCTTTTATAACATTGGCACCACGGGATGGGCGGGCGATTAGCTCAGGAGGGTTTTCAACCTCCTCATTCGCCGCCACCCTGGCTAGAAAGCGATAAATGGAGCCTCAGGGGAGTGTGCTTCGATTGAAAGCCTGTCTTCCTTCTACCACCCCTGCGCATCGTTTACAGCATCCGGCCAGACGTCGGCAAGCCAGAGCGCGCCCTCGTATTTCCAACCCCAAACAATCGCTTCTGCTATTGTTTTACACCCAGGGAGCCCCCCTCCCCCCCAAATCGGAGCGGGGACGTCATTGTGGAACACCGACCCCTCGTGACACCCGGGCCAATCCGAACCAGGGACTGGGTAGGCTTTTTTTTCCATGAGGGGCGGGGACCAGGGGAGGCTTGACGCAAGGAAGGCGCGTGATTGACGCAAGCGGGTTGCTAAATTTAGCCCCCGCGGATTATTTTTTTCCCCCTCCCGCGGGTGACGGAGGCGCGTCTTGAGTGGTTGGCCCGGGCCTTAGACGGGGGTGGGTGGGTGGGCGCTGGAGCGCGCCCTCGCGGTGCCTCTCCCCTCGCGCCCAAAGGGAGTTATTTCTGGAGCCGGACGAGCCTAATATAGCGCGCGCTGGAGCTATTTATAGGGGCTGCCTCTCCCGACGGCGGTGCCGCGCCCCTCCCCGGGAAGGGGGGGGAGAGGAAGGAAGGAGGAAAAAGCTCTGCCCAAAACGCCGCCGCCACCGGGACGTCGTCTCTGCAAAAAGCGGCCGCCAAGGCGGGGGATTCCCCGGCCCGCTCGGGTGGGGCCGGGGCTGCCCCGGACCGAGCCTGACGCAATGGAGAGAAGCCGCGGGCGGCGAGACGGGGATACCCCCTGGCGAGGCGGGGACTCGAGCGCGCGTCGCTCTCCGCCCGGAGGGGGCCGCTGCCCTCTCACTTTACAGGTCAGCCCTCTGAACAGGGAGAAGGCAGCTGCAGCCCGGTAAACAAACAAACCTAGGCCGGCCAACCCGCCTGCCTTGGTGCGTTTGCCCCGCGTGTAAATACAAGTAAAACCTCGGATAACGTTAAAACCTGGTTCCACAAGTCTTGGTGTTATACGATTTTTAGTGTTATCCGATGCATGTTAAAATCCGATGGGATCCATAGAGATACATTGTAACCACACAGGCTTTAGCGGTTGTTATCCGATGCGTCCCATAGGATCTTAATGTTATCCGATGCAATTCTCCCCCCCCCCCATTGCTTAATGTTATGCGATTTTAGTGTTATCCATACAAGTAAAACCTCATATAACACTAAAACCTGGTTCCACAAGTCTTGGTGTTATACGATTTTTAGTGTTATCTGATGCATGTTAAAATCCTATGGGATCCATAGAGATACATTGTAACCACACAGGCTTTAGCGGTTGTTATCTGAAGCATCCCATAGGATCTTAATGTTATCCGATGCAATTCTTCCCCCCAGATTCCTTAATGTTATGCGATTTTAATGTTATTTGATACTAATGTTATATGAGGTATTACTGTACTAATGTTATCTGAGGTATTACTGTATCCCTCTCCTGTAGCCTCAGAAAAGGCAACCTCGCTGCCGGGTACATGTGTTAGCAGGACGCTCCAGTGCTACTGGGAAGGGAGACAGACCTTAGGCACAACTGGAGGGGGGAGGGATTTGGAGTGACCCAGGATTACAGAAATAAAAAGCCGACTAATTCTTGGGAGACGAGCTATGAGAAACCTGGGGAACATAGTTAAAAGTAGAGACATCACATTGCAAACAAAAGTCCACCTAGTCAAAGCAATGGTATTCCCGATAGTAATGTATGGTTGTGAGAGCTGGGCCATAAGGAAAGCTGAGCGCAGAAGAATAGATGCCTTTGAAATGTGGTGTTGGAGAGTTTTGAGAGTCCCCTGGACAGCAAGGAGAACAAATAAGTTGATCTTAGCACAAATTAACCCTGACTGCTCCTTAGAAGTCAAATAGTAAAGATGAAGGAAGCTAAAGTACTTTGGACATCAAATGAGAAGAGAGGATTGACTTGAGAAAGCCTTGGTGCTGGGAAAGGTGGAGGGCAAAAGAAGAAGGGGGTGGAAGAGAATGAGATGGCTGGATGGTGTTGGAAACACAATGGGCACAGAGCTGGGCGGGTTGAGAAGGATGGTGGAGGACAGAAGTGCCTGGCATGTAATGGTCCATGGGGTCGCAAAGGGTCAGAATTGACTCTGCGACTGAACAACATCTAAAAGTCCTGCTTAAAAGGCACTTTGTGGTCTTCTATTCACACAGAAGATTTTCTTCTCCCTTGAGAAGGATCCAGACAGCAGTTAAGATCACTCACATTTCTCCTCCTTTCATTATTGACACCCACATTACTGCCCATTTCAGCACTTTTTGTCCTGTCTCTCATTCTGCAGGCTGCGGCCACTGTCACTTGTTTTGGTTTAATTTAGTGGCATATCCCTCTACAGCTATACATGAGCCTGGAAGGCACTGCGGTGGCTTAGTGGTTAAGATGTTGAACTTGAAGACTGGAAGGTTGGCTAGTCAGCAGTTTGAGACCCGAATGCTACACAACAGAGTGAGCTCCCTTCTCTGTCCCAGCTCCTGCCAACCTAGCAGTTCAAAACAAGAAATTGCAAGTAGGTAAATAGGTACCACTTCACTGGGAAAATAAACAGTATTCCATGCACTCTAGTGTCTAGTCATGCCTGCCACATGACCATGGAAACATCGGCGGGCACAGTCGGTGCTGGCTCTGGCTATCAACTAAGTTGAACAGTGAACCATTTAGTCCAGGGATTCTCAACCTGCAGTCCACATCGCCATTTCTTGTGGGCCCCCACCACCTCCACCACACCTGGGTCATGTGGTGGAAGAAGGACAAAATGGACATATGGCCCCCAAAGCGGTCTGAGGGATCGTGATCTGGCGCTTGGCTTTAAAAGGTTGAGAACTGCTATAGTCGGATACTACTGGCTTTCAAGCAAGGACAACCTTTACCTATACACAAGCCTAGTATGGATATTCCCCTGTAATGTAAATATAAAATACTGTATGGCTAATTGATGTGGCACATAGAAGATTTTTGAAAAAAAAAAACTGAGAAGAAGAAAATAGGGGGGAGGGCTTTTTCTTAACTATCCTTTTGTCTGACACAACCCACTACTAATATCACAGGATTCTCAGAGATGAGAATGCTGCCCACAAATCTGTTTTGGAGTGAATTAAGCAAGCATATAGACTGCAGAACATAGCACTCCCAACCACACCAAATAAATTGTAGTGCTGTTCCAGAGAGGAGCAGAGCACATTATTCCACATTCATAAACCAGAGGTTTTTTGAAGAACTGAATTTGAAATAGGGTGTTGAAGAAGATCTTGCAGGTATACCGGGCCACCGGAAAGATGAACAAGTGGGTTCAAGATCAAACCAAGGCTCAATTTTCTCTGGAAAATGACAAAACTAAAACAGTAATACTTTGGGCACATCATGAGATAACAAGATTGTAAAAGACAATAATGCTGCGAAAGGTGGAAAGCAAATGTGAGATGGGTTGATTAAGGGAACTACAGACTATAATTTGCAGGAGTTGAACAGAGCTCTTAAAGGTTAGGACCTTTTGGAGAATTCTCATTCACAGAGTGCTCATAAGTTGTAGCAAAGTACAGCACATAACAAAAATTGTAAAAACCTGAAAGCTTAAACTTTTGATAGTTTTTTTCATGGTTACCAACATGATAGCAAAATGGATATTGAAGTAACCCACAGTTTGTGGATGTGCAAACCCAGTACTGTCAGTTTAGCTGCACTAAACTGGATCTCTCTTTTTAAATAATTCATCAAAGTCTTTAAAATGTTAGGGAGTTTCTTCTCAAGAGAGAAAGTACCATATTCCCCACAAAATATGACTGGATCTTCTATTAATTTTTACTCCGAAAGACACATTAGGGCTTATTTTTGTGAGATTTTTTTTGTCCATTACAAAACATTTCCCCCCCAGAAACTACTTTTGCTCAAAATCTCTGTGATCTGTAGATAGCGTGGGAGCATTTTTGCCATGTTGTCAGACAGAGGCGTAGCTACCGCCGTATCTGCATAAGCAGATAACAAATCTTTACCCTTCCTAAGGGCCCCCAAACAAATTTTTATACGGGGCCCCGCCAAGGCACGCTACTCTTCTGTTGTCAGAGTCCTTCCACACCTTGATCCCCATTTAAAATTTATTTAAATTGTATTTTTGGGTCAGTAGCGAATGCTAAGATGGCTGGATAGCTCAGTGGTTTTGGTATCTGCCTGCAGAACCACAGGCTGGGAATTCAATTCCCCACTGTGTCTTCTAGGAAAAGACCCTGCCTTCATAGTCATAGGCAAGTTCTAAAGTTTCAGGATGCCCCCAAAAGAAGGGAATGGTAAACCATTTCTAAATATTCTCCACCTAGAATACCTTGGAAAGAGTCACCATACCCAGAATTGACTTGATGGCACACAGTAATTATTGCAAGCTTTTTAGTAGAACATTTTTGGAGTGGGGTATGGCTGCAGGAGCAGTCCTCCAAGATCCAGAGATGGGCATTAGTGGCATGTAGACCTCTGGAGGTTGTCTGTTTCTGCTGTATAGTGTGGATGTGAGAAGTAAGTAACTCTTACCAGCCCTGACCCTTAGTACTATAAGAGGAATGTTCTGAAGCTTAGCAAGCTATTTAGGAAACTGTTGATCGATGTGTATAAGGATTTTTTTTTACAGGACGACAGAGTCCAGGGATTTACACTCTTATGCTGACTAAAGAAAATTCCTTATCTTCCCTCTTGATTTTGATATGAAGAAGGAAGGATGTGAGTCCCTTGAATCAGTCTCTTACCCGCATTGTATCTTTGCTAATGTGAGTGGGAGTACTGTTCTATCCAGACTTAGTACAGTACAATAGTTGCTCTCTTGTTTTGATTAATGCCGTAGTTTTAGTGCTTTATTTAAGAGGAATTCTCATTGGCTGTCATTTAGGCCCTCATATCTGGCATTGGCAAATTCAGTTTTAAAAAAAGTAAATTAATATTTCCACTGAGAAATTCTCTGAATATTCAGGAGTCCCTGCCTTATCTGTAGGTGGCCTTTTTAGACTGCTCTTTGCTCAGCATGGGCCTGCAAGAGACAAAAATATGATTAGGGAACAGAAGTAGTGGAGATGTTGTTTATATGTATAGAAACCTGATGGAGCGGCTGGAGTTTTAATTTAAAAAAATATTAAACAAACAGTCTTTGTCCTACAAAAGTAGAGACAGGCTACTGAAGGATAAATTAGTTGATGTAGAGAACAGCAGACAGCTGACACCTGCTACCTTTCAAAAACTCTCCCAATCAGACTATTGCAAAGCTCAAGTTTGAACAACATCAACAACAGTGGTAATTTATTATGAAGTGTCTAATAAGAGTATGGGTTGCCATCATTTTAAAACAGTTTGCATCTAAATTGAAGAAAAATGGCACTGAAATATTATTTTATCACAAGAACTTAAAAAACCCTCAGATAAGTAATGTAGCTAGCTTGATTATCAAGTCTTTATTTTAAACAAGTACAGTACAGTATTGTGTAACCTATCTTATTGTGTAAATCTTGTGTAACCTATCTTAATCCTAGTTACCTTTGCATTTTTGGGAATTTTTGTGGTTTAGTTTACAAATTTGGTTCCTTGGAGAAATAATCTCAACAACAATAAACCATGAGTAGCTGACTACATCATCAAATACAGTCATACCTTGCATAACGAATTTAATTCGTTCTGCAAGGTTGCTCGCTATGCGAAAAATTCGCTATGTGAGTGACTCGCATAACGAATTTTTCACTATGCGAGTCGGATTTTTCCCTATGGAAAAACTTGCATAACGAACGTTTCTATGGGGAAAACTCGCATAGCAAAAAAATTCGCTACGTGAGTTTTCCCCATAGAAACGCATAGGCAAAAGTCCGACTCGTATAGCAAAAAAATTGTTATGCGAGTCATACTGCTTAGCGAAAAACTTGCTCATTATGCGAGTTTTTCGCTAAGTGAAATGCTCGTTATGTGAGGTTTGACTACATAGCAATTTACCCTGCGTATATAACATTTTTTTACTCTCCATATGATGCAAAGGCTGAACTGAATTCATCCATGGCTTTTTCCTTCTAAGAAGCTTTTTGTTCTGTGCTACTGGAGGACGTCTACTTTTTCATATCAGTATGGTTCAAAAGGATTTCTCTCTAAGGGCGTGTCTCTAGGCAGTGTTTTTTTTTATGTTACCTGTGGGACATGATATTCAGGACCATAGGACATGCCCCAGCAAGTTGTTTCTGTTGTCTCCATCAAATTTATTGATGACAAGATTAGCAGTATATCTTGTGGTGGGCTGCCAAAAATTTTACTACCACACTGTGGGCGGGGGCGACCATGAATCTTTTCAACCCAACTCTGACACGAATGAATGCAAAAAGACAATTTGGGTTTTTTTTAATTTAATGGCTGCAGTCACCACCTGCAGTGATCTTAGCTAATGGGAAAAAAAATACTTAAAATTATAAAGGACAGGTGGGAAGAAGAAAAAAGATGACAGAAATGAGTTCTGACCCCTGAACGTAGCTTTTCAGCAACTGTAATGCAGAGACGAAAAGAACTAAAGTATTAAAATAACCAGTGCAAAGAAATAGAGGGCAACAACAAAGAGGGGGGGGGGGAAAGAGATCTCTTTCAGACAATCAAAGGAAAATTTAAGCCATGATTACAAAATGGAGATTGTAGCCAAGAAATAAGAATGTATTAAAAGAACCATCAAGTATAAGAATGTATCACTGGAATTCCAAGACCAAGATTATACAACATATACCGTACCTTTAATTTGTAGCTGATAACTGAACTGCAAAATTGTCTTGATCTAGTGTTAAGCTCCCGCAGATATGGCTATACATACAAACCTGTATAAGTTTGCCCCAGCCGCAGTTCTGGTTTCCATTACAAATGAATCCTTGGAATTCTATCACGGAATATATTGGGATAAAGTTTCTGCTGGTAATACTTACTATTCAGTGGTGGGCATCAGCAGGTTCGCACCAGTCCACCAGAACCGGTAGCAGAAATTCTGGCTGGCCACGCCCATCCAGGTTTTGAAATAAAGTAGTCCTAATTCAGGTGCAACACAGGGCTTTCCTCCTGGCCACGCCCACCATACCACACTCACAGTATGGTAGTAATTTTTTTTGGAGCCCACCACTGTTGCTATGCCTCTTTAGCATACCAAGGATTGTGGGCAAAAGGAATGACTATTTAATAAGCCACATAGAACTGTAGTTCTCCACCCTGTCACAACCCCTTGTCTGTTTCTCTCCCTTTTTGTTGCCTGATTTCATAGTGGAGGTTTCGGTTTTGTGAAGATGGGTGGGGTAGGGTGTTGTTTTCTTCCTAATGTGGAGAAAAGTCTGCAATTTTTTTTAAAAAAAGCTTAATCTCATTAGCCTATTTTATTGTTGTAAAACAGACATAGGAAGGGCAAGAGGCAGCTGTGTTGGGGAGAAAACCTCCATTCCCTCCCCCATTTAGAAAGGAATCCTTGTTCCCATGCTATGGAATACACTCACTCACCTGACATCTCCACTAATCTCAGGGTAGTACAGTTGTACCTCGCTTAAAGAGCATAATGTGTTCCACAGGATTGCTCTTTAAGCGAGTTTGCTCTTTAAGCGAAACACCATTGTAAATGACCAATTGTGTGTGGGGGATTGCGAACCCTGATTTATTTGTTAAGCGAGTTTTTGGTTGGTTTTATTTGTTAAGCGAAGCGAACATTCAGAGAAAATTCTGCTCTTTAAGCGAGTTACTCTTTAAGCGAGGCTCTCTTTTTGTGAGGTTTGACTGTACTAATTTACATGCCCCCTGTAGGACCAATGTTCATTCAAGAGGAAAAAATAACAGGTCTGGGGAAAATCCAAGCTGCAGTCAAAAAGGAAAAACAGTTCCCAAGCAAGGTAAAATAAAATTGAATTGAAAGGGAAGGATTGAGTCCAGTAACATCATGTGGATCTGGTAAACTAATGCAAATCAATGGGCAGCTGAAACCCATCTTATACAGGAATAAATATAACATTTGATTAGACTCAGAGTCTGACTTGAATTGTGGCTGTCTGAATTCTCATTCTTGGTTCTGCTAGAATTTCTGGATGAATAACTTCCTTTTCCTACTTCCCCTTAGGCAGGACAGGGACCAACAAACTATAGTATTGTTTTCTTTCCACCAAAGATTCAGAGTTTCTTTTTGTATTTGCTTTATTTATAGAGACATAGTGCATAAAGGAGGCAAATATATTTATACAGTATAAGCTAATTTGAACCTAATCAGATTCCCAGGAAGCAATTTGTGTAAACACACCTCAAAATGTACACCAGAATCACCAAATTCCCCTTGACAAATCCTAATTTTCTCAGATTGTTTGCCAGACAGTAGCCTAACAAAGAAAGATCAATCGGTATCTACTACATTCTCCCAGATACATTGTGTCCTACTTGGTTAGAATATAAAAGATGGGAAATTCGTTGTTCAGTTGCACAGTTGAGTCCAACCCTTTGTGACTCCATGGACCACCGCATGCCAGGCTCCTCTGTCCTGTCATCCTCCACAGCCTGCCCAGATCTATGCCCACCACGTCAACAATTCCATCCATCCACCTTGTCCTCTCCTGCCCCCTTCTCCTTTTGCCTTCAATCTTTCCTAGCATCAGGGCCTTCTCCAGCGAGTCCTCTCTTCTTATTTGGTGACCAAAATACTTGAGCTTCAGCTTCAGTATTTGCCCTTCCAATGAGCAGTGTTGATTTCCTCCAGGATTGCCTGATTTGATCTCCTTGCAAGTTCAGGAGACACTCAAGAGCCTCCTTCAGCACCACAGTTCAAAGGCATCTATTCTTCTGGGCTCAGCCATCTTTATGGTCCAGCTCTCATAGACATACATTATTGGGAAGACCATTGCTTTAACTATGCAAACTTTTGTTGGCAGGGTGATGTCTCTACTTTTAATTATGCTATCTAGGTTTCTCATAGCTTGCCTACCAAGAAGTAAGTGGGGTTTTTTTTAATTTAATGGCTGCAGTCACCACCTGCAGTGATCTTAGCTTCCAAAAAGGTGAAGTCTGTCACTGCTTCCATTTCTTTCCTTTCTATTTGCCAGGGAGTGATGGGTCCAGATGCCATGATATTGGTTTTTTGATGTTGAGTTTCAAGCCAGCTTTTGCACTCTTCTCTTTCACATTTATCAAGAGTCTCTTTAGGTCTTCTTCACTTTTTCCCATTAGGGTAGTATCATCTGCATATCTCAGGTATGATATAAGATGTGATGTGCATGTATGCTTTACAGATTATGCAAAAGTCTTTGACAGATGCTAGCATGAAACCATGATCACAACACTGTTGAAAATAGGTGTAGATTATAAAGATATCACAGACATCACCAACCTTTATTGGAATCAGACAGCTCAAGCTGACAGAGCAGGTTCAAATTCGCAGAGGTGTGCGACAAGGCTGTGTGTTGTCCACAACACTGTTTAATATATATTCAGAGAGTGTTTTTTCAGAAGCACTACCAGATTTAAACATTGGCATTAAAATTAATGGTGAATACCTGAATAACATCAGATATGCTGATGACACAGTGTTGTTGACCACAAACATTGCAAATCTTTAGCTGATGCTGGATTGAGTTAGAGCTTCAAACGCAGAACCTGGTTTAGATCTTAACACCAAGAAGACTAAATATGTTTTTATAAGCTGAGCACCAACTCATGGCAAGCTGATGGCAGAAACACAGGAAATCAAAAAAGCGGACAAAATCGTCTATTTGGGGAGTATGTTAAATGAGAATTGAGATCCTGGGGCAGAGATTAAAATAGAAATAGAAAAAACAAGATCCACCTTCATAAAAATGTGATATTTGTTACGCAGTAGAGATCTAACTCTTACTATAATGATCTGACTAGTGAGATGTTATGTATTCCTAGTATTGCTGTATGGAGTCAAAGCTTGGACATCCAGAAGAACCTCCCGCCCGCCCTCCGAGCCCCGACATCCTGGCCGGAGGGGTTAAAAAGGAACTTTTTGGCCACGGACGGGCAGAGAACTCTCCCGACCTCCCTCCAGGCCCTGCCACCTTGCCTGGAGAAGAAAATCTCCGCCAGCTGCAGGCGGTCAGAAGAACCTCCCGCCCACCCTCCGAGCCCCGATATCCTGGCCGGAGGGGTTAAAAAGGAACTTTCAGCTGCGGACGGGCAAAGAACTCTCTCGCCCTCCCTCCGGGCCCCGCCACCTCGCCCGGAGGAGGCCTCATCCGGACACACCTGCGACCGGCTCAGTGAAGGGGAAACGGACAAAAACTATGAGGCCCCTAAGGCGGCTCTAAGACCATTGCAAGTTGTTCCATGTGATGTATAGATGATATTAATGTATTGTTGCCATTCTGCTGCTGTGTAATTGTAATTATTGTCCAGAGGGAAGTGATTGTCTGTAACTGTTTTATGATATATATGCATAACATTGATGTATTTGCTGTTATTTCCTTGTTTTGTTGTATTATACTGTATTTTCTATTAGGTTTAATTTCAAATGTATTGTGATATGTTGTGATTATGTAATATATTGTTGATTTTGTGAATTGTTGTGAGCCACCTTGAGTTGGTTGCACCGAGTAGGGCGGCATATAAATTGGACTAAATAAATAAATAAATAAATTTCTTGTTCAGTGAGTGCCCTCCTCCATCTTGTAATTTGATTTTGCTCTTGTGTACTCTCAAGAATGTTTGTTCTTGCCATGCAGCCAGTGGTGGGCTCCAAAAAAATTACTACCCCACTGTGGGCATGGTATAGTGGGCATGGCCAGGGGGAAAGCCCCCAAATTAGGACTACTTTATTTCAAAACTTGGATGGGCGGGGCCAGCCAGAATTTCTGCTACAGGTTCTGGTGAACGGGTGTGAACCTGCTGATGTGGTTGGCAGCAAAAAAATTTGCTACCACACCGTGGACAGAGCCTATGTAATGGGCGGAGCCTGTGTTGTTGGTGGATCCTATGTTGTGGGCGGAGCCTACATTGTGGGTGATCTAGTCATCCTTGCCATATGGTCATGTATACCTCTGCAAACACAGGCAGCACTGGCTCTTTGGCTGTAAATGGAGATGAGCACTGCACCCGAGAGTTGGATATGACTTGCTTTTGAGCAAGGGAGACCTTGAACCACTTGCAGGGACAAAACCTGACGTCAAATTTAAATACCAATCAGGGATCTTCTGTTATGAGGTAAAGGTTGCCCTTGCTCGAAAGCCAGTCGTTACCAACTTTAGGGTTCAGTGCTTATCTCTGTTTATAGCCAAAGAGCCAGTGGACTTGATCCACAAAAGCTCACTTTAAAATACAGCAGTTAGTCTTTAGGGTGCCACAATGTTTTTGTCTTTTTGTTTTGTTTACTCTCTGATACGCTTGCACAGAATAAAACTTTTTAAATGGTAGCTGTGTTAGTCTGGGCAGGGCAGGAAGGTGGGAGTGGCCACCCAATTTCACCACCCCCATGCCTGAAGGCCACCCAGTTTTGCTACCCCCTCTGCCGGGTGTGCGCGCGAACCTGTTGCTGCCCACCACTGTCTCCCAAGTGACCTAGGGGAGGTTGTGTTCCTTAGCCATATCCTCTTTTAATTTTATTTCTTGTTTAATGAGTACCCTCCTCCATCTTGTAATTTGATTTTGCTCTGTGTACTCTCAAGAATGTTTGTTCTTGCCATATAGCTCTTCCTGGACCTGAGTCAGCAGACTTTGGGCACTTATCCATTCAGAGGATGTCAAGGATCGTTCGCTTCCTTAGTTCTTTCAGTGTCTGCTGCTACTTCTTTCCTTATCTTAGGTGGATCAATACCAACAAGAGGATGTATTTTCTCAGCTGGTGTAGATTTGAGGTATCCTGTCACTATATGCATTGTTTTATTAACTGCAATGTTGACTTGTTTCACGTTTGTGGATATGCTCCATACTGGAGCAGCATACTCTACTGTAGAGATGCTCTGGGTGAAAGCTGATGTACATAGTGTGGATGGCTGAGCTCCCTATGTATAGTTTTTTAATTTCCTGATGGCTTAGTAATAGTTGTAACATTAGTAATAGTTGTAACATTATTAATCTATGTACCAATGTTACTACTCTTTATCTCTGAACAGAAATGCTCCTTTTAAAACACCCTCATTTTAACTTGTTTCCTTTGCTGTTCTATGCTGGTCTTGGACCATAATAAATATTTGATTTGAATTACCTGATGATATTGTTCCTCGAATTGAATTTAGTCTTGGTATTCAGGCATTGCTGCTTAAAAGAGAGCATCCTGTCAAGTCTCACACGGCGGTATTTTGGTGTTGAACAATGCTGTAATCAGTTCATTTGCCACATACATCCAACTCAACCCCTGCCTCTCAATTTTGAAGGTGGAAAGCACACCCTTGAGTCTTGGTTGAGTTAGGCTTCAAATGGTTGATGGTGTAATAATGGTTGATGGTGTAATATTTCAAGAGTTCCTAATTCTTCAAGTGCTTCAGTAAGTTTCCCAGTTATCTCATCAAAACTTGGTCCTTGTACATTAATTGCTATGTCATCTGCATAGATGAACAATTTTGTATTGGCAGGAATTTATCATTAGTGTATATATTATACAATGTCAGAGACAATATACAGTACTTTCTTGTGACAGTCCCTTCTTCTGCAGCCCCCATCTACTGTTCTTACCATTCATCATCACACAGAATCTCTGGTTCTGGAGAAAGCTGCCAATGACCCTCATAAGCTTGTTATCTCTAGTAAGATTATTTATTTTACTTTGCAGTATCCTATGAGTTACAGTATCTTACGCTGCAAGTAGGTCAATGAAAGCCATTTCTGCAATTAGCTTTCTTTTGAAGCCATCCTCAATGTGTTGCATAATCTCTGTTGATTAATCCACTAAAATTGGCCCAATAGAGCATAGCCATTCTTTTTGCACTTTTGTGCTGATCCAATTTTTAAATGCATTTTCTAAATATTTTAAACCTCTGGTGTCTAGTCATGCCTGCCACATGACCACAGAAACATCTGCAGAAGCAGACAGCACTGGCTCTTCGGCTTTGAAACAGAGATGAGCACTGAACCCTAGAGTCAGATATGGCTGGCTTTCGAGCAAGGGGAACCTTTACCTAAACTTAACAACTTAGAAATAAACTACCAGAAATCAAAGACTTTAGTTTTCTTTAAAAACAATCAATGTACATAAATCTAGCTGGCTATTAGATGGAGGGAGCTTGAATAGGTAACACTTTCCCTATTTAAAGGTAAAGGTTTCCCTTAGCCACTTGAGCCCTACTTAGAGGTGAACTTTTCTTTGAATTTGTCTTGGCAATAGCAGCAAGATAGTATTTTATAGAAAGTAAAAGTAATGACACAAGCAATTGTTAAATTCTGCAACACAGAAGGAGGAAATTACATTCCAGGAATATTATTAGCATTTAACACAAAAGTAATTCTGGTGATTTATTTGATATTGCAGTATGGATAACTGTTGTTTCCGAGAAACTTGATCACCCCCTCTATTCCTTCTCGAGGAGTCTAATAAATATTCCACAGTGTGTGGCAAAGATTGCTTTTATGGGTGGAGTTGGCTCAGGCTTCTATTGAGGCAAGAGCATGGAAACAGGCCTTTGAAATAAAGCTGAGAGTTATTTTTTTCTAAGGCATATTTTCCTGCCCTACTAGGAAAATTTTCTTTTAGAGCACCCTGGTAGAAATTAATAGGCAATGAGCTAGATGTCCTGGGTTTATCACAAGAATTAATTCTGAACATGGGTGAAAGAAAATCAAGATTATATACAGTGGTACCTCACGTAAAGAGCATAATGCATTCCACAGGATTGCTCTTTACGCAAGTTTGCTCTTTAAGCAAAACATCATTGTAAGTAACCAATTGTGACTTCTGGAGGGGGGTGGAGATTGCATACCCCGATGTAATTGTTAAGGAAGTTTTTGGTTTTAGTTGTTAAGTGAGGTGACCATTCAGATAAAATTCTGCTCTTGAAGCGATTTAGTCTCTAAGCGAGGCACTCTTTATGTGAGGTTTTACTGTATAAGGAAGCAGAGTCATCAAGTAGAGATGGCTAGTATGGGAATTGACAAGTACTGTATAGTATCCCTCTTTCTTTGGTAGGTAAAGGTTTCCCTTGCTCGAAAGCTAGTCGTATCCGACTCTAGGGGTCAGTGCTCATCTCTGTTTCTAAGCCGAAGAGCCAGTGCTGTCTGCTTCTGCAGATGTTTCCATGGTCATGTGGCAGGCATGACTAGACACGAGAGCGCATGGAACACTTACCTTCCCACCGAAGTGGTCCCTATTTATCTACTTGCAATTTCTTGCTTTCGAACTGCTAGGTTGGCAGGAGCTGGGACAGAGACGGGAGCTCATTCCGTCCTGCAGTACTCGGGAATCGAACTGCTGACCTTCCACCTCCCAGTCAGCGTCTTAGTGACTTGAGCCACTGCAGTCCCTTCTTCCTTTGGTACAGTATTTCTATTCACAAGTCAGTCCCATCACATCTTTTTTCCATTTAACTATTCTGTGTTATTGCCAAGGCTTTTTATATGCAAGACTGAATAGTATTGTCCTTTTGAGAGGGATGCGAGGAAGATTATCAAGACAACTCTACTCTCAAGAGTTTGTCCATGTGACAACACTAGGCTGGATACTTTTTCATATATTCTGTGCTCTTGCCTTTACAAAATGCCTCCTTTTGAAATGATGAAAAGGAGATGAACTTCCTGAAAAATCAAAGAATGGATTTTATTTCCAGCCTTCTCATCCCAGAAATACTGGAGGCCACTTCTAGCAGCCTGGAAGCTCCCTTTCGAAGCGACTCGTCCCTGCTCCAGCCAGAAACACAAGATCCGCCACAGAAACGACGTATGCTGGGAGGCGCAGGCAAGGGAGGAGATAGGGGGAAACCTGGCGGAGGAAAGGAGCCCCTGGTCGTCCCCTGGTATTGGCGGTGCCCTTCGGGCAGCAGAAAAGCATCCTTAGAGACTTGGTACCCAAGGGTAGCCATGGCAACCGACTCCACTACTCATGGAGGGCAAGGCGCGCAGCTTCCGTGTCAACGGGCTACGGTTATTTCCCCACAACCCCCGCCCAGATTCTGCCCGGGAGTTAAAAATAGCGGGCCACTCGCGGCGTGTGAATGTGTGTGTCACGTTCCCATGACGTACGGGCGCCCGAACATGTGGTAGCCCCGCGTTCCGTGACGCCAGCCAAGATATAAATACGCTTCCGGCCGCTGGAGCAAGCCAGTCGCCTCGGCATCAGCCCAGGTTGGGTGGCAGGACTACGTTGGTGGCTGGACGGCTGTGGCTGAATCCCTTTCCCTGGTGAACTTGCTTCAGCTCCCAGGGGCGGCCCCTGGCTGGCTCCCTCGGGTCTGATGAAGGAAGGGAGATCCGAGGGGATGACCTTTCCTGCGCCCAGAGCAAATCCATACCCGCCTGTTCCAGTTGGGATGCTCTATCTATCTCTGGGGTGCCCAAACTACGGCCTAGGGGCCAGATGCGGCCCCCGACGCCAGTTCATCCGGGCGCGAAGCCCTCATTGCTCCCAGAAGTGACGGGTGCTTCGTGGCCCGGATGAATTGGCATTGGGGGCCGCATCCGGCCCCCTGGCCGTAGCGACCACCCCTCTGAACCACATCACTGGCCCGCAGCCCAAAAAGTTTGGGCACCCCTCAGTGATGGGATGTAACAGGTTCTCACCAGTTTGCCAGAAGCGGTAGTAACTTTCCCCAGTGTCCCGGAGAACCGGTAGCAGCTTTTGGGGGGAAATCACCTTTGGGGCTTACCTTTTCACTTGGTGTGCATGCATGCCTACAGTGCTTGGTGCGTATGCACGGCCTCCCTGCTGTCCTTGTGTTGTGGGTGGGTGGATTGAGGGGTGTGTGTGTGTGTGTGTGCTTATTTTTATTTTATTTTATTATTTTTTCCTTTGGCTCCGCCCATGTCATGACATCATGACGTTAGCTCCGCCCACACTGTGATGACATCACGGTGGGATAGTAAAATTTTTGACATCCCACCACTGGCACCCCTGATCAGGGGCGTAGCTACCACCGTATCTGCCGTATCAATTATACGGGGGGCCCGGGCCACGGGGGGCCCCAACGTGCGTAAGCAAAACAAATCTTTACCCTTCCTAAGGGCCCCCAAACAAATTTTTATACGGGGCCCCGCCAAGGCACGCTACTCTTCTGCCCCTGATCTATGTTCTCTGGCCCATGACAAACCGATATGGTGGGGGGGGGGGAGAGGTGGCGATGAAGAGGATGCCTTTTTAAAACAATGTCAGGGCACATTTCTAAAATTGTGTGGGGTTTTCTCTTTCTTCAGACTCTTCTTTCTAAATGTAGGATCAGGGACATAGGATGTGGCTGCCTGTTATCTGCAGTATGCATGCATGTGGATGAACGTTAAGGTGTGTTGCAGTCCACAATACTCTTATACCCTACATGGTAGCTGCTGTAGACCATAAATGCTCTGCAATAGGACAGTTTTTGAGATTGTAGCCGCGTTAGTCTGTGCAAAGCATATTACCAAACAAAACAGCAGACGAAAACGTTGTGGCACCTTAAAGACTAACTCCTGTATTTAAATATGACCTTTTATTTATCACAAAGTGGACTTGATCCACAAAAGCTCATATTTAAATACAGGAGCTAGTCTTTAAGGTGCCACAATGATTTTTGTTTTTTGTTTACTCTCTGTTGTGATAGGACAGCTATTTTTAAACAAAGGGTTGGGGAGATTCGTTTAGCTAGTGCTTGTAACTGCTACTCATTTGATTCAGTGGATGAAGGCATGTTAAAGACTGAGAGAAATGTCACTGCTGCTGCTGCCGCCACCATCTTCACAAATGACAGGCAGAACATCATACTTATATCCTGCCAACCAAGGGACTCAATACAGCAAAATTTACAATATACAGTGGAACCTCATACAGCAATCTCTCCATATAGCAACGAAATCACATAACAATTAAGTTTTGGAGGGGAATGGCATCCTGCGTAAAAATTTTCCCTATGGAAAAAATTATACAATAATTTTTCAATGGGAAAAACCACTTATCAAAAAAGAAATCGTACAATGCATCCCATAGGGATGTTTCAGACAACAAGTCCCATGGAACGGATTGAAATCGTATGAGGTACCACCGTATTTTAATGAGAAAATGATTGAACCTATTACTGTATATGTTGATCCTGCCAATCTAGCAGTTCGAAAGCAAGAAACTGCAAGTAGATAAATAGGGACCACTTTGGTGGGAAGTTAACAGCGTTCTGTGCGCTCCAGTGTCTAGTCATGCCTGCCACATGACCATGGAAACATCTGCAGAAGCAGACAGCACTGGCTCTTCGGCTTTGAAACAGATGAGCACTGAACCCTAGAGTCAGATACGACACTTTCGAGCAAGGGAAAGCTTTATCTTTATCATATGTTGAAAGAACAATTGACTGAAGATTATTTAAAACCATCACAGGAGACACCCTTCATCCACATATCTCCTGGTAGTTGTAATCAGGATGGTGGCTGCTCCTTGTTGGTTAAGGACTGGCATTCCCAGTGAGTTTTCAGTCCCTTATACCAGCTAGCATTGTGGATCTTTGGGATGGTTTCTTCTAGGCTTCACTGCAGGGGCTTTGATCACCAGTGCAGAAAATTCAGGGATGGTGAGGCTGTGTTTTCCTTAGTTCATTCCAGTTGTTCACTTTAACAGTGAGAAGGAGTGGAAGAAATGCTTAAGCTTAACTTGGTGCAGTTATGGACCTATAGAATGGTTATGATGAATATTGTCTGTTATCAGGCAACTAGTAATGTCTTTCAGTCAGGGTGGAAGGGTTTATTAACAGAACTTTGTACCTTGCATTAGATCAAGGATTCATAGCAAGACACATAGTATTTTGAAGGGAAAATTGATTTTAAAATCTATATTTGGAAACATGTTCTAAAGTCTGCCCTTTAACCCAGAATTAACTACTATTTTTTGCTATAGAGCCATGGTTCCCACAGGGGGGAAATTTGAATTTTGAGGAGGGCAATTCAAGAACGAGTTATTAGCAGTGAATGGTATATTAGGCTTCCTCCATGTGAATAGGAGTTCACCTATAGAGTATCATACAAGTATAGAATTGAAAGGCACTCCAAAGGTTAGTTAGTCTCTTGCCAGTGAAGGAATTAAAGTTTTGACCCTTCTGAATAATTCCATCATTTTCATGCTGCCGCCAGCTGCCTTCCTGTTACACACTGTAAACCAGGGGTGCCCAAACTATGGCCTGCAGGCCGGATTCAGCCAATTCATCTGGCCCACACCACTCCTGGAAGCGGAAGTAAAATGCACCTGGATGGGTGCATTTTACTTCCGCTTCCGGGAGTGACAAGGGTGGAGTGGACTGGAGGTATTGGCATCGGGAGCTAGATCTGGCCCACAGACTGTAGTTTGGGCACCCCTGTTTTAAGCAGAGAAAATGGCAGCCTAAAATTTTTCTCATCCCGTTGCAAAACAGAGTGCAAGGTGTGTTTTACTTCTGCTTCCAGTGGGAGGAACCACGTGACCAGCCCCCTGAACCATGTGACCGGCCCACAGCCTGAAAAGTTTGGGTACTCCTGCTGTAAACTGTTTTAAAAGTGTTCTTGGGCTAAGTTTTGGAATCAAAATTTGGGATCAAAATTGCTGGGCGAAACATCAACAATTTGAGATATGCAGATGATACCACCCTAATGGCAGAAAGTGAGGAAGACTTAAAGAAGCTCCTGATTAGGTTGAAAGAAGAAAGTGCAAAAGCTGGTTTGAGACTCAATATAAAGAAAAGCAAGATCATGGCAACAGGCCCTATCAGTCCCTGGAAAATAGATGGGGAAGAAGTAGAAGCAGTGACAGATTTTACTTTCCTAGGATCAAAGCTCACTGCAGATGGTGATTGCAGCCATGAAATAAAAAGGTGACTGATTCTTGGGAGGCAAGCGATGAGAAATCTGGGGAACATAGTGAAAAGTAGAGACATCACATTGTAAACAAAAATTTGTCTAGTCAATGCAATGGTATTCCTGGTGGTAATGTAGGTTTGTGAGAGTTGGACCATTAGGAAAGCTGAGCCCAGAAGAATAGATGCCTTTGAGATGTGGTGCTGGAGGAGAGTTTTGAGAGTCCCCTGGACAGCGAGAACAAACAGGTCAATCTTAGAAGAAATCAACCCTGACTGCTCTCTTGAAGATCAAATATTAAAGATGAAGCTTAAGTACTTTGGACATCAAATGAGAAGAGAGGATTCACTTGAGAAAGCCTTGATGCTGGGAAAGGTGGAGGGCAAAATAAAAAGGGGGCAGCCAAAAATGAGATGGCTAGATGGTATTGTAGAGACAATGGGCACAGAGTTGAGCGAGTTGAGGAGGATGGTGGAGAACAGAAGTTCCTGGCGAACAGTGGTCCATGGGGTCGCAAAGGGTCGGAATTGACTGTGCAACTGAACAACAACAAGAAGTGCAATATATCTTTTAAATTAGTGTTATATAACCATTTTCTTTCTTTTTTTTTTTAAAGATTGAGTTTTTTCAGGTTCATATGTTCATGCCCATGTACTGTCATTGAGGGCTGAAAGCAGCAGTGGATGGCCCAGAGTTGAGTGCACCCTCTCACAATTCTCTTCCACATTTGTTCTCTCAGCCCAACAGAATGGCGAGAAAGGGGAATATGCTTTTGCAGATATCTAAATGAAATAAATACATGTAGAGGGCTTTTATGATAAGGCAAATGGCTTCCTGAACTGAAGCCAGAGGCTACAAGTTGCCCACCTCTGTTTTAAATAAGCTTTAGTTTTTACGTTAGGTGAAAGGAGCTGCAGAATAAACTCACCAAAAGGTGCCTTCATTTTGGCAGTTTCACATCTGGCCTAGACACGGAAGAAGAAGAAGACGCTCTTGGTATAGTGTATAGAGGCAGCTATTGAGGGCTAGTGGAAACTTTGTGGGGAAGCATAATGGCATTTTTACCAGTCCCTCAGTTGTCTGGTAAAGTCTCTATTAGTTCAAGTCAGCTGATGTCCTGTTGCCCCAGTGCTTTTATTGAAGTGAACCTCTTCTTAGCAAACAAGAACCTAAGCTTCTGTGAGGGTTCTGACTTGATGACAGTTCCCTGGAGAGATTTTTAATCTTCCCTAGCAACTGCCTTTCCTTTGAGAAAAGAACACTCCAGTTCCTCAGTTGCTTTATCCTAAAGTATATTCGCTCTGCCTCAAGTGCTTTGCTGGAGCACATGCATGGGTGCTCAATTCATTCACAGAAGCAACAAAGAAAAGAGTGAAATGAACTGCTTTAGGCTTTGTCTGTAGTGAGTGTTTTGGCAAGTCTTCCTTATTGTGCTGCTATTGAAAAACAGCTCTTCTGATGGAAGCAGCAGTTTAGATGTCACATCTTTGTGTGAGGTGCTTCAGCTGGCTCTGCTCCAATATTATATTTTCTGCCTTTCTGTAGAAACACAAATGTAGGCAATTTGTGAAGGGTGTGGGGTGGGGACTTACCCTGTTAACCACCATATCCTTTGTAGGCAAGACAAGGAATCCTTGTTTGATCTGCAGATTTTAGGCTTTCTTCACACCTGTGGCTAAATAAACTTTTTTTTTGTAGTTATCTTTGCCAAAATACTTTACTGCCCACAGTGTCTGCTCTACCCAAAAATCGTGCAGTTTTGCATCTTGTACAAGTGATGTATGATCCAGTAGCTGTGATATTTTGAAATAATTGTGGGAGATCCAGGATATGTGTCTCAGATCATGCTCTGTTCCCACTGTTGCCTCTCAGACCAAAAGCAAACATTAGAGATAGCTTTCTAATTAAAACTGAAAGCACATTAATGTGTCAGGAAAGAGACTGAGATAGTCTCTTTGTGTTTGTGAAATCAGAGTTCAAATAAATGTATTAGCTGTACTTAAATCATTAATACCAATCACCAATTAAAACAAGCTAATCAGTGTAATGCTGAAAGTGAGAGAAGTGCATGCTGTAGTTAATAAAGAATTTCCCTTTTCTATTTAAAGTCTACTTCTAACATGTTTCTGGGACTTACTTTTCCAACCCAGTTGCAATTTGGTATCCTCTTAATTTGTAAATTTCTTAAACTGGGTTTGGGAAATTTCAGATGTGTTTATCTCACTGCTGTAAATGAAGACAATGCATAACCTAACATTTTGGTAACCTATTTGCCCATCTGGAACTAACTTTTTCCAATGCAGAATTTTTCTAACCCTGCAAATATCTATTTTATATGTATGAGAAATATAAAAAGAACAAAATAATTCAGTATTGTGAATGGTCAAGCTCTCAAGCGTATAATATGTTAGAAGGAATGCAAATAATTTCATTCACATTTATTATTGCAAAAAGGGTGGATTTATTTTAAATCATATTGATTTAAATATGTTTGAATCATGATTTAAATCACTAGTCAGTATGACTAGATTTAAATCATAGTTTTCTACATAAAAACTCATTCTTGCTGGTATAATCTTAATATTTACAACCAGATGATTTCATTTTTAGAATAACAGCTCTCCAGATTAGATTTACAGTTACTGTATATCAAAGAATTGCTGATTTGATTATACTATTGAAACACATCATAGATAGTTCACCTCACAATAAGTTCTTAGTTAGCTATCTCCAGTCTAATAGGCTTTTCTGTTGTACTTTATTGGAAGGAGAAAAAGAATAATTTCCATAATAACAATTGAAATAATTTTATTTAACTAAAACAATAACATTTTAGCATATACATTCTTGTATTTGCTTAGGCATCTATGTTTAATAACTGACACGGTTAAGCAAAATATCTTTTAAAAACAACAACTTCAAACTCAGCGACACATGAAAAACTATCCTCTATAGTTCATCATGTTCATCATGTTTGTTCATAATCTGGAAAAGAAAAACAAGCTTTCCTACTTTATTGGGTCCCAAACGATTCCTCAATATATAATGAATGAATCTGAAGGAAGAGAATATTCTTTATGTGCCACCAAAAAAAGTTACTACTGTTAAAAGTTAAATCATTCTTTTAGCAGTCTCTAAATCTGAATGCTTAGGTGACTTCCACCAGTTCACTGGTATGACTTTCTTTAAAACATCGTCAGCAAACATATTTCTCAAATGGTTTCCCCCTAACTCTGAAGCTTATTCTAGGTGGCACTGATTGCTGGATACCCATGTCATAGCTAACTCCTCTTCCTCATCACTTAAGGTTTGACCTTGGTGCCAGATGTTGATAATATTTGTGAGAAAATTATCTGGAGACCATGCTTGTCCCATTCATTTTTTTAAATGGCTGCAATTTGATTTTGTCAGTGTGTAGTTCAATTTTTAAGTGCTCATTCCATTTTTTTTTCCAGATTTCAATTGTATCAGCAATAAGACAACTATTTTTCTATGTTTTATTTAAAGCTTCAGAAATGGGTTTCAGGGCCCTCGGCACATGTTCAACCTTTCTCTTAAGCCCACTGTTTTATCTTGCTTTTGATTACAAACTGTCATTAGGATAATCCAGTTCTTAATATACTGTACTGCTCACAACAGTCCACTACAGAGTTCTGTCTCATATCTTGTGTGAGCATTAAGTTGGTTCCACCTATTCTTTTTGACCTGCTGCAAAATGATTGTTACAGAAGTATTTATCAGTTTCAGTGACATTTATCTTTATTTCTCAGCCTCCCATCCTTCCAAGGTCAGTAAAATGAGTACCCAGCATGTTGAGGGCAAAATGCTAATTAACTGTAAACTGCCCAGAGAGTGTGCTAAGCGCTACAGGATGGTAATTGCTATTTCTATTTCTGGAACACTGAAGTCTTACAGGAGGTGCAGCAAATGAGCACTGCAACCAGATATTATTGGCTTTGTATTATTCCCTTCTTGTTCTTCTAGATTTCTTCTCATCTTGGATATATTTGCAGCATTGTCTGTGACCAAATTGCATACTAGAGATTTGAATTTTGTATGTACGTATTATAGCTTTTGCTGCCACTTCTTGTAAGCATTCTGCTATGTGTATATTTCCTGATGTGTCAATTGTTTCTTCAAGGAAGACATTCCCTTTTGTTCTACAACCACTTATAGTAGGATCATTGCAGAAATTACTCCATCCATTAAGTCTTGGGTTAACAATGTTACCCTCTGTTGCGGATTGCTTCATATCTCTGTCATACACTTCATTAGAAGTTTCCCTACAACATCTGCTTTGTTAGGTGAACTGTATCCTGATCCCAGTGACTGAACTATTTTAATGAAGTGTGTGTTTTCAATCAGATGGAAAAATGTTTGCCACATAAACAGACTGGCAATTTTTCATCAATTAACTTTCTCTAATAATCTGGTTGTTATTGTTACCTGAAAACCACTATCCCCTTTTTTCTGTCACAGGAAGACCTGCGAGCACTGGAGATGCTTTTCCAAAGCAAAAGTTCTTCCACTGGCAGAGCACCCCAAGAACCACAGAGACTTGAATTTCATGCAAAAATAAGAAGGTTTATTGAATATGCATTTAATCAACAGTGGCCTGCTGCTGGTCAAAGACAGTTCACAACCTTTGCCTGCTACAAAAATCTAAACGTGAGCTTCCCTAACTACATTTTGTGAGTCAGCTAGAGAGCTGAAGTCCTGACAGCGCGGAGTCGTCTTCTACATTTCTACAACTACAGACTAATCCTATCATCTGTCTACAGTTACAATAAAGTTTTTACAAAGAAATAATAACCTTGCAGCAGGTGGTTTTTAAATAGATTATGTAAATCAATTTTGGGTTACAATAGTAAGTATTTGTGCAGTTATATGGTAATGTTAAAAGATTACAATTTCCAGGAAAGAATAGTGGGAGGAGGTTGGGGGATTAGGTAGAGACAATTCAATACAGTAGCCAATGGCAGAGTGAACACGCTTGGCTTGAAGATAGGAACCAATCAGAAACGCTGCATGTCCAAGGCGGGAGGTTTGACTGACCAGTTAGCATCGTTGAATCTTCATTTGATGAAGTTTTTGAGCATTTACCACACAAATAATTATATCGGCCACATTAAAACCCAACCAGCATTATGCACATATGTTAATTACAAACCCCAGAAACAAAGACACAAGAGGCACATGCAAAAGAATAATCCCTAATGCAATCAAGACTGTAGTTTTTGTTGCATACTTTCAGGAAGTTTGGAGATGGGTGTGAGGCCTTTGGGTATCAGGTGTTAATTGAACGTTTCCTTTGGAATGTGGTATGCCCCTTGGGTCTGCTGAGGCACGATCAACATTAAAGAAAATATTGTGGAAGTTTCCTGCTTTGAAAATACAAAATAGAACATGTTAGAATCATTGTATAATATTTTAATGATTTTTGGAACATTTTAATTACAACTGCTAATTAAAGATCAATCAGGGATAAAAGAGTCAAGTTCACCCTGCCTATGGTTGAGCATGGCTCTGAAGACCAGAAAAATGCTTTTTAGCACAAACCGCAAATACTTTTAACTTCATTAAAATATTCCCAAACTGGGTCTCTTATATGGTCTGCTGCCATTATAGATTTTCTTTTCCAGGCAAAGAATATAATAAATATCAGGTTACACACAAGATCTAAAGATTTGTGGTATACTCTGCTCAAAAGATTTCCCTTTCATTTTTACTGCTTCCCCCTCCCTTTTCACTCTTAGCTTCTTTTGTAGATCTATTCCACTCCCAACAGTCGTCTTCTATTCATTGAATTTTCCTGAAACTTAGTACTTAAGAGGTTGATTCAGTGTACAAAAATTTGCAGAGGAACAATAACATGTTTTTTTTCCTCACCTGTGTTTATTTAAAAAGATTTTTGCTGTGAAGAAAGAGGCATGTGTCTTCTGGAGACACAAATTTAGTTTGAGAACTGTAAAACTAAGCATCTGTGATATAGTTAGGTCCAGAAAACTTGGAAGAAGGTTGAATTTTTTGGCATGTGGCCTCTGCACCTCAGCACAGTGAAGATAAAAGGAAACACTCAAGATGTTTAGTGTCAGCTTTAATGCAAGGGTGTTGACAAAAGTGAGACTTTGCTCACATCTTGAGTGTTTCCTTTCATTTTCACTGTGGCAGGATGCAGAGGTAACATGCCAAAAAAATTATCCTTGTACCAATTTTTCTGGACCTGACTATATTTTCTAGATAGAAAGACTGCCCAAGAATCTTACAGAAGCCTCTGGAAGAACATGACATTGTGGATTAATGGGATTCATTTACCAAAAATTTAAACAATACAGCAACATGTCACATAATTAAAATTAATCCTTATTCGTCAGAATACCTTTGGACGTATCTTAAATAAAAATTTGTTTGGACGCATCTTAAATAAAAAAGTGTTTAGTTTCTTCTTCTAAAAGCATTTTTTTTTTAAAAAAAAATTCCAACTTAAAAATTTTAAAAATATTTTTAAAACATTGATGATTACTTATCCTGATTGCGAATGCTCTATGTAGGAGTCTCCTATCTCAACATTTGTGACATTACCAATGACTTCACAAAGCAGCCTGTCTACAGATGCTATCCTAAGCATGCAAATCATTTGGGCAAACAGAACTCTCTGTGTCTGCATGTTACCTAGGCAAAATCTTCCTCTACTTGGGAATGTTTATTTTTGTTGTTTTCAAAGTAAGCTTCAAAGATGAAATACGGATATTTAGGAATGAATTATAAAATGATATTGATTTTTTAAAATGCCTCGTGATAACTATAGTAGTGTTTCCAATACAAGGCCATCGCTCTCCTTTTTGTTTTTATAAGCCAAGGTTGGTATGTAGGATAGAGTCTCTGAATATTTTCTGACAACAATTCAGTATGTAAGCAAGGAACTGACAACACAAAATCCTTTGTGGTCTGGAATCAGGGATGAGGCATAGTGACTGACCTTCCTGCCATGCTAAACACACCCTTCTGCATATCCCTGCAAGGCTTCTTATTTCTCTCCTCCCGAAGCAAATGCAACTACTTTATGTTGCTTGTTTAAGGTTTTAATAAATGATGGCATGAACAGACTGTCTCTGCTGTGGGATAAATGCTGTTGATGCTTACGGTTTCTTTTGAATGTTTAAAATGAATCTGATTTGCCCTCAGCCACTTATCCATTCTGTAGTTTTATGCTTTAAGGTATTTCAGTTAATGTTTAGTTTTGTGTCAGAAACAATTTGATGTTGATTTCATATTGTTTAGAATGGACCTTAGAGGAGGAGATGATGATGATGATGATGATGATGATGATGATGATGATGATGATGATGATGATGATTATGATTATTATTATTATTATTATTATTATTATTATTATTATTATTATTATTATTATTATTTTGTGCCAGAAATTATTCTGGATTGAAAGAATTTTTGCAGGAGAGACTCCTCTCAGGGAATGCCCAAATGAGGCTCCTTTCATGTCCCCAAGAGCTGGGGCAGAGATGGGTGCTCAATCTGTCATGCAGTACCCGGGTCTTGAACTGCCGACTTGCCAGCCTTCCAGCTAACAAGGTGAGCTTCTTAATCACTGAGCCACCACCCACCACAGCCCACTGCCCTCATTGAAGGAATGAGACCACTACATTATCTCAACAGAATGGTCTGTTTCACACGTGTTTCTCCGCATCTTGATAATTGTACTGCCAGATAAAATTATCAATGAATAAACTACTCCAGTTGTATTATTTTAAATTGTGAGATAGGAAGATATATTTTTAAATGTTCATCTACCCATTCATTTATTCATTTTCTTTGTATCTCATCTTTAATAACGGGACCCAAGGTAGTTTACAGAATAGTTAAAAGATAAATGGAGCTAAACTGCAAGTACAGTATTAAGAATAACTCAACATGTTAAAACAACCAATGATTTTTTTTAAAAAAATTTAAAATAATTTAAAATGACATAAAAAAGGTTAAAAAACAAAATAATTGTGTGCCATCAAATCAATTCTGACTTATGGTGATCCTTTCTGGGGTTTTCTAAGTAAAGAATACACAGAAGACTAATTGCCTTGTTCTGCGGTCACCCTGGGAGAGTAAGATCTGCCCATAACCACACAGTCTGGCTCTTCGTGGAGGTACAGTAGAGAATCTTAACTCCTAACCTCTGACTTGGTAGCCAGGTAACTAAACCACTGAACTATACAGCCAACAATATCCCCCATTATAAACTGCACCTTAACAGCCAGTCATCTGCCCAAAGCTTGTCTGAATAAAAAGATCTGTCAGCAGAAGGACTGACGGTTTTATAAAGTCCCCATGTATTAATATGCCCAACATGTCAAGGAAGAAGCTAGTCAAAAGATCCATTTAATATGCTTATATATGATTTATAGGAACTCTGAACATGGAAGATTTAAATATATTACATATGTTCTCTCTCATAATATTTTAATCTCATTTTTTAAAATTGCTCTAAACACTGCTTTGCTCTACAAGAGTTTATGGAGAGAGACAGGAAAATAGCAAAATGTTTCCAACCCATATCTTTTTATGTGCTCAGTCATTGGAAAACAAAAAGTCTGAATCAATCATTCCTAAATGAAATTTCTTTTTAAAAATCGTATTCCACTGAAGGCAAGAGAAAGCTGATTTCCATGGGACAGAATTGACTTTGGTTCTCCTAGATGGGAGAAAAATATTCTCAGTTGCTGTGAAGTCCTGATCACAGGAAGAGCTGGGGAAATGGACATCTGTATGGAAGGAATAAAAGGGAGCACATTAATGAGTAACAGATGTACATCAAGAATGGACAGGAAGGCTCCACAATACAACATTTTGTTGCAGACTCCTCTATTATATTTAGGAATTTTTAACCACTGCCACATGAAAAACTGTGGGGATTATTAACTTCTGGCACAGGTGCTGGCAAACCACGTCTCGCCTTTGAGTTTCCCCCTTATCTCTCTGGTCCACAAGCAGCTTGTTTATGTCTCGCCTGGGCGTTTCCCCCCTTATTTCTCTGGTCCACAACAAGCAGCCTGTTTATGTCTCACCTGGGAGTTTCCCCCTTTATCTCTCTGGCCCAGCTTGTTTACCTTGTCATCGTGACACAGCACATCTTAGTAGCAAAACAGCACTTGCCTCACCCTGGCCTTAGCCAATCATGTATTGCTTACTGATAACAGCACATGCCTCACCCTGGCCTTAGGCAATCATGTATTGCTTACTGATAAGAAAGCTAATAAAAGAGATGTTTCCACAAAGCTGGGCATGTCTCATTTGAAGAGTGGCTTGACTCCGTGTCTTCTTGATCCCATCACCTGGTGACCCTGACGTGATACCAGACCCAGCACCCCTGCATAGTCACTGACTGGAAAAGTCTTAGGTGCACAAGGCTCATGCAAAGGAATTGCATAGACTCATCAAGCAGAACGGATGCTCTGCCATCACTTTAGGCAGTATAGAAGACTTTCTTAAAGAAGTCGAATTCCAGTGTCCATGATATTCAGAGACAGGAAGTCTAAGAAAGGAAGATTGGTGTAAAATAGGCACTCAGTTATTTGAAGAACCACTAGCTGCCATCCACTATCTTCTCATATGGAAGAAAATAATTGAGGCCATTGGCCATTCCTGATGAGTCCTCCTGCCACTGAGGGTCTACCACCACCCTACCCAAAACTGATGCCAGCTGTTCCTACAGCACCTTTTGTGCCACAGGCACAGGGGCCCCCAAAGCATCAGGGCCAATTGGTAATGTCCGTGCCGCCATCTGGCATGCACGACAGGAGGGAAATCTCTCCCTTGAGGAGGAAGATGAATGGCCAGGGCAGCTACCCTTTTTGTTCCCTATCATAGAGGAAGTTGATGACATGGGACACAGAAATGTCATCTGGAACCCTCTGCCATATTCTGTTTTAAGAGAAATCAATAAGGTTGTTAGAGAGTCTGGTGTTAGGTCTAACTTTGTTCACGGTTTGGTAGAAGGAGTTGGGAACGGGTACACCATGGTGCCCCAAGATTGAAAAGATCTTTTCCGAATGATTTTAACTTCTGCTCAGTATGTTGTTTGGGATAATGAATTCAAAATTGTGGCAGCAACCATTGGCAATCCCCAAAATACTCCCGACCAGATCTATGGCTCTGGTCAGTTTGCGGGTCTCCGCAAACAAGCTGAGCTGCCTAAAGAATCCTTTCAGAACACCATGATGTGCATTATGCAGGCTTTTAAATGGGTTCCCATCTCAGGGAAGCCCACCTGCTCTTTCACGCCCACCAGACAACAGCACACTGAAACCTATGCACAGTTCATTGACTGCCTTAGAGAAGCCATTCACCAACAGATAAATAATCCTGAAGCTCAGGGAGAGCTCATGAAAAGTTTAGCTTTTGAAAACGCTAACACTGACAGCAAAAAAATCCTCCAAAGAATGATACATCGGGCGGAATACACCCTCACTGATATGATTCAAGCTTGCATGGAGGTTGGGACTCAAATGCACACCATGGCCCTCTTAGCAGGGGCCCTGCATGCTAGGAATAAGCACACAGGTAATTGTTTTAATTGCCAAAACCCTGGTTATTTTAAGAAAGAATGCTGTGCCCCTGGAGGAGGCGCTCATAGAGGGGGAGGAGCCTCCAATCATAAACGCCCCAGCAAAAAATGTCCGAAATGCGGAAAGGGATATCACTGGGCAAACCAGTGTCGCTCTTCCAGAACAGCTTCACAACAACAAGAGGGAAACTAGTCCCCGGGGGGAGGGGGGGAGGCCCCAGGCAAATAAAGGGGAAGAAGGTCGACCAATGTAAGACTGCTACCAAAAGTAGTGCAGGCATCGACCTGATAAATACTCAGGACATGTCAGCTGTCCTGCCTGGTGAATTACTTTTAATGCCTACTGATGTGAACGGCCCTCTCCCAGCAGGCACTGTGGGTCTCATCCTACCTCGATCTTCAGCGGGAAAACAAGGCATCATGATTGTGCCTGGAGTCATTGACTCAGATTATACAGGTATAATCTATGTCCAATTCTGGAGTCACCTCCCTTTGCAATTGCGAAAGGGAGATTCATGGGCCCAATTGGTTATCGTCCCTTATCAGTCACCAAGGGGCACCAAACAAATTTCACGCACAAGAGGCTTCGGCTCCACTCGCCCTGGTGCAGTTGACAATAATTATCATCCACAGATTGCCGCTCTGAGAGAACAGATTGGCTGTAGTAAGCCGACCCGTAAGTATTGGCTCAACGGTAAGTTATTGGAGGGGCTACTGGATATGGGTGCACATCTCTCTGTGATAGCCACTGAACATTGGGACCCTTCGTGGCCAACAGAAATCGCCCCCTCCGTCTAGGGGGTCGGCGGTAGCCAGGCCTCACAAAGGAGCTCTCAGTGGTTGCCGGTACACCTACAGGCGGACGGACCAGACATTGCTCGTATTAGACCTTGTGTATTGCCTATTGACATCAACTTGTGGGGGAGGGACCTGCTAGCACAGGTCAGAGCCACCCTGATTGCCGATGAATAATCCTCATCGAGCTCTTCCACTCACGTGGAAGACTGATCAGCCTGTCTGGATTGAACAATGGCCCAGCATATTGCTCCACTGCTATGGCTGAGTTTTGCACTAGATGGCAAATTATCCATACATTTGGGATACCTTACAATTCCCAAGGACAAGCCATTGTGGAACATGCTAACTGTACTCTCAAGGAGGCATTGGATCGTCAAAAACAAAAAGGGGGAGTACCCCTATCCCTTCCTGAGAAGGAGGAATGGCTTGCTAGTGTACTCTTTACCCTTAATCACCTTAACCGTTCTCAATTTAATTATCAATTTTTATCCAGGGCTCAACATCACTATCGACAACTAGAGGTCCTGCCTGCCCCCCTTGTACAATACCAGCTTGGAAAGGACCTGTCCCATTAATCCCCTGGGGACAAGGTTACGCGGCGGTCTCCACTGACCAAGGACCTCTCTGAGTCCCTGCACGGCTGGTCTGACCTTGGCATCAGGGTCTGAGCAACCCCATTCCGAGCTTCAACCTCCATCTGCAGGAAGTTCCAGACAGGAAAAAGACCAGGGAAAGGAAAAGAGGAATGAAGAACTCTCCAGTAACCTGGGGGCAGGTGAAGGCACTGTCGGATGATGCCCAGCGATATAAAGCAGGAATGGAAAAGACTCCCAAAAACTTTGTTGTTGCTGTTATTGCTTGCTTAAATGCCAATTCTGTCCTCATTATATGCTTGTTAATATTGATAATGATGCCGATGGGAGGGGCAACTGATGGGGACCTCTCTGCTCGCTTTGAATACAACATTTGGTATTGGTTAGCTGCCATTTCCAACCAAACAGAGTTCTGCTTAAAGCAAAGCATGGACTCATATCATCTCCTTAGTACGTGCCTTATTCCAGTTTGCTACTCCCCTAAAAACATCACAGGCACAGGACAAGCTGGCAGTTATGAGGTGAGCAATTTTAATGATAACATTGCTAATAGCTGTAAGCTTCACTAGTTTTGGGGAAAGATAGTGAAACAGTTCTCTCCCGGTGCATTGTCTCTGTACACTCCTAATGTGGCTGCTAGCAAGGTAAGCAAATGTGCTAGTTAACTGTAGTAAACCCACCTCTGAGAAGAGAGGCAAACACTGATTCTTAAAAGTAGGCGTAGAGGGTCTCAACTGCACGGGGCCAATTTGGAGGAGATCTCAGCTTCCTTTGCACACATTATACTGCCTACCGGATGGTTTTGGACCTGTGGTCCTCTAACCTGGAATTATATCCCTGCTAATTTATCTGACAAATATATCCCTGCTAATTTGTCTTAGCCGCATGGTAGTGGTAATGCCTTATTGTACTACTATCACTTCCTCTGGATCGATTCGCTATCGATTGTGACAGCTCTGTTACTATACTATCCCAAGCTGAGTGTACTTCTCTTGCTGTTAGCTTGATTGGTGTCCCTGTATTAGCTGCTGGAAATGCACGACAACTGGGTAAACTTGCCTGTGCCTTTGTCAAGGCTATCAATCATACCTCTATGGCTATTCAGTTACTAAACCAAGAACAGTTCCAATTAAGAAACTCTATCTTAGACAATCGAGCTGCAATTGATTATTTGCTGTTGCTTTATCATCAGGGATGTGAATCCGTCCAGCACATGTGTTGCTTTAATCTCTCTGATAACTCTAACAAGATTCAGAATCAATTGAACTCTCTAAAAGACATAATGTACAACGTCAAAAGGGATGTCCTTCCTTCCTGGTGGAACGCCTTATGGTCTTGACTTCCCTATGGAGCTTGGTTTAGAATTATCCTTTAGTATGGTTTAATCACACTCGCATGTCTAGTTTCAATCCGCTGTTGTGCCCAATGTATATCGGCTAGCTATTTGCATTCAACGATTTCGTGCTGAATCTCGTGCAACCCGGAAACAAGTGTATTATGGTTACAAGTTGCTTAAAAACTAAAAGGGGGAGATGTGGGGATGATTAACTTCTGGCACAGATGCTGGCAAACCACATCTTGCCTGGGAGTTTTCCCCTTATCTCTCTGGTCCACAAGCAGCTTGTTTAAGTCTCGCCTGGGAGTTTCCCCCTTATCTCTCTGGCCCACAACAAGCAGCCTGTTTATGTCTCACCTGGGCGTTTCCCCCCTTATTTCTCTGGCCCACAACAAGCAGCCTGTTTATGTCTCACCTGGGAGTTTCCCCCTTTATCTCTCTGGCCCAGCTTGTTTTCCTTGTCACCATGAAACAGCACATCTTAGTAGCAAAACAGCACGTGCCTCACCCTGGCCTTAGCCAATCAAGTATTGCTTACTGATAACAGCACGTGCCTCACTCTGGCCTTAGGCAATCATGACAGCACGTGCCTCACCCTGGCCTTAGCCAATCATGTATTGCTTACTGATAAGAAAGCTAATAAAAGAGATGTTCCCACAAAGCTGGGCATGCCTCACTTGAAGAGTGGCTTGACTCCGTGTCTTCTTGATCAAAAAACCTCTAGAATTATCTTCTTATACATTGGCATCTCTTTTTTTAAAAGAAAGAATTATAATTTATTTATTTGTTAGTTCAAATTTATATTGCCACCCACTCGCTGTAGCGACTCAGGGCAGCTTACAAACTATACATTACAATATGTTGATGGGGGCTCAGGGGGAAGGGTGGCAAAGTCCTCAACCTGCCCTGGCTTCTTCTTCCCTGGCTGTTGGTGTGGACGTAGGGGGAGAGGCGGCGAAGTCATCAGCCTGCCCTGGCTGCTTCTTCCCTGGCTGTTGGTGTGGGTGCAGGGGGAGGGGCAGAGAAGTCCTCAACCTGCCCTGGCTTCTTCTTCCCTGAAGAACTGCAAGGTTGGAAGGGACCTGATAGATCTGGGATCCTCAAACTTTTAAAGCTGGGGGCCAGTTCATGAGTCCTCAGACTGTGGAGGGCCAGACTCCACCACCACTTCTGCTGCTGCCACTTCTGCCGCCGCCACTTCTGCCTCCTTCTCCTCAATCCTTGTTCTCTCTGCTTGGCTTGGCGTATCTCTGCTGGCGCTCTGTAGCAGAGTGGATGTTGAAAGGAGCTGCTGTACACATGCCTGCCTTGCCTACCCAGGCCTTCCAGCAGCAGCTCCTTACAACGTCTGCCCTGCTACGGAGCACCAGCAGGAGCATGCCAAGCCAAGTGGAGGGAACAAGGATTGAGGCAGTGGCAGTGGAGGCAATGGAAGCAGCTGTTGTAGCAAGGGTGAGGGCTGGATTTTTTGATGCTGTGGGCCAGATCCAGCCCGTGGGTAGTAGTTTGAGGACTCCTTCAATAGATCATTGAGTCCAGCCCCTGTCAAGGAAGCCCAGTGGAAAATCAAACTTCCAACTTCTGGTTCTGCAGCCATATACCTAAACCACCCAGTTATCTAGCAATTGGAATCCTAATGCCTTTGTATATTACAATTTCCAGATTTAGTTGGATGGGGCACACAAATATCAACTCTTTTTGATATTGAATTCAACCTTGCACCAATATGCTTTATGATCCAATGAATATTGTTTCTCCATAAAGATTAAAATTAATTGTATTTATTTTTTAGTTTTAAAACGTACACCTCTGTTTCGGTCAGAAACAATATTTCTTTCAATTTGTGGTTTATATTATTTCCAGGTGACCTAAATGTTTTGGATTAACCATTTTTGAGCTACCAAGTTACATTCAAATTATTGATCCTGATACTAGCAGGAATCACTCTTCTGTTTGGAGAATATGAGCTTGTAATATACTTTGCTTGGAAGATATGTTTGATGCTCTTCCCTAATGCATCTTTTTGCCTGAGTGGATTTATCTTTGTGAACAAAATTGATCTAAATAAAGATAAAGTAACAACAAAACCTGAAGTTTTCAACCACACAGAAGTCACTCTTAATTGTAACTCAGACATTAGTGACTGCTCTGGCAGAAGATGATTATTTTGAGGGACATTTAATATACTGTTGTACAGCCATTCCAGAAACAGAACTGAATCATAGCTACATTGTTGAGAGGTAGCAGAAGTCTGTCTAAAACTAAAAGGAAGAGTGTTACAAGACGAACCAGCCATGCTCTCTGCTAGAATTATGATTCATTTAAGCCAGGGGTTCTCAACCTACAGCCCGGGGGCCGGTTGCAGCCCATGACACCATTTCATTTGGCTCCCACCGCCTCTGCCACACCCAGTGTGACCTGGCCCTCAGTTTGAAAAGATTGAGAACCCCTGTTCTAAGCCTTGGGTTCTCAACCTATGGCCTGTGGGCTGGATCTGTCCTGTGGCACCATTCCATCCAGTTCATGCCTTTGCTCCCAACCACCACCGCCATCCTTTCCCCCTCCACCTGGCTTGGTGTGTCCCTTATGCCACCCCATAGCAGGACGGATGTTGTAAGAAGGATTACAACATCTGCAGTGATGGGATGTAACAGGCTCACACCAGTTCTCCAGAACCGGTAGTAACTTTCCCCAGTGTCCCGGAGAACCAGTAGCAGCTTTTGGGGGGAACCACCTTCAGGGCTTACCTTTTCACTGGTTCCCCCACTGCACATGCACGCAAAGCACTTGGTGTGCATGCGTGCCTACAGTGCTTGGTGCGTATGCACGGCCTCCTTGCTATCCTCCCAAGCAGGGAGGAGGAAGAGAAGCTGCTAGCCTGAAGCTCCCTATAGCGTGCTCCCCTGGGGTAAGTGACTCACCTTTGGATGTGGTGTGTCTGTGTGTATTTTAATGTGTATTTAATACCTTTACCTATATTGATGTACTACCACAGTTCCTAAAAATCCCTGGTGACTGGCAGGTCTGGCGGCCTGGCTTGGGGTTTTTAAGCAAAGTCTTGGAGTTACCTCATCAATAAGCTACACCTTTGCTGTTCCAATTGCTGTTCCAAATGGAGAACCCTTAAGGAGGTACAGCTGTTTTACATTTACATTAAAGCATATTATCCTAGAGAACCGGTACGATGACTATATCCATCTTGCAACATGGTGCTGCCCAGGTACTTATACTAACAGGTAAGTGACGGGTTTGTGTTTGGGGTGGGTGGGTGGGTGTATTTTAATGTAATTTTATTTATTTATTTATTTATTTATTTATTTATTTATTTACTTACGGGTTTGTGTTGTGGGTGGGTGGGTGGGTTGAGGTGTGTGTGTGCGTGAGTGTGTGTGATTATTTTTATTTTATTTTATATTTTATTTTCTTTGGCCCCGCCCACGATGTCATGATGTTAGCTCTGCCCATACTGTGATGACATCACGGTGGGGTAGTAAATTTTTTGACATCCCACCACTGAACATCTGCCCTACTACAGATTGTTGTTAGGGTCAGACCAAGCCAGGCAGAGGAGAACAGGACAGCGCTGGCGGCAGGTGCCTGCAGCCACCCACATCCTTCCTGGGTGCTGCTCTGGCCATGTGCGGGCAAGGTCAGGCAGAATCCCTCCTTCACCCACAGCAGGCTGGTAAGCAGGGAATCAGCAGTGGCGGCAGTGGCATAGGGGGAGTGTTTAAGGGTTGGACTGGTGATGTTGGGGGAGTGTTGGCATCAGCAGGGGGGAATGGCGGGGAGAACACCAGCCCAGCCCACCAACAGTCTGAGGGTGTGTGATCCAGCCCCCCGGCTTAAAAGGGTTGGGAACCCCTGATCTAAGCACAGGCTGTGCCCAGATATCTCTAAGTATCACCTGAGATGAGTATATAGGATAGGGCTTTCTCACTGATTGTGGAGGACCCACCAAGATAAGTCAGGCTATTTCTGGTCTCCAGTGATACATCCTTATACTCAGTGATCTTTTCTATTTTCTTAATTGCTGCCCTTCCAAATCTCAGTCTCCTTCTGATTTCTTGGTTGCAGTCTCCATTTGGATTGATAATTAAACCAAGGTATACAAAATATTTCAGTACAGTATTTCAATTTCTTCATTGTCAATGTTAAAGTTTTGTAGTTCTTCTGTAGTCAAGATTTTTCCATCTTAATTTTTATATGTAGTTCTTCTTTCATTTTCCCAAAAAGTCATTTCAAGTCACTTCTGCTTTCTACCCGCAATATTGTGTTATCTATATTTCTTAAATTATTGACGTTTCTTCCATCAATTTCACTCCCCCTTCAGCTGAATCTAATCCTGCTTTCCATATGGTATGTTCTGCATAAGCATTAAACTGATAAGGAGCTAAAAAGCACCCTTGATATTCTGATTGCATTTAAACATTAAGAAGACAGCTTTCCCTACAGAGAACTATTCTGTTTCTCCATATTCTGTCTTAATAGTAGCTTATGTTCCACAATACAGGTTACACATCAGGACAATTCAGTGCTGAGGCACACCCATTACTTTCATATGAATCCATAGTTTCTCATGATCCACACAGTTAAAGGCTTTTCTGTAGTCTGTAAAGCATAGACTGATCTTCTAAAATTCTTTGGTGCATTTCAGTAGCCATCGAATATTTGCAATATGATCTCAAGTACCTCTTTCTTTTCCCAAATCCAAGTTGAACCTCAGGCATTCTTGCTCCATATAAAATAAAAGCCGTTGTTAGAACAACTTGAGCATCATTTTCCTTGCATGATAAATTGAGACAATAGTCTTATAATTATTGCTGTCATTGGCATCTCCTTCCTTAGGAATTGTAATGCATATTGAACATTGCCAGCCTGTGGGTTTTCATTTTGTTCTCCATATTTGTTGCCATATTCTTGTTAGGATTTTAAACAGGTTCAGTCTGTGTCGGTTGAAATAGTTATATTGGTGTAACATCTACCCTGGTTATTTATTTCTTCCCAGTGCTTTCAGAACAGCTTTCACTTCACTTTCTAGAACTGTGGGTTATTTATCAAAAAGTTTTTCTTCAAAGGAGTCTGCCATAATCTCGGTTTAAAATTCTCTTTAATTTCTTGAATCTTCTGGAAGAGATCTTGTTTCCCCCATTTTGTTGTTCTTTGTTTCTTTGAACTGGTTATTATACAGTAATACCTCATATAACATTAGTATCGAATAACACGAAAATCGCATAACATCAAGGAATCTGGGGGGAAGAATTGCATCAGATAACATTAAGATCCTATGGGATGCTTCAGATAACAACCGCGAAAGCCTGTGTGGTTACAATGTATCTCTATGGATCCCATAGAGGATCAGATAACATGAAAAATCATATAACACGAAGACTTGTGGAACCAGGTTTTAGTGTTATATGAGGTTTTACTGTATCAGGTGCAGTCATGGTTCTGACTCTATTTCTGACCCTTAGCCTAAAGAGACTAAGGAAAGGTAATCAATACAACTCAATGGGACATGCCTAAAAAAAACTGCAGGACAACAGATCGACACAGTGATGGTCTAACCATCTCAACAATTTAAAGAAGTTTTCTCTGTGATATATTTCTGACTGAAAGTTATCCTAGAACTAAAATGTAATCTGTAAACTCTGTTATGTTCCTCAGGTATCTATGGAGATTGCTCTCTGGACTAACTAACTGAGTCATTTTCAAAAGGTCCTATTAGCTAAAATCTCAAGGATATTTGTTGTCTGCTTTTTGATAAACTTTCCAAAAATACATGATACAAACTTATACAGAACTTTATAATCTCTACAGTTCTTGGAGCCTCACACTGCCTGAAGAGACTGTATTGCTGCTTGGACAAACCAAATTGTTTTCTTATTTCCTGTGAAAGCTGTTCTTCTAACCTATCCCTCTCATGAAATCTGCGTCAAAGACCAGCACATTTTGGGTGTGTTGCGTCACAAAGAGCCATTCTGTCTGTAAGGAACAATCACTTGGAAACAGCTTTTCTGTTGTAAAATAAAAAAAACCCCAAATAGGTTTGAATAGTTATATTGTAGTGATCAAAGAGCCTTTATCCTCATAGTTATGTAGGGGTACACAGGTTTGGGAAGGAGGACCAGCTTTTTAAAAATGTCTATATGGACATGCTGCAAAATACAGCTATTTGAGAGCAGGTTAAAATACGTGAAGCATTCGTCATACATGAGAAATCATGACTAACTCAAATTAGTATTTCTATAAAATATAGTAATATTTCAGATAAGGTTTGCACCAGACAATGTTAAAACCGCATAACATTAAGCAATCTGGAAAAAAAAATGCATCGTATAACGTTGAAATCCTATGGGATGTACCGCATAACGTTCACTGAAGCCTGTGCCAGTTACAATGTATCTCTATGGAGTTTTAACATTATGCGAGTCATCCCATAGGATTTTAACATTATGCGATGCATAATGTTAAAAATCAGATAACTCGTGGAAACAAGTTTTAGTGTTACCCGGAGTTTTATTGTACTAAAAAAAGAGAAGGTTGTTCCATTCTGAAATATGTAATTTCATTGCCAAAAATCAGGGGGAGAGTAAAGGAAAACAAAGTTACTTTAAGAATGAGACTGCCTAAGTGTGAGTATGCAATTATAACATATAATTATATTATTTGTACATAGTATAAATAATCATGTGCTGCCTAGTCAATTCTGATTTATGGTGATGCTTTTCAGGGTTTTCCAGATAGAGAATACTTAGAAGTAGATTAGCATTCCCTTCTTCTAGGGGCATCCTGGGACTGTGCAACTGGCAGTGGTGAGTTGTCAAAAATTTTACTACCCCACTGTGACGTCATCAAAGTGTGGGCAGAGCTAATGTCATGACATCATGATGTCATGAGCAGGGCCAAAGAAAAAAATAAAATAAAAATAAGCACACATGCCCCTCAAACCACCCACCCACAACACAAACCTGTAAAATAAATAAATAAATAAATAAATAAATAAATATTACATTAAAATACACCCACCCACCCATCCAAACACCCACCCACCCACCTCAAACACAAACCCATCACTTACTTGTTAGTATAGGTGCCTGGGCAGCACCATGTTGCAAGATGGATTTGGTCATTGTACCAGTCCTCTAGGATAATATGCCTTAATGTAAATGTAAAACAGCTGTACATCCTTATGGGTTCTCCAATTGGAACAGCAAAGGTGTAGCTTATTGATGAGGTAACTCCAAGACTTTGCTTAAAAACCCCAAGCCAGGCTACTAGACCTGCCACCCGCCAGGCCTTTTTAGGAACTCTGGTAGTACGTCAATATAGGTAAAGGTATTAAATACACATTAAAATACACACAGACACACCACATCCATAGGTGAGTCACTTACCCTGGGGAGCAGGCTATAGAGAGCTTCAGGCTACCAGCTTCTTTTCTTCCTCCCCGCTTGGGAGGACAGCAAGGAGGCCGTGCATATGCACCAAGCACCGTAGGCGTGCATGCACACCAATTGCTTGGTGCACATGTGCAGTGGGGAAACCAGTGAAAAGGTAGGCCCTGAAGGTGGTTCCCCCCAAAAGCTGCTACTGGTTCTCTGGGACACTGGGAAAAGTTACTACCGGTTCTGGCGAACTGGTGTGAACCTGTTGCATCCCATCACTGGCAACTGGCCAAAGGCCACAAAGGCTGAAGGCACAGTGGGGAATCAAACTCCCACTGTTTGGCTACATAGCCATATATCTAAATCACTGAGCTATCTAGCCATATACAACCATTATATTTACATCACTTTGAATAAACAACATGTTATTTCAAAGTGTTCTGGCAATCTCTGGGAAGAGTTGTCCTAAGCTGGAATCAACCTGTTATCACGTGATTTTAATTTTTTAATCTCAGAGAAACAAAAACTTGATTCCCATTTGCATTTAGTTATTTAATGGCTTTCATGTCTGAATGCACCATAACCAAATAAAAATCAGCACAGATAGATGTTTCTATTGCCTCAAACACAATTCTCCTCACTCCAGTCATCTCATACATGCTGTTTCAGTTCTCTGGACCTGCAGCATACTTTGATGGACTGCATGTGTTGGGCATTATTTGGGACATCAGAAATAAAGCAACCAAGGTATAAATATCTCCTCTAAGACAACACCTTACAACAGGGGTGTCCAAGCTATGGCCCAGGGGCCAGATCCAGCCCCAACACCAATTCATTCGGCCCACGAAGCTCTCGTCACTCCTGGAAGCGGAAGTAAAACGTGCCTGGGTGCATTTTACTTCCACTTCCGGGAGCAATGAGGGCTTCGTGGGCTGAATGAATTGGTGTCGGGGCTGGATCTGGCCCCTGGGCCATAGTGACCAGGTCTCTGAACCATGTGACCAGCCCATGTCACAAAATGTTTGGACACCCCAGCCTTACAATCACCCAGTTAATACATTTTTACTGTGGAGAGGTTTAAGACTGTGTCTTTGCATGTGTGGCCCACCATACAATAACAAAGCATTAAAACAAATTGATATACAACTATGAACCAGATCAAATTCATCTTGATCCATAGTAAGTTTGTTTTCATCTGCTAGATTAGGACCCCTCTAGGCACATACTGTATCCATGGGACAAGAGGCATAGAACATCTCAATGACCTTACATTCAAATCTAGTTAATATTTTGTATGGTTTATAGCTTTCAGTGCACTGTTGGAATAATATATAGCACAAGAAAGACTCTGGGGGGAAAAGATGTATCCATTATATGTCCCTATTTACTAATGCAGTTTTCCTGTAATAGTTTATCTTGGGACTGATGCATTAAATTTGCCTAATTTAAGGTACAATAATACCTCGGATAATGCTAAGACTTGGTTCCACAAGTCTTGGTGTTATCTGATTTTTAGTGTTATACGATGCATGTTAAAATCCTATGGGATGGATCGGATAATGTTAAAGCTCCATAGAGATACATTGTAACCGCACAGGCTTTAGCGGTTGTTATCCGATACATCCCATAGGACCAGTGGTGGGATGTCAATTTTTTTACTACCCCACCGTAATGTCATCAGTGTGGGAGGAGCCAACATCATGACATCATGACATTGTGGGCGGAGCCAAAAATAATAAATAATAAAATAAAAATAAGCACACACACACACACACACACACACACACACACACACACACACACACACACACACACACACACACACACACACACACACACACACACACACACACACACCTCAACCCACCCACAACACAAGGACAGCAAGGAGGCCAGCAAGGAGGCCAGCAAGGAGGCTGTGCATATGCGCCAAGCACTGTAGACATGCATGCACACCAAGTGCTTGGTGCACATGCGCAGTGGGGTAACCAGTGAAAAGGTAAGCCCCGAAGGTGGTTCCCCCCCAAAACTGCTACCGGTTCTCTGGGACACTGGGGAAAGTTACTACCGGTTCTGGCGAACTGGTGAGAACCTGTTACATCCCATCACTGCATAGGACCTTAACGTTATTGGATCCAATTCTCCACCCCAGATTACTTAATGTTATGCGATTTTAGCGTTATCCGAGGTAAACTTTATCCGAGGTTTTACTGTACTTCAGTCCATCGATGAGACAGACATTTTCCTTCTTATGTTCTCTCTCCTAGAAAAGCCAAATAGCTCAGGACATTATCTGTTCTCCCCTCCTCCCAATCTCTGTGTTCTAAATAAATGCCATAGCAGATCAGTGAGTCACAGGAAATGATTCAGCAGGCTTTTCTAAGCCTTAAATTCATGTTTTATGTGTGAGTATTTGGATAAATGGTTCAGCAGTTACAGTTCTGCAAATAAAATATTGCAGCTTTTTTGATGTCAGGGCTTTGCCTTTGACTATGAGCATGTGATACACAAGTTGATAAGCATTTAAGACTACATAACAATAGTTTATTATATATTATCTGAATCTAGAGTTTAAAACTTTCACAAAACCCACACACATTGACAGAAATAAGGGAAAAAACACAGAACTGGCCTAGTTTACAAAACGAGTTTTACTAGAGATGCAGAGTTCATTCTGTGGGCTGAAGGGCAAAATAAGGCAGTTTTCAATTGCTTTGACTGGGGTACACAGAAAGAGCCTCCTCGAAGATTGTTGTATTTTTGAACCCTGGTAACAGCAACCTTATGGGGCTTCAGTGGCTCAAGTGGCTAAGACGCTGACTGGGAGGCAGTTCGATTCCCGAGTACTGCAGGATAGAATGAGCTCTCGTCTTTGTCGCAGCTCCTGCCAACCTAGCAGTTCGAAAGCAAGAAATTGCAAGTAAATAAATAGGGACCACTTTGGTGGGAAGGTAACAGCATTCCATGCGCTCCAGTGTCTAGTCATGCTTGCCACATGACCATGGAAATGTCTGCAGAAGCAGACAGCACAGACTCTTTGGCTTTGAAACAGAGATGAGCACTGAATCCTAGAGTCAGATACGACTGGCTTTCATCCAAGGGAAACCTTTACCTAATGGCAACCTTGTGTTGCTGGCTAATCTTTTTCACGCTAAGTCAGGCAACAGGAACTGCAGAATGAACTCGCCAAAAGGTGCCTTCATTTTGGCAGTTTCATGTCTGGCCTAGACACAAAAGAAGAAGTTGCTTTGAATTCCTTTTTCTTACATGTTCATCTAAATAAGCAGGAAGGTTTATTCTGTAATTAATGTAGATCACTAGGGTATAAAAGATGACATGTTGCTTAATATGTATGCCTATCTTTGTATTAAATTTTTGATCTAGCCTTTTAGTTTAAAAAAGGGCAATTGAGGTCGCTCAGAAATAATTTAAATGATAGCATCAAACAACCTTAAATGTCATAAAAATTTCCAGAGGAATGATGACATTGAACTTGTAGTCCAGGGATTCTCAACCTGCGGCCCATGGGCAGGATGCTGCCCATGGCACCGTTTCATGTGGCCTCCCACTGCCTCCACCACATCAGGAAGTGCCATGTGGTGGAGGAAGGGAAAAATGTCTGTCCGGCCCCTGAAGCTGTCTGAGGGAGTGTGACCCAGCCTAAAAAAGTTGAGGACCCCTGTTGTAGTCTGTACCAACCTGGGGCACCTTCAAGAACATCATGTATGTGATGACATTAACGTTTATAAACTAGTGGCCAAATCATTAGATGCTTAGATGTGTAAACATTTTTAAAACCACACATTTTACCTGATGCATTATTTTCTGATTTTTCAAGATTATGGAATCAAATTGAAGAAACATTTTGGAAAACAAATTTATTCTTATTATATACCATCTTTACTTCTTCTTCTTCAGGTGCCATATCCGTTCTGGATATTGGCTATCATCATGGCGGTAGTCTTCCTGTTCTTAACTCCTTGGAACAGGTCTTCCAAGCTACGTCACTTTCCCAGGTTCTTTAGCCATGAAGTCCATTTATGTCCAGGGCCTCTCTTCCCTTGCATATTGAGTTGAAGTATTCTATATTTCATGTAGTTCCTGATGATATGCCCAAGGTATTGGAGCTTTCTTTGTTTAATGGTCTTAAACAGTTCTTGTGCTTTATCCATCCAGCACAATACTTTTACATTAGTCACATGGTCATCCCATGATATCCTTAGCAGCCACCTGTAGTTCCACATTTCAAAAGCTTCAATTTTCTTTTCAGATGCTTTAGTCCAGGGATTCTCAACCTACTGCCCACTGTGCTATTCCATCTAGCCCTCACTCCTGCCGCCATCATAAGCAGAAGCGGCAGATGCCCACAGCCGCCCACATCCTTCTGATCATTAACATCTGGCTGAGCATGGGCAAGGACAGAAGGATTCCTCCTTCACCCATGGCAGGCCGGCAAGCAGCTAATCAGCGTCATCAACATCGGGGTGGTGGTGTAGAGTTTGCAGGCTGTCCTGGTGGCGTGTGGAGGAATGTTGGTGGCAGCATGGGGGAGGAATGGTGCAGGTACAGGGGGGATACCAGTCCATCCTGCCAACAGTCTGAGGGGGTGTCATCTAGCCCCTGGCTTTAAAAGGTTGAGAACCCCTGCTTTAATCAATGTCCAAACTTGCAACATTGGGAATATGTAACATCTTACTATTCGGCTCTTTGTAGAGAGAGTCAGATCTCTACTGCATAACAAATGTCACATTTTTATGAAGGTGGATCTTGTTTTTCCTATTCGTATTTTAATCTCTACCTCGGGATCCCACATACTCCCCAAATAAACAATTTTATCCACTCTTTTGATTTCTTGTGTTCCTGCCATTAGCTTGTTGTGAGTGGGTGCTCGGATTATGGTTTGAGATCCAAACCATATTCTGTGCTTGACCATTTTTACGTACCTAGGTATTTGTATACTTAGTATATTTGGTCAGTAACTGTGATCATAATACAGTACAGATGTACCTCGCTTAAAGAGCATAATGTGTTCCACAGGATTGCTCTTTAAGTGAGTTTGCTCTTTAAGTGAAACACCATTGTAAGTGACCAATTGTGACTTCTGGTGGGGGAGATTACAAACCCCGATTTATTTGTTAAGGTAGTTTTTGGTTGGTTTTATTTGTTAAGCAAAGTGAACATTCAGAGAAAATCCTGCTCTTTAAGCAAGTTACTCTTTAAGCGAGGCACTATGTGAGGTTTGACTGTATAGCTACAGATTACAGTGAACATACTACATGTTGAACTTCCACAGGATGTGACAAAACATATTCTACACACTGACCAGATATGTTATAAGGGAAAAGGTGCAGGGTGGGGAGAGACGACATGATGTCATACAGAAATGTTATGACTATATTCCAAATAATCAATATTACATTTTTATCTTATGAAAGCTCAGAATTGGCAAGCTTCACCTTAAACACTTCAACAAAGATACTAATATTCAGCATATTCTTTGGAGTGTAACATTATAGGATATTCTTGTCCTTTTTACTTTAATTTAGTAATAGTATAAAACAAACACAAATAAGCGCTAGTAATCAAAAGTTGAAGGATCACAAAGGTTTTTGAGAGGGAGAATGATAAGCAGAGAGAAGGGAAACAGTTTATAACAATTGTGTTAAATGTACAATCAAACCTTGCATAAAGAGCGCCTTGCTTAAAGAGTAACTCGTTTAAAGAGCAGAATTTTCTCTGAATGTTCACTTTGCTTAACAAATAAAACGAACCAAAAACTTGCTTAACAAATAAATCAGGGTTCGCAATCCCCCCTGACCAGAACTCACAATTGGTCACTTACAATGGTGTTTTGCTTAAAGAGCGAACTCGCTTAAAGAACAATCCTGTGGAATGCATTATGCTCTTTAAGCGAGGTACAACTGTATATGGAATCACATTTATAGAATTACATTTAAACAGCTGCCATCAAAGCATTGCTGATAATGTGAGAATGTTTAACATTTTTAGTGAGATAAAACATCTGTTATCCGAGTTCACCCTACAGACTTTAATTCATTCATTAATTGAGTGCTTTTACAGTCCTTTGAAGTTCCTTTGTTCAGGAATTATTATTATTATTATATTTCAATTTAGGAATGCTCTGGAGGACTGCGATGATCCCCACTGGTGTCTGAATGCATCTTCATACTATCAGATATGCTTTTATGCTTTTGGACAGAAATTGACTTGTACAGGTTTTTTGTTGGGTAGAAGTTTCTAGGACAAGTACTGGGAATAGATTGATAAACTTGACCTCACTCTTCTTCATTTGATGGTAATGAGGTGAAGGGAGAACATCTGAAGGGAGAAATTGTTGGGTTCTAACTGAGTGAACATAGGTATGCAGTGGGTTTATGGCTTGGTTGCAGCTGTTGATTTTCATGTTCATATATACCCAGTCTGTCCTGTTATTGATGAGCAAATGTTTTAGATTAGGTGACAATCTATAAGCAAGAAATGCTAGTGTTTGTTAAATAGATGGCCTCTACTATCATCTGTAGGGACTGTGGTGGCTTAGCGTTAAGATGCTGATCTGTATGTCAAAGGACAGCAGGTCAGCAGTTCAAGACCCGAGTTATGTACGATGGAGTGAGCTCCCATCTGTCCCAGCTCCTGCCAACCTAGCAGCTTGAAAACAAAAAATTGCAAGTAGATAAATAGGTACCACTTTGGTGGGAAGGTTAACAGCATTCCGTGCACTCTAGTGTATAGTCATGCCTGCCACATGTCCACAGAAATGTCTGCACACTTTGGCTATAAATGGAGATGAGCACTGAACTATGGTCAGATACAACTGGCTTTTGAGCAAGGGCAACCTTACTACCACCTGTATGATATTCCTCATGGTTTGTAATCCATTTTTGCACAAAGAATCATCGCGTTCATGCTAGCTAGGGTGGTATTGTCTTTAAGACTCGCAAAAGGTTATAATCTCCTAAGGAAGTTAACAATGCCCACAAGCAACCTGTAACCACACATTGTCTGAAAATAAAGTAAATGGACAACCCAGCTGAATAGTGCCCATGGCAAAGTGTTGCCAGATTTGTTTATTTATACAATAAATGAAAGGCCCATCTAAAGGCACCTTGGGTATCTATGCACAGATTTTGTCTTGAGGCAATGAAGATAAAACATGGTATGCAGCTGCCAAAATTTGATAAATGCAGCAACAGGATTCAACTTATACACAGAACACATAATGTGCAATGCAGGAATGGAGGAATCACAATTTGGGATCAAAATTGCTGGAAGAAACATCAACAATTTGAGATATGCAGATGATACCACCCTCATGGCAGAAAGTGAGGAGGACCTAAAGAAGCTCCTGATTAGGTTGAAAGAAGAAAGTGAAAAAGCTGGCTTGAGACTCAATATCAAGAAAACCAAGATCATGCCAACTGGCCCTATCAGTCCCTGGAAAATAGATGGGGAAGAAGTAGAAGCAGTGACAGATTTTACTTTCCTAGGATCAAAGCTCACTGCAGATGGTGATTGCTTGCAGCCATGAAATAAAAAGGCGACTGATCCTTGGGAGGCAAGCGATGAGAAACCTGGGGAGCATAGTGAAAAGTAGAGACATCACATTGCAAACAAAGATTCGCATAGTCAAAGCAATGGTATTCCCTGTGGCAATGTATGGTTGTGAGAGCTGGACCATTAGGAAAGCTGAGCGCAGAAAAATAGACGCCTTTGAGATGTGGTGTTGGAGAAGAGTTTTGAGAGTCCCCTGGACAGCGAGGAGAACAAATAGGTCGATCTTGGAAGAAATCAACCCTGACTGCTCCTTAGAAGGTCAAATAGTAAAGATGAAGCTAAAGTACTTTGGACATCAAATGAGAAGAGAGGATTCACTTGAGAAAGCCTTGATGCTTGGAAGGGTCGAGGGCAAAAGAAGAAGGGGATGGCCCAAGATGAGATGGCTAGATGGTATTGTAGAGATAATGGGCAAAGAGCTGGGCGAGTTGAGGGGGATGGTGGAGGATAGGAATGCCTGGAGGACAGTGGTCCATGGGGTCGCCGAGGGTCGGAATCGACTGTGCGACTGAACAACAACAAGCAACAGGATTAATGTCTATGTGTTGCTATGAGAGCAACTGTTTATTCAATCCTGGCGATTCCAAAGAAGACTACACTTACCCCGGATGTACTACCTGAAGACAATTTTTGCATTAGCATATGACATCTTTACCTCATCACAGCAAGGCAATTGGTTCTGGCCCCTTACTTAGAAAACTGCAGTGTCTAGTTTGTCTACTTCTGTGGTTCTCCATGGTTCTCTCCTTCTGAGTAGGCTGGATTTGCTGAAGCCACTACCAGTCGTAGTGCTACTGTATCCCAGTGAGGTGCTGACAGGGGAGACACAATTGACTATCATGCTCAGTCTACCACCTGAGGCAACAGATTCATTCCTACCTCATGAGATGGCTTTTCTTGCCCTTGTGTGGTGAATTCTTTCCATGAACTGATTGCCTATATTCACCAGAATCAGCCCAGTGCTGGTGCTATGACAATGTATCAAAAACAGATAGATGAAAACTTATCATTGACTCTATAAACACTGTGTGAGAAATTAATGAACATGGTATTTAGAGCTGTCCTTATTGATGGTGATGACAGTGGTAGCAATTCTGGTGACAGAGGAAAATGTGGGTCATAAGACTTATATGACAATCACAAGTCTTGTTCTAAGGGAGAAAAAGTTAGCCATAAAAGAGTTTAATTAATTGTTAACCAGTTCAATGTATTTCTCAGTAAAAACTCACCACTACCTGTTAATATTTTTCTCATTTCCTCAAAACAATGCAGACAAGAATAGGGAAGCCCCAATATATGAAGCAATTAATATAGTTTGGATTGGTGTCACTATTGTGATGCTAAGTGCCTTGAGATAGAAATCAATATCCCTGAAAACTACTTATACTTATTTCTAAATCAACTAAATGACAGGTGAGCTATCATGCTTTCCTTTAGGTCATAAATCATTCCATTTCATATTTTTGAAACAGGACTAAGTTTAAAAGCTGATATGTGAAACAAAGTACAGAATTTGGAAATAAAAGTTTAATTTTAAACTGAAAAGGTATTTTGTTTTCAATTATTTTCATTTATCTAGTTTAAAAAATGGAAACACAGTGGTACCTTGCGGCTACAGGAGATCCTGGATGAAGCGGATTATCTAGACCCATTTCAGTCAGGATTCAGGCCCGGATATGGTATGGAAACTGCATTGGTCGCACTGGTGGATGATCTCTGGAGGGAGCGGGATGGTGGATATCCATCCGTCCTGGTTCTTCTTGACCTCTCAGTGGCATTCGATACCGTTGACCACGGTATCCTTCTGGCAAGGCTCCGAGGACTGAGGATCCAGGGCACAGTGTTGGCCTGGTTTTCCTCATTTCTGAAGGGCCGGACCCAGTCGGTGTGGTTGGAGGGTGAGATGCCCAGCCCTAGGCTGCTCCAATACGGGGTGCCTCAGGGCTCGGCGCTCTCACCTCTCCTATTTAATATCTACATGAAACTGTTGGGCGAGCTCATCCGTTCCCACGGGGTGAAGTATCATCAGTATGCAGATGATACCCAATTGTATATCTCGGCCCGTGGGAACACTAGCGATGCAGTGGAAGTCCTTTCCAGGTGCCTGGAGGCTGTCAGGGTCTGGATGGGGGACAACGGGCTTCAGCTGAATCCTGGCAAGACTGAGTGGCTGTGGGTAGGGGGTCCTGTGTTATCTCGGGAACTACCACCTTCGGTTCTGGATGGGGCAGCTTTGCCCCAAACAGACCCGGTACGTAATCTGGGGGTCCTCCTGGACTTGCGACTACTGCTCAAAGAGCAGGTGGCAGTCGTGGCCAGGAGGGCCTTTGCACAACTTCGTGTGATTCGCCAGTTACAGCCGTTCCTAGACCGGGACTCCTTGCTCATGGTCACACATGCCTTAGTCACCTCCAAACTTGATTATTGTAATGCGCTCTACATGGGGCTGCCCTTGGTGACCATTCGGAGGCTACAGCTGGTCCAGAACGCAGCTGGATGAGTGGTGTTGGTGTGCGGGCATTATGCCCGTGCTTCACCGCTGCTGAGGGAGCTGCACTGGCTTCCAGTTTGCCTCCGGGTGCAATTCAAGGTGCTGGTTATTACATTTAAAGCCCTACATGGTAGTGGACCAGGATACTTAAGAGACCGCATCGTCCCAAGGACATCTGTCCGTCCCACCAGAGCGGACCGGAGAGGCTCTCTGGTTGTGCCATCGGCCAGAGAGGCGCACCTCTCTGGCACTAGAAGGAGGGCCTTCTCTGTATCCGCTCCGGCCCTGCGGAACCTCCTCCCAATAGAACTACGCCTGCAGACGGAGCTGCTGTCCTTCAGGAAAGGATTGAAAACCTGGCTGGCAGGTCAGGTCTGGGGAATGGATCATCAATTTCCCCAGCTGGCTGGCTGGTTTGACACTCAGTGCCTCCTAGCTATAATACCTAGCTATGATGCCTGGTTTTTAATGCTAAGTTTTTAAGCTACTTTTAAAACTTTTAATTTCTAAATTGGTTTTAAATTGTTACCATGCTGATTGTGTTGGGAATCGCCCTGGGTCCCTTCGGGGAGGAGGGCGATAAACAAATTTAAATTAAAAAAATAAAAATGTGTTCCACGGGACTGCTCTTTAAGCGAGTTTGCTCTTTAAGCGAAACACCATTGTAAGTGACCAATTGTGACTTCTGGAGTGTGTGTGTGTGTGTGTGTGTCTGTGTGTGTGTGTGTGATTGATTGAGAACCTTGATTTAGTTGTTAAGCAAGTTTTTGGTTGGTTTTAGTTGTTAAGTGAGGCAACCATTCAGAGAAAATTCTTTAAGTGAGTTACTCTCTAAGTGAGGCACTCTTTATGCGAGGTTTTACTGTATGGCTGTTACAAAAGAACATATATATTCTCATCTTCTTATAGACATTGTAATTACAATTTCTCAATTTGTAAGGCCTTAAACTGTGGTACAGATCTTACAAGAGCCACAAATGAGCTAAAAATATATTCCCAGGCAACTTTGTATTTAAGTGGTAATAACAGGCAACAGAGAGAAACAGGAAATCTAATCTACAAGCTGCATTTTTCTGATAGGTAGGATTTCTTAAAGCCTTTGCTAAAATAATATCCCCCTTCAACTTTAAAATAAAAGCATTTGTTGGCTATTGTTTATAGCTATGCCTAGCCAAAAAAAAAAAAAAGAGCAATGGCCGTTTTATATTCTGCAAAGCTTAACTATGTTCTGGGAACAGAAGCTAAATTTGGTTCCTTTGTTTGTGACAGCAAAGCCCTCAGTTTTATTTTCTGTTTTTACTCAATCACAGCCAAACTATTGATATCCTAAGGCAGGTGATCTGGATGTAGCCAGCAGTTGAGTGACCTGAGATATTCCCAGTTCAGAATCTCACTTAAGCTTTTGAAATAATTGGGTTGTCTTAACTGAGACACTTTCTCTCAGCACTCTTGCGCTTTAATATACAAGTACTGTACTAAGTCTCAGTACAAGGCTATTTTGTCACTGTCTGACCAAAACAGTGGATAGAGTTTTGTGCTTGAACAGGGAGGAGCTGTCCACATTCACATGGAGGCAGGAAAGTTGTCAATAACCTCAGGCAAATCTCTAATATATTACTGATTACATAGAAATGAAGTTTAAGCATTGGACAGTTTTTTTTTCTTATAGAAAACCATTCAATCAAATATTTTCAAGGTAGGGTTTACTTAGATTTTGTTGTTGTTCAGTCGCACAGTCGATTGGTTCTATTCTAATCTTTTCCCTTATAATCTGATTCTTGATTTTATTCCTTCTCTTCATTCCAGCATCCTTCCTCAGACATCTCTTTTCCGTGGTGAACAATTTTTGTTTATTTTTTAAAATAAGTGTCCATGTTTGGCACTGGTAACATAACGTGGGAATGAGCATGCTTTTTATGAGGTGTTTCTTTGTGCTGGTTGGCATTGCCTTGTGTTGTCAGAGTGGAGCTCATCGTCCCAATATTTGGTTTGCCTTTTTTGCACTGTACATTAATCTCTTTATCCATTTTGCTATTTTCAGTAAACACTTGTTTTATACTTGTTCCCTCTATTTTAATATTTAGAGTATGCTGTTTCCTTCCAATTTCCTTTATCTCAGAGTTCTCTTTATTGATTCTCATATTATTTATCTTGCATTCTTGGTTCATGAATGTTAAGGTGTTGCTGGAATTCCTTAGCTTAGATCACACACTATAAGGATTGTGAAAATGTTTCCTAGTATCTATGACTGGACAGAGTGACAGACTAGGACTCAGGAGATCTGGGTTTAAATTACTGTTTGATCATAGAAACTCAGGGGTGTGTGTATTAGAAGTGGTAAAACCATTCCTTAAAATTCTCAGTTACCATGAAAGCCCTGTGATGGTTACTATAAGTCATATCTAGCTTGATGGTACATAATACAAAAATATGACATCTGCTGGAAATGTGAAGGGGGAAAAGGCACAATTTGCTCACTTTTAGTGGGAATTTCCTAATTTTTTAAAAAATGACTATGTATGGTTTGGGATATCAGAAATTGGATATGAGATCCAGTGAAATCTTCAAGCAGCATTCTTAAGAACATGACATGTTGGGATGACAGAGCATAGAATGTTTGTTAAGTTGTATCTCAATTTTATGTATATTATTGGCAAAAGCTTGGATCCTGGATTTATTTAACTCTTCATCACTGGGGAAAAATACTTAAGAGTATGATGATAATGAAAAGTTCATAGCCTGAAGTTGCTTTTGGAAAGAAAGAAATAACCCAGAACAGATTGTTCAATGAATGTGAACTCATCTAGGATCAATGGGCATTTTGACAATATGAGACAATTGTATCAAGCTGAGTTTCACATATTACTTATGTTCATTAGAATTTAAATCAATAGCTTTGAATGTCCTTGTTAAAAAATCTAAAATAATTTTTACATGGAATTGTTTCAACTGGAACTTTCAAATTCACTAAATTGCACAGTTTGTCTGCCCAGGTTACCCTGCTATGATAATAGAGTAGACCATACTGCCAGTGACGCAATGCCAATCATCAGGCAGCGGCTAACTAAACTGCCCCCCTCCAAAGACTAACAGCCTTGGATGGCAAAGTCCACAGGGAATGGTGATGGTCCCCATGTGGATTAAATCCCACATGACTCCATCTTGATGGATGGCAGCAGTTTCATCAATACTGGCCTGGGGCCAATGAGGACCTTGTGTTCCAAATGGGCTTAGGACCAGAAAGTGACTCATGAAATTGTATCAGTGGTACGGGTATCACGCTGTGATGCAGAAGGTTGGGGAAGACCACTGCATTATGTTGTTCCCAGGACAATCTTCATGGTTGAAAGTCAAATAAACATGACTCTGAGTCCCTGGCAGCCCTTCAGTGGGAAGATGGTGCTAAGACTCTTCCAGTCAAGCATAAAAGTCTGTATTTGGAACATCAGGAGTATTTCTGGAAAAGGGAATATTTATAATGTAGTAAAGGAAATGAAGAGGCTGGATGATATATAATGGGAATTAGTGAAACAAGGTGGCTAGAGGTGGGCCAATGTTGTATCTACATGGTCAATCACTCAGGAAACAATGAAAAACATCACTGGAATGGAATTGGGGTGATCCTGAGCAACACGATAAAGAACAGAGTGCTGGGTGTGATAGCATTTTCAGGTAGAATCATTATGCTCAAACATAAAGGCAAATCTTTCAACCTGAATGTCACACAAGTCTATGCAGTAACTGCAGACAAATTGGATGAAGAAATTGAGGAGTTTTATGATCAAACTAAAGCTGTGTTAAAGTATACAAAAAGAAATGAAGTTACTGTGATTATGGGAGACTTTAATGCTAAAGTTGGCCAGGGTAAAAGAGAATGACATTGTTGGACTATATGGCATTGGAAAAAGGAACAAGAGAGGAAATCTCCTCATACAGTTCAGCAGAGAAGAAGATCTAGTGATCATCAACACATAATTTAAGCTGCCACCCAAACAACTTGGAAGTTCCCAGCCGATAGCTGCTCAAATAATATTGTCAGAAATCAGATAGACTTTTCTCTTATAAACAGAAAGTTTTGTAACAGCATCTTGTCATCAAAGACATATCCTGAAGCAGATATTTCATCAGACTGTAACCCGTTAATATGTTCTCTTTGCCTAAAATTGTGTAAAATCATAACTAAAACATAGCTAAAACAATGAAAACCGATTTTGATGTCACTATCCTTAAGGACAAAGAATGTAGAACAGTGGTGAGAGAGACAGTGAGAGAGGAGTTAGACAAAATGAGAAAACAACAAGAGGAAATATGTGTAGAAGGGAAAGGGGAGATTATAAAAGAAATAACCCAGAAACACCTTTGCAGACAAAAGTCAAACCATAAGAATAAAGAATGGATTACATATGACATACTCCATTTAATGGAAATAAGAAGGACCTATAAGAATCAGGACAAGGAAAAATATAATGCTCTAGAGAGGATGATTAGGTGCAAAATAAGAGTTGCAAAAGAAGCTTATATGGCTGACAGATGCACTGAGATAGAAGAATACCAAAATAAGTGATTTTTCAACATACAAAAAAAGACCAGGAAAGTTATTGGCAGAACACCAGAAGACACATGCATTGCTAAAAGACAAGAACAGGAATCTCATAGTGGAAATAAGGGCTAAGATCAATGGATGGAAAGAATACATAGGAGAGCTGTTTAGTGATGAAAGAGGTGAACAGCCTGTCATAAATGGCAATCCTGACCACCAATACTGGAGAGTGAGGTTGTAAGAGCTTTGCAAAGATCCAAAGACAGGAGAGCAAGAGGGCCAGATGACATCTCACTAGAAATTCGGAAACTTTTGTCTGAAGTTAACATCAAATAATTGATAAACGTTTTTAACACCGTTCATGACATAGGCATTCTTCTAAGTGATTTGTTGCTATCAACCTTTGTTACATTGCCAAAGAAATCAAACGCAAAGTCCTGTGAGGAGTACAGAACAATTAGCCTAATGAGTGATGCTCTTAAAGTCTTTTTTAATATAATGCATGGTAGAATGTATAAATCATGTGAAGAAAACACAGGTGAGGTGCAATTCAGCTTCCGGAATTCTGTGGGTACCAGAGAGGCACTGTTTATAATGCAGGTCCTTATATAAAGATGTAGAGACATGAGATGTGACAGGCAAGCATGTTTTATAGATTATGCAAAAGTGTTTGAAAGATGTCAGTATGAGAAGATGATCACAGTGTCAGGGCAGAATTTATGCCCTGGTTTTAGCCTCATCCAAGATGGAGATTTCAATGTGGGATTCTCCCCTTTTAGAACATACCAGAGAGATTTGAATATGTAAACATGCTGGCCTCCTGGGATGGAAGAGATGGAGCCTAATGTGTGATGGACATGTTATACTGTATGATCATTGGTTGGATTCCTTTAAGGTAATGGCAAGGTGGACCCTGAGGGAGGAGATATAACCCAGAGGGAGGAGGTAAGATGCTCTCTTGATCCAATGCTTTGACCTAAGGGTGAACAGCAAACATGTAAGTGCTTTAGTCAGGAGGCCCCCCCCCCGGGCTTTACCCATAGAGCAGCTTTATTTTGATGTGCTTTCTGAACTTTTGATAAACTTTCTTCTGTAACTTACTTTGATTACAATATAGTTTTAAAATACCTGAAGATGCCTGGAGTGTTTATTTGGCTCAGTGCTACCTTATCTACACTAATCTAATCACCCGGGTTGCTTAGCCAGGACAGTGGCAGCTCAGAAGCAGCAAGCAACCACTGGTGGGCAAGAAAACCTACTCATGAGTAAACCCATTTCCTGACACACAGCACTGAAGAAAATAGATGTAGATGATAAAGATATCAGAATCGTCACCAACCTTTATTGGAACCAGACAGCTCAAATCAGAGTTGAAGAGCAGCTGACAGAGCAGGTTCAAATTCGCAGAAGTGTGTGACAAGGCTGTGCGTTGTCCCCAACATTGTTTAATATATATTCGGAGAGCATTTTTTCAGAAGCACTATCAACTGTAAACATGGGCATTAAAATTGATGGGGGAATACCTAAATAACATCCGATATGTTGATGGCATCAGAGGAGGCTGGATAGAGTTAGAGCTTCAAGCACATAATATGGTTTGGATCTCAACACCAAGAAGACTAAATACAGTAATACATAATGAATGCTTTGTATAACGAAAAAAATCACATAGCGAAGCATTCGTTATCCAATGGCGATACCCTGCATAACAATTTCCCTTTATGCAGGGTTTTTTGGTAACCGAGGTATAACCGGTCAATGGGAACCCCGGATAATGAACATTTTTGTTCGTTATCTGGGCTATATCCCATTAGCTTTGCATAACGAAAAAATCCGGATAACGAAGAGCTCTGTGGAACAGAGTTTTTTCGTTAACCAGGGTTCTACTGTATCTTGTTACAAGCTGAGCACCCACTCACAGCAAGCTAATGGCAAGAATGCAAGAAATCGAAACAGTGATGGGATGTAACAGGTTCTCACCAGCTCGCCAGAACCGGTAGTAACTTTCCCCAGTGTCCAGGAGAACCGGTAGCAGCTTTTGGGGGGAACCACCTTCGGGGCTTACCTTTTCACTGGTTCCCCCACAGCGCAAGCACGCCAAGCACTTGGTGTGCATGCATCCCTATTATCCTTGAGAACTGGTACGATGACCATAACCATCTTGCAACATGGTGCTGCCCAGGGATTTATACTAACAGGTAAGTGACGGTTTTGTGTTTGGTGTGTGTGTGTGTGTTGATTTATGTTTGGGGTGGGTGGGTGGGTGTATTTTAATGTAATTTTTATTTATTTATTTATTTTATTTTATTTATTTATTTATTTATTTAACGGGTTTGTGTTGTGGGTGGGTGGGTTGAGGGGTGTGTGTGTGTGCGTGTGTATGCTTATTTTTATTTTATTTTATAATTATTTTTATTTTTTCTTTGGCCCCACCCACAACATAATGACATCATGATGTTAGCTCCGCCCACACTGTGATGACGTCACGGTGGGGTAGTAAAATTTTTGACATCCCACCACTGGATCGGAAGAATGGATAAAATTTTTATTTGGGGTGTATGTTAAATTAAAATTGGGATCTCAGGGTAGATATTAAAATACAAATAGAAAAAGCAATATCCATTTTCATAAAAATGCAACATGCAGTAGAGATCTAACTCTCTACAAAGATCCAAATAGTGAGATGTTACATATTCCCAATGTTGCTATATGGAGTCAAAGCTTGGATATTGACTAAAGCATCTGGGGCGGGGGGGATATGAGCTTTTGAAATGTGGATCTACAGATGGCTGCTATAAGGATATCATGGGTTGACCATGTGGCTAATGTAGAAGTGTTGCCCCAGATGGATAAAGAACAAGAACTGTTTAATACAGGCATGCCCAAACTACGGCCCGCGGGCCGCATCCGGCCCGCCAGGCCATTTCATCCGGCCCCCGACATGGTATAAGAACTCTTATAATTTTATTTTATTTTTTAAAAAAATTTTTTGGGCGAACTTTTTTTTTGGGCGGAGGGATCACAAGTCAGTGAAAGAGTGATTTGCCTAGTTCCTTCCTCCTCCTGCTTAGTACTAGGAGTTCTGCCGAATCTACTTTAGAATGGCTGAATCAATACGCCAGAGTGGAGAGAGGGACTTCAGTGGGAGCTAAAAGTAAGTAGTTTGGGCATGCCTGATTTTAAGCAATTAAAAAAGAAAGTCAGGAGCAGGGGGGAGGGGGAGGGAAGCGAGGTTTAGAGTTCTTCACATCTCGTTGTCAGGCTGCGTATATTGCAAACTTAAGATATCAGAAGAGAAGCAAAAAAAGTTCACAACTTATTAGGTGCCACAATGCATAATAATGCATCCACCCATCCATTGGCTGGGCAAAAGAAGTTTGTTTTGCAGCCCTTTGTAGGAGGTTTGAATAAGACCCCCGGGATGTTCCCTTACTGTCAGAAGCAACAAATGTTGCTTTTCAGCTCGCTTGTGCAAAGAAGTTTGCTCTGCAACCTTTTGCAATTGCAAAGGTTTAAATAACCCGGGATTTTTCGTCAGTTGCAAAAAGAGACGTTACTTTACCTTTAGGCTTGCCCCGTCATTGTGTGCCTGTGGAGTTGATGTGCTCTTACAAATTCAACCCATGAAGCTTTGCTCTTCTGCCTGATGTGGTGGATTTGATCTTAAATCCACCTCAAATTTAAATACAGATCAAATTTAAATACAGGAGTTAGTCTACAAAAGGCCCCGGAGAATGCATTAAATTTGGTAAAGGTTTCTCTTGCTCGAAAGCCAGTCGTATCTGACTCTAGGGGTCAGTGCTCATCTCTGTTTCAAATCCAAAGAGCTAGTGCTGTCTGCTTCTGCAGGCATTTCTGTGGTCATGTGGCAGGCATGACTAGACACTGCAGCCCACAGAACACTTGTTACCTTCCCACCGAACTGGTCCCTATTTATCTACTTGCAATCGTAAAGGTAAAGGTTTCCCTTGCTCGAAAGCCAGTCTTATCCGACTCTAGGGGTCAGTGCTCATCTCTGTTTCTAAGCCGAAGAGCTAGTGCTGTCTGCTTCTGCAGGCATTTCCGTGGTCTTATGGCAGGCATGACTAGACACTGCAGCCCACAGAACACTTGTTACCTTCCCACCGAACTGGTCCCTATTTATCTACTTGCAATTTCTTGGTTTTGAACTGCTAGGTTGGCAGGAGCTGGGACAGAGATGAGAGCTCATTCCGTCCTGCAGTACTGGGGAATCGAACTGCTGACCTTCCGCCTCCCAGTCAGCGTCTTAGTGACTTGAGCCACTGCAGTCTCATATGTATATATGCAGTACTGTAAAGCTATTTAGATACACTGTATGTCTATAGTGGCTGCACTCTACTCTGGCAGCAGAGGTAGCTCCAGTTGATGGGGCAAACTGTCCCCAGCTAATCAGTGGCATCTCCGCTGCCGCCATGAGATTTCCCATTGATCAGCTGACTGGCGGTATAGAGATCTCCCAGGTAAGCCGATTGGCAGTCACGATGGCATCAGAGATGCTGTGGACCAAATGGTTATGTTCTCCTTCATCAGCTGGAAATCTGTCTGCACTACCAGGGCAGATCAAACCCACTGATCAGTGAAAACAGACTCCAGCTGATCAAGGGAGACCATTCCTAGCTATCTCAGAAAACAAAACAAATAAAATAAAATACACAGTAGCACTTTAAAGACTAACTGCTATTCCCACCAGTAATCCTTTTTTTAAAAAAATGTTTATTTGAAGAGTCCTAGTGCTATGACACTTTGAATAAATATTTTTTTAAAAAACAATGCACCATAGCAGCAGAGGGGCTCCCACTGATTGGTAGTAACTGGTGTCAGCTGATCTGCAGCTGCAGAGAGATGCAGCAGATCTGTTAATGCTGCCTCTGCCAATCAGCTGTAATCTATGTCACCTCCTGCTGCAAGTTTATCTGGGCTTTCCCAGGTAAACATTAACAGGAGTGGGCACAAAGTCTAAACAAGTGATGGCAAACCTTGGTAGTTCAGGTGTTATGGAACTTCAATTCTCAGATGTCCTGATCACCAGAAGTGCTGATTTAGGCTTCTGGTAATTGAAGTCCAAGAACACCTGGAGTGCCAAGGTTCACCATCACTGGTCTGAAGTGATTTATTTTACACTGATTCAAGTATTAGTATAAGTTGGAAGTCGAAATTGATTTACAGTATTATGGCTGTGCATTGTGTAATTCCTGATTTTAAATTGATTGGGAGACCCAATGTGCGCTAATTTTGAAGTTCCCCCACCCTCTGAGGCTGCAGCAAGCCAGGCAGGACATGATGTCAGGAAACTGATCTTTTCTAAGGCTAATGACTTTTCATTGCTAATTAAAATCCAAAGTTCCAGGTACGTGGGGTTTAAATTGGCAATGAAAAGTCATTAGCCTTATAAAAGATCTGCTTCCTGACATCATGTCAGGAAGCAGATCTTTTCTAAGGCTAATGACTTTTCATTGCTAATTAAAATCCAAAGTTTCAGGTAGGTGGGGTTTTAATTAGCAATGAAAAGTCACTAGCCTTAGAAAAGATCTGCTTCCTGACATGATGTCAGGAAGCAGATCTTTTCTAAGGCTAATGACTTTTCATTGCTAATTAAAATCCCACCTACCTGAAGCTTTGGAACACAACAACAGCTCCTTGGATGCCACAATGACCAAGCTGGATGTGAGTTTCTAGGATCTGTCATATTTTTTTAAAAGGACACTTTTAAAGGACAGCGCGAAGGCGGCGAAGGAGGAGCCGGCGAAAGAGGAGCCGGCGGCAAAGGCGTTAGTGGTGGCGGGGGCGGGGGCAAGGCTGGGTGGATGTATGTACCATGGAGAAATAGTTCGGCCCTCGGAGCATCTGATAAAATGTTATCCGGCCCCCGGGCCGAAATGTTTGGGCACCCTTGGTTTAATACCATTAAGCAAAGAAAGCTCTAATATCTTGGAGTGACATGAAGTATAGAATACTCCAACTCATTATGCAAAGGATGATCCTTGGGAACAGACGTCCTTGGATGTAGAATTGTAGATGGACTTTGTGGCTAAAGAACCTGAGACACTGGTGTGGTATGTCCTTGGAAGAACGCTTCCAAGGAGTTAAGTACAGGAAGACTATTGCCACAATGACAGCCAATATAGTATTCAGAACGGTTATGGCACTTGAAGAAGAAGATTCCACAGTTTTGATGAAGTACAATTATTTTTAGCAATATTATTTTAAAATTAAGCTATTTGACTCCACACTTTGACTCTAAAGCAGAAAATGGATGTGTTATACATTTCCTTCAACAAGAAATTCATGACACAGTATTTGAAACCAGGAATGAACCCTTGAATGAGACATTCTCCCCAAGGGAAGACTTGTTGTGTCTGAATGGGTTAGTTCCACTGTGTTAGGTTTCAAGTGTGATTTTTACCTGGTACTATAAACCATACTTTAAAGGATATTTTAACCCTCATTTTGCTAGACAAATTGGGGCATCCTTGCATTTTTAGTACTTTGTTACAGAAAGTTTAAACAGTAGTAATTTGGGAGACTGAATGAAGAGGATTTCCTCTCAAACATCAAGTAAAAAATAGTAGTTCAGTAATAGTAATTTGTTTTCTTTTTTTTTTAAATTGGTCATATGTCATTTCATAAAGGGAAACATACTGCCATGTCATTATAAAAAATGGAGCACCATTATCAACAGATAAGTAACTCATTGCAAGGGTTCAAAGTGCTTCATAATATCAAAGGGATCATCACAACAGCCTGTTTCTAGCCAGATTTGCAGATGGGAGGGAGGCAAAAGGTAACAAAACAAGAACTTGTCTCTGGACCAACTGAAAGTGACAATAAAAAACTAATTTTTGTTTAGAAAACTGTGGCCGTAGAGATGGGAATCTGGAAATACAGTTTGTCTTTACAAAATTCCTGATCCAGCTTGTCTTCCCTCGCACTGCAGCTGCTATTAATTAAGCAAGAATTGCAAAATTGGCACTTACCTAATTATTGTCTTTTTGCTTTGGCCACATGACCACTTAGACATAATTCCCTTGAGAATGTTTACTACCTCTTTAGGAAAGGCATTTACATGATTAGATGTGCCAGATCTTTGCAAAGTCCTACTCTGTCACCTCATTGTGGTTTAGTGGTGGTGGTGGTGGTGCAGGTGGAGAAAGCGTATGGCAGTGAAGATACATTCCTACACATTTCACCTCTTGGAGATATCTTGACTATGACCTCAGAAATGGACCATGGACCATATTGGAAGACTGAGTTATTATTGGAAGATGGCCACCATTTTTGGATACAATACCAAAATTTGAAATTGATTAACAAATGTTGCTCTTTATAGCTAAAAAACAAACCAACCATTATGATTTTAATTTTAATTTTAATTTTAATTTTTCAACTTGTATCCCGCCCCACTCACAAGAGCGACTATGGGCGGCTAACAAAGTTGCAAAACAAAATACAGTTACAATTTACAAGGTACAATACAACATATCTTCACAAATTCAATATCAAAAGGTCAATGTCATAATAAAGTATTGCAGTACTCATACGAGAAGTCCCACCGAAAATGGCCAAGGGAAAAGTCCAAAGGAGGAGTCCGGTAGTAGTGGCTGCGGCAGTGGAGGTGGCATTTTTGTGGCTGGCTGGCCCAGCTCCAATGACCAAATCCTAGCTTTTCATCCCCTGGCCATGGGTAGGGCCCGGGGGAGGGGTGGGAGGTGTCCTTGGCCAAATGGTGGGCTGGTGAGTTGTCTTCTGCCATGGAGAGCCAGCACGGCTTTTCATCCCCCAGGCATGGGTGGGGCCCGGGGGAGAGGCGGCAGGTGTCCTCAGCCAAACAGTGGGCTTATAGAAATTCCCCCAACCCTCCCTAGCCTTCCAGCTGTCCCTGTCCCTAAACCCCAAAGGAGGCCCCCAGAAAGGGTAGCAAGGTTGCTCAGCTGTTCCAGCTTCTCTCTCCCCGACTGGCCGAGGGCGAGACCAGCTCCAGATACACCTCAATGTATCAATATTATTACCTCTGACACATTGTTTCCAAACTCCAAAGAAAAGAAGATCCTTTAGCATCCCACCCTGCCCTATACTGTTTTGCAGTGTAGAAGTTTCGGCTTAAGCTCTCATCCTGTTGTTCATTGTACTAGATCCTTTATTGCTGTAGCAGAAGCGTAGCTTACCTTGCCGGGGCCCCGTATAAAAATTGTTTGGGGGCCCTTTAGATGTGGGGCGGAGCTAACGTCATGACATCATGACGTCATGGGGGGAGCCAACGTCATGACGTCATGACGTCGTGGGCGGGGCCAAAAATAAAAATAAAATAAATAAAAATAAAATAAATAAAATAGAATTAAAATGTAAAAAAAAAAAAAAACCACACACACCTCAACCCACCCAAGAAAACACAAAAACCTCACTTACCTTAATCCTGGGGCCTCTTCTTCCTCCGCCTCTGCTGTCACCGCCGCCGCGCCGCCGCTGCTGCCGATCGCTCCCTCGCCGCGCACGGCGAAGGCAAGGGGCAGTTGTGGAAGGCGAGCGGGCGAAGCTAGGCAGCCCCGAGGCCCTCCCCCCGGTTGCCGCGGGGGCTCCCTGGCAGGCTGCGCCAGCCCGGGCGGGGCTCTCCACCTCGACGCTGGGGTGGGAGTCCACCAGCTGCAGGACCAGCTCGCGCGCCCCATCACGCACGCAGGCGGCAGGTGAGCTCCAGGCACGCGCGGCAGGTGAGTTCCAGGCGCGCGCGGTAGGTCAGCTCCAGGCGCGCTCCAGGTGACCTGCTGCCTGCCGCGGGACGGGGCGCGCCCGCGAGCTGGTGCTGCAGCTGGTGGACTCCCACCCCAGCGGCGACCGTGGAGAGCGCCGCCCGGGCTGGCGCAGGCAGGGAGCCCCCGCGGCGACCGGGGGGAGGGCCTCGGAGTCGGGGCTGCCTCGCTGCTTAAAAGCTGCGGCTCCGACTCCGACTCTCCGACTCCGGCATTTTTTTAAAAATTGGAGCCAAAAATGGCTCCAATAAAGTGCGCATGCGCAGAAACGCAATCTGACACATGCGCAATGCATCAGATTGAGTTTCTGCGCATGCGCAGTAAATTTTTGCTCTTTTTTATTTTTATTTTTATTTTTTGCCGTTGGGGGCCCCCGTAGCCCGGGGGCCCCGTATAATTGATACGGCTGACACGGCGGTAGCTACGCCTCTGTGCTGTAGTGAAATTAGAACTGCTGGAGTTCTCAACACATTCTTAGATGCTTCCATGATCATGTGTGAAATGTATGCTCAACACATTCTTAGCTCCATCACATCTTCAAAATGAAGCCTGGGAGATTCCTACAAGTGTCTTTTGGATAGAAAAAAATCCTTGACAACTGTGAGCACCAGGTACTTGGGCATAGTGGTACTTCTTCCACTAGCAAGGCTGTCAGAACTTTGCACAATTGTGTTTTTAAAATCAAAGTGGCTTTTAGGCAGCAATTTTGTCATGACAGAGAAGCCTATGCATTACTTTCCTTCCACTGTAATGACAACTCCTGTTCCTACATGTTAGATTAGAATGGCAAAGAATGCCGTTGGCTGTTGAGTGTATGAAGTTTTGCAGCGACAGATGCTCTGGACAGCATTTGGGAGCTGTGAATTGAGTGGCAGAGCCAAGATGGCAGAGGAAGCATGCTAAGCTTCAGATGCAAAGGAGCAGAGACAGCTGGTGGGCCCCTTGGCAGTACTCTGGTCTCTGGATGGTTTCACCATGTTGTTCCATAGCTGGTGTCAATTGTGAGTCTTATTTACTCTGTAATCGCGGGTGTCCCCTGCAAAGTCTAGTGTCACTACAACTTTTTGTAAAAAGCATTCCTACTTAGTCAGGTCCCTGATTATTCATGTTTTCAATGCATCCTATAAAATTATGATACTGTACTGTATTTATTGTAATGATTAGTTATTCAGAGTTCTCTAGAGATTATCTACATGAAGACAATAGAAGTTTCATTTACAAAATGAACAGGATACCGAGTATGCTTGTGGCAGGACAAGATTTTATCAATAGAGGTGGGGTGGGCAGACAGACAGACAGACAAATACTGGGAACAATTGTCGTTGTCGTCATTAGTATTGGCCTAACATACAGAACTGTTGACAGCTTTCCTGAGATAATTTGTGCACTCCAATGTTATATAAATGTTAATATTAGTGTATGGAATACAACAAAGTCAGCAGTTTGAGAAACTGGTCAGCAGTTTGACACATGAGTGCTGCACGATGGAGTGAGTCTCCATCTCTGTCCCAGCTCCTGCCACTCTAGCAGCCTGAAAGCAAGAAATTGCAAGTAGATAAATAGGTACCCCTTTGGCAGGAAAGGTAACAGCGTCCTATGTACTCTGGCATCTGGTCATGCCTGGCACATGTTCTTTCTTTTTTCCCTGTGTACTGCTTTGAAATGTGTATTACTTTTGAAATATGTATTGTTCTTGAATTTTTTTTCCTATTGTGCTGATGTGATACTTTGTAATTGTAATTTGTGATGCCCTATTACTTTGTTAGCCACCCAGAGTTGCATTGCGAGTGGGGCGGCATACAAGTCGAATGACGATGACAACGGCGATGACGGCGATGACGACAATAATGATAATGATGATGATGATGATGATGATAATAATAATAATAATAATAATAATGATAATAATAATAATAATAGGGCAATTTGAAAGGAAGCATGTTCCCGACTAGCACATTGTCACTATGCTAGTGAAGATCACAAATACATGATTTGGGCTGACACAAAATTTTTATATTGAAGTAATAATAATTATAACCATGAGTTAATTAAATCTTAATTAATTAACAATTAATTAAATGTTTTGTACACCTTTGTTAAAAACATGAACGCTAGACTTCTGTTTTATGAAGTGCTAAATGTCACATAGAAACCGAATCCTATATCCCTGTCCAAGCCCCACTGGAAAATGCCTTGAGAGAGTTGATGGTCGGGGGGGCGGGACTCAAACTTAGTCAGGCTTTTACAAAAGTACTTTCATCCTGAAGATTCCTGCGGTTTTCCTTGCTGTTTTTTATTTATTTATTTATTTATTATTTATTAATTCAATTTATATGCCGCCCTACTCGGTGCAACCGACTCAGGGCGGCTCGCAAAACTCAAAAATATGACATTCAACACTATAATCAACAATATATTACATAATCACAATAAATTTGAAATTAAATATAATAGAAAATACAATATGATACAATACAACAAAACAGAAAAAAAAACAAATACATCAATATTATCAGTGTATATCATAGAAACAATTACAAACAATCACTCCCCTCCAGGGAGGTAATTATAATTACAAATCAGCAGAATAGCAGCAAATACATTAATATCATCTGTACATATCATAAAACAAATTGCAGTGCAAAACAATCCCTTCCCTCTGAGCAGACAGATATAGTCACTTTTCTCCAAATAGACAGTTTTGGTCACTTCCATCCGAGTAGGCACTGGGCAAAGAGATCCTTCCCCAGCCCCAGGAGGGTGGGACCCAAGGCCAGCTGGGTGGTGATCTTTGGCCACCCAGCAAATTCCATGCATTTTCCCAACCCCGGGAGATTCCCCGGCGTTGGAAGACTCTGCTCATTGCTGGCAGCAGCGTGGTCTTGAAGCCTCCCGGGGCCCCGCAGGTGTCCGGGCCCCCGCAGGTGTTGTCTTTCTCCCCCTCACCGGGCTGGTCACAGGAGCGTCTGGTGACGCTCATGTGACATTGAATTCACCCTCTTCCTTTCAAAGATCACCTTTTTGGGGATTTTTTGTTGTTGTTCAGTCGCACAGTCGATTCCGACCCTCCGCGACCCCATGGACCACTGTCCACCAGGCACTCCTGTCCTCCACCATCCCCCTCAACTCGCTCAGCTCTGTGCCCATTATCTCTACAATACCATCTAGCCATCTCATCTTGGGCCGTCCCCTTCTTCTTTTGCCCTCGACCCTTCCAAGCATCAAGGCTTTCTCAACTGAATCCTCTCTTCTCATTTGATGTCCAAAGTACTTTAGCTTCATCTTTACTATTTGACCTTCTAAGGAGCAGTCAGGGTTGATTTCTTCTATGATCGACCTATTTGTTCTCTTCGCTGTCCAGGGGACTTCTCCAACACCACATCTCAAAGGCGTCTATTTTTCTGCGCTTAGCTTTCCTAATGGTCCAGCTCTCACAACCATACATTGCCACAGGGAATACCATTGCTTTGACTATGCGAATCTTTGTTTGCAATTTAATGTCTCTACTTTTCAGTATGCTCCCCAGGTTTCTCATCGCTTGCCTCCCAAGAATCAGTCGCCTTTTTATTTCATGGCTCCAATCACCATCTGCAGTGAGCTTTGATGCTAGGAAAGTAAAATCTGTCACTGCTTCTACTTCTTCCCCATCTATTTTCCAGGGACTGATAGGGCCTGTTGCCATGATCTTGGTTTTCTTGATATTGAGTCTCAAGCCAGCTTTTTCACTTTCTTCTTTCAACCTAATCAGGAGCTTCTTTAGGTCCTCCTCACTTTCTGCCATTAGGGTGGTATCATCTGCATATCTCAAATTGTTGATGTTTCTCCCAGCAATTTTGATCCCAAATTGTGATTCCTCCATCCCTGCATTGCGCATTATGTGTTCTGTGTATAAGTTGAATAAGCAGGGTGACAAAATGCAGCCTTGTCTTACTCCTTTTCCTATTCCAAACTACTCTGTCCTTCAGTTTTCTGTCCTAACTGTTGCTTCTTGATTCATGTACAGATTTCTCACGAGGCATATAAGGTGCTCTGGCATTCCCATCTCTTTAATTACTTGCCACATTTTGTTGTGGTTCACACAGTCAAAGGTCTTGCTGTAATCAATGAAACAGAAGTAGACTTGTTTCTGATATTCCTTTGTTTTTTCCATGATCCATCTTATGTTGGCAATGTGGTCTCTAGTTCCCCTGCCTCTTCTGAAACCTGCCTGCACTTCTGGTAATTCTCACTCCACATACTGTTGCAGTCTATCCTGTATTATCTTGAGCATCACCTTGCTAGCATGAGGGATGACCGCAATTGTTTGATAATTTGAACATTCTTTGGCATTACCCTTTTTGGGGATTGGAACGTATACAGATATTTTCCAATCCTGTGACCATTGTTGTGTTTTCCAAATCTGCTGGCATATAGAATGCAATAATTTGATTCCATCATCTTGCAGGGCTTTGAAAAGTTCAACTTGGATACCATCAACTCCACTGGCTTTGTTCTTTGCAGAAGCGTAGCTTACCTTGCCGGGGCCCCGTATAAAAATTGTTTGGGGGCCCTTTAGATGTGGGGCGGAGCTAACGTCATGACATCATGACGTCATGGGGGGAGCCAACGTCATGACGTCATGACGTCGTGGGCGGGGCCAAAAATAAAAATAAAATAAAAAAAATAAAATAAATAAAATAGAATTAAAATGTAAAAAAAAAAAAACCACACACACCTCAACCCACCCAAGAAAACACAAAAACCTCACTTACCTTAATCCTGGGGCCTCTTCTTCCTCCGCCTCTGCTGTCACCGCCGCCGCGCCGCCGCTGCTGCCGATCGCTCCCTCGCCGCGCACGGCGAAGGCAAGGGGCAGTTGTGGAAGGCGAGCGGGCGAAGCTAGGCAGCCCCAAGGCCCTCCCCCCGGTTGCCGCGGGGGCTCCCTGGCAGGCTGCGCCAGCCCGGGCGGGGCTCTCCACCTCGACGCTGGGGTGGGAGTCCACCAGCTGCAGGACCAGCTCGCGCGCCCCATCACGCACGCAGGCGGCAGGTGAGCTCCAGGCGCGCGCGGCAGGTGAGTTCCAGGCGCGCGCGGTAGGTCAGCTCCAGGCGCGCTCCAGGTGACCTGCCGCCTGCCGCGGGACAGGGCGCGCCCGCGAGCTGGTCCTGCAGCTGGTGGACTCCCACCCCAGCGGCGACCGTGGAGAGCGCCGCCCGGGCTGGCGCAGGCAGGGAGCCCCCGCGGCGACCGGGGGGAGGGCCTCGGAGTCGGGGCTGCCTCGCTGCTTAAAAGCTGCGGCTCCGACTCCGACTCTCCGACTCCGGCATTTTTTTAAAAATTGGAGCCAAAAATGGCTCCAATAAAGTGCGCATGCGCAGAAACTCAATCTGACACATGCGCAATGCATCAGATTGAGTTTCTGCGCATGCGCAGTAAATTTTTGCTCTTTTTTATTTTTATTTTTATTTTTTGCCGTTGGGGGCCCCCGTAGCCCGGGGGCCCCGTATAATTGATACGGCTGATACTGCGGTAGCTACGCCTCTGGTTCTTTGCAGTGTTTTTTAGGGCCTTTCTGACTTCACTCTCTAGAATGTCTGGCTCATGTTCAATGTTCTCATCATTGTGATTATCAGGGGTGTTGAGGTCCTTTTTGTAGAGTTCCTCTGTGTACTCTTTCCATCTTTTCTTAATCTCTTCTGCATCTGCTAACTCCTTGCCATCTTTGTCTTTTATCATGGTCATTTTTGCTTTAAATGTTCCCTTGAGTTCCCCAAATTTTTTTTTGAAAAGATCTCTAGTCCTATCCCTGACATTGTTTTCCTCTATTTCTTTGCACTGTTCGTTCAGGTAGGTTTCCTTATCTCTCCTTGCTTTTCTTTGAAATTCTGTATTCAAGTGACTGTATTTTTTCCTTTCTCCAATGCATTTTGCATTCCTTCTGTCCTCTGCTATTTTAAGAGCCTCATCTGACAACCACTTAGCTTTCTTACGCTTCTTTTCTTTTGGTATGGTTTTCCTTGCTGTCTCCTGCATGATGTCCCACATCTCTGTCCATAATTCTTCTGGCTCTCCTTCTATCTGGTCCAAGCCATTAAATCTGTTCCACACCTCCACTGTTGTATTGTATCATATTGTATTTTCTAGTATATTTAATTTCAAGGAATGTTGTCTAGGTCATATCTGTCTGGCCTAATTGTTTTTCTTATTTTCTTTAGTCTAAGCCTGAATTTTGCAACCAGTAGGTTGTGATCTGAGCCACAATCTGCTCCTAGTCTTGTTTTTGCTGATTGTATGGAGGTTCTCCATCTTTGACTGCAGAGTATGTAATCAATCTGGTTTCGATGTTGGCCATCTGGTGATGTCCATATGTAAAGTCTTCTCTTGTGTTGCTGGAAGAGAGTGTTTGCTATGACCAGTGTGTTATCTTGGCAGAACTCTATCAGTCTTTGCCCTGCTTCATTCTGTGTTCCAAGACCAAACTTGCCTGTTATTCCATTTACTTTTTGATTTCCTACTTTGGCATTCCAGTCTCCTATGATAATGTGTACATCATTTCTTGGTGTCTGTTCTATGAGTTGTTCTAAGTCCTCATAGAACTGGTCAATTGTGGTTTCATCTGCACTAGTGGTTGGTGCATATATTTGGATTACAGTGATTTTGAATGGCTTGCCTTGTATTCTGACTGACATCATTCTATCATTTTTGAGATTATATCCCATTACTGCCTTTCTCACCCTTTTATTGACAATTATGGCTACTCCGTTTTTTTCTGAGGGGATATTATCATCATGTTACTCCAGTTGGGATTCTAGAGTTACTCTGACCAGTGGCGAAGCTGAATCTGGCAGGCAAAGAAGCTGAGTGGAATCAAGTGAAAGAAATTGCTATCTTATGTAAACAGTTACAAAACAAACAGGAAATAAGCTTTACATTCTTGGCTTGTGGTAAAGATCTTTTCTGACAGGTCTGCTGTGGGTTCTTTTTTAAAATAAAACCTGGCAATAATGTAATAATGATCCTAACCTCAGACAAAATCAATCAATAGTTTTCACCAAAGTTTGACAGAAATATATGACTTGCCTTTCGAAAATTGGAGGGGGGGGGGAGGTTCAATGTATTCGTTTCTAACACTTTTTAAACTTGCCGTTGTTCTGGCCGTGTTTGTCAGGTAATAAGGAGTCACATTTATTAAACTCTTCAAGTAGATCATAGATGTCAAGTTTCACTTTAATATGATTTATGTATGATTTATGCATGATTTATGTAAGTAATTTTTGAGGTTTTTTTGTAACTCACCTTGAATAAAATAATAGTTTCACTTTACAGTACATCAATAAAGAAAGTACAGTAATGGCATTATGTTTCTTTCTAAATGCAACTTTGTTATGCCTCCAATATATATAGTTATTCATTAAAGGTAAAGGCCTCCCTTGCTCAAAAGCCAGTCATATCCGACTCTAGGGTTCAGTGCTCATTTCTGTTAAAAGGGAAAGAGCCTGCGCTGTCTGTATCTGCAGACATTTCTGTGGACATGTGGCAGGCATGCCTCGACACTGAAGTGCACGGAACACTGTTTACCTTACCACCAAAGTGGTACCTATTTATCTACTTGCAGTTTCTTGGTTTCAAACTGATAGGTTGACAAGAGTTGGGACAGAAATGGGAGTTCATTGTGCAGTACTTAGGCGCGTGTTGGTGTATTGGGCAATCAGGCTTTGTCCCACCCTGTCCTCACCTCTGGCGCCCTGAGGGTTCCCCCCCAACCTCCCAAATAGGTGCCCCCACCACTCCCTGTCCAGGGCCTTCCCATGGTGCCCTGCACACCCCTGGCAGTACTCAGGTATCGAACTCCAACCTTCCAGGCATCAAGTTCAGCGTCTTAACCACTTGAGTCACTGCAGTCCCTTCAGGTACTTGTTACTTGCTTCTTTTTACTTGCGGCAATTACATTTAAACAAATTGAATGGTGGCTCAACAGTAAATGCAATCGGCAGACTTTTTAAAAAACCAACAACACATGTACATCTGTACAGTGAATATACCTACCCTCAACATTTCCACTCACATCAGAAGCATTTTAAAAGGCAGATAAAACTGCTTCAAAGATTGGTTTGGGGATCTTGGCCAAGAGGCATCTTCTATAGTTGGCTTTTTAGTAGTTTAAAGTATCTTGGCAGAACTGTTTTTAGTTTAAGAGTTCAGATCAGATCAAGCCATAAAAGTGCATGCATGTTTCAAGTGTACTGAATGTATTTTCAAATTGACTCTACGGCCCTAAACATGTTGCATCTGTCTTCATTGGTCATTTTTTCCTATTGTAATAGTTATTAGAGGAACTGCATTGGGACTCAGCTAAAATTACACAATGAAGAGATGAGTCATGTTGCTTTTCCTAATAGCTTCTAATGCAGAAGAGCCTGCATCATAACTGCTGCTTTGAATAAATGCGTAGGAAGAGGTGGAAGAAATAAAATTATAGTAGGTAATGTTTCCAGTTTCCACCTTGTGTATGTGATTACCTCATGTTGCTTAACAGCTGTTTCTTAACATTATTCATACCAGTCTGAACTACTATTCTCTCAGTTTTTTCAACAAACATAGTTCCACGTAGTGAACTGTTAAGACAGCTTTGAAAAGAGCTCTGGTGGCGCAGTGGTTTAAACTGCTGTACTGCAGCCAAAACATTGGGAGTTCAATCCTGATGGAGATCAAGGTTGACTAAAATCTCCTAGATGGGCAAGGTATAAATATAATAAATAAATAAATAAATAAATAAAGTCTCCATCCTTCCAACACTGGTAAAATGAGTACCCAGCATGTTGGAGGAAAAATGCTAATTACCTGTAAACTGCCCAGAGAGTGAACTAAGCAGTATGGGCTGGTCTATTCGTGTAATTGCTATTGTTATATGTTCATGATGACCAGTGGTGGGATGTCAAAATTTTTACTACCCCCACCGTGACATCACCACAGTGTGGGCAGAGCTAATGTCATGACATCATGATGTGGGTGGGGCCAAAAATAAAAATAATTAAAAATAGTTTAAAATAAAATACTAGGTCGGAAGGAACTACAGAATGAACTCACCACAAGAAGGCTTCATTTTGGCACTTTTCAACTTTTCAACAGTTAAAGAAGTTAGGTACTAAGTCTTTGTCTAACCAGTTCTCTAGGATACTATGCCTTAATGTAAATGTAGAACAACTGTACCTCCTTAAGGGTTCTCCAATTGGAACAGCAATTGAAACAGCACAGATGTAGCTTATTGATGAGGTAACTCCAAGACTTTGCTTAAAAACCCCAAGCCAGGCCACCAGGCCTGCCAGCCACCAGGCCTTTTTAGGAACTGTGGTAGCACGTCAATATAGGTAAAGGTATTAAATACACATTAAAATACACACAGCCACACCACATCTTACCCTGGGGAGCAGGCTGTAGGGAGCTTCAGGCTAGCAACCAGAAGCGTAGCATGCCTTGCCGGGGCCCCGTATAAAAATTTGTTTGGGGGCCCTTAGGAAGGGTAAAGATTTGTTTTGCTTACGCATGTTGGGGGCCCCCGTGGCCCGGCCCCCCTGTATAATTGATACGGCAGATACGGCGGTAGCTACGCCCCTGCTAGCAACTTCTCTTCCTCCTCCCCACTTGGGAGGACAGCAAGGAGGCCGTGCATACGCGCCAAGCACTGTAGGCGTGCATGCACACCAAGTGCTTGGCGCAGATGCGCAGTGGGGGAACCAGTGAAAAGGTAAGCCCCGAAGGTGGTTCCCCCCAAAAGCTGCTACCGGTTCTCCGTGACACTGGGAAAAGTTACTACCGGTTCTGGAGAACTGGTGAGAACCTGTTACATCCCATCACTGATTATGACTATCCAGATTAACTAATAATTTAAGTGGGAATCTTGCCGGGATTACTGTAACATGCTCTATGAAAGGTGCCTTTTGGAAAATGTTTAGACCCATTGTTCTCAACATGGGAGACACAAAACAAAGGGGAGGGGGAGGAATTGGATTTTTAAGGCGGGCTGTGGGGTGCCTGGCATGCAGTGGGTCATGCGGTCACAAAGGGTCAGACTCTACTGTGTGACTGAACAACAACAAAAACAAATTCAAGAATGAATTATTAACAGTGAATGACTTTTTAGGCTTCTTCCATGTGAATAGGTGTTCACTTTTTGAATAGTAAGAATTATATGTCACAGGTGTGTGTGTGTGTGTGTGGGGGGGGGAATCAGGATTTTAGAGATGTTTAGGTGGGGCATGGCCCAAAAAAAAAGGTTGGGAACCACTGGTTAAGATACTCCAACAGCAGTGGTGGGATTCAGCAGGTTTGCACCAGTTCTCCAGAACCGGTAGCAGAAATTCTGGCTGACCCTGCCCATCCAAGTTTTGAAATAAAGTACAGTAGTCCTAATTTGGGTGCAATGCAGGACTTTCCTGTGTTTGGGGTGGATGGGTAGGTGGGTTTATTTGTGTTTGGGGTGGGTGGGAGGGTGTATTTTTATTTAATTTTTATTTTATTTCTTTATTTTATTTCTTTAATTTATTTATGGGTTTGTGTTGTGGTTGTTTGGTTGGGTGGGTGGGTTGAGGTGTGTGTGTGTGTGTGTTTATTTTAATGTATTTTAATTTTTTTGCCCCACCCACAACATCATGACATCGGCTCCGGCCATGACATCATGACATAATGATGTTAGCTCCGTCCCCACTGTGATGACGTTACAGTGGGGTAGTAAAATTTTTGACATCCCATCACTGATAGTCTCCAGAACTCATGAGGTACTAGTGCTCTTCTATTCAGCACTAGTTAGACAACATCTAAAGTACTGTGTCCAATTCCAGGCATCCCACTTTACGCAAGATGTCAACAAATTAGAGCAGGTACAGAGAAGGGCAACAAAGATGATCAGAGGACTGGAAACCAAGCCATAGGAGGAAAGGCTGAAGGAGCTGGGCATGTTTAGCCTTGTGAAAAGGAGACTGAGAGGGGATATGATAGTACTCTTCAAAGATAATCATAAAGTGGAAGGGCAAGATCTTTTCTCCATCATCCCACAGTGCAGCACACATAATAATGGCCTGAAACTATAGGACGTGAGAGATAATCTGAATATTTGGAAAAACCTCTTAACAGTTAGAGCAGTACAACAGTGGAACCAACTGCCTTGAGAGGTAATGAGTGCTCCAATACTGGAAGCATTCAAGAGAAAATCAGATATCCATCTGTCTTATCTGCTTTGGTTCAGATTCCTTCTTTAAGCAGTGGGTTGGACACAATGGTCTAAAACAAGGGTGCCCAAACTAAGGCTTGGGGGCCGGATGCAGCCCCCGACACCAGTTCATCCGGCCAGTGGTGGAATTCAATTTTTTTAAACTACTTACGCTGTGGGCATGGTATGGTGGGCGTAGCCAGGGGGAAACCCCTGCGTTACATCCAAATTAGGACTACTGGTAATTTATTTCAAAACTTGGATGGGCGGAGCCAGCCAGAATTTCTGCTACTGGTTCTGGAGAACTGGTGCAAACCTCCTGAATCCCACCACTGCTTTGAGCAGCTGGTGGCCATCTTGGGTCCTGCTCCACAAAATTGCAACCTACCTTTAAAAAAAAGTATTTCTCATGTTAGATATTTTGGGCTTTGTTCCTGGTGTGTGGAAACACCTAATACCACAACGCCTATGCTTTTAAAAACTCTCACTGGGGTGATAGAAAGTTGGCAAAAATTGCTGTCTGGATGTGCCTTTCATATTTGTGCATACAAAGGATCACCTCCCCCATTAGACTGGCGTGCCACTGCACCTCAATTTTGGGTGGAATAGGGGAAATGTAGTAGACAATGAGCGTGCAATCTGAAATGCTGGATCAGGAACTGGTGGCTTCAAAGAACAAATCTGGCCCTGAAAGTGTACGGGCTGGTTTTCTGCCATGTAAGAAATCAATGGTAGCAAGTCAGTGAGAAATAAAATTTAAAATAATTTTAAAATTATGGGGAAAACTCCATTATAAGAGAGGTACTGTACTTTATATGGAAAGAAAGTTACTGCTGACAGTGCTTCAAGTCCACTTTGAGATAACGAATGGATCTCTGGCCTGTCATGTTTCATTTCTGTCTCCAAGCGGTTCTCCTGTGAAATGTATCACTAACCCTGGCTTCCATACGAAGACAAAAAGCCTCCTTCTAATCCCCACTTTATGCCTTAGCATGTTGTTTCCTGCATCTAGAAGTTTGATGTGAAACTAGGTAACATATGCCCATTTATTTTTTTCCCCAATGGGTCTCTATCTATCTTTCTGTTTGTTATTGTTCAGTCACACAGTCGATTCCGACCCTTTGCGACCCCATGGACCACTGTCCCCCAGGCACTTCTGTCCTCCACCATCCTCCTCAGCTCGCTCAACTTTGTGCCCATTGTGTCTACAATACCATCTAGCCATCTCATTTTTGGCCGCCCCTTTCTTCTTTTGCCCTCCACCCTTCCCAGCATCAAGGCTTTCTCAAGCGAATCCTCTCTTCTCATTTGATGTCCAAAGTACTTTAACTTCATCTTTACTATTTAACCTTCTAAGGAGCAGTCAGGGTTAATTTCTTCTAAGATTGACCTATTTGTTCTCCTCACTGTCCAGGGGACTCTCAAACTCTCCTCCAACACTACATCTCAAAGGCATCTATTCTTTTGCACTCAGCTATCCTAATGGTCCAGCTCTCACAACCATACATTGCCACCGGAAATACCACTGCTTTGACTATATGAATTTTTGTTTGCAATGTGATGTCTCTACTTTTCACTATGTCCCCCAGGTTTCTCATCACTTGCCTCCCAAGAATCAGTCACCTTTTTATTTCATGGCTGAAATCTCCATCTGCAGTGAGCTTTGATCCTAAGAAAGTGAAATCTGTCACTGCTTCTACTTCTTCCCCATCTATTTTCCAGGGACTGATAGGGCCTGTTGCCATGATCTTGGTTTTCTTGATGTTGAGTCTCAAGCCAGCTTTTGCACTTTCTTCTTTCAACCTAATCAGGAGCTTTTTTAATTCCTCCTCACTTTCTGCCATTAGGGTGGTATCATCTGCATATCTCAAATTGTTGATGTTTCTCCTAGCAATTTTGATCCCAAATTGTGATTCCTCCATCCCTGCATTGCGCATTATGTCCTCTGTGTCTAAGTTGAATAAGCAGGGTGACAAAATGCAGCCTTGTCTTACTCCTTTTCCTATTCCAAACCACTCCGTCATTCCATATTCTGTCCTAACTATTGCTTCTTGATTCACATACAGGTTTCTCATGAGGCATATAAGGTGCTCTGGTATTCCCATCTCTTTAATTACTTGCCACATTTTGTTGTGGTCCACACAGTCAAAGGCCTTAGTGTAGTCAAAACAGAAGTAGACTTGTTTCTGATATTCTGTATTGCAATAGAAACAGCACTTTTAACTGGCATATCCCAGGAGGAGTTTTTATAGGTGAATTTGTACTTAAACCATTTCATAATATAATTATGAATCTACTTTATCTAGATCTGATGACAAAAAAAACTGTTCTGTTTTATATTCTACCTCCTTTTGAGGACCCTCCTTCAGCATTAATGTCTTTAAGCTCAAAAGGATAAAAGGATAAGAAGAGCTCTGGTGAATCAGGCATTGTTATGCTTGTGCAGATGGGGATGCAGTATTGTAGTGAATTCCACAATTTAATTATGTGTTGTTTGAAGAGGTTCGCTTTTCTATATGTTCTTAATCTTTTACCTTTCAGTCTTTCAAAACATCTCCAGTTTAAACATGTGGGACATTGTGCTTCTATATCCAAGATTCAAAATACTGTACAAGGAAATGGCTTGATATTGCTGCACAATATTGTTCCCACCCTACCAGTAGGTAGGTCTTGGGAAACATTCAGTTGTTCATTGGAAAGGTCTGGAATGGGTGGTTTGATTAATTAAAAAGTGATCAAAAAATTGGTTTGACACCTTGCCCCAGTGATGGCACTCAGAGCTCTCTCTGTGGGCACCCATCCAGTCACCCCAGCACAGAGTTTGCTCTGACCCTCTGCCCAGCAGCCCAATGGGAGCACTTCCTCCCTTCCCAGCACAGAGTTTGCCCCACCCCTCTGTCCAGAAGCCCAATGGGAGCACTTCCTCCTTCCCCCCCAAGGATGTAGTTCACCCCACTCCTCTGGCCTGCAGCCCAATGGGAGTGTTTCCTCCCTCATCTGTTGTCATGTTGGCACTTTGTGATAAATAAGTGGGTTTTGGGTTGCATTTTGGTCACTCTAAAAGGTTGGCCATCACTGCCTTAGCCTGACCTAAGGGGAAAGGGAGATATTGCCATTCTGGGTGGTTTACACTTCTAAAACCAAATACATAACAGATAAATCAACATCAATCATAAGTATAAAATCACAATACAATAAAAACCCATTACCCAGCTGGGCACTGTCGTGACAAAGAAAAATTAATCTCATCGTCTACTAAAAATATTGTACAGTATTTGAGAATGAGAAAAAAACCTGAATTGAAACAAATTAATATAATTGAAGCTAGATGGCAGAGAAGAGAAAGTATTTAAATGCTTCCCTGAATTGAATGGTTTTTGAGATATTTTAAGGGGCTAAGGTGTTCCATAATATAAGTGCCACCCATGAGAAGGTTTGTTTCTTTATTGAAATCTTCTTTGCCAGTCTTTGTGTTGGCTCCTGGAGTGACACTGTTTAAGAAGACAGGATGATGTTGACAAATAACGTTTGGGAGAAATTCCGTGCAAGACAAGGTCCTGAACCATCTTGGGATTAGGGTGTATATTGGGGTGTATATTGAATTTTTCCAGTCTCTGTGTCATTGTTTTGTTTTCCATATTTGTTGACATATTCTTGTCTGTGATCTTGAAATAGTTTGATTGGTATTCTTCTACCTCAAGTGATTTATTTATTTCCAGTGCTTTCAGAGTAACTCTCACTTTCTAGAACTGCAAGTTCATTTCAAAGGCTTTCTCTTCAAAGGAATCTGTTTCCTTTCAATCTCTTCTGTACAGGTCTTCAGTATATTGCTTCCATCATCTCTATTATCTTCCGTTCAGAAAGGTTATTTCTCTGGTGGTTTTTCAGAATTCCTAATCTAAGCTTAAATTTTCCATCTCACATGAAATGGGCTCAATTTAGATCAAGATTTTTGTACTTGGTTTTATTTTCAAAGACAAAAACATCTTTGTTATATACTATGCAGTAATATAAGCTGTAGTCTGTCTCCCCCAGTGGTGGGCAGGAACAGATTTGCACTCCCCGCCCCTGGCAGGGTGTTTTTTTTAATTTTTAGCAAAATTGGGTGGCCTTCGGACAGGTGGTGGTGGGGGTTTGTTAGCGAAATTGGGTGGCTTTCGCCCACCTCCCTGCTCTGCCCAGACTAACACAGCTACCATTTAAAAAGTGTTATTCTGTGCAAGCATATCAGAGAGTAAACAAAACAAAAAGACAAAAACATTATGGCACCCTAAAGACTAACTGCTGCATTTTAATGTGAGCTTTTGTGGATCAAATCCACTGGCTCTTTGGCTATAAACAGAGATGAGCACTGAACCCTAGAGTTGGTAACGACTGGCTTTCGAGCATGGGCAACCTTTACCTCATAACAAAAGATCCCTGATTGGTATTCAAATTTGACGTCAGGTTTTGTCCCTGCAAGTGGTTCAAGGTCTCCCTTGCTCAAAAGACAGTCATATCCGACTCTCGGGTGCAGTGCTCATCTCCATTTACAGTCAAAGAGCCAGTACTGCCTGTGTTTGCAGATGTGTACATGGCCATATGGCAGGCATGACTAGATCGCCCATGGTGTAGGCTCCGCCCATGACATAGGCTCTACCCATGACATAGGCTCCACCCATGAAATAGGCTCCGCCCATGGTGTGGTAGCGTTTTTTTTTTTTTGCTGCCCACCACTGGTCTCACCCCATTCTACATAAAATCTTAATGAACCTAATGAAGCCTAATAAAATCTTAATGAATCTAATAAACCCTAATAAAACTGGTATATGTGTGAATGACTGCTTCAAGTTTAATGTACTAAAATAAAAGACTAAAGGAAATGTTAAGCAACACAAAGAAAATGCATCCTACCAAAGCCCCTGGAAGGGGAAAAAGGAGAACTTTTAAAGGGAAACACATTCTAAATCAGAATGAATCAAAGACTGTTTGATCACAATCTTCTCCTGTCTTTTAATCTAACTGGATAAATCATATTCCTCTCATTTAGCATGTAATTAATATCAATTATTATTGTTATGTGTGTAGTAATTGGTTGTAGTCTTAAGATAAATTTACATAATTATTACAAACTGTAATAAAAATGTAGCAGGGAGAAGCAACTCAAAAGTGCCTCAAATATACAAGTTTGAAGAAATTGTTAATACACAGTGCTGACTGTATGATGTTACAAACCCTCTCTCACCTGCTCAAATCCTGGAGCACTGTTGCATTTAAAAGATACTTGTGTTTTTTGAAAAAAAATGTTTATTAAGCACAATGTATGAGTATAATTCCCTTCATCGATTCTTTTTTTTAAAAAGGCAGACTGCCTTCCTAAAACATGGTGGAAAGCAATGTGATGGTAGCTTTGGATCATTATTATGTCCATCTGTCAACTCCTATGTCTAAAACATGTGCTCAGCTGTAAGCACTTTCCCCCCTCTCATTTCTCTCTGTGCTTTTTCAGAGCATTAAAATGTGCAGAAATAATTTATTTATTATTTAAATGTAAGAAGGAGATATTCCTTCTGGTTTAAAATATATATACATACAGAAAGTGCTAAAAATGTATACATATTTTAAAAGATGTTATCTATGTCTTACTTTTCAAAGTTAAATTGAATTATGGTAGCAATGTGTAGTATGATGTTAACTCAAAAGAATTAATGCTAGCATCACCATGCGACAGACACATCAGTCAAAGAAAATGATTGTTGTTCAAGGAACGCAAGATCATTTTGAAGATGTGCAGTTGAATTTCCCCCTCGTTCTCCTGAATTAACACGCCTTGACTTCTACCCACTGTAGAAAACCGGCTACACTGGCAGTACTTCGGGAAAGAATTGAAATGGTATACACAAGTTCACCATAGTCAGAAGTGTCTGGATGCTGGTGGTAATATTTTGAACATCTCTTGTAATTGCAGAAGCCAAACATGACATCTTTTGTCATTGGTATATATTGAGTACAGGTATTACAATTTTGATAGTTTTTTCCTTTCTTAAAATGTGCATACATTTTTGCACTCTCTCTATCAGGGGTTCCCAACCTAAGGCCCGTGGGCCAGATCCAGCCTGCAGCGCCATTTCATGTGGCCTCCCTCCAAGGATGTTTGAGAAACAAAATGACCACCCCCTTTGAAACTGTTGGGAAAAAATGGCCGTACCCATCATGCAGCCAGGACAAAATGGTTGTCTGGCCCTTGAAGCTGATTGAGAGAGATTGACCCCTGCTCTATATACTAAAGGTTTTATAGTGAAGAGCAGTAACTGTAAAACTCAAGGCATGTGCTTCTGTCTTGCAGTGTGGTTAGAATAATTGTGATGTTTCCTTTTGTCCTCTACCTCACACTTCCCATGTATGGGAAACAGGAAAAGCTGTTGCTTCATCTTCTGTTTTAGAAATCCCAGCTTGGACTTGGAGAAACGGAACAAAGTTGGGGTGTCTTGAAAGAAGAACCATTAAAATAAGAAGGATGAAACACAGTGAAGAAAACTTACAAGAACATGTTAATTGCACATAGATTAACCATCTGTTGATGCCATATATAACTCCACCCTACTGCTCCATATGTTCCTGGAAGATAGTACATACAGTATAATAGTGGCAAACATGTTGGAAAAGGCACAGAAAAATTCTAACAAGTATAATAAATAAAAATGTGGAATGAAGGATTCTGCTATGGTTAGTATGTCCTACAATCATCAGCAGAAATAGTGTGGACTGGACAGTGAAATGACTGGAAGTAACCACTTGGTAGTGATTCAAGTTGTTGACAGCGTAAAAACCAAACTGACATAGCAAGAGGAAAACCTAAGATAAGATTATAAATCTGATATGTTTAAACTTTTTTAGGGTACACACCTACACAAAGTAGGTAGGCCTTACTGATTTCAGCGAGAAGTGCACAGAATTGTAGCCTATTCATTTATATTGAATTAGACCAGGCATTCACAACCTACGGCCTGTGGTCCTCATCTGTCCTAAGGCCCTCAGCGCCAATTAACCTGGCCCACACTGAGTACCTAGGCACCACCGGAACCTCCCCCCACCTCCAGAAGTGCCCAAAACGCTGATGCTATGGAAACTGGAAGTGCTAAAACTCCACGTTTTCACTGTGAAAATCCAAAAATGTGGCAAAAATAATCTGCCCTCCCCCTGCTGCCATGAGAACTGGTGGAGGCTGCAAAACAACACAATTGCAATCACTGCCACAGAAACCAGGAGCACCGGGAGCGGTGGGAGGAACCACACCTCCGGGCCTGTGCAGCTGTGTGTCAGGGTGGATCCAGCCCATGGCATGAAAATGTTGCAAACCCCTGAATTAGACTGTATCATCTAGGACGGGAATCAGCAAACTTGGCTCTACAGGTGTTCCTGCTGATCAGGGCTTCTGGGAATTGAAGTCCAAGAACATCTGGAGAGCCAGGTTTGCTGGCCTTGCTTGGGATCTAGGATCACAAGCAAGGCCAGCTAAATTATTATGCTGCCCCCAGTGGAACTCAGATCTCCTCTCCATTCCACTACTGCCAATGATGGGTAGGGGGTGGAGGTGGGGAAATCTGTCTACACCATTCAATCTCCAGTTCCTGTTTTCATTGAATGCCATGGTCTCTGTTCTCCCACTTGAAGAAGCTCATTTCACCATGGTACATGGCCAAAATTGTCTCGGGTCTCACATTTTACTTGCAATTTTTCAAAGTTCAAACTATAAAATTAACAACATAGGAGAGAAGTACCGTACTCTAAAACTACTCAAATATATGTGTCCATTTTAATGTTATTACTGTATATACTTCTCATCACAGCTGTCGGCAGCTACTCGTGTCTGAGCATACTTTTTTATAGGATACATTTATCAGGAAATATAATTTGTTAAAATGCACCATGGAGTCTATACCAATTTGTGGCTCATCAGACACAATATTTTTTTTAAAAAAACTGCCGTCAGTTAATATTTGCTTTCAACTGGAAAAATTGATTGTTGAAATGGACGATTAAATTGCAGAAAATTTTATGTCCTCCAACAAAGGCTTCTGATACAACAATCCATAGGAAAATCCAACAAGGTCTTCTGATACAATTCCATACATAAAAATCAACATGCAGGTAAGTGATATTGAAGGGAGATAGATAAACCGACCAACCAATCATCCAGTACATGCCAACACATTCAGATGTCTAATTTGTTGCTGGGAAATGGCTGGATGTAATGTTGCCCAGTTTGGCTGCTAAATAAGAGAATCCTGACGTTTTGGCTTGCTGCACTGGCTGGGGAGGTGGGGGAAGTCCAGAAATAGCTTGGATAGGGTCCCCCGAACTGCCCGGAGCTGGCAGGGGGGGGTCAGAGAGCCTGAAATGGGTAAAAAAAAAGGACCCCCGATCCAAGCTGTTTCCAAAGTTCCCCCACCTCCCTGGAGGCTGCAGCAAGCCAGAACATCAGGATTCGAATCCTGATGTTCTGGCTTGCTGCAGCCTCCAGGGAAACAGGGATTTTTAAAAATGTTGTGTGATCAATGCATCACACAACGTTAAAAACGTTAAAAACCGGATAACAGCGAGACTTGTGGAACCAAGTCTCATCGTTATCCGAGGTACTAGTGTACATGAAAATGTGGTACAATTAATTTATTCAGACATTTGCGGGTATGTTTTCAAATTTTTACAGTAGCGTTAGTGCTTTTAAAAAAATGTATGTTTGAATTTGCACCACCGCGGTTTTGGGACCCTCGGGGTCATTGACCCGAATAGGAGTTGAGTCCCTTTTTTGGATCTTGTTTTGGAGGCTAAAAAACTAGACATGCTTGACTATATACAGTAATACTTATTTGATGTGTGTTTCTCCACAGATCTGGGAAATAAAAGCTTTTTCAAATAAACTGACCTCAATTCTTAGCACCAAGAAATTTTTAAAGAGAAAGAGCAAAATTAAATACAGGACACATATATAGTAACATTTCCATCAAGTCCTAGGGATTTATATTTCTAATAGTACCAAAAGTGGATGTGTCCAGGCTGTTATTGTGCCTGATAAGTTGAATTTCATTTGACTCATCCGCAGGCCTTTTCATTTTGTCTGATACTAATAAATCCAAGCTATCCATCACAGCTGCGTGCTCTTTTGATTCTGCCTTGGGAACCCACCAGGAAGGCCACAACCTCTGTCTTATTCAGGAAAAATCTGTCAAAGGGTCTTCAATAAAATGTGTTCTGTTAAAAGTTGCCCATATTTTAGGGGGTGGAACAGTGCTATTTTGATAAATTATGTTGCTGGATTTCTAAAAGGAAAACCCTTCCAAAGTCTTGTTTCTTCCATAGTGATTTACGGGAAGCTGAAAAGCACACAAATTGGCTTCATCGCCTAGCAGTGTTGCCAGTGGTGGGATGTCAAAATTTTTACTACCCAACCGTGATGTCACCACAGTGTGGGCGGAGCTAATGTCATGATATCATGATGTTGTGGCCAGAGCCAACGTCATTACGTCATGATGTTGTGGGCGGGGCCAATGATGATGATGATGATGATGATAAGCACACACCTCAACCAACCCACCCACCCACCCACAACACAAACCCGTAAATAAATTAAATAAACTAATTAAATAGATAAATAAAATAAAAATACATTAAAATACACCCACCCACCCAAACACCCACCCACCCCAAACACAAATCAACCAGAACTTTTAAACCAGAGCTTAAAGCTTATTCTGGCTAATCTTTCTCACACTAGGTCAGATGGAAGGAACTACAGAATCAACTCACCACGAGATGGCTTCATTTTGGTACTTTTCAACTTTTCAACAGTTAAAGAAGTTACCAGTAGGTACTAAATCTTTGCCTAACCAGTTCTCTAGGATAATATGCCTTAATGTAGATATAAAACAGCTGTACCTCCTTAAGGGTTCTCCAATTGGAACAGCACAGGTGTAGCTTATTGATGAGGTAACTCCAAGACTTTGCTTAAAAACCCCAAGCCAGGCCGCTAGGCCTGCCAGCTGCCAGGCCTTTTTAGGAACTGTGGTAGTATGTCAATATAGGTAAAGGTATTAAATACACATTACAATACACGCAGACACACCACATCCAAAGATGAGTCACTTACCCTGAGGAGCAGGCTATAGGGAGCTTCAGGCTAGCAGATTCTTTTCCTCCTCCCCGCTTGGGAGGACAGCAAGGAGGCCGTGCATACGCACCAAGCACTGTAGGCATGCATGCACACCAATTGCTTGGCCCACATATGCAGTGGGTGAACTCTGTGCTGAGTTGAGGGAAGGAGCATTCTCATTGGGCTGATGGGCAGAGGGGCAGGGAAAACTCTGTGCTGGGGTGACTGTACAGGTGCCCAGAGAGAGGGCTTCGAGTGCCACCTCTGGCACAAATGCCATAGGTTCGCCACCACTAATTTAGGTAGTCTTCTGGGGGCCACTTCAGGTTTCAAAGGGAAAATTCAAAAGGACTTCAGTGTCTGAGAAGTGGTGGGAGATCCAATTTAAAGCAAATGCTCTGGTATTCATTCAAAATTATATTACAAAACAAGACAAACACACTTGTTTTTAGAAAGCATTTTTTGTCTGTAGATGTAAGCAAGCTATCAACCCAGGTCAAGAATTCTTCCATCTCCCATTTCTTCTGTTTTTGGTTATAGCACAGGGATTTGAAATCTTGGGATCAATTTTAGCACACAGGTCTATTTCACTGCTTACAGTGATAGCATTACAGTTATAGGTAAATATAAAGATTGTCCATGCTTGAAATCCAGTCATATCTGACTCTATGGTTCAGTGCTCATCTCTGTTTATAGCCAAAGAGCCAGAGCTGTTTGCATCTGCAGACGGTTCTGTGGACATGTGGCAGGCATGCCTCAGAACACTGTTTACCTTCCCACTGAAGTGATACCTATTTATCTACTTGCAATTTCTTGCTTTTGAACTGCTAGGTTGGCAGGAGCTGGGACAGAGACGGGAGCTCATTCCATCATGCAGTACTTGGGTCTCGAACTGCTGACCTGCTGACATTCCAGTCGTCAAGTTAAGCATCTTAACCACTTGAGCCACTGCAGTCATTACAGTTATAAGAACACACAAAATAATAAATGTTTGTAGATATATTGGCTGGTTGGGTCAACAACTTTCAGGCTACTGGCTAGAATCTGATGAAATCTGATGCTTTGCCAATTCTCCAGGGAGGGAGACAAATTTCAGGGCAAGCAGTTTGATTTTCATATGTGAAGTGGGTTTAAAGTTTGGGTGCTCATCTCCACATTCCTAGTTTGGTGCCAAGGCTTGCTGGTGCAGTGTGAAGCTGTTTGTGTGCAAGGCTGAATTATCAACAGTGCAAATGCTCTCATTGGATAGAGTCCCAGTGCCATTGGCATTGCACAGCAATTGTACTAAATTTATTTTAATTAAACTATGAAAGCTCAGTTACATCTACAGTTACTTTAATGAGTGGGTAAAAGAAGCATCAAGCTGTTAATAGCATTGGAGTTCCATTTTGAAAATGTGCTTTACATATTTTTCATGTCCTCAGTAGTAGCAACTGCTGTAGTATTTTACCACTTGCCCAGCTGCACTAAGTAGGTTATTTCCCCTTGTTCTACAGTGCCATATTTTATTTATTTATTTATTTATTTAGATTTATATCACCGCCCACTCGCCATGGCGACTCAGGGCGGTTTACAGTCAGGAAAACAACAACAACAACACACACACACACAACACAAACAGCTAAAATCCATTCCTCCTCCCGGCCAGAGGACGTTAGTCTTTTCCTTCCATGGGCAGGTAGGGCCCAGGATTAGGAAGTTGAACAGTGATGGGATGTAACAGGTTCTCACCAGTTCGCCAGAACCGGTAGTAACTTTTCCCAGTGTCCTGGAGAACTGGTAGCAGCTTTTGGGGGGAACCACCTTTGGTGCTTACCTTTTCACTGTGCATGTGCGCCAAGCACTTGGCGTGCATGCATACCTACAGTGCTTGGCGCGTATGCACTGCTTCCTTGCTGTCCTCCCAAGCAGGGAGGATGAAGAGAAGCTGCTAGCCTTAAGCTCCCTATAGCCTGCTCCCCAGGGTAAGTGACTCACCTTTGGATGTGTGTGTGTGTGTGTTTGCTTATTTTTATTTTATTTATTTATTTATTTTCTTTGGCCCTGCCCACATCATGACATCATGTTAGCTCCGCCCACACTGTGATGATGTCATGGTGGGGTAGTAAAAATTTTGACATCCCACCACTGAAGTGGAAGCTTCCATCTATATACCTTAAAACTGTTAAAATTTAAAATTAAAATCTAAAAAAGATTAAAAACATATTAAAAACACACCAGATGCTACAACTACTAATTTAAAAGTAGAGAAAGAGAGGGGCTCAGATCATCCAATGTGCTGGGGTCATTATACCTTCTGCACCCCATATCTGTCCTGCCAGCCATGTTTTTAGATTCTTCCTAAAGTGCAGCAGCTCTGTCTGGAGACGTAGCTCCGTAGGCAGGAGGTTCCATAGGGCCAGAGCAGACACAGAGAAGGCCCTCCTTCTAGTGCCAGAGAGATGTGCCTAGAGATATTACTTTGTTTGCCACATTTTCATCCAGAATCTAGACCTACTTGTCTAGATTTCTCTAATTTAATATCCATATAAAAGATCAGAATAAAATCATTCAGTGATAACCAATAAAAACACAAGAAACAAAAAGGATGGCCAAATACGAGACTGATTTGATTCCGTACAAGAAGCCACAGCCTTGACTTTAGCAGAGCTGAGCAGAGCAAGGCTATTAAGAAAAGCCCATTCTAGCGGTCACTCATTCCTAGGATGCTAGGATTACTCATTCCTAAAATCACTCATTCCCAGGGTCACCATAGCATGTGACAACAACATAGCATGTGACAACAACAACAGGGTGATACTATTGACCAAAAATGTACATCCCATTTAGTCTTGGAGAGACAGGCAGCCCCTCCTAATGGTAGTTCTTTGTAAATCATCTACAGAAAGAGGGGTTGCTCAGTCTAACAAATATTGAAACAATCAGAAATGAAAAGATTCAGCTAACATCTGTATACATAATATAATGTATGTATTTTTTTGTACTTGGGAGTAAAAATATTTTGAGAAAGGTAATGTCCTCCCCTTTCAGTTCTGTCCTCTTTCTCCACAGCTACAGATATAAAAGGATTTTTGCTGGAGGAACTCCACTCAGGGGACACCCAAATGAGGCTCCTTTCATGTCCCCAAGATCTTTTCCTACCGAAGTGGTCCCTATTTATCTACTTGCTATTTCTTGCCTTTGAACTGCTAGGAGCTAGGACAGAGACGGGCACTCATTCCGCAGTACAGTAATACCCTGGATAATGTTATGACTTGGTTCCACAAGTCATGACGTTATCCGATTTTTAGCGTTGTCCGATGCATGCATTGAACAACGCTTAAAAAAAAGGCCTGACTTCAGGGACAAACTGCTTTAAAGGCAGGCAGGGAAAGAACTTTTCCTCCCTGCCTTTAAAGCCACCCCCCCCCCACTCGCAGCGGTTAAATTTAAACTACAGGAAGAGAGAGGGTTGTGTTTTTTTCTTCCCCTCCCTGTATTTAAAAGACAAGCCTCTCTCTTCCTGTAGTTTAAATACAGGGAGGAAAAAAGACACGATTGTGCGATCGCGATCCCCCTTCCCTGTAGTTTAAATACAGGGAGGGAAAGAGACAAGGAGGCTTTGCGACTGCAGTAGGGTCGGGGAAAGGCGGGTGCTTTTCCCCAACCCTACTGCAGTGGCAGAGATCGCTGCGGGTGGGGGTGGATTGGGTAGTTCTACCCAAACCACCCCACGCCCGCAGACCATTGCATCGGACAACGCTAAAAGAATCGTTATCCGATGCAAGTTTTTTCCAAAAAACTTGCATCGTTATCCGATTCTAGCGTTATCCGATGCAATCGTTATCCAGGGTATTACTGTACTTGGTTCTTGAACTGCCGACTTGCCAACTTCCAGCTAACAAGGTGAGCTTCTTAACCAGTGAGCCAGTGCAGTACTTCAGAGTCTACAGTAAAAACACACCAATACTAATTTAATGAACCAACTAGAGTAGCATTTTAAGCTAATTACGACAGGTTATAAAATAAATAACATTTAATGGTAGTCTCCTGTGATAATTTGATTCCAAGTTACAGTGGGTCAAGTGTGAAATATACTCTGATAGCACAAACACTTCAGGAGTAAAGTGCTACTTCAACAATATACTAGCAAAGAGTGCTGTCAGAGGCCCCCTCGGTCCTGCAGCACCAACTATGACATGATTCAGTTCATTAAAAATCAGAGCAGTGGTTCCCTTATTCTCTTCCTTGAGCTGCTAACTGCAACTTCAAGTGATGACTTGCATGCATGAATGGCAGCATCACAAGATTTGCTGCCACAGACAAGAGTTTTCACATTATCTTGAGTGTGATGTTTTTCTACTCCTCCTGCCGCCTGAGTTCAATTCAGCCCTCAAGTGCAGAGAAATCAAATGATACACAAGCAAGACGTCCCAAGTTTTAGCCTGATGCTTTTTCAAACAAGAATTCTCTTCCTCTTTCATGGTTCGTTGATAGGAATGTTTTTGACAGTGCTACAAGCCTAACACTACAGGGCCCCCACTGTGGGAATGGCTATGTTTTTCTACAGAGAAATTTCCTGTCATGTTGAATTTACAGACATATTGGAGCTAGAAGGCTTTCCTAAGGAGCATCCAACTAACTGTATGGAGTGACTGTTCTTCATATTGTTTCTTGGGACTTATCTGCATCAAGGCAGAAGTGAGGAAAGCTTGTCTTATCAATCAGCCCTTATAGGGTGTGTGGCTTGAGGCTCTCTTGCAACTTCCATGTTCTTAGGGCATGCAGAGGAGTTTACTGCCATCTACTGACACCCAAATAGGGAAATATTGGCTGGGTTTTTTCACGTGGCTATCAACTTGCTTCCAATGGTTATAGCCAACTCATCCCATCAAACAGAACGGTGAACCTAAAAAGTAATTGCCAAGTGTCACAAACAATAGTCAATACTTGTGCATCCCAAATTCCAGCAGGCTTGTCTGCTGAAGGACAATGGATGAACTAGCCCTATCATGATAAAATCAAGTTTGTACTTTCCCACAATGTTTTGTTTTTGATTCCTAGATGCAAATACATTTACTTACCAACAATGCTACTAATCTGTCATGTAATCCTTTCAAATCTGAGCTCAATGATCAATAAATCAAGTAAGATAGTACATTAAAATCTAACCAGTGGTGGGTTGCTACCAGTTCAGCTCAGTTCGGCAGAACTGGTAACAACATTACGGAGGGGGTCACCGGTGTGTGTGTGTTGTCGTCTCTCCGGGCCCCCTCTGGAAGTGACTTCTGGGCAGCCAAAATGGATTCCCGGAACTACGCATGTGTCAAATAGAGGTTTGACACATGCACAGTTCCAGGCAGCCATTTTGGCTGCTTGGAAAGGAAGAGCGGCATGTCCAAAAGTGGCAGTGGTGGCCTTTCCAAGCCACGCCACCGTGCTGCGCCGCTGCGTTTTCTGCCTACCTGCTTCTGGTAAGTGTTCCTGGTTTTTTTGTTTGGGGTTTGAGGTATGTGTGTGTGTGTGTGTGTGTATGTGTTGATTTTATTTTATTTATTTTATTTTTATTATTTTCTTTGGCTCCGCACACAACATCATGACATCATGACGTTGGCTCTGCCCATGACATCATGATGTCATGATGTTGGCCCCACCCACGACATCCATGATGTCACGGTGGGGTAGTAAAATTTTTGACATCCCACCACTGCCTTTAACGGTTCTCAGATTTCTACTTTAAAATGATCTCTATATTCAGTTGATAAAAGAAAGTCTCAGCATTTGGATCACAAGCTACTAGCCACCATAGGGTCATTCATCTCCCTGGTGTGTAATCATAGAGTTCTCTTATTTATTGACATAAACCCGCTGAGAGATGGCAACCAGACATCAGGACAGAAGCATGCCACCTTTTTGGCAGAGATATGGCTCCAATCTTGAGAAATGGCAACAATGATTTGGTTAGATGGATAGGATACAGTTGGAAATAATAAATAAATTGAGAAGTTAAAAGTTTACTTCCTCCATGCCAGAGAGGAAGGAGAGGAAGCTTTCCATTTCTTTTTATTTGTTGCTAACTGACATAGCACATCAGTCATATATTGAAAGGGTTTTTTAAAATGCCATTTCAAAGCCACACTGTTAGCAAGATTTAAAAAAAAAATGAAAAATTTCCATTTTACCTCTGCTGGTGGGTAATTTTCCCTTTCTCAAATTTGTTAAGCAGCTTAAGTGAAGGGGCAGGGTAAACCATCTGATTTGGTTCAATCCCAACAATCACATATGCTGGAGCCAAACCAAACTAAACCCCAACCCCACAAGCCCCTGACAGGGACCCAAAAGGTGAAGGGAGGCATTGATCAGGGCTCAGTTTATATCCAACCTGGCTCAGTCCATGAGACAAATGCCTGTCTGACTACACCCAGATAAAATTACAGATCCTGATGGCAAACTTTAATAAAAGCTTCTGCATCTCTTTCCATTGCACCATGATTGTGGGAAGAATGATCCAGACCTAGGTTCCTTGCACGGAAAAATAGCAACCCTAAGCATAATATTGTCTTGCTATGGCTGAACTAAGACAAAGTTGCTACTTATTATTCCTCCTTTTGTCTGTCATCATTTTGTTCATGCTGTTCATCCTGCAAAAAAGACACTACCACAAGCAGTACTTTGTTCCATAATCTCCTCCTCCACAGCATTAGACTCCGTAAAGTTAGTGGGGTTTCTGAAAGTTGTTAACATTGCAGCATTGCTAATGTTGACTTTAGGCATGGGTCTTTTGAATCATTTGTCTACAGGTTGCAAAATTTACTAGGAATTCTTCCAGCCAGAATTCTGGGGGCTGTTGCCATTTTTTTTTTAAATTTTGCTCACAGGAGTTTTCAGTCAGCTCCATTTAATACCTTTACAAAAGCCATGATATTGCTATGAAGATGGGGAAGGTTACTGGGAGTGGGTAAGATCCAGAGAAATTGATATGGGACTAGTAGTCCCTTTTACCCATTAGGCATTATACAGATTGCCTCTTGCAGTGTCTCATAGAGTGGGATGCCTCACCCACATTTTGAGGTATGCCCCTGTGCCAGGCCAGGTCATGGTGCACCACCAGGCTGGGCCAGGCTGGGCCTGGCCTGGCATCAGCGGCGACCGTTAGCAGTGGTGAGTGACGGGAGCACCACGCAGTGGCAGGGCATTGTGGGGCGACTTGAGCGAGGGCCTCTGCACCTTCGAGGAGGCCACTGAGGGCCTCCCCAGCTGCACCACTCTCCAGCCCAAAATGGCGGCTGGTGAGTGCGCATGTGTGAAAAAAGCAATTGACACATGCACGCTCAGTACTAAAGGTGCACATGCGTCAATTGCTATTTTCACGCATGCGCACACATGAGCCACCATTTCAGGCTGGAGAGTAGTGCAGCCGGCGTGGCATCTGAACGAGATTAGTACACCCCTCCACCCCCACCCCCACCCCGGAGACCATCCGGGATCCGCTCTGCTGGTTCAATAGAACCAGGGTGAACCTGCCTATGCCCACCACTGCTTTATAGCCGCCCTGAGTCGCTTCTCGAGGAGGACGTCATGTAAGTAAGAATAATAAAATAAATATCCATGTTTGTACCTGAATCCAAATTAATGTTTAGAAATTTATATCCAAACTCTCATAAAACTCCAACAAAGCTCTTTCAAAGATGATTCTTCTGTTGGTGGTGAACCAGGTAAAGAGCACCATTTCTTACTGAAGCACAATGAAGTCCCGGTGAGATTTTTGCCCTAGATTGGAAGTTACAGCTGGTGTGTGTGATTATAACATTTTTGAGACATAACTAAAAAAAGAAATGAAGGAAGAGTGGTAGGTGGCTCTGCCTCGTCTCTCATTGTTTCAAAGAAAGTGGTGTTTGAAATGGAGATACTCTTACGTGCATGAAAAATCTGCATGTATATAAAAAGCTCCTTGCATGCTTCAATAACCTTTATTGTGGATACTGTATCTGAATTAGGGGTGTTTTCTGGTTTTCTCTCACTGCAGTTTAATGTTTGTCTCACTAAATCAATCAAGAGTTATCTAATGTAGACCCCAAATGGGTTGATATGTGATCTGGACCCAAACTGGATTAATTGAAATTGTCCAGAGACTGTTTAGGATTTGGGATTGGTTCATCAGAATCAATTGCATACCCCTAGCAAAAATCTCCTATCGTATTGTTGCAACCAGAAGTGAATCTGTGCTAAGATTGACCAAGAGTGTGTAACCAGATCCCGAGAGGGCTCTGGTACCCTTTAGGATTTGCACAAACTGAAAATTTCACCATGTCAGGCTTTTCGCACAATAGAATTGATGTGGTAGTATTTAATTGTCTTGTTAAGAAAGTTAGTATTATTCTTTATGAACACACAAGAACTCTCATGAGATCTAGACTCAGATCTTAAAAGTAACTAGTTGTAAAGAGCTATTTCCTTTATCAATATTGATGTAAAATTATTTTATATTATCTTTGCAGCATAAGAGACAATGATATATTTTCTCTTATAGCAATAGTAATTAAACTTATATGCCACCCCATAACACTTAGTGTACTCTCTGGGAGGTTTACAGGTAATCAGTCCCTTGAAATCTTGCAGTGCCTTAAAACTAGTAAGCTAACCAATAAAATCTTCTTTATGAAATGGGAAGGTAAATAATTACTTTTAAAAATGTAACTATAACACAAACATACTATGGAGGGCTTGTGTCTGTAACTGATTACTTTTAAATATTACTAATCAAATGTGGCACTTAAACACTACTATCAAGAAACATTTGAAAGAGCAAAATAAAATATTTGCAGGACTTTGGTCATAATTGGGTAGAATCCAGACTTAGATAGGCCAGCTAAAATTTGTGAGGCTTGGTGTAATCTTAACTGTTCCTTGGGTAGAATGGGCAAAAGCAGTGAAACATTGTTGATGCAATTTATATTTGTGTGCACGTTATTTAAAAAAATTAAATACCAGTTATACAAATACCTATACCTCTCCCCCCACATACAAAGCTATTTATTTACAAAAGCTATTCATGCAATAATTAATTCTTAAATACTTTTCTCTTGTTTTGAATTTGGGATTGGTGATAAGATTTCTGAATATGCTCAAAGTATTTATGTTAAAAGTATTTATTATTATTATTATTATTATTATTATTATTATTATTATTATTATTATTATTATTATTATTATTATATTTTGGTTTCTATACCGCCCTACTCGGTAAAACGGACTCAAAACCGACCGATAACAAAACAATAATAATTGTGTGTTGCTCAGCCAATTCTGACATGTGGCTACCCTTTTGAGGGTTTTATAGATAAATAGTACTCAGAAGTGGTTTACCATTCTCTTCTTCTGAGGGAGCCCTGGGACTCCTGCAACTTGCCCACAGCTACACAGCCTGGCTATTCTCATGGGAGACACAGTGGGGAATCAAACTCCCAACCTCTGGCTCCACAGCCAGAAACCAAAACCTCAGAGCTATCCTGTGGTAAATACCTCCAGACCCATATGTTGCTAAAGAGATCAGAAAAGCTGTTAAAGTTACTGCTGTTACAACCATTTAGCCTTAGAATCTAGTCAGCAATAGATGTGATGCTTGAGCGTCACTCTACATGGCTCAAGAGGGATTGAGAAGCTGAACTGATTGGTTCTGACAGACTTCCTCTGATTGGTGTCAGAGCGAAGATCAAACTGATGGAATAGGAAGGCAAGGCAAAAGAAAACCTGCTGATGGTTAACAGCTGTTTGCAGCCGATTGGAGCCTGAGCCCCTAAGCCATACCTTCCACTGGTAAAGTTCCTTATAGCAAATAAATCTGTCAAGTTCTCAGCTTCTGGAGTGGGGATAATGATGCAGGGATGCTCAGACACACCAAAGTTTCTCTCTGTCCCCTCAAAGCATGAACAGACTAGCCACTGATCTCATGGGCTACGGCTGCCCTGCCTGAATATTAGTTTTTGTTTCCTGGTACCCATTTCATAAAGCATTTACTAATATTGCTCTCCACCTTTTTGTCATCTTGCTGGGCAGATGACTCTTGTTGGCTGTGGACACTAATCTTTATTGAGTCCATCTATGCAGTTTTATTGTGTGTCTTTGGAATAAGACACCCAGAGTCACACTTTGCGAGTGGGATATAAGTCGAACATAATAGTAGCAATAATAATAGTAATAAGCCCCACAAATGATAGTGGGCACCTTCCATAGTAATTCCACTTTAATTAAATAAATGATTTCAAAACAAACAACCATCTTCTATTTTTCTAGTATAAGACAGTTATAAGCCCCACCAAATGGGAATATATCCAAGTCATTACACAGTTTAATTCTAGCCTTCAGACCTTAAATTTTGAATCCTTATTCTGTTTGGAAAAGACTACACTGTTATTTGCTTCGCAGTCACTATTATGTCTGACATGATGTAAGGAATGAATGTATTTAGATGAATGAGAGCATGTGCAGACTGTTGTGTAAGAATGGATAGAAAGTAGCCTTGGTAAAAATAGTGCAGGTAAAGACAGGGAAGATTAACAGCAGTGGGTAGAGATAGAATTTTGAGAAGAGTTAATTTACATAATGGACTGGGATTGGTTGAGAGTGAATGATTGATGGGGAAGGTTCTAGAGAATCCTAAGGTGAAATAAGAAAAGGGGTCACAAAGAAGAGGAGAAATAAGAAGAGAAGAAAATGAAGGGGCTTTGAAACTGGCTGCTTTCTAGGAATAATCTAGCTGAGTAGGGATAAGAAGGTTTCCCTAGAATAGTGAGAGAACTTGGTTATTTTGCCAATGTGTGGGTAAAGTGCGGAACTGTCTTGCCCGAAGTATTTTTTATTATTATTATTTGATAAAGCTGCTTTTCATGTAATTCCGAATAATTCCTTGATTTCTTGATTGACCAGAGTATCAAGGAATAAGTTCCTGCTGGTCACATCTAATTTTCCATTTGTTTCGCTGCTGTACTCTTCTTCTTGGGTTGACCAAAACCTTTAATGATTGAGTTTTCCCATCTTTGGGGGGGGGACCTGCCAAGGGCATTTTTACTCCTCTGAGATATCATTCGGTGACTTCTGCTGTCCAACACCCAATCGAATTATAAAACATACATAGTTCTAGCCCAAGGTGTCTACTGTTCTCACGAATCATCTCTGGTATCAAGGAGGAAAGGCATTTCAGAAAGTGACCCCTTGATATAGAAGGGTTCCATAGCAAAGGAACCATATTCTATGGAATCAACACAGACCTCTTAGTTCCTCAATGTACTTCAACACCAGGTCACAAGATATTTAAAGATGGATATTAAGGAACCTTTTGCATGCATTCACACAAGTATATACAGTGTGTGTGGGAAGGGTAGTGTACTGTATCTAGGTTCTTGATGACCCACAATTTCTCTCAAATCTTGATAAATCAAGAGTACAATTTGTGTTTTCATAGGATTAAGCAGTCTTTCTGTCTTGATTGTTCCTCCTGTATCTCTATCACACTATGAACAAGGTGTTAATGTGTAACTTATATAGTAAAACCTCACATAAAGAGTGCCTCGCTTAAAGAGTAACTTGCTTAAAGAGCAGAATTTTCTCTGAATGGTTGCCTCACTTAACAACTAAAACCAACCAAAAACTCGCTTAACAACTAAATCAAGGTTTGCAATCCCCACCACCACCAGAAGTCACAATTGGTCACTTACAATGGTGTTTTGCTTAAAGAGCAACCTCGCTTAAAGAGCAATCCTGTGGAACACATTATGCTCTAAGTGAGGTACCACTGTACTATAAGAATAAAAATGAGAATGCACATCAAGGATACACACGCAATACTGTGTGGATAGATTGCATTTTTATTTGGACTGCTTTTGGGATTATCTGGATCAGGGCATATATTTTAACTGGCTTTAGTGATCCATTTAGTGAAATTTCAAGTAATATATCATTATTTAGAGTTTTATGTGCAAAGGTCAATATGGCAAAATCATTTTGGGGGAGCACTATATCACTCCATGTCTCAAACACTAATTAAACAACACTATTTGACGTCTGTGTGAAGACCCACATCAACCCATTAATGCAAGTTGTGACTGCAAGATTTGTTCTGACATATCCCTTGCAGCAAAGCAAGATGGAAAGAAGGCATTCTTTTAGAGAGTGCCAGTAGGCAGCTAATAAAAAGCAAAGGGGGCTTTTGTTTAACAAGATTAAAGCTTTTTGCTGACATACATCCTAATTGAATCATCTTGAAAAACAAATGTCATCACCAAGAAAAGTAAGAACACAGAACTGGTCCCCTTCATCCTGCACCAAATGCTTTCAGGCATGTATATCAACTTTCCATAAACTCAGGGTGATGTATTGTTAGCATAGTTGCTTATGTACTTTCCTCTGCTAATTTTTAGCACTATGTGCCAGTTTTTTTTTAATTTCAAGAGTGAACTTTAGACTCCCCAGAACAGTAGCAAATAGTTGGACGTTGTGAGTGTGTATTTTGTCATGTGCATTGGTGTCTTATGCATCACTAGATTGTAAACAGATCAAATAAGCAGAAAAGACCAATCGTGCATACCTTGAAGGAGACTAGTTAGTCCCATGTGCTTTTTATTATTTAGAAAAAAATCCTGTCTGCAGTTCTTGTAATTATAATTCTTGAGAACGGTTCTAAAAGATGAACACTGACTATTACAAGGTGGAACTCTGTTATAAGTTGCCAAAATTCTAAAACATAGGTAACATTTTTGCAAATTTCCCACTCTGTCTCTGAACTTTTGACCTGGTCAGATGACCAAATTAGCTTGCTAATTCCCTCCTAGCCAAAGAGGCATTAAAAAGAGAATATATTTCTCGTGGTAAAAGTAATTTAAAACATTTTAAAAGACTTTTTTAAAGTATAGAGAGTTTTGGTGTGTATTTCACCTGTATTGTCACTATATAATTTTTTGGTAGTTAAAAAAACTACAAAGTTACTATGTACCATCAAGTCACTTCTGATGTGTGGTGATTATATGACCTCCAAAATGTCATATAATTAGCAGCTCTTCTTCTTCTTCTTCTTCTTCTTCTTCTTCTTCTTCTTCTTCTTCTTCTTCTTCTTCTTCTTCTTCTTCTTCTTCTTCTTCTTCTTCTTCTTCTTCTTCTTCTTCTTCCTCCTCCTCCTCCTCCTCCTCCTCCTCCTCCTCCTCCTCCGTGTCTAGGCCAGACATGAAACTGCCAAAATGAAGGCACATTTTGGTGAGTTCATTCTGCAGTTCCTTTCACCTGACCCAGTGTGAGAAAGATTAGCCGGCAACACAAGGTTGCTGGTACCAGGATATGCCCAATTGTGGTTCAAAGATACCACAATCTTCTAGGAGGCTCTTTTAAAATTCTATAAACCAGTGGTGCCCAAACTAAGGCCTGGGGGCCGGGTGCGGCCCCCGACGCCAATTCATCTGGCACGCGAAGCCCTCGTCACTCCTGGAAGTGGAAGTAAAATGCGCCCGTACGGGGGTGTTTTACTTCCGCTTCCAGGAGCAACGACGGCTTCATGGGCCGGATGAATTGGCGTCAGGGGCCACACCTGGCCCCCAGGCCTTAGTGACCAGCTCCTTAAACCACATGATTGGCCCATGGCCCAAAAAGTTTGGGCACCCCTGCTATAAACCATCAGCATTTCATGAAAGGTTTTTCTTCCTTCCTAAAATCCTCTTTCTTAGCAATACTGTATCATCTTTCCCATTAAGTTCTGCTCACATTGGGACTCCCATTCTAAGGGAGTCTTCACTGGTCCCTTGTCTATCATCCTTCTGCTGTTATTAAGTAAAATCCTCTTTATTTAGCAGGGCTTTGGCAACTGACTTTCAATTACAGCGATAGTTTTAATTGGATGTGTTCATTTTCTTTAATCTTTAAAGTGGATTGACTATAATATTTTCATTGAAATGTTTCAATTTTAATTGTGTTTAATTTAAATACTAATGATTTCACTGTATTTTTACAAGAACACCAAATAACACCAGTGGAGACTACTAGAAGTGCCAGAACAAGAACCTTGCTTCTCCCTCTGCACCTGAAGAGGTAAAAGAGGAAGCAAAGAAAACGAAATTACTGTGTTTTATTGATATACAGTAAAACCCCGTATAATGAAGGGCTCTTATAATGAAAACCTTGTATAAGAAATGAATTTGAAGAAAAATGTTGCCTCGTATAGTGAAAATTTCGTTATAAGAAGCAACATATCTCTCAGGGTGGTTTTTCAATGCACCCCTATGGAGATTTTCATTATACAAAGCATCCCATAGGAAATTTCGTTATACACAGCATGCTTTGTATAATGAAAAAATCGCATAGGGAAAAGCCTTGCAGAACGAATTATTTTCGTTATATGAGGCACCACTGTAGTCCTACATAACTACATTGTAAGCTACTTTGGGTTCTAGCCCTGCAAGAAATGCATCAAGCAAGCAGACAAGCATTTTCATGTAAGGTCTGCAAAGTCAAGAACTATTTGCGGGTTGTAACATAAAACATGTGTTGATGAAGCAAGTGCTGATGTTTTGAGAACATACAATAAGAAATACCTAGCAACAAATAAGCAAACTAAGGGTGCAACTACGCAGTGAGGGAAGTGCAAATTAACTTGTGAGAGAATTACAAATACCGTATTTGCCGGTGTACAAGACGACTGGGTGTATAAGACGACCCCCCAACATTTCCACTCAAAATATAGAGTTTGTTATATACTCGCTGTATAAGACTACCCCCTCTTCCGCACACCTTCCACACACCAAATAAAATGTAAAAGAACATCAGATTTGATTTCAACATGTTAATTTATATTCAAATGCTTATGACATGCAGAAAAACTGTCACAAGGCTGTATGTTATCAAACATGTACAGTAAACATAAAACAGTGCATGTTTATTAAACGTAATTCACCAAAGACAATTCACTAAAGCTGAATGGAACAATAAACCTATGGGAGCTGCCATGCTGTTTGTTTTTTAATTTGTTAACCAAACTGGAACTGTCAATGATAGAAGGAAGATAACAAAAAGAGGGAGAGAGCAATTGCCAGGCAAGTCCCTAGCAAGTTTGCTGGCATGACAGTTTCCATTTAAAAGCCTTCAAACTCCTGTTCGTCATCTGATATTAAAAGTTGTTATCTGATCCATCCCATAGGACCTTAATGTTATTCGATGCAATTCTCCTACCCAGATTGCTTAACGTTATCCAAGGTAAACGTTATCCAAGGTAAACGTTATCCAAGGTAAACGTTATCCGAGGTATTACTGTATTTTATTCAACTGAAGTGCACCCGGCGTACAAGACGCCCGCCCCCCCACTTGGAGGCATGTATTTCAGGGGTAAAAAGTCATCTTATACCCCAGCAAATACGGTAAGTCCCATTTGGTATTTGGTTCTCTTCAATATAAGCAGGGCCATAGCCAGGATTCTAGATGTGGGTGGGCAAATATTTTTTCAGGATGGGCAACAAAGCCTCTTTTCAATGCATTCCTATGGGAAACCGTGCTTTGCCAGGGTAGGTAAAGTGCTAACTCAGGATTAGCCAAGCTCACCCTGGCCACATCCTGGCTACGACCCTGAATATAAGTAGTCACACTAGCAGAGGGGAAAATAAGCATTCTACATGCAGTTCTAGCAGTTCCATTTGAAGCACCTATACATAGCACACTTCAAATGAACTGCCTTAAGAAGGCTTTTCTTCCTCATCCACTCATTTTTGTCTCGTATCCTGCTGCTGGAAGATAGAGTTTGTGAATCTGTTGAAAATAAAGAAATAAGCAGGATTTTCCTGAGGAAAACTATTAAAAATAAATAAATCAAAGAAGTATCTTGGGAGAGGAGTGGTTTGCAGAGAGAGGTGAGTGCTGATGCTAGGGGTGGGGTGGGGGCCCCCTTGTCCTCAATTGAGAGGCAAGATGAATGGTGTTAAAGCACTGCTTTGTGTGCATGTGTATATGTGTGCTTGCTTGTTCTTTCTACATCAGTTCAAAGCAATCACACACGTTGAACTAAGTGAAAGAATTTGATTTGAAAAACATAGAAGGGTCTCTGGTTGGGAGAAAAAGATACAGATTGGAGCTCTGGGATTATGTGCTGATTTGCATTTCCCATCTCTTTGTGTGGTCAGAGCAGAAGTTAAGCATGCCTTGGCGGGGCCCCGTATAAAAATTTGTTTGGGGGCCCTTAGGAAGGGTAAAGATTTGTTTTGCTTACGACGTTGCCCCCCCCCCCCGTGGCCCGTGGCCCCCCCGTATAATTGATATGGCAGATATTGTGGTAGCTACGCCCCTGGGTCAGAGGCTGAGAAAAAAATAAGCAGTACTATTTACCATATGTAGTTAATCCCACACTTAAAGATACACCTATATTAAGAAATGTGTGTGGGGTGTGTGTGTGTGATATAATCTCCGAGATACCTAGTATACTGGGTCCATTTGGAAAGCACTTCCTGTTTCTTCATCTCTTGGACAATTTTTTCTGTCAACATATTCATATTGGCACCTATTAGGAAGAAATGTTGAGTTTAAGGGGCAGCATATTTTGCCAGCAAATATGTGGCTTAATAGTGTCTGGTTAGTTTTAAAGTTCCATGGCCATCATAAAGATTTGTAAAAATTATTACATTTGGAAAGCTGGTAAGATAAATCCATCTCCAGCAGGAGGAAAGAATAGAAGCTTCATCACAGCGGAGATTATTGTTTGCCATTCCAGACTGTTAAAACATTCCCTCTCAGAGATACACTAATGAAGATAGAAGATTTATAGAGGCTTGTCTAGTCCCCATGGTAACAGCCTTTCTACTGGGTTACCATAGAAATTGAAAACGCTTCTATAAACCTCCATTAATACAGCACATACTCTTTCCAGGCAGGCTCCTACAGAACACACCTCTAATTTTCAATAAGGAAAGAAAATGGGTTATGATGGGAATGAATCATGATAATCCCTAACAGTTTGACTACTTAGATAATATTTGTTTATATTGGAAACTGGAGTGAGCTAGAAGGAACTGAGACATATTAACAGCAAGTAGCATTAAAAATGAAATAGTCTCGTAGAATATTACCAAACATGCTGAGCCACAGGTCAAAGGGAATGCAGACAAACTCCTTCAGATATAGTTGGGAAAACCACAGACTTCAAGCTTGGTTAAATTGAAGCATCAAAGGACAAAGGTCACCCAATAGGAAATAAAGCTTATTGAAATAAACCCAACTAAATATAAAGGAGGATTAGCTAATTCATCACTTTAACTTTGCAAACCTTTCAAAAGATTTGCTAAAATTCTGCCTCTTTCTGTGTCTGACAACAATGGTTCTTGAAAATATGCCAATTATTTTAGATGACCCAATAAGATTTCCATGTTGCTAATCTCAGTGGCTGAAACATCCTAAGCATTTCCTATAATAACAATCACCAATACAGGAAGGGCTCAACTTTGTTTTTGCAATGCTGGGCTAACTGTAGCTATGGTAGCAGTCTGCAAACACATCAGCACTGGAACATCACATCACATTGATTAAAATATGGAAGAAAAGTTACATTATTTTAAGGTTTTCACAGCAGGTTACTTTGGGGATCTGAGATGCACATAATGTCTCTTCATATAATCAGCAAATGAATTGACAAAGCTGGTCCTAAACTTCACCATTTTAGAATGTAGTGTTAATTTTATGCCAGTCTTCAATTCTGTAGATTTCAACCACCACCCTCCCAAAAGAAACAGCACCTTGTCATGGTGGAAGGGATTGTATGCTCTAATGATGCTAGAAGCTATGCTGAACAAGCAATCCTCTGTAGACATCTCTCCTCCTGCTTTGAACATGCTTAAAATAATGGCGTTTCTCTCTACCATTCTAAGGTAACAAAACCAATCTTTCATTCTTTGTTCCACCTTTTCCTCTCTCTTACCCAATACGCCTCCAACATTCAATGTCCAACATCTTTCCTTCCATTCTCACACTCTTAGATTATTGTTATTTGCTCCTGGGCCCAAGGCCAAATTCCAAGTCTCTGGTTTCTCCAGAAACTCACCTCCTCTTAGGAAGGAAAGAGAACATCCAAAATCCATTTTAACTCACAAAAAAAAGTATTTCAACTTAATTACAAATTCCATGATGGCTCGAATCTTTACCCAGATTAACAAGGGTCATGTTAAACGCTATGTCTTCTGGGCATCCATAAAAAACGTGCTACAAAGCTCAACTCTTTTTGTTAGGCAACCAAAGCATGGAGTTGATGAGTGACTGAAAGACAATAAAAATCCCAAATCTGGATGAGGAAAGAAAACTTTTCAGTTATGGAAACCTATTTACAAGTCTGAGCCATCAAAACATGGATTTCAAAAATGTATATACCAAATTTGGAAAGAAAGCCATCTAGACTTGGAAATTAGTGAGTAAAGATTAATGGACCAAAGACATGTTATTTTGAAACATAAGTTCTTCACCGATGTCACATTATAAAATATTGTAAGCAAATCATTGCAAGATCCAGGTTTAAGCATGTTATAAGTCAGCTAATTTACCAATAGAGCAGCAATTAGTGGAAGAAAGACAAGAGACCAATAGGGCTACTGAAAAACAAAAAGCAACAGCCAGAAAATATTTTGAAGAATCATTGGTCAGTGATTAATTAACTGAGAAGATTAATGTTCAAATGAAAATGGTAGTAAGTTTGACTTACAAAACTGAACCAAGTTAGTAATGAATATTTAGCTAAAATATTGAAGAAAGTGAATGAAGCTCTCCAGATTATTCCAAAAGAAACATTAGTTCAAACAAATCAGCTAATGTATGCAACAGCTTATGTTACCACTGAAGAACTGGGTTTGAAAGTCCAAAATATTCAAGGGATTAAAAATAGAAAACCCAAATGGAAAAGTTGCTTGGAGTTGAAAATTAAAAACATTCAATTGGATTTGAGTAATCTGAAGAATCTGAGACAAGAAAATCTGAGACAAGGAAAATCAAAAACCGCCTGATAACAAAGTATGACTTGAGCAACATGGAAATTGCAGTTATAATAAGAGTTGAAACAAAGAGTTGAGGCCATTGCGGAAAAGGGTCAAGTGAGATGATTGTTCATTTTTTGTGTCAGAGATTACTCTGAGTCGAAAGGATTTTTGCAGGGGATGCCCAAATGAGGCTCCTTTCACGTCCCCCATTGAGCAGCTCTCAGGTATTGAACCTGTCTTTCCAGTCTCTTAGCCTAGCACTTTAACCACTAAGCCACTGGAGGAGCTAAGTGATATCATAATCAAGTAATGCAGTTTGAGCAAAATTCACAGTTTTGAGTTAACTAAAATTACTTTTAAAGGACCCTTGAATATTGTCATGAAGCCAGCACAAGTCAGAAGCCTAACAGAGAAAGCACTCTGAAGATTTGGAAAAACTTGTGTGAAAACAATAAGGAGCATAATGAAAATCCAAATTGGATCAAGTAAGTTGAAAATATAGTAAAAGCACCTAAAATAGAAGATATTCAGGGGAAAAAAGAAATGTACAAGAACAGGCAAAGAAGAACAAGAACTGGAGCACTCTGATTTACATGAACTCTATGGATTCTGACTAAAAACACTAATGAACGTACATGCAAGGTTGGCAAACCAGGTGAACCAGTTTTTGGAAACACCAGAAGGTGAAAAATGGTTAATAATGAGAACAGTCCTAATTCAGAAGGGAAAATAAAAGGGAAATAAGCCTGGAAACTACATACCAATGTTGTTGCTGATGTTTAGTCGCTTAGTTGAGTCTGAACCTTTCTGACCCCATGAACCATCACACGCCAGGTACCCTTGTTCTCCACCATCCTCCGCAGCTTGTTGTGCTCTATGCCCATTGCATCAACAATACTATCTAGCCATCTCATCTCATACCAATATCTCATGTCAACAACGTACATAATTGCAAAACGGATATATGGGCATTTGAAAACAATTTGTTGCCTGTAGAGCAGAAAGGGTAGAATTTGTTGCCTGTACTGCAGAAAGCATTCAAGAGGAACCAAGGATCAGCTGTTAATTGACAAACAATTTTGTTTATGGCTTGGATCAACTATAAGAAGGCATTTGATTCTGTTCCACATAACTGGATTGAAAAATGCCTTGATTTTTAGAATTAGCTACAATTTTCAATGATAGATGTAGACTTCAATGAAGCTATGGTGAGTAAAGTTAATGGCCAATGGCAAAGAATTTGGTCGAAATTAAGTGTGAAATTTTCAAGGTGATTCACTATCACCTTTACTATTTGTGTTATCAATGGCACTGCTGACAACTAATTTGAATAGAACAAACTGTGGATATGAATTGGCTAAGAAAGGACTGAAGGTTTCATATTTGCTCTATATGGATGGTTTAAAATTGTTTTGAAAGATCAGCTGAATTGAATACTTTGCTTGTAAATACAAAGGAATTTAGTAAAGACATTGGGATGCAATTTAGAATTTACAAGTGTGTAGCAATTGCTGTCAAGGCAGGTAAAACTGTCACAGGTGATATATTTGAGTTAGATAATGAAAAATAAAAGTGTTGCTCCATTTGTTACAATTGCAAATAAAAATTAAAATAAAAGTAAATTTCATTTACAATAATTTTTTGAATATACTATATGTTATATATACCAATGTTGAAAATTTTATGCCAGATCAACTTGTACATAATCACATTAATGCTCCTAAAGTAAGAGTGATTTCTAATGTGTAAAAAAAAAAGGGAAGAGTGCTAATGTTGAAAAAATATTCATTTTTTCTGACAATTTCTCATTTATTCTGAAAATCCCAAGGGGGGAAAAAGGCCTTTCCCCCATGGCTTCAAAATTTCTGGATATTTTACATCTCTAGGAAAGAATATGAAGAGACAGAATGGTTTTTATTACAAATAAACAAAGCTGTCTGACAAGGGTACACAACTTGAATGTAGACAATGAAGACACTGAAATCATGATTGTTATCAATCCAAATAGGGACTGCAGCCAAGAAATCAGAAGACAACTGAGACTTAGAAGGGCAGCAATAAAGAAATTTTAAAAATATCATCAAGTATAAAGGATGTGTCACTGGACATGAAGACCAAGATCAGATATGGGAAAGAAAACTGGGGAAAATCAATTCATTCAAAATATGGTGCTGGAGGAGAGTAAATCAAGTCTGATCTCTGAAAGAAAAAATGATGAAACTAAAGCTATCCTATTCTTCACACGCGCTGGATGGAATGGCACAGTACCCCTGCCATAAAGGAAGCCACAGCTTTTTGTTTACAAGAGCTGAGCAGAGCTATTGAGAGAACATTGTGATGATCTTTCATTCATTAGGTCAACATGAGTCAGAGGTGACTTAATGGCACATGAAACACATAGTAATATTTTGAATTATCTACTAGAGAGCTCTATTGTAGATTCTTGAACTACAGTTCCCATTGCACCATGTGAATATTAAATCATTTTAATTCTGTAGTTTAAAATGGCATTTCTCGTTTGATTGCATTTTGATGGTCACTATGATATTCTTCTGTATATCTGTTCTATATAGTATGCCTATACTGACAAATTGTTTTTAAAGATTTCTGTGAACTCTGTTTTGAAGCAATAATTTCTTCATAAGTAGCCAATGTTGCCCATTAATCTCCCTGCCTTCATCCCCCAATGTTGGAGTGTCAAGGGTCAAAGAGGGATATTGGCTAAAGTGTCAGACCTGCCCATGCATAATTTCAGACCAGTCACTGTGTTTTAGATTAGCTCAAAATTTATTAAGGAGGTCAGAATGGGATAATGGCAATGTATGCCATACTGAGCAGCTTGGAGGAATTGTGGAATGTAAGTCTAATAAGTATATGAAAATTACTATATTTTTAGATCTAATATTGTTAATGTTCAGTTTGTGTGTGTACTACCTTGAGCATAATTTATTTGAGATTATGATTGTGTATTATATAAATAAACTGACTGGTGGGAAGCACTGGGTTCTTTCCTCAGGTCTCTGACAGTTTTTCTTTAAATGAGCAGAAGAATCAAGGACCCGTTGCTGGTACCACTATCTACCATGTCAGTGCAAGACATCTCTCAGCCACCTGTTGTTCAAGCTTTCATTAACAGTTTTGGAGCAAGGAAGCATCCTGTTTGGTTGAATCTTCATATCTTAGTAGGTGTAGCTGAAACTATTGCCAGATATGAGGTGCCTCTCTTGGCACAGGCTATACTAGTTAATGGCCACCTTCTGATAGGTCCAGAATCTGGTGACCAGATTGATTATGGTATAAATAGAAATTCCTATATCTCCTCCTTTCTAGCCACTTTACACTCATTATCTGTTAGCTACCACATTAGCTTCAACATATAAAAGCCATCATGGCTTGGGGCCTTGCTACATGATGGAACCTCTCCCTCCTCACATCAGATCTTCTTTGCAGTTGAGGATGTCTACTCCTGTAAGTTGGTAACAAGAAATTGGCCTTTTCAACTTTAGCACCCTTGCTATGGAAAATGTTCCCATGGGAGTAGCTACTATACTAGATGGGCAGTATGGGAAGGAAGGATGCTGCTGCTGATAAATGTAAGGATGTGTCACTGGAGACCAAAGTCAATATGCTCTTATATTCTTGATCACCATAGATGGAAGTGAAAACTAGACAGTAAAGAAAACTGTCCAAAGGAAACCACAGGCTTGATTTTACAAGAGCTAAGCATGAATGTTGAGGACAGGACATTTTGGAGGTGCTCATTCATAGGGTCACCATTAATTGCAGGTGACTTGATGCCACATAACAACAACATATTACCGTATCAAGCTAAAATGCAGTGAAATGAATTAGACAAAATACAATTACAGTACAGTGATACCTCGAGTTATAAATTTAATGTGTTCCAAGGCATTATTCATGTTATGAAAAATTTGTAACTCGAATTTCCCATATAAATGCATTAAAAACCAAAATTATTAACTTGAAACATGGTTTCCCATAGGAATGCATTGAAAACTAATTAATCTGTTCTGGAAAAATTTGTAACTTGAGCCATTATTTTCAATTGATTTTTATTCGTATTGTGAAAAAATTGTAGCTCAAACCATTTGTAACTCAAGGTACCACTGTACACAGGATGGAATTTTAAAAAGGTTTAAAAAGAGTGATATAATATCAATAAAATGAAATATAAAATTTACCTAATAATATTATCAATAAAATCTGCATGCAACCCCTAACTGGTCAATAAAACATCATCTCTTTTGAATAGCCCCAAATATAAACTTGACAGTTATAGTATTTACATATTTATTTGTGCTCTGAAGGAAGTAAAGTAGTATTTTATTAAAATCACAGTATTTCATTCTATATAATAATATCTGTAGATACTGGGCTCTTATTATGGCATATGATTGACAACTAAAGAGAACATGCACAATATTTTCTATTTTTGATGTCTCTCTGAACTATAGAGTCTAACTGCTCAAACCTTGCTCTGGTAAATGCTGTTCTATGATACTGAGTCAGACCCATTGTCAAGTATTTCTCTATTTGAAAATACATTTTATATAACGCTAATTTGCTGAACCTCTGATGAGGTCTCTTGCACGGTGAAAGAAATTAGAACTCATGGTAGCGTGGACCAACAAGATTTTGGAAGATGCATCATCTTTTCATCTTTGGCCTTGAGCTGTGGAATGAACACATGTACAGTAGTATGTCTCTCTTTTAAGAGACAAGAAGTAAGGACAAACTATGCAGTGGAATAGAATAAGCACAATAAACTTGACAAGCTAGTTTTTCCTGTTGTTTTTAGGCATATGTTTAGAGTTTAGATAAAATGTTTTATTTTTCCCTCCTAGTATTTAAGTATGCTTAAATTGCAATCCACTCTAAGTGGTGCTGTGGGTTACAATTTGGAAAGGATCTCACCTCAACATATGGAGTCCTTGCTCTGTAAACACATGATTCCTGCGCATTTCTTAGCATCTCTCATTCATAGCATTTCCAGGTTATGAACATCCAGTTTCTTGAGGTTTCGAGGCTAAAACTTTAGTCTAGACTGGGTGAATCCTTGTAATGATGTGGTACCTTGAGTTACAAATTTAATGTGTTTCAAGGCATTTTTTCATGTTATGAAAAATTTGTAACTTGAATTTCTTATAGGATTGCATTGAAAACCAATTACGGTAATCTGTTCTGGAAAAATTCGTAACTCAAGCCATTATTTTCAATTGATTTTCATTCGTATTGTGAAAAATTTGTAATTCAAACCAGTTGTAACTCAAGGTAGTAGAAGAGTGAGGTAGACAAAGGTTTGGAGAGGAACCAGAAATGTGCATTCTTGAAATAGGCAGAAGACACTTTATTTCTTGCCTCACTACAAAAGGCAACTTGAGCCCAAGTGAATATATACCCAGCAGCGCTTTCCCTAGTCCCTTCTCCTATCTTTTCAGTGCATGGGCATAACAAACAAACCTTGTTGCTCAGTGATCCGTGGTGCCAACTGCAAAAAGATGGAGGTGGGTGACCAAGCTTCAAAGCTGCCTCTTGTACAAAAATAATACTCACTGCGCTTCCAGTGTCACTTGATTTGTTGTCCCACTTGGATGTGCAGAGAGCAGTTATTCCCTGTAACTTCAGCTGGTACAGTGAGACCAAGTAAATCTGTTTGTTAAAATGATCAAATAGCAGGTGACAGGAAAGATGACTCTGTCTGAGATCTGGAGAACTGCACAAGTCAAAGTAGTCAACATTGAAGTAACTGAGCAAAAGTAAATAAGAACTTTTAATTGCATTAATGCAAGTTTTAAAAATCTAAACCAAGTTAATTTCTGCATTCCCTGACCAAATGTTAGTGTCTTTGAGCTTTGAGCCTTTCATAATAGATTCACTTCCTTTTAATTATTTCCAATGGAAGGAATGGATCAGCTTAACAGGGATCTGGTTTCCAACTCTAGTCTTTCCCAAAGCCAAGTAAATAAATCCAGGGTGGGGAGTAGGCGCAAGTGTATTTCATTCTCCGGGAACAACAAAGTAATAACATTTCATTTAAGAAGCCCTCATCGAGACTTAGCAACAGAAGTTGTTTGTCTCATCTCTGTGACCAACATATCAACAACATCCCAACAATTCTAAATATAGCTATACCAGTTTAAAGTTTTTAGAGTCCCAGCAGGAAAATGAATGCTGTAAAGAAAAAGACCTAAAATATTTCAATACCTGGAAAAATAAAAGTACACTGTATATACTTGAGTATAAGCCTAGTTTTTTAGTCCCAAAAATGAGCCCCAAAAAGGGGGAAATGGCTTATACTCAGGTCAATGACCACGAAGATCCCAAGACCACGTTGGATTGAGATGCACCAACAACTTAATTAATTATACCATATTTTCATGTATTTTGATTGTTGAAGCTCACTAGCAGCTGCTGTATTTCCCACTCTCGGCTTATATTCACGTCAATCTATTCTCTTGGGTTTTCAGGTCAAAATTAGGTATCTCGGCTTATGTTCGGCTTATATTTGAGTATATACCGGTACCTTACATTTTCATTGTTCTCCTCCCAACATGACACGCAGGCAAGTAACATACTGAAAAAACATACTGATTTTATTTAAAGCAAGATGCCATTGCACTTACACCATTTAGTATTTTAAAGCCACTGGCTCCAGCTCCAGTTATGCCTGGCTTCAGCTCCAGTTCCCTATTTAGTGAAAGATCTACTTCATGTTGTGGCAGCGGTGGCAATGATGATCGTAAAACAACATAAAACAATTTATAATTTAAAAACTACAACAAAGAATAAAACAATATGAAACACAAGATATGAAACAGAATAAATATTAAAAAGATGTAACACTATACAAGAAAGCCTTGTTTCACTGGAGAGCAAAAGACACAACTAAAGAGGCATCAGAAAATATGACTGTATAGGTTGGTAAGCCACAAACACGTATCTAGTTCTTCAAGTGATAAGGCTTCAGTTCTCCTTTATCCTCCCCCACCCCACCTGACCCCCAGCTTGGAATCCTGTAATAATTAGCCTGTGGGACAACTGCTCCCCACCCCCACCCCCCACACTAGCCCAGCCCAATCTTCTTCCTCTTATTCTTCTTCATCTTTCTTGCCCACCCAGGTTCTCCTCCTCTACTTCTCTACCATTTCTTTACCTACTCTGCCTCTTTCCACTTCTTTGCTTCCTCTCTCCTATTTCTTTTCTGCCACTGCCCTTTTTACTTTACTCTTTCCTACTTATTTCATCTATTGTTATATACGCCACTTGCAGCTTCTTTCATTTGGCATAAAAATTTCTTGACCTATCTCTGTAGCTTCCTTTCTTCCAGTGGTGGGATTCATATTTTTTTTACTACCTACTCTGTGGGCATGGTATGGTGGGCGTGGCCAGGGGGAAGCCCTGTGTTGCACCCGAATTAGGACTACAGGTACAGTAATACCTCAGATAACATTAGTATCGAATAACACTAAAATCGCATAACATTAAGCAATCTGGGGGGAAGAATTGCATCGGATAACATTAAGATCCTATGGGATGCATCGGATAACAACCGCTAAAGCCTGTGTGGTTACAATGTATCTCTATGGATCCCATAGGATTTTAACATGCATCGGATAACACTAAAAATCGGATAACACCAAGACTTGTGGAACCAGGTTTTAACGTTATTCGAGGTTTTACTGTACTTTGTTTCAAAACTTGGATAGACGGGGCCAGCCAGACTTTCTGCTGTTGCGAATCTGCTGAAGCCCACCACTGCTTTCTCCCTAAGGAACAAAGTGCTTTATTTTTCTTCTATTGGGAGAGTACTGTGTCTTCCTCTTAATCCCAAGATCCTTAGAAATGTATTTGGTAGGACTTGAAAGATGGCCTGTAATGTCCTATAATAATAATAATAATAATAATAATAATAATAATAATAATAATAATAATAATAATAATAATAATAATAATAATAATAATAATAATAATAATTTAGATTTGTGTGGCCACCCACTCACTGAAGTGACTCCAGGCGGCTCATAATCCTATTGTACATAACCTTTTATAAATGACCCAACATACCATTAAAAACCATTAAAAAACTTACATAAAACACATTATAAAATCTTCTAGGTAAACAAATAGCCTAAAAACCCAGATGTCAATTAGCATGTTCATATCAGCCAATTGGGTGGTGGTGGTTCTCTCTCAGCTCCCCACACCTGCTGGGCCAGCTGTGTCTTCAGCCCTTTCCTAAAAACTAACAGTTCTGGCTGAAGATGAAGGTCTGTTGGCAGGAGGTTCCAAAGGGCCGGAGCAGATACTGAGAAGGCCCTCTTTCTCGTACTGGAGAGGTGAACCTCTCTGTCAGATGGTATCTTCAGAGAGCCCCTCAATTCTGTTCAATTCTGTAAGGTTTTGATATTATAATTTTTGTATTTTTATTTGCATGAGATTTTTTTCCCCCAGTCTCGTCAATTCCTGTGGATTTTTATCTTGGACAGAAAGGGAAGATACAATTTCTTACCTTATTTACAGCTGCTAGCAGCAAAAGAAGATTGCTGCCTGGTGAGCTGTCATGCACACATGCTATGCTCCATTTGCTGTGGTGGAGCTCCCATTGTGTGGGCCTGTGCTATGACATGCAATTTGAGTCTGAATCCTGATGAAACCATCCAGATGAAGAAGGAAGATGCAGATGGGATAGATTGGTGACTGGCATTGTGATGCAGTGGCGTAAACTTTAATGCCTGTAATTATTTGTAACAGTGTTCAATGATTTATGTTGAAACTACAGAAGCTCCTTGAAAAACAAAATCAAGCCTTCTCTAAGCAGTTGAGCATCCAGCCTGTCGCAGGCAGAATTTAGAATAAAAGGGTAACTCACGGTTTGGCAGAACTCTCCTCTGGCTTTTTCTTGTGCTCCTGCCAAATAGCTTGCAAGGATCAGATCTGATTAAAATGGCAACACTCTTTGCTACTTGAATGTAATTAGAACCATTCATTACAGCATTAGCTGACAGTTTGGCAACCTGTAAAATTTTCTGAATATGAAGCGCATTCCATGGAAACAGTTCAAGGGACGAAAATAAGAGGAGAGACCTTCTTCAGCAACACAAATAGGTTGCTCTCCATTGTTGGAACTGCTTACAGGTTTATCGAACATCTGCTTGAGTCAACAGTCTGGCTCAGAAGGAGCAACTGTTTGGGCAACAATGTTCAAGGGACTCCTAGCTGGGAACACATTTTCCCCTTTACGCTTCCACACTTTGAGCAGCATCAGAGAGATGGAGCAATTATGTCATCTCTTTTCCTGATTGAAGCCCCCTTTCCTTTCCACCACATATACGGCTCTAGAGCATACAGCTTGAAGCACTTCATGTGCAGGCATGTACTACAAAATCTGTAATGGGTGGGGTGGAGTCGGGGAAGGGGGTGCTATTTAGGCTTTGCCCAGTGGTGGGCTCCAAAAATTTTTACTGCCACTCTCTTCTGGAGAGCATCACAGTCTCCACCTCCTGTTCCTTGGTGGGAGCTCACACCCATGCCTCAGCATGGAGTGGGCGGGAGATAGTGCTGTTTGCCCCAGGTGCCAAAATACAGTTGTGCCTCGCTTAAAGAGCATAATGTGTTCCACAGGATTGCTCTTTAAGCGAGTTTGCTCTTTAAGCGAAACACCATTACAAGTGACCAATGGGAGGGGGGGGATTGCGAACTCCGATTTATTTGTTAAGTGAGTTTTTCATTGGTTTTATTTGTTAAACGAAGCAAACATTCAGAGAAAATTCTGCGCTTTAAGCAAGTTACTCTTTAAGTGAGGCACTCTTTATGCGAGGTTTGACTGTACTGTATCTGCTTACAGTTTTGCATGCTACCATTCATTACACTCAATTTCAGTTTATTTCTCTCATTAAACATCTCTGTACCCATTAAATCATACACAATTTCTTGATGAGTTTCAACCATGCTATGTAGGTAAGTAGGGGAAAATCTGCCTCAAAATCTTTGTCAGACCAGCTTTCTCCAGGGCTGTAGGAAAATGTGCTCAGTTTGTTTTACTTTTTAAATTATTTTTTTTTTTAAAAAAACCCTACTCTTCCAAGCAAGGGTAAAAAAAGCAACAAACCATGCTGTTCCTTGAATCTACATTTCATTAGAGCAAACATATTCTAGGGAGTCAAGTACAATTTTCGTATTTACTGTGACCATCTCATACCTCTTTGCCCATTGCACTGTTGCCTAGGAAGTGCTAAAACAGAGGAAACAATGCTATTCTCAAAGGGGCCTGACCCACATGAAGGCACAATACCATTAGGCCTAATTATCTCAATACAGCTATTCATGCATTTATGGTAAGCAAGATTTAACACAAATTGTTTGGAATCTCAGAATAGAATTCTCATAAAACATGGAAGCTCTTCTTTATCTAGATTTTGTTTCCATTGTGCCCCTAACGGGAAGTGAGGGAAGAGATTAATGAGTTGACCATTGTGCAAGGGTTTTTTTTTTAAATTAGAAATCAGCAAAATACCTATCATTATGATAAGCCTTGTGGCATATGATGTGTTGGTACTGCAGTGGCTCAAGTGGCTAAGATGCTGACTGGGAGACACAAGGTCAGCAGTTCAGTAATCAAATACTACAGGACAGAATGAGCTCCCGTCTTTGTCCCAGCTCCTGCCAACCTAGCAGTTCGAAACCAAGAAATTGCAAGTAGATAAATAGGGACCACTTCGGTGGGAAGGTAAACAGTGTTCTGTGTGCTCCGGTGTCCAGTCATACCTGCCACATGACCACGGAAACGTCTGTAGAAGCAGAGAGCGCTGGCTCTTTGACTTTGAAACAGAGCTGAGCACTGAACTCTAGAGTCAGATACGACTGGCTTTTGAGCAAGGGTGACCTTTACCTTTATATGATGTGTGTGTAATGCAGTGTTTGGGCATCATTCAGGAGCCTCCTGAATGATACGCCAACACTAAAAGGGGTAGAAGTGGGATGCTTTCCACAGCAGAACCCTGTCAATATAAGCTGGGTGGTCAACCATGTCAACAGGCTCCCCCCCGCCCTTCTCCATGACAATGCTCCAAAGTGAAGCCTTTTACCTTTTCTCTCTCACATGGGAGAAAATACAGGTCCATAATCAAAAGAGACACCTTTGGGAGAAGGGAGGTAAATGGCATGAAAACTGAATTAAGATGAGTGGATAATGCCTGGTGCTTCACCTGAGTGATCCTTGCCAGCTTCTTCAAGTGCTGTATCCGATTCCAAAGATTTTCCTGGGAACAATATAGCATTGTGTCCTTCCACTTGCCTTCCACATCACAGTGTGATACCCAGTTCCGTAAGTCACTTTCTGGTCCTGAGACATTTTGGGACACAAAATCCTCATCTGCCCCAGTATTGATGAAGCTGCTGCCCTCCATCAAGATGGAGTCGAGTGGGATTTAATCCACTTGGGGATCATCATCCTTCCCTGTGGACTTTTCCACCCAAGGCCATTGGTCCCCAGAGTTATCAGGTTAATTAATCACTGCCTGGTGATCAATGTTGAGTCGTTGGCAGTATGGTCTACTCTATTACCATAGCAGGATAACCTGGCCAGACTTTATCCTTGCCAGTTACACAGAAGGAAGACCGGCTCTTCCCTGCTTGACCCTTCCTGGTTTGTTTTCTTTGGATACAGGAAGGTATGACCAGGCCCTGTGAGAGCTCTGATGAAACCAAAGCCATTTCACATTGAGAGGCCTTTTAATTCTTTGGGAGAAAATGTTAAAATGTATTGTAAAGACTGGCATGTATAAGGTAAAATGTCCAAACTCATCTTAAGTCAAGAAAAATAGCCACCTCATAGGCAGGTGGCCTCCTCTCTTGTAGGGTGTGATGAGAAAGCATATCTTTTGGAAGGGACATTTTCTTCAGAGGAAGCAGAAAGTATTGTTGTAAAAATCTGTTGAGTTTTCAGTGTGTAGACTGGTCTGATGTTGTGGAGAACCAAGCACATACACAGTACCACAATCACAACAGCTTTGGTTATGTTCCAGCTCCAACAGTATCAGCCAATCCCATCCACCCACCCACCCAAAAAATTACTACACCTCCTGGGTGTTTGTTATGTGCTGTCAGGTTCCTTCAAATATAATGCTTCAAACAAAAGGACCTGTTACTAAGAGACCTGAGTCTACAGACTAAAGGCTATGGTTTCTTCTACTGAGTCAATTTGTCTCATGATCTGTCTTTCTCTTTTCTCATTCCTTCATCTCTTCCAAGTACTGTACTAGAACTTTTTCTAATGAGTCTTGACTTCTTATAATATGTCTAAAATACAACAGCACGTGTTTCATCATTTTTGCTTCTAGTGAGAATTCAGACTTGATTTTATTTTGATTTGTCTTTCCAACAATCCGTGGTGTCTGTAAAACTCTGCTGTGACACCATATTTGAAAGCAATTGATTTTTTTTCCTGTCAGCTTTCTTCACTGACCAGCTTCCACATCTATATGTAATAATAGCAATTCCACATATATACCACCTCATAGCCATTAGTGCACCCTCTGGGTGGTTCACAAGTTAAGTAGCATTTTGCCTCCAACATGCTTAAATCATTTTATCTTGATTTTCCCTGTACTTTCCCTGTAGCCCTGCACTTGGTTTAAATTTTCCTTTGATTCTAAGACCTTATGAAAGAGATCTTTTATTCTTCCTTTTGTTGTAGTTGTTGTTCTTTTCAACTGATTATTTAAATTGTTCTCATTGTCCCTATATGACAGTTGTTGAAAAGTTGCATTTAAAATTCTGTCCCTATTTCTGTCTTCCTTTACTTTTGTATTCTTCAACAGTCTGCACTTTAGTACATTTCAGTACTAAAAGTATTCCTTTCCAAAAGTTATCTGTGAGGGTGAATTCCTTATGCAGCTTTCTATGCAGATGAAATCCTTACATATCATTTTAGGTAGCTTTTTAAAAAATAAATAAAACAAGTTACTTAATTATCTCATTTTGGAAAAATAAATGTATGAAAATGAGAATATGACCAAAGACATATCCATCCATCCATCCATCCATCCATCCATCCATCCATCCATCCATCCATCCATCCATCCATCTATCTATCTATCTATCTATCTATCTATCTATCTATCTATCTATCTATCTATCTATCTATCTATCTATCTATCTATCTATCTATCTATCTACCAACCATATTTACCCATGTGTTTCCTATATACATACACTCGGGAGAATGGGGATTGAGAAAAATAAAAATTGCACTTGTCTCTGTACCTTTTCTTTGTCTAAATCAGTGTTTCCCAACCTTTGGTTTTTGGACTTCAATTCCCAGAAGCCTACTGTTTATACTCGAGTATAAGCAGTGATGGGATGACCCCGGTTCCAACTGGTTCCCCAGAACCAGTAGGAACAATCCCAGAGGGTTCTCCTGGAGGGTAGTCATTTTTTGAGGGAAAAAAAATTAAAATTGGAATCAAAATGGCTCCAATTTAGTGCGCATGCGCAGAAACTCAATCTGACGCATTGCGCATGCATCAGATTGAGTTTATGTGCATGCCGTTTGCTGCCTCTTTTAGCTGGAACCGCACCTTTTCGGAGCAGCTCCGGCGGCGGCCGCCTCGGCAGGCAGCACAAACCCTCAGAGTAGGGCACCTCCCCCGGGGCCACCGAGTCCCCATAGGCATGTTGAGGCCCACCCGGTCCGTCAGCCGCTGCCGAGCCATCCCAGGCAATTTGCGGCCATTGAAGGTTGCGGCCGCCGAGGTCTGGGGTTGCCCGGCAAGGCGTGCCGCCCAAGACTGTGGCCTCCTCCTCCTCTTCGGACCGTGCCGCCTGCCGAGGGTTGCGGTTGCCGCCTCCGCTGCCGCAATCCTCGGCGGGCACCCGGCAGAGGAGGAGGCTGCAGGCAGCGGCAGTGCGCCCTGCTGGACATCCCCAGGCCATGGGGGCTTGTTGGCCCCATGTCCCTGGGAGGCCTCGGCGGCGGCGGATAGCCCGGGTGGGCCTCAACATGCCCATGGGGGCTTGGCAGCCCTGGGGGAGCTCGTCAGCTCAATGGTGGTGGTGGGCAGGCCTCACCACTGCTTCCAACGGTAAGTAAGTGAGGTTTGGGTGGGTGGGTGGTTTAGTTGTATTTCTAGTGGGTGGGTGTATTTAATTTAATTTTTATTTTTTATTTTAAAATTTATTTATGGGTTGGTGTTGTGGTTGTTTGGGTGTGTGTGTGTGTGTGTGGTGTGTGTGTTTATTTTAATTTTATTTATTTTTTATTTTTTTTTATTTTTAATTTTTGGCCCAGCCCATGATGTCATAACATCATGACGTCAGCTCCGCCCCACTGTGATGACATCACGGTGGGGTAGAATTTTTTTTGTCATCCCATCACTGAGTATAAGCTGACCTGAATAGAAGCCAAGATACCTAATTTTGATCTGAAAACCAAGAAAAATAGATTGACCTGAGTATAAGCCGAGGGTGGGAAATGCAGCAGCTGCTAGTGAGTTGCTATAATCCAAATACATGAAAATATGAAAATTAATCAAATTGTTGGCACATCTCAATCCAGCACAGTTCTGAAACCCTCATGGTCATTGACCCGAGTATAAGCCGAGTCCCCCTTTTGGGGCTCATTTTTGGAGCTAAAAAAACTCAGCTTATACTTGAGGACAGTATATACGGTAAGTCATTTCCTGAAAGCACTGATTAGCCAATGTAATGACTTAGGCTTCTGGGAATTGAAGTTCCCCTGTGGGGCCTGGGCCCCACCTTGGGAACCACTGGTCTAAATTGTACCATACAGACATGGTTCTCAGATGCAGCATGCTAGTACAGTGGTATGTTGCTTAAAGAACATAATGCATTCCAACATACTTGCTCTTTAAGCGAGTTACTCTTTATGTGAAATACAGTGGTGCCTCGCTTAAAGAGCATAATGCATTCCACAGAATTGCTCTTTAAGCAAGTTTGCTCTTTAAGTGAAACACCATTGTAAATGACCAATTGTGGGGGCTACTGCAAACCCCAATTTATTTGTTAAGCTTTTTGGTTGGTTTTATTTGTTAAATGAAGTTGTCACGTACCAGCTGGCCCTCTGCTCTGGAAAAACCCCTGAACCAAAGCCTCCAAAGGGCTGGCTGGCCGGCAATAAGAACTTTACAGCCCTTAGCTGCTTATCATCCACAAGGAGGTTTAATTAGTAGCGTGTTCAAAGGCTTGTGTGTGAAATGCAATGCTTCTCTTACCCTTTTAGTCCAATGAAGACACATTGTTCAAGAAAATGATGAAGATTTATTGATCAGGTTCATAAAGCATAAAAGTCAGTAGCATAGGTCAGTCCAATACAGTCCACAGGTAATCTAGGTAACCATTTTTAAGGAGCAAAAATGCATAGCTCCTAGACTAAGGATGTTAGCCCATAGAGATCCAGAAACAAAAAAACTCTCAAATCAAAACAGGTCTTAATCCATGGAGAGGCAGAAAACGAACTCTCTAACTTCTCTCTAACATGGAGAATTTTCAATCAGGTGGTTTAGCTTTAGCCAATCAAGTAACAGAGAACAACAGAGAATAACTTTCTCAAACCAATATATTGTTTACACACGTGCACAGAGAGTGTTCTGGCACCTAGACAAAACATGGATCTCAGCTAGCTTAGAAAGATAAGAAATACTGAAAAACAGGCTGTCTGTGACACAGCCTTGAGGCTCAGAAAAGACAAAGGATTTTTCTGAGGCCTATTTGAAACTACTACCTCACCAAGCTTTGAGAACATTAGGAAAAAGATGTCGTTTTCTGACAGAAGCGAACATTCAGAGAAAATTCTGCTCTTTAAGCGAGTTACTCTTTAAGTGAAACGCTCTTTATGTGAGGTTTTACTGTACTTGGAAAAAGCGCCACTGCTGCCATTGTAAGTGACTGATTTAGTTGTTAAGTGAATTTTTGATGTTTTTAGTTGTTAAGTGAGGCGACCATTAAGAGAAAATTCTGCTCTTTAAGCGAGTTACTCTCTAAGCAAGGCACTCTTTATGCGAGGTTTTACTGTATTATCAAGAACAGACCCTTTATCCTATAGTTCGTGGATCAACAAGTCCTTCATATGAATTTCTGCTGGAGCAAGCAGTGGGACTTCATTGTTAGTTTCCTTCAGTCCACTGATACCCAAATCTCCTTTGGTTTTGTGGCATCACATCCATACATCTCTTCTCCTCTTTCTCAGCGCAGAAGTGTTAAGAAGGGAAAACATTTCTACTTCTTCTCCAGTGGCTATTTTAGACTGTACTGAAGGTATCCTGGGCAGCTACAGATAAATTATCTATAGATATTTGGCATCATTCCTACTGGATATGTTTATTCCAAACAAGAACATTCTTTTGTGGCTGTTTCAGTATAATTTCATATCATGAAAAGTTTTGAGTCTCTGCAATGGACCAAAATCCTGGAGGTCATTTGGGCAGAAAGGTCCACAAGCAAGTTAGTCAAGGTATTCCAAAGTACCACAAAACCTTTCTTTACCCTCATATTACCCCACTAGAGGGATGACTGGAATAACTTCAGTGGATGTAATTCTATAACCTTCTTTGACTGCTCATTATATCACTCCGGGCTCATGGAATTACACAGATTTCTGTAATTTTTAAAGCCACATTTCCCCCATTAGTTTTTAATTTAAATGCTTTTGGGTCTCTTCCTACTACCTGATGAGACTAATTTGCAACGCATCTGAATATTTTCTCTTCCAAATGCAAGATGTCGGTGTTTGACCCTCATTATTTTAACATTTATCTGCAGTTACTAGTTATTTGGATTCCATCTGGATGCTTTAATAAATTGAGCACATGATTTGGAGTAGGAGAACCAACTGGGGACACGATTTCAGACTTAAGAGAGTACCTTTTCATTTTCATGGTCCAAAGTGGAAGTGGAAGAATGTTGCCAGCTGAAGCATAAAATGCAGCAAGTAAAATTCCAACTAAGAACTTGAATACACATCATGGTACTCCTGTTCTTTGCATCCAGTTTGCAAAGTTTAAAATTGATTTAAAAATCACCAACCACACAACTTACAGCTAAACGTACATTTTTTGGGTGCCAGAAGATGTTTTTTTAAAAAGCACCTAGGAAAGGGTTGTTCATTTCAAATGATTCCAGTCACATTTTAAAATTTGTTTAGACATGTGTGATAGCCAATGTGGGAGTAAATTGGGTATCTGGGATTTGCTATGTGTTAGGTGGCCAAATAATGGATTTTGTACTACAGGATACCCTGCAATCTGAACTTGTAACTTTAAAAAAATGTTTCAACTTTAGCACTGTGTTCTTAAGCACTGAAAATTGCCATTTATAAAGTAATCTGTAATATTGATCTAGCACTATTTCACTTTGAAAATATAGAAACTAAAAAAAAACTATTAAAAATATTAAAAATGGGATTTAAACCAGTGGTTAAGAATTCTTAACGCCGTGACAAAGCACAGCACAACACAATGGCCATACAAAATATGAACACATTTTTTAAAAATAATGAGGGAGGAAAAATTGCATCTCCAAAGTGCCATTTCATATTAGATGCAGTTGTTTGAAATCCCATATAGTCAACTGGATTGATATAACCTTAGTTAGGTTAAAAGTTGTTTCATGAGGTTGCACTCACTGAGACAAAAATCACATGACATTCAATCGGCTTCAAGAACCAACAGAACCAGTTCCCAATGTATTTCAAAAGTAATAGACAGATGACCACATATGCAATCAGGTATACCAAATATGTGAGACCTGCTGTGGCTTAGTTGTTAAGAGGCTGAGCTTGACAACTGGAAGTGTGGTGGTCAGCTGTTTGAGACATGAGTGCTGCATGATGGAGTGAGCTCCAGTCTCCGTCCTAGCTCCTGCCAACCAACCGTTCGAAAGCAAGAAATTGCAAATAGATACCACTTTGGTGTGGAGTTAAACAGTGTTCTTTCACTCGACAGCGTTGGCTCTTTGGCTATAAACAGAGATGAGCACTGAACTCTAGATTTGGATATGACTGGCTTTTGAGCAAGGGTGACTTTTACCTATACCAAACATGCCCAAGATAGAAGCTTCATGGCAGAGACTGAAATATTACTTTTAGAAAGGTACATATTGTGTCAATTCAGACATCAAGCTACTGTCCGTAGAGTTACTGTAATTTAGGAAAGTGCTTCACTGTGACATACTTTCTAGTGTTACCACTACATCAGTGATAAGTGCAGGAATATGCTCCTCATTCGTCCGAGCCCTTAGTACTAGCTGTTTGTTTGTTTATGCAATTGTTTGTTTGTTTATTCATATTTCTATACCGCCCTCCTCGCCAGGGTGACCCTGTGTCAGGTTATTTCATTACTGACCAAATTATACAGGACACAATTCAACAAGAGGCATGCCTTTTTTTCTGAACAGGTAATATTGTTTTGTAATAGGCATTGTTTGTGAGGCAAGGGGCAGAGCATAATGTTACATAACTTCCTTTGGACAGTTTATTTCTTTGTCTGAGCCTAGCCTTTAATGAACACTCAGATGACTAAAAACCAGAGCGAAGCTGCAGCAAATTTATAAGGGTTTCTTTCCAGAGATGCCTAGAGAAATTGTTGTCAAAGGTTTTAAAAGATTTTTCAAATGTATGTTTTTTTTCTGTGCAGTGTAGATAAAAATGATGATAACCCTGGGTTCCTTGGAAGGGTAGCTGAGATGAATCATACTAACCTGCTGTGATATTTTCATCTGCTTGGGCAAGTCCTTCATTTTATCCTGTTATTAAATAATGTATCTCATTAGAAAAATGAGTTATTTCCAAGCTTTGCTTCATACTATCTGTCAAGAGTTAATATTAGGGGTTGTTCAAATACCACGTGACCATTTTAGGGGGGAGGTCAACCAAAAGTCACAGAAAGTCATGGGATGCGTGTGTTTCGTCGTGAAGTCACGTGACTCCAAAATTATCACTTGCTTTTCGCATCCAGCTGGCCATAGATCTATCTTCAAACCACATGATTTTTTTTTTTTGGGGGGGGGGCGTTGTTCAAAGATCACGGAAAGTCACAGAGGGCGTGGGGGTGAAAAGTGGCCTATTTTAGGTCACGTGGTATTTGAAAGAGCCCTTACATACCCTGTTCAATTTCCTTCTTTGTCTGCACCTGTTTCTGAGGTCTGAGTGTGTGTCTATGTTAGTACATTAGCCTGGATCCCAAAGTCACACAGTGAACTTTCCTGTTTGCCTAGGATTCCCTGATAGTGTTTATAAAATTACATCAAGAGTATGGGAAATAGTTTTTGGCACCATTACAAAACTGACCTTGAAAGACCCTATAGTGAACCAATTAATTTAATGTCACAGGATCATAAATTATGACTCCCAGTCTGCCGGTAAGGACTTCTGTTCATTCAAACATCTGACTTGTAGATAATAATAATTATGTGTCAGAAATTATTCTGGTTTGAAAAGATTTTTACGGAAGAAACTCTGCTCAGGGAAAGCCCAAATGAGGCTCATTTCATATCCCCAAGAACTGGGACAGAGACAGGAGCTCAATCCATCATGCAGTACCTGGGTCTTGAACTGCTGACTTGCCGGCCCTCCAGATAACAAGGTGAGCTTCTTAACCATTGAGCCACCACATTTTTATTGTCGATAAAAATGCATTATGTGTGTTCTAGGTTATTTCAACCAATATTTCAATGTTATTTCTCTGCTTAGAATCTTTTCCTTTCCTTTTTATAGTTAAAATATAATGTTCTTAATGAGCTGTTACCAATGGGATGATCTGGAAAAGTCATCACAAGTTACATGAACAGCCCAGACTAATTAATTAAAAATAATTAATCATAAAAATTAAATTTAGATGAAATTTCCAGGCGTAATAACCTCTTAGGTTTGAATTATGCCTTTCAAACCTCTGATAAAAGCACAAAATTCTGTGTTACATAGCATCAAAATTTACTTTTAAAAAAAGAGAGAGAAATGCAAAAATAATTATTGTCAATACTGGACAGGGGTAGATATCTGTTCAAAATGATCCAAGGCTGCCAATCTTCATGTGAAAAAATGAAAAGAATTTTGCACACATATCAGGACAAGTTTTTATCTTATTTCATTGCAGGCAATTATGGAAAATGACATACTCTATAAAGATGGTCCTAGTTAATAAAGCGGCAAAGTTTTAGGTGAAAAAAATAGACACAGTGTATTCAGTGGGAAGAAAGGGTGATTTGCTTTCCTTATGGGTCCCCCACCCCAATTTTTATGAAAATGCTATTCCATGGTTTCTCATAGATGATAGGCAAGTGAAAAGAAAACCAAATTAGTTGCAGTTTAAGAGAACCACACAAGAACTGCCTCGTTTCACTCATGAAAAGACCTATTTTTGCATATAAATGCTCTGGGTGTCTAATGCCTGGTTTTGATGAAGTAAACATAGTGAAACAGATGACTGGGGACCATTCAGAGCCTTAGTTTCCTTGGATCCAAACATCTTTTTCTGGGCTCAAAATAAACCCAAGCTGTGCCTTTCTGTTAATTATCTGTTTTGCACAAGCTGTTCTGTGATAAGGCACTGTACAACATTATAGTGTTATAACTTCCCCCAGTCTCTTCTCACTCTGCAGCCAGCATCAGCAGCAGCAGCTCACATGATGGTCATTTAATATCCATGACTCACAATCCACAGGACCAGGCCTCTTGCCAGCTGGGATTTGTCCTAAGTGGTGTGAAATGACAAACAGTGCATGAGATGCAGCCCAGATTCCAAGCACCTAGTCCCAAAATTATTTTTTTCAAAAAGAGGTCACAAGTCTTCTAACATTACTTAGGGAAAATAGACATGCAGTATTTCTCTCTTTATTTAGAGCTAATTTAGCTGTCTTTGAGGGGAAAAAACCCAAGATCACTCCCACCCATTACAAATGTATAATGGAAAAATCTAATGGAAATATAATGGAAATTATTACATAAGATAACCAAGACATCATCATTATCTGCTAAAGTAACCGTTCCAAACCTTCTGTATTCTATCTCACATCAAACCATTTTGTTAAAGAACCAAAATGCCATGGTGGTAGAAACTAAAAGGCCATTTTCCTCCAGGAAGCAAAAAATTGCTAATAGTGTGGCAAAAGTTTGCAGATAAATAATCAGTGAAGCCGGGGTTCCCAACCTACGGCTCATGGGACCATGCCATCTGGCCCGCTGCCACCACATCCAGAAGCGGAAGTGGACACATTTACATGAGCCATAAAATGCACCCACACATGCATAAATGTGTCTGCAGCTGTAATAATTGTGGATATGGGTGCATTTATGACACCTGTAAATGCACCCACTTCCACTTCTGGGGGCATGGTCCGGCCCACTCAGCTGACCAGGAGCATCAAGCCCGCGGTGTAAAAAAGTTGGGAACCCCTGAATTGGATGCTAAGGCAGTGTTTTCCAACCTTAGGTTTTTGGACTTCAATTCCCAGAAGCCTGTCAATTCCCCAAAGCACTGATCAGCCAATGTACTGACTTAGGCGTCTGGGAATTGAAGTTCCACTGTGGGAACCACTGGGCTAAGGAAAAGTGAAATTTTCTGTTATTATTATGAAATGATTGTGTCCCAACTAGATGCTATATTGTGTTAGGTACTACTGACTGAGAACAGCCATTATAAATGAAAAAAAAACTGTTGCAGATTCATTGTCACTTCATGTTACTGCACGTGTAGACCAGACCTACTTTAACCTTTAATAGAAGGGAACGGGGGAGTCTGACTGCACAGAAAACCTTGTGCAACCAGCAGCATACAGATAGGCTTTCTTAGTTTGTCTGTCTACATCACCATGCACATTTTAGAGGCACATATGTTATGCTCAGATAACACTGATCCTACCTCTCAGATAGGGGTAAGCAACTTCCAGATATGTGGAGCTCTTCCTATCACTCCTGAACTGAACCCATATTTGCTATTTTGTCACCCTGCTTATTCAACTTATACACAGAACACATAATGCACAATGCAGGGATGGCAGAATCACAATTTGGGATCAAAATTGCTGGAAGAAACATCAACAATTTGAGATATGCAGATGATACCACCCTAATGGCAGAAAGTGAGGAGGACCTAAAGAAGCTCCTGATTAGGTTGAAAGAAGAAAGTGAAAAAGCTGGCTTGAGACTCAATATCAAGAAAACCAAGATAATGGCAACAGGTCCTATCAGTCCCTGTAAAATAGATGGGGAAGAAGTAGAAGCAGTGACAGATTTTACTTTCTTAGGATCAAAGCTCACTGCAGATGGTGATTGCAGCCATGAAATAAAAAGGCGACTGATTCTTGGGAGGCAAGCGATGAGAAACCTGGGGAACATAGTGAAAGTAGAGACATCACATTGAAAACAAAAATTCGCATAGTCAAAGCAATGGTATTCCCTGTGGCAATGTATGGTTGTGAGAGCTGGACCATTAGGAAAGCTGAGCGCAGAAGAATAGACGCCTTTGAGATGTGGTGTTGGAGGAGAGTTTTGAGAGTCCTCTGGACAGCGAGGAGAACAAATAGGTCAATCTTAGAAGAAATCACCCCTGACTGCTCCTTAGAAGGTCAAATAATAAAGATGAAACTAAAGTACTTTGGACATCAAATGAGAAGAGAGGATTCACTTGAGAAAGCCTTGATGCTTGGAAGGGTCGAGGGCAAAAGAAGAAGGGGACGGCCCAAGATGAGATGGCTGGATGGTATTGTAGAGACAATGGGCACAGAGCTGAGCGAGTTGAGGGGGATGGTGGAGGACAGGAGTGCCTGGCGGACAGTGGTCCATGGGGTCGCAGAGGGTTAGAATCGACTGTGCGACTGAACAACAAAAATGAGCATCCGCTTCTACATGCTTGCTCTAGGTATAAAATGTAAGGCATACCTGGGATGTGGCAATCATTACTTGCTGCCCTTTAGTTTTTATTGGTATGATGGTAAACAGCTTTTTTCTATTTATAATAAAATATTGGTAGGTGGTGTGGTTTTGTCTATCTCCAGCATAGCTAGCTCCAAGACAGATAGGGAGGCTATGCTCATAAGGAGGGCCTGGTTAGTTTCTTTCCTCATGTGTTGGAACTCTTCGTATGCACATTGTTTCTTGACTCACAAACTGGGCTCTCTATTTGCCCTTCTAGTCACATTTATTCATATGTGTTCAACTTTTACCAAACCGGATTTCCTCAAATTACCTCCCATCCTTTTGTGAGTATCATTAAGTTCGGCAGAATCTGCAGAAATAGTCATTGTCCTATGAGGCTTCCCTATGAAGTTCAAACACTGTGTTTCTGTGTAAAAATTATTTCTAGACCATTGGTTTACATGCAAAAGCATTCTGAATTCTTTAGTATAAAATATTCAGTCCTGTATTTTTACATTTTTTATGCAAGTCTTTAATACTGCTTTTAAAAACAACCAGACACCCTCTTGTTCAATATTGCAGACTTCAATATGAGAAACAGCAAGGTCTTCTCCCTCAACTTGGTGCGTAGTTTTTGCATTTTTAAACTTTTGATGATTTTTAACTTTGACAATTTTTATTGATGGATTGTTTTATGTTTTTATTTTTATTTTTACTATCGTGATGTAAGCCGCTCAGAGTCGGGTTCTCCCGATTGGGGCGGGGTAACAAATACAATAAATAAATAAATAAATAAAATAATAAAATAAATAAACTCAGCCGGGAATAACTAACTTGTGGCTCGTTTTCTTTCAGCACCGTTTCCCATCCACCATTTCAACTGGTAATTAAACTTTTAAGTAGTTTTGTGCGAGATCGGTGGCTTTATGCACTTGTTTTCCTATTCCACCTTTTTCATCTTCTACCATGTCCATCGGATTGTAAATTCACAGGCTGGAAGTTATTTATTTATTTATTTACTTTTCAGATTTGGACCCTACCTTTCTCCTCACAAATGTGGGACTCAAGAGAGCTGTGTTGTTCTCAAAGAGGAAGTCATGTTAGTCTAAGGAAGTGGACTTGATCCACAAAAGCTCACACTAAACTAGAGCAGTTAGTCTTTCAGATGCCACAATGTTTTTAGTATTTTTTGTCTTTAGTAATTTTTTAAACTTTTGTTTTGTTCCTTATCTGATATGTCTGCGCAGGCTAACACGTCTACCCCTTAAAAACCAAGCTCATGTTCATCTGTTTCGGTGTAACAAGAAAACAGAGAAACAACAGCAAAAAATGTCTTGTGACTTGATTAGCAAATTTATTTTAGCATGAGTGATCATGGATCAGAACTATCCAAAGATTGAAGCCCATGAAAATTCATGCTAAAATGAAACTTTTTGTTTTAATGGTGGTACATGATTTTCCCCACCCTTTCCCTTATTTCTCTGTTTTGTTGTGTTCTTTTTCTAATGTTTGTTCTTTGAACATTTTACATGTACAAAGGGGTGGTTTCAATGGTTCTTTCTCTATTTTTGAATGCTAATTTGCCTGCAAATGTTTTAGAGAATTTATCAATTTATTTTCCATGAATCAATCTTTTTCTGATTTAAAGGTAAAGGTTTCCGTTGCTCGAAAGTCAGTCGTATCCGACCCTAGGGTTCAGTGCTCATCTCTGTTTTAAAGCCGAAGAGCCAATGCTTTCTGCTTCTGCAGACGTCTCCATGGTCATGTGGCAGGCATGACTAGACACCAGAGCACAATGCTGTTACTTTCCCACCGAAGTGGTCCCTATTTATCTACTTGTAATTTCTTGTCCTTTATTAAAAACCTTTATTAAAAACCAGTGCCTGAGGACATGCATGTCTAACAAGCGACGTGGTATTCTTTTTTATTTATTTACCTATGACACAATAGTCATGAAAATTCCAAACTCCGCATTTGTAAGCTTTGTTAAAACATTTCTTATGGCCAACATAGTTGTCACAACTTTCAATGAAAAGAACACTCTTGTTAACTTTGAGGATCATCTTAAAGACAAATTGATTACCAGAAGCGTTAATAGAAACGGTTAATTTCATCAAATAATCTTAGTTTTCAAAATGACAGATTAAGAGTAAAGTTAAATATTTAAATGAGTTTATTCAATCACAAATAGGTTCAAAAGAAGAAATTCTGAGGTTGCAAACAAAAGAAAGTGCATAACATTTGCAAAACAAAAGAAAATCTTATACAGATTTGAGGAGACTACAAAGAATACAACACTTTATCTCAAAAGCAGTAAGTAGCAGTTTAAAAAGGATTTTAGTTCTCTGATGTGACACCAGAAGAAAAAGAGAACAATCTGTGGCAGCTGTCATAGTCACCCACTCCCACATACATGTTTCAAAGCAGCTGGCCCCATCCACCCAAGATTCCTCTTTATTTTAAGAGTTCACTATGTGGATGCAAACTCTTGTCATGCTGAGGTTTTTGTGGAATATAATCATGTTAACCTAATGAGCTATGCAGCAAAGATCAGCAACAATTGTTCAGTTATATCTCAAAAGACAATGCATATTACAAGTTAAGAATACTTCCTTGCTAATTTAGATTTCACCTTGCAGGGTGTATCACTCTGCCTGCCTATATCCTGCAACTTCTTTCTTTCTCACCAAATCAGTGAACCAGATCCAGGGTATATTTGCAACAAAGTTTTCTAATAAAGAATTACAAGACTGTAATAGAGGACAAATTCACCTACATTTCAAAATCCCACTCTTACGGGTTCATCTATATAAATGTCCTATGAAAGAAGTTTGCTTAAAATGCCCATGTATTTTGTGATCAAAGCCTTGTAGTATATTTGTTGTATCCTTACCACAGGCAAATACATTTGTCATTACAGTTTTTATTATTATTAAACTTTATTATTATTATTAAACTTATATGCCGCCCTACTCAGCGAAAACCGACTCAGGGCGGCGCACAACACAATCAAATACAATGCTACAATTCAATAAAACAATAAAATGTCACAACACAATGAAATATTATTGCTTTGTTTTATCCTTTCCATGAAGATGACCGAGGATTGGACCAAGGCAGTGTTTCTGAACCTTTAGTTTTGGGACTTCAATTTAAACTATAAGATATTTAAAACAATTTGAATATCAAACAGCATTTTTTAAACCTTTAAACATTAAAATAATTAAACCATTGCACTAAAGCCTGTGCAGGTCATGCTCCTCAACCCACAAAAACTCTGAGAAATAATTACGGTACATATTGATTAGGCACTCAAATGATGCCAATGTTGAGCCTAGGGGATGACATTGTACAGCAGGGATTCTTACCCTACAGCCCATGGGCTGGATCTGGCCTGCAGTACCAAATAATCCGGCCCCATGACCTAGCTCCAGCCACCACTTCCGCTGCTGCCTCAGTCTTTGTCTCCTCCATTTGGCTTTGCATGTCCCTAATGGAGCTCTGTAGCAAGGCGGATGTTGCAAAGCAGTGTCTGGAGCAAGGTTGTGGGCTGAATTATTTGGTGCCGTGCAGCTCCTCCAGGCCAATAAGCAGGGAAGAGGCATTGGAGGGAGTGGTGGATGGCTCTGGGTGGTCACTAGTGTAGCTGGAATGGCGGGTGGCTCAGAGGTGGTTCTGCTGCCACTGGTGGTAGCATGGGTGGAGTGGTGGGGGCTCAGGGTGGTCTCCCCACCTCTGCTGCCTTTGGCAGTGGTGGCAGCAGTGGGACTACCCCAAGGCCCCACCACTCACCACCACCAGAGGCAGCAGCACCTATCCGGCCCACCAACAGTCTGAAGGTCATGATCTGCCTCCCCCTGGCTTTGAAATGTTGAGGACCCTTGTTTACAGTTGTCTGGTGGGCTGTGGAATAGTAATGTATCAGTAAAGGCAGCACACCCTGTCCCACAGCGTTGAGGCTGATGTAGCTTGCTAAAAGCCTTGAAACTTTGAGATAAGCTGAACAAGATCAAATCTATTCAGTACTGCTCTGCTCTGAGATCATGTTTAGAATATTCATGTGAAATAATTGCTCTTTGTGTATTGTTCTGTGCTTAGGTATAAGGTATTTAAGGGAGGCCACATTTAGAAGTCCCTTTGTCTCTCCCATTGCCAAGAAGACACCCATTCATGAACGATTATTTTTTTCTCTCTCTGAATTAAAAGCTTTTTCTGATTTTCCACCTCTATAAAAAGCCACTGATATTTCTTTCAAAGCACTGTTCTTTCAAGGCAAAACAGAATTGGTGTTGAAACCCAGGAGTGGTTGGTTTTCTCAGCTTTGGCTGAGTTTCAGCCTTTGCAAAAAAAAGAAATGTTCTGGCGAGCTTTGTTTGCTAGGCTGTGGCACCATGGGACATGTTGCGTGATCACGGTGAGGATTTTGGAGGATGTCCAAAGTGCACACCGACAGCCATGGAGTGTCCTGGGATCCTCCACCAAGGTTGTGTGTAACCTGTCTTCACTGCTGTCTTCTTGTGATGCCACTAGAGATGGAAAATAATCTGGGCGCCTGGGAGAGACCATACAATGTTGTGCAATGTTGACCCTGGACTCTTTTAAAATTGCTATCACCTCCCTTTACTGCTGGTGATAGTGTTTTAATTTGAATACTGTTACAGATTTTTTATGCCAACTGGCTTTGTTTCTTGTGTTTTTTCTTGTGTTTTATTGACTATTATGGGATTATTTTTTAATATTTATATGTATGTATATAATGTGTATACAGTATACAGTAATACCTCGGATAATGTTTACCTCGGATAACGCTAAAATCGCATAACGTTAAGTAATCTGGGGAGGAGAATTGGATCGAATAACATTAAGGTCCTATGGGATGGATCGGATAACAACCGCTAAAGCCTGTGTGGTTACAATGTATCTCTATGGAGCTTTAACGTTATCCGATCAGGCAAATAGGTCTGGAGACTGTGAAAATGATACCATGGGGTCTGCAAAAATCAAAACTGGTCAGGATCCAGTCTCCCCCTTGGATTGTGTGCTCAGATTCGGTGTACTGGACACAAAAGGAATTTCACGGAAGCACTCCACTAAGTTATGCACCATAGAATGACCACAATTTAATGTCCCAGGACACCCAACAGAACAGATGGCCAACACAACACTGTCAGAACATCATGTTTATGTATGGCTTTCTCGAGAACCTTAACAAATGGTTAGATCTAGATTATAGTAAAATATGGAGAAACACAGCTATTGTGTCTTTACCCTTTAGTAAAGGGAAATGTGATGAGGTTTCAGTTTGTAAGGGCATTGGAGGAACAAGGCAGTAGGGCCAGATTAAATTATGGGGCACCCTCCTGGGTTTGTCATCTCTGCCTCCCCCACCATTACCATCCACCATTCCACAGGACCAGAAAGCTGGACCTGGCCTACTACCATGTAGGGGTTTAAAGGTAATGACCAGCACCTTGAATTGGACCTGGAGGCACACCAGTAGCCAATGCAGCTCCCACAGCAAGGTTGAGGAATAGCCATAGTGACTACACCCCATCACCATGCAGGCTGCCACACCAGATACAGCCTCCGAATGGTCATCAAGGGCAGCCCCATGTAGAGCATGTTACAATAATTCTCTGTCCTAGTCAGCAGAAAGATGATTCATCAGTTTCCAAGGGTAATCAGCTGATGCAGCAGCCCAGAAAGCAGCCTTATCACCCATCCCGGAGGCTCAGACTTGGGTAGTCAGTTTGTCAAGAGACCCCCCCACCCCACCCCAGTAGAAGAGATCTCTCAAGCACATTGAATCATCAGTAGCAATTTCAAGACATTATTAGGGAACAATGGGGAAAAAGACAATTTTGTCTAGATGGATTGTAGAATAAACAGTTAAAATTGTAAAGAAAAGGCAAGAAGCAAAAATAAAAGGTGCCAAAAACAGTGTCAAAACTCTGAATGCAGTTTTTCAGTGACTGACATGTAGAAACAAAGATAACTCCAGAGAATGCCCTGGTGAGAAACTTTGATAGTTATTTCTTTCTTTCATTGTTCAAAGGCTTACTGCCCACAGGGTTTCCAAAGCAATGTACAATAAGATCACAATATTTTAAAACCAGTTAAAAACATTCAAATTATAAACATTCAAAAACAGATCTTCTCACTCAACAGTGTCTACGTATATGATACTGCAAGTGCTTGGAAACTCTCAATATTTAGTATCATCTCTCTCAAAGACCTCCTGCACAAGCCCCCTTACTCACACCACTTCTTTCAACCTTTCTATGATTATCACCTCTCAAAGCATTTTCTCTAAAATATAACATTGCCTTATAGAATTATCGTTACACTGTTGACTGCTGGGATCAACAGATAGCATGGCCTTGTATGCATATTTACATATGTTCATAACCCAACAGATGAGCAGCTCCTGGTAAAATATTAGACATCATGTGTTTTCTTTCTTTGAATGTAGTATCACCATGTATCAGTGATATTAACTGCTCTTGTTAGAGGCAAAAAAAATGTTTTCTCCTGGAAATATGTTGGGTGGCTTATCAGATGAGTCAGCCACCCGCTGTTCTTACCTTCCTACCCTGGTTCTGTTTTTTAATAATTGCATAATTTTATAACTTGGAAATATTTAATTTCTTTTAGCTTGACTTTTAATTATTGTATTGGTTTATATTTTAACTGTGGGTGGGCTATCGTATATTGATTTGTGGTTTTATATTGAGTTGTGGTTTAGCTATGTATTTTTAAATTGTGTATGTAGGCCGCCCAGAGTTGGGTTTTTGACCCGATTGGGCGGGATAATAAGTCGAAGGAAATAAATAAATAAATAATAAATAAATATTCCAAAGCACATCTTTATATAGATACAGGTAGATACTTGTACCTGTCAAGTGATATGTTTCTTGCTTCTCTTTAGCAAATTACTGAATCAAAGGGGCTTTAATGTGCTTTAAGGACAAGCCCATTTGGATAAATTCTACTTCTAAATCCTTTCTTTAATGGGATGACTTTTATATTGTAGTTATTTCTGTACAGGTTCCTTAATAAATAATAACAATATGTCATCAAGCCAATTCTGACTTATGGATTATAGGTAGAGAGTATTCAAAAGTGGTTTACCACTCCCTTCCTCGTCTGGAGCATCATAGGACTGTGGAGTTTGCTCAGGCCACACAGGCTGGCTCTTCACCCAGGAGCACAGTGGAGTATCCAACACCTATTTGACTCACAGGAATATCTTCTTATCGGAGGCACAAATGCAGATGAAAAGTCAAACAAGGACTCAAGATTCAAATCCCCACTTGGCCATGGACATTCACTGGGATCTGGCAGCAGTAAACCAAACACTGAACATCTCACCTACAAACAAACAAAGAATATTTGAGAATAGCTTCAGCACACATAACAGTATCTTCTTGTCCATAAATAGGATGTGAACTCTGAAAATCTAAGTATTTTCTGTAAGTTATAAGGAGATATGCTCAAAATGCATGCAGAACCAAGTAACACTGGATTGAACTCACAACCTAGTACAGCAGTTTAACCACTGCACTGCCAGGGTTAAAGTGATACACAGGTCAACAAAAACAAGAAGGAGAGGGGCCTTCTCTTTCTGATTAGCCACACATAGTACTGGCCTTGTCAATAGCGGACTCTGTTTAAAATGAACAGCTCATGTGAATATTTAAATTGTACAAGAAGAGTAGAATGATTAGGATGCTCTAATATGTTAGGAAATTTTCTTAGCTGGTTTTACTTTTGGTTTAAAGGTAAATGGTTTCTCTTGCTTGAAAGCCAGTCATATCTGACTCTAGGGTTCAGTGCTCATCTCTGTTTCAAAGCCGAAGAGCCAGCACTGCCTGCTTCTACAGATGTTTCCGTGGTCGTGTGGCAGGCATGATTAGACACCGGAGCGCACAGAACACTGTTTACCTTCCCACTGAAGTGGTCCCTATTTAACTACAGTACTTGCAATTTCTTGCTTTTGAACTGCTAGGTTGGTAGGAGCCGATACAAAGACGGGAGCTCATTCCGTCCTGCAGTACTCAGGAATCAAACTTCTGACCTCCTGCCTTCCAGTAAGCATCTTAGCCACTTGAGCATGTTTTATTTCCATTTCTGGGAGCGATGAGGGTGGCGTGGGCCGGATGAATTGGCGTCTGGGGCTGGATTTGGCCCCTGTGCCATAGTTTGGGCGTCTTTGTTCCAATGTAACTGAAAAGTCCAAACCTATCTTTCTATTACAAAAACCCAAGTGTTCTGTTAGAATATTAAGTGTCCCACGACAGAATATGTTTGGGAATCGCTGGTCTAGACTATTGAATGGCTAAATTTGGAGCTTTCCCAGTTTTTGGGATGTTTGGGAAGGCTCTGTTCCTGGTGCTCCCAGGGGAATATCTGGCAAGGGCGTGATCAGCCTTTTTATGGGAAACACAAGTGAAGCTAGGTTGTTTGTCAGGCACACTGTGTTTTCACTCTTGGCCAGTTGGATACAATGCTGAGGGATGCAAAAGGGACATATTTCTGAGGTATAAAAACAAATATGTCCCTTCAAACATCCTTCATGAGAATTCGCTTGCATGTGACATACACATACAGTTGTGCCTCGCTTAAAGAGCATAATGCATTCCACAGGATTGCTCTTTAAGTGAGTTTGCTCTTTAAGCGAAACACCATTGTAAATGACCAATTGTGGGGGGATTGCTAACCCTGATTTATTTGTTAAGCGAGTTTTTGATTGGTTTTATTTTTTAAGTGAAGCAAACATTCAGAGAAAATTCTGCTCTTTAAGCGAGTTACTCTTTAAGTGAGGCGCTCTTTATGTGAGGTTTGACTGTATTCTCATGCAGCAGCTGCAGAATTGAGATGAGTGGTATGTTACAGGCTATGTACAATTACAATCACAGACCATATGGTCCAAACCAGGGGTGCCCAAACTTTTCCGGCCATGGGCCGGTCACGTGTTTCAGAGGGCATGTCGCTATGGCCCGTGGGTCGGATCCAGCCCTGATGCCAATTCATCCGGCCTACGAATCCCTAGTTGCTCCCGGAAGCAGAAGTAAAACGCACCCATCCAGGCACATTTTACTTCTGCTTCTGGTAGTGACGAGTGCTTCGGGGCCCAGAACCGGCACACGGGCTGTAGTTTGGGCACCCCTGGTCCAAACAATCCAGATCACATGATCTCTCTAAATTCACTTTCTTCAAGAAAGAACATGAGATCCTTGGGATCCTATGTGACTCTGTACTGAAAATGAATGAAACAATACCATGGAAGCTGCACAAGATCTGGTCTCATGGTGAAGCCTAACACCATGAGGACTATCCATTAAGTTACATCATATATAGCTAGTCTGCACAGGCATGGGACCACTCCTCACAGAGTTAACTCCATTGGCTATAGGTGATGTGTGCCTAGGTCCCTTGGAAAGTGATGAGATGAGAGCCAAAAGAGTTAATATTTGCTTGTTCCTGTGCAATATGATTTATATACTGTATAAGGTTTAAATTATGACAAGGATGTTAACATGGGGGAAGAGTTTAACTGATGTATAATCCAATTAGCAAATATTTGAGGAAAATATATCATTAATTCAAGGTTGACAAGAACCACACATAGGTAAAGGCAGTGATGGGATGATAAAAAATCTTATACCACTCCCTGACGTCACAGACGTCGTGGGTGTGGCCAACGTCATGACATCATGGGCGGAGACACCGTCATGACGTCATGACGTTGTGGGCGGAGCCTAAAAATAAAAAATTAATTTAAAAAATTAAAATAAAACACACACGTACACACGCACACACCCATCCACCCACCACAACACAAAACCATAAATAAATAAAAGAAAGATATAAAATAAAAATTAAATAAAAATACACCCACCCACCCAAACACCCACCAACCCACCCCAAACACAAACCCCTCACTTAAAAGTAAAACAATAAAAACAGTACTTACCCTTGGAAGCGACCGAGCTCCTGCAGGAGGAGGCGGCGCAGCTAGCCGGGCAGCCCAGGGCCTTCCGGCTGGAACCCTCAGCGGGCGGCCCTGGGCCTCGGCGCTCGGCAACGGCCACAGGAAGAGGAGGCATGCCTAGCCGGTTGCTGGCGACCGAGGCCGGTTAAATGAGTACCCAAGCCAATGGGACGGCCACGGAGGCGAGCAGCGATCACCAGCAAAAGGCTCGCCCTCCACCTGGGAAGTCCTGCACGCGCGCGCTGCCCACCTCCTCCCCCCCAGCCACCCAGCCACCAGCCAGGGGCTCCCCGCTATGGCGCCACCCCCCCCCCCCGACGAGCGCCCAGTCTGACGGCAAGCTGGCTGGGTGGGTGGGTCGGCACCCCCCCCTGCCAGCCCGCCGCCAGAAGTTCGAAAAAGGTAAAGATCGCGGCTCGACTGCGGGGGTTAGCTGGGATCCCGAGGGTTCCCCCCATCGTCGCCTAACCCCCGCAGAGCTGCCCACGCGCACGCCCGAGGATTCGAAAGGGTATTCCTACCCTTTTGAATCCTCGGGCGTGCACGCGGACGGCTCTGCGGGGATTAGGCAAGGATGGGGGGAACCCTCGGGATCCCAGCTAACCCCCGCAGTCGAGCCGCGATCTTTACCTTTTTCCAACTTCTGGCGGCGGGCTGGCAGGGGGGGGTGCCCACTATTCAGCAGGGGAGGGAGCGCCTTCTGCCTGGGGGGGGCGAGCGGTGGGGGGGGCAGCGAGCGGGGGGGCGGGGGGGCGGCGATTTTCTTCTTCGCCCCAGGCGGCTCAACGCTGCGCGACGCCACTGGCGCATGCGCACTGAATTGGTGCCATTTTGGCTCAAATTAAATTTTTTTTTTTTCTGCCGGTGAGGCGTCCGATCCGGACGCCTCAAAACCGATATTACCCTCCCGGAGACCCCTCCGGAAATCCTTATAACGGTTCTGTGGATCCGTTCAGAACCGGTAACATCCCATCACTGGGTAAAGGTAAAATTTGCTCAAAAGCCAGTCATATCCAACTCTAGGGTTCAGTGCTCAGCTTTGTTTATAGCCAAAGAACATCTGCAGAGATTTCCATGGACATGCGGCAGGCATGCGTCAACACAAGCGTGCATGGAACACTGTTCACCTTCCTATTGAAGTGGTGCCTATTTATCTACTTGCCATTTCTTGCTTTCGAACAGCTAGGTTGGCAGAAGCTTGGACAGAGACAGGAACTCACTCAGTCATGCAGTACCCGGAAATCAAACTCCGACCTTCCAGTCATCGAGTTCAGTGTCTTAACCACTTGAGCAACCACACATACCTCAAAACTAAACCAGACAAACAAACCTTCCTCCACACAACCCTCTCAAATTTAAAGAGATTTAATGCAAAAGTTGGGGAGGGGGATTAAACCCTTCTGAAGATTACTGTACAATGAAGGTTTAGTTAATTTGATATCACAGCAGTTTGAGTCAAAATTCATCAAGCCTCCTATCCGTGGAGGAGAATGCGTATGGATCAAAAGATATTCTGAGATAAATTTGGCCAGCCCAGTATTTCATATTTCCACCTTAAATTCTCAAAAGATAGCACTTGCATACGGTTCTGAAGATGGGAATAAGATCTGCAAAAAATCAGACAAGTGAGCAGAAACAAAATATGACTTTTTGCCCCAGGGGTAATGGAGATATAGATGAATCTTGACAGGCACACACATGACAAGGCCGAGGCAGAGCAAGAACGGGTGACTCACAAATTGTAGTGGCACGTTCTCTCCAAGGGCTGCAGTGTGCCAGTAATGCCTGAGCGATCTTTTCCACAATCACATGAGAAACACAACGGCTGGCTGTTGAGCCATATAATAAAACCCCAACAAATTAAGTATAAAACTGCCGCCGGTGAGCCATAGTCCTAATTAGAGAGAAAATTAACAGGTATTAGATTAGCAAAACTCTCGGCCAGGAAACTAAGTAGGGGACATTATTAAAGAAACTGCCTTTTTATTTTGTTTGGGGAGAGAGAGTGTGTAGTAGTATGTGTATATACTTGACTGAAGCTGATCACACTTTTAATTACTTCTGCCACCATGAAGGGCTAAGTGGATTCTTCAGCTTAAGAGACTACTGAAATGTAGAAAGGTTCATAAATCACCCTGGAGGATAAAGAAAGGAGGGGGCAGAGAAGGTATAGACCCACAATGTCTAGGCACAAAACGTAATCCCCCCACACACACACCCTTTCTCCTCATGAGTGGCTTGCACTTCGGTGCCATCACTCAGAGTGCTATGCATGGCTTAATTGTAGATCACTGTGTGTTTCCGTAGGCACTCATGTTTTTGCTTGGTTAGGGTCAATGAGTAAAATGTGACAACTCAAATAACATTCAGTTGTGTATAATTCTGTTGGCTTGCATCCATCCCTTCGTTACATTTGCCTTGTTTAAGTGTCTCCTCTCCCTGTTGGTATCATTGCCTCCATCTTTCCTCCCTTCTTTTCTCACTAATCATGCTTTTTAAAACAGAATGCTCTACTTATTATCAAAGGAAAATAACCCACAGGTCTTTGGTTTTGAATATGTTCTTGATTTGAATTAGAATAGATGGGTAATGCCAATTTCTTCCTGAATTTCTCTCCTGCTGTCGTTTATATCAGGAGAAAAGGCTTACTTGCTGCCAGCTGCAAACAGATGCTACTGACAATTTTCATGGAGACCCAGGGGGAAAGGGTCAAAATCTCCATCTTCTACCTGAGATACAACTGAGAATGCCGCCCGAGAGTGCACTAAGCGCTATGGGATGGTATATAAGTGTAATTGACATGAAAGGAGCCTCATTTGGGCATCCCCTGAGTGGAGTTTCTCCAGAAAAAAATCTTTCAAAACCAGAGTAATCTCTGACATGAAATAATTGCTATTGTTATTTAGATACGTATTTTTTAAAAGTAAAGCACTGTACAACAGTCTTATGCTACTACCAGTTTGTTTGGGGAAATTTAGTGAGTAATATGGGGAGCATAACCTAGCCTCCATACTACCCTGTTGTTGTTCAGTCGCATAGTTGATTCTGACCCTCTGCGACCCCATGGACCACTGTCCACCAGGCACTCCTATCCTCCACCATCCCCCTCAACTTGCCCAGCTCTTTGTCCATTATCTCTACAGTACCATCTAGCCATCTCATCTTGGGCCGTCCCCTTCTTCTTTTGCCCTCGACCCTTCCAAGCATCAAGGCTTTCTCAAGTGAATCTTCTCATCTCATTTGATGTCCAAAGTACTTTAGCTTCATCTTTACTATTTGACCTTCTAAGGAGCAGTCAGGGTTGATTTCTTCTAAGATCGACCTATTTGTTCTCCTCGCTGTCCAGGGGTCTCTCAAAACCCTTCTCCAACACCACATCTCAAAGGCGTCTATTTTTCTGCGCTCAGCTTTCCTAATGGTCCAGCTCTCACAACCATACATTGCCACAGGGAATACCATTGCTTTGACTATGCGAATCTTTGTTTGCAATGTGATGTCTCTACTTTTCACTATGCTCCCCAGGTTTCTCATCGCTTGCCTCCCAAGAATCAGTCGCCTTTTTATTTCATGGCCGCAATCACCATCTGCAGTGAGCTTTGATCCTAGGAAAGTAAAATCTGTCACTGCTTCTACTTCTTCCCCATCTATTTTCCAGGGACTGATAGGGCCTGTTGCCATGATCTTGGTTTTCTTGATATTGAGTCTCAAGCCAGCTTTTTCACTTTCTTCTTTCAACCTAATCAGGAGCTTCTTTAGGTCCTCCTCACTTTCTGCCATGAGGGTGGTATCATCTGCATATCTCAAATTGTTGATGTTTCTTCCAGCAATTTTGATCCTAAATTGTGATTCCTCCATTCCTGCATTGCACATTATGTGTTCTGTGTATGTTGAATAAGCAGGGTGACAAAATGCAGCCTTGTCTTACTCCTTTTCCTATTCCAAACCACTCCGTCATTCCATTTTCTGTCCTAGCTGTTGCCTCTTGATTCATGTACAGATTTCTCATGAGGCCTAATAGGTGTTCCAGAATTCCCATCTCTTTAATTACTTGCCACATTTTGTTGTGGTCAACACAGTCAAAAGCCTTAGTGTAATCAATGAAACAGAAGTAGACTTGTTTCCTACTACCCTAGATACACCAAAATTGGAGATATCTTCTGCTGACTCTCCTCCCAACGCTGTCCAAGCTTGGTGAAGTTTGGAGTTAGGGCACCCAAGTTACGGCCTCCCAAATCACTGATTGAATTTTCTCCAAACCAGCTGCTGGTGGCCTAACACTTTTGCACAGTACGTACTGTATATCCCATACTGACTGATACATTTCCAAACTGCCCTATGAGCTCCTCTTTCACAGGCTAAATTGGCAAGGATAGGAATTGAACTAACTGCTATATCAGGTTAACAAAAACACGAGAGTTTGTTCCTATCTTCCTTTCAGTCCCTTTCCCTCTCATTGATTCCATGGATTATCCACTCAAATAATCATCTCTGACAGTTTTCTAAAGAGATAGGGAAGCTGCTTACACATGAAAGGCTCCTCAGGTCAGAGCTAGAAGAAACAACAGTTTTGCTGTTAACAGCAGAAGTACCTTAAGTAATAAAGGATATTTATCATATAACTAGGTTTTACAGCTCCCTAAGTTGGAAATTAGCTTGCTTTTACTTTATGATTGATCCTTGGGGGGTAAAGCATAAGTTTTGTTTGTATGTTGGTTATGCAAATGTGGCAGTTTGGGAGAGAGAAAGACATGAACTTACTACCTTCTAATTGCAAAGCTACTATCAGTTTCTGCCTTTATATTGACAGAAAGAGCCTCCTTGAATATTGTGGTACCGTATATACTCGACTATAAGTCATCCCAAATATAATTTGAGGTACCTAATTTAGACCTCTAAAAGTAGGAAAATAGATTGACCCGAGTATAAGTCGGGGGGTGGAAAATGCAGCAGCTGCTAGTGAGTTTCAATAATTAAAATACATGAAAATATAGTAAAATTAATTAATTTAGAAATTTGTGTGGGTATGTTTTTGAGTGTTTACGCTGACCTGAGTATAAGTCGAGTTTCATTTTCGGACCTCATTTTGAGAGATAAATAACCCGACTTATACTTGAGTATATACGGTATTTTTGGACCACAATCGAGTGTACCCTGGTAATGACGACCTTGTGTTGCCATCTAATCTTTCTCACACTAGGTCAGGAGAAAAGGACTGCAGAATGAACTCACCAAAAGGTAACAGTGTCACATCTGATCTAGACACGGAAGAAGAAGACTGGCAGTTTAAAGATGGAGGGAAACCTGTTTGAATGTTCCCTCCTTAATGGACTTTAAATTGAAAGAAAAAAATGGAAGAAGCAGTTGAAAATCATAGGAATGTTGCTATAGAAGATGATGACATTGGTATTCCTCAAAAAATCTCTCAAATAAGGCAGTGTGATTTCAGAAGAAAAGCTACATCTGAAAACTCTCAGCTGGAGCAAAAAGAAGGGAAAGAAATTCTGAATGCAAATCCTTCCATATTCAGTTTGCTATTAATGTTTTGTCAAAATTGTATATTTTCCTACAAATATGTCATATTTTCCCTGGGGAAAATGGCAGGTTTTCCTGCAATGTATTCTTGGGACTGTGCATATGTTTTACAAACAAACAGCCAAATACGGTCCATAGTACCTTCACCTAAGGATGCCAGATGCAAGGATTGGGGAAGAAATGTCCCTGAGACCTTTGCAGGTTGCTGCCAGTCTGAGTAGAGAAGAGTGACCAATGCCAGATTAGGATGGTTAATATGTGCATATTCATAGTCTGCATTTTAGGGGATCTGTTTCCATTTGCATTTTACTTCTGTTCCGTTGTTTATAGTAAAACGTGGTAACTCAGTTAAGTGGATTTGGGTATACAGTACTTTAAGTCAGGTATTTTCAACCTACAGCCTGTGGGCCAGACCTGGCCTCCAAAGCCATTTCATCAGGCCCACAACAGAAAAAACTGCATGCTGCGCATGCACAGAACACCACTAAACACATTCTGCGAATGCATGGCGTTTTACTTCTGCTTCCAGGTGGGCAGAACCACATGACCTGCTCGATCAGCTGCCCAGGAGGCATGGTCAGGCCTGTGACCCAAAAGTGTTGAGAAAGCCTGCTTTAAGTTACAGTTGTACCTCGCTTAAAGTGCATAATGTGTTCCAGAGGATTGCTCTTTAAGCGAGTTTACTCTTTAAGCGAAACACCATTGTAAGTGACCAATTGTGACTTCAGGGTGTGTGTGTTTGCGAACCTTGATTTATTTGTTTAGCGAGTTTTTGGTTGGTTTTATTTGTTAAACAAAGCAAAGATTCAGAGAAAATTCTGCTCTTTAAGCGAGTTACTCTTTAAGCGAGGTGCTCTTTATGCGCGGTTTGACTGTATTCCTATCCTTCTATAATTGTTCTTTTTCTTGCTCTCTTCCTGCCTTTCTTTTAGTAAAAATTGGGCCAGGTTTGTGATTTTACAACCTTGTTGGTCCCAGATTTTGGAATATTACTTATTTTCAAAGGAATTATTTACTCATATCTGATCATTATCATTGTTTTGTCCCCAAACGTTACGCATTGCAGTGTCTTTTATTAGTATGGTGCATTGCTATAACACATTGAAATATTCCATTAGTTTCCAATTCTGATACAATTCCTTGAAAATGCTTACAAAAAAGATGAAACTGATCAGTACATCCTTTGCCACCTAGGATTAGTAAGAGAATGGCTGAAAACTTGAGAAATTTATGTCAAAACATCTTTGACATGCCATTTAAGAATAATTTTTGAAATCATCTGGAAAACATTATCCATACAGCAAGACATTAACTGTTAATTACTCATTACAGTAGTTTGAAATGTAACTTAGTTATTGGGCATAGGACAAACCAAGTGTTACCTTTGTATCTGTCTGAGCTGCACTTTTTAAAGATTTTGTACCCAAGCAAAGACCCTTGGTCATAAACAATAATGATCTGATACTGCATGGGAAAAGGAACTTCAAAATTATATTCTGTTACCTTTGAAATATAACTTTATTGTAACCTTGTTGTCCCAAAAAATCTTACTAATTACTTATAAGTCCTGATTAGCTCACAAAACTTTTTCAAGTCCCTCACCCCTTCTTTTTTGTGGGAAAACTGATCATCCGGCATGCAAGTGAAGTTGCACAACCTCATCATTCATCAAGTGTTCATTGTTCCAGAGGGGGAAAGTACATCATGATCAGGAAAAGCACATCAAGTGGATAGGTCTAGATAGGCACTGTTCTATTACATACAGTCTGGGGTCACCCTGTGCCTGCTGGTTACAGCCTGGAGTAGTGGAAACAGTGGTTCTGAGCCAGTTCTAATCACACAAATTAACAGCCATGGAGTAAGAGGCCCAACCATGCCCATTAGGGTGACCACAGTGATAATGGGAGAAAATTATTTCCTGAATTTTGTCAACGGGAACTCCACAAAATGACCAGTCTTTGCAGATTTTACGATAGCCAAGGTTTGAGCACAATTGGAGCATGTTAACCCATGCTTCTGGCCGCTCAAAGTTTTAAAAAACTCAACTTTTTTTGGCTGGCTAGCGACGTCTTTGTTCCGTATCTCTTAAACTTCTCATTATTTTCTCATGATTTATGTCTCAAATCAGAGGCAATATTGTAAGTAATTTCTATTCTATACTTATTTGCTGCTACTTTTAGTCGAACCGAGCTATAACAGCCTTTGTCATCAAAAACGTGACTAGGAACCTCTATTAACAAACTTATGATATGAGAATTATTTTATATTTTTCAAAGTATGAAATTAATTATGATGGATTAAAATGACAGAATGTTTTTGTTTTTTATATATTTTAATGTATTTAAATAAGAAAGTAAAATAAATAAATAAATAAATAAGAAAAGAAAAAATAAGAGAAGAAACATTACATTGTTTACCATCTTTAAGAAGGATACAATAATGAATAATCTATTCTAAAGGTTTGCTCAAAGTGTTTTTTCAAACATCAGGATACAACTTTCGGCATTTGTGTACTACTTGTAAAACATATTGTTTCTGCTCCTCATCTTTGGTGGGAAGGTTATTAAAGTCTGTAATTAATTTCACTCCTCGTTTTGCCACATCATTAACGACCTTTAGTGACTTCACAATCCCCAATCCTTCCTTAAAATGTATATTTTTAGACCAGCTACTGGGGGGTTCTCTAAGAAAATCTGCGTTAATCTGGAAACGCTCAAAGAAATTCATGGTACCCTTGGTAATTAAACCAGATAACCCTGCATTAACCAGTTCTTCCAACTGGTGTCTTTGAAATTTGGGGTTTACAATTCTTGAATTTTCTGTCTCGGTCTCGGTCTGAGTTACGAGGACTTTGTTAGCCATTTCCGATTTTTCTTCGTTTGAAATTGAAGGATCAAAGAACATGAGGGCTACCAATTCTGCATTGAAATACCACAAATGGTTTGATAATTTCACCAGAGCTCTCTCAGAGATATCCTTGTCAATCTCCTGATAGTCCAACAAACATCGCAAGAGATCAAAGTCTTGCTTGGCAGCCAAGTGTGCTTTGTGGGCATTGAACCAAGCTTTGCAATACACTCTAATGAGAAAAATACAGACAGCTTCTAAGGCACTGTGTTCTTCATCACTCAGTTTGAAATGTCCGCAGAATAGGAATATCTTCAGACAATAGATGGTCTTGGCCATCCACCTGGCATGACTGATGGCACCTTGAGATTTAAATCCCACTTCCGTTCCATTCAGTGCTCCTACAAACACCAATACAAATTGTAGGAGCTCCCTGGGTTGTGATTCCATGAGTTTAGTGTTGAAATCTGCAGTTATGTTGGCAATTGCTTCAGAAGGTAGATGTTTTTTCACAATTTCGTTGCTGATACCCATGTCATATTGTTTCTTGTTGAGCTTTGCCCATGCATTTTGGAATCTCTTGAATATATCGGGTTGAGACCCAGTTGTTGATCCAAACTTACATTCGAAAACCCCTCTCAACATGACTTTAAGAATATGGTGGCGGCAAGCTAGGTAAAGCAGCTCTCTACCCAACATGTGTTCTAAAATTGTATAGGCCCCTTTGAACCTTCCTGTGTTTGATGCAGTGGTGTCGAAACACATTGCCTTGATAGTATGGGAGACACCCCATTCCTCGAGACAGTCATAAACAGCCAGGGCTTGTTCTTCACCAGTGCTGCTGTCTGCTACAGGAACTCCTAGCAGTTGTTCATTTTCACCATAAGAAATTAAAACAGCGATTCGTTCTTTCAGCTCGAACTAACTTCAGATCAACTCCAAGCATAGAGCTTGGCTGACCTTTATCCCCTTGTTTCAAATGAAACTCCTTGTCTTCTTCTGATTTCATCATGGCCAAGGCATCTTGATGGGCGATATCAAAGATATCATCTACCTTTGAGGCGAACTCTTTGATTTTGTTCTTTGCAGCTTCCGATTTTTTATTCAGGTCCTTTTGTACATTTCTCCACTCTGCGTGAAGTTTCTGTAATTTACTAATAGCATCTTTCACATGTTTTGTAGGAATCTGAGCTTTTCCTAAAAAAACAAGTACTTTTTGTATGGTAATTCTTGCTGAATCTCTTAGATTCAATTTCACAGTACGCAAATTGTAGAACAATGTGGCCAAAACTTGACGATTAGAGGACAATTTACAACCGGTTATCTGGTGAGCCGGATAGCCTACAATGAAAATTTTATCTTTGGTTCTGCTTCTTATGGCGGAGGTGGAAGCCATTATTTTACTCTTTTATTTTAATCTGAAAAAAATTAATAATATACATTACAACAAATATTGGTTTTGAAAATTAGATGTAAAAATAACACCAAAAAAAGAAATAAAAAAATGTATCCTTAAATCTAAATTTACATGAAAATCATGATATAATGATGATGAAGCTGTTATAGCTTGGTTCGACTAGAAGTAGCAATAAATATATATAGAATATAAATTAGTTCCAATAATATTGCCTTTAATTTGAGACATAAATCATGAGAAAATAATGAGTTGTTCTGGAGATACAGCCCCAAAACGTCGCTAGTCACCCCAAAAAAACCACATTTTTTGTAACTTTAAGCGCCCAGCAGCACAGGTTAGCATGCTCCAATTGTGCTCAAACTTTAACTAACTTAAAATCTGGAAAGACTGATCACTTTGTGGGGTTCCCATTGAAAAAGTTCTGACATTGATTTTTTATGGTCACCCTAATGCCCATATCAAGCCAGCTTGTTGAAGTCCTGATAAGCATTATAACATAGATTCATAAATGCACCTTGCATAGACAGATTCATATAAATTGTATATTTGTTCCCTTGTTGGATTTGAGTGATTGCCTTTTCTGTCCTTTTCCTTCTAGTTGCCCATCAAGGGGTAGTCCTCAGCATGTTATTGGCCTGCAGCTTTCATCCGCTGAAAGCAGCAGAGTTAAAGATGAAGAATGGTAGAAGTTGTGTCCAATGCAGCAATATGGACCAGTAACGTTGCATGAATTTCATCTGTCCAGGACTTAAACAAATTTGCTGCCCCCTGGTGGACGCTGACAGCCACTCCCACTAGGGCTTCTGGGAATTGTAGTCCAAGAACACCCATAGCCCAAAAAGCACCACCTGGGGTGGGGGCACCCCACTCCACACGACGCCACTGATATGGACCCCTGAATTTTGACCCTCTTTGTGCTGCACCTTAATAGGAAAGCAAACTCAGAGGACAATCTTAAATTGTAGCCTCATGGCTTTAAAACCAATGGATATAATTCTTGGTCAACAATTAAAACCATAACTTTAAATTCTCTATGTTATGATCCAGGGTGGATGCAGAGGCTTTTTGGAACCAATGAATAAATGTGAATGTTGCCCCTTTAAATGAAGAATTAGGACTATGTGCAGTCCAGTTCTCCTTGATTGGGAAGAAAATGTTAAATATTTCTCTGGTTGCACTTTCTTTTGAATTAGCAATGATAATCCCAAATTTAAATGTCCTGGGATTGAAACAGATGCATTTTCAGATCAATGAAGTTGTCACACATGAAGTTTAAAATTATTTTTGCTTTAATAAGGTTAAACTTTTTTTTACAAACACAAATATTGGAAACCACTAATATTGACCAGAATATTCATTCATACAATAATTTGTTATTTACACAGTGTGTTGTAAATGTTTATATTTGAACTATAGTAAGCTGTCCAGAGTGGTGATTTTAGATGGGCATGGTATAAATGCACTAAATAAATAAATATACTTAATATTTGAAATGATCAGATAATTTCTCTTTCATAGTCCATCTAACTCAGTTCTAATTCTCTGTCATTTATTTCTGGTGCATTGGTTTACTTGTCAGGCCAGGCTAGGGTTGCCATAGGTCCCGGAAAACTGGGATTGTCCTGGATTCAAGGTCAGAAAAAGTGTCCCTGCCAGTTCAATAAAAATCATGTTAAAGTCCCGGATTTTAAAAACTTACTAATTGTGTATTATAACACACCATTAAAATAAATTCAAACTCTGGCCATCAAATGAGCAATTTCCTGCCACATTTCCTTGCCCCATGCCACTGCCCGATAAGCGTGATCAGTGTGTTTTCTGGAACTGAGGAAATTAAAAGTTTACCGTGACGCAACTTTTCAGAAGTACAACAGATCATCTTAAAGTAAGAATTAACTGTTATAAATAAGTTCATTTATGTATTGATATATTGAATGTGAAAGTGTTTTATAGAGGTCATGATATTATGTTTGCTTTTTTTAAAAGGCTATTTTGTAGATAACCAGTCAATTTTTGTCAAGTATACTTCTATCCCAGTTTTGTGGGAAAGAATTATGGCAACTCTAGGCCAGGCCAATAGATAGGTATAAAAGAAGTCAGTTTTGACAAGAGGCAGAAAAGAAAATGCAGACAGAGAAGAAAGAATCACTCCAGATTTGGGCTGTCTTCCAAATTTGGGGTGAAGACATAGCCCACCCCCAACAAAGGCTTTATTGTATAATGCGAAACAGCTGCAAGTGGCAAGTAGAAATTGCTCAATGATGTCTGCGCAAACAGTTTCTGTACTCAGAATCCTTCTACCTACTTGCAGCTTTTCTCTCAGCTTGTAATCATCACCTTGAACTTGATACCATTGGTATAATTCCCTTGTTCCAGATAGAGACAAGTTGGCCTCTGGACCAACTTTGATAAGTAGTGCCATCACATACCTCAGCCATGCCAAGTATCAGGGAACTAATTAACTCAATCTCTGGAAAAGCCAATGGCTTTGGGTGGTGGAAAATGACCAGGAGGCCTCTGGAACCTTGAATAATTAAATCATCTATAAATCTTCTCTGACCTTGGGCAGTAGCAATGTCAGTACTGATCAGACACCAGGTATGATGGTAGCTTTCTCAATTGGCCATAGACTAAGAAGTGAAAGTCAATGGAAAATCATCACATTATGTTGTCCCGGTACGCTTATCATGGCTTGGCAAAAAAATAGGGAAAGGACTTCAGTCTTTAGAAAGCTTCAGATGGCCATACAGTACTAAGAATCTCTGGGATGAAAGTTAGATTAGGGACGTAGAATGTATAAAACATATAAGAGGGATTAAGATACACAAAAGAATAAATGAGATGAGGAGTTTGAATAGTCAGATCCTCAGAATAAGTGTAATTCTTCAACCAGGATCCAGGCATATGATAGATACTAAGCACACACTGTTTTATTCAGGCAATAACAACCCACAGCTATAGCACAGTAACAAATGCTGTTAAGTGTAATTATTAGAAACTTCATTATGTACTCACAGTGGGTAATGCTGACAGACAACAACGTGCTGTGTGAATGTGGAGAGATACAGAATCCAGGTCTTTTACTGGTCTGTCAATTACGACTGGAAACATGTACAGTAATACACAAGATAACTATTGGAGCGGATAGCGCTAGAATTGGATAACGATGCAAGATTTTTGGAAAAACCTTGCATCGGATAACACGATTTTTAGAGTTATCCAAGCCAATTGTGTGTGTGTGGGGTGTGTGTGTGTGTGTTGGATTGGGTAGACCCTAGTTCAGTAGCAGCGATGGATCGCTGCTACTGAACTAAAGTCGGGCAAAAGGCACGCGGGTGCCTGCCTTTCCCCTGACCCTAGTTCAGTAGCAGCAATCGCTGGACGAAGCCTAGGGGTGCATGGGCTAGCTAGCCTGAGCGCCGCTAGGCTTTGTCAACAGCCCATCCTGGCTGTGTCCAAAGCTGCTGGGCTTCGGACACAGCCCACGTGGGCTGTGGAAGAAGGCTAGCCCAGCCCAGCTGGGCTGGGCTAGCCTTCTTTCGAAGCCCTTCCATGCTGTGTTTGAAGCCCAGTGGCTTCGGACACAGCCCGCAAGGGCTGCGGAAGGCTAGCCCAGCTCAGCTGGGCTGGGCTAGCCTTCCGAAGCCCTTGCGGGCTGTGTCCAAAGCCGCTGGGCTTCGGACACAGAGCGGGTGCCTCTTCCCCCCACCCTACTGGCCCCATAGTGCTTGCTAAGGGGCCAGTGGGGTGAGGGGAACAGGCGTGCTTGCTAAGAGTCCCGAAGGTTTGGCAGAAGAGGCGCCTGCTCGGTGCCTCCTCGGTGCCTCCTCGCGTGCAAGCGGGCGCCTCTTCTGCCAAACCTGCAGGACTCTTAGTGCTTGCCAGGGCTTGGCTTGTCCGATATCCCCCCTCGGGGGTGTTGGAATTTCGGACAAGCCGAGCCTTGCAGGCGCACAATTGCACGCCTAGCCAGGGCTCGGTTTGTCCGAAATCCCCCCCTGGGGGTGGGGGATTTTCAGGCAAGGCAAGCCTAGCAGGCGGGGGAATTTCAGACAAGCCGAGCCTTGCCTCGGCGTGGTTTGTCCCTGACGTCAGGGCTTTTTTTTAGCGTTGTTCGATGTATGCATCAGACAACACTAAAAATCGGATAACGTCATGACTTGTGGAACCAAGTCATAACGTTATCCAGTGTTCTAGTGTACCAATGAAGATTTAATTTTAGTCAATGACAAAGGTTCCTTTTGAAGATCCAAAGTTTGATGTGAACATGAATGAAGAAGAAGTGGGTAATGGTTATCCAGGTAGCAGGAAATCTGCTTATAAGGACCAAGAGACTTACTTAAACTTAGAAATCTCCAGCAGCTTCAGTCTTGAGCAAGTACTTTGGCATCCTCCCATGTCATTTCCAGGGTCTTCAAGTCTCCCATGAAAGTTCTTCGGCATGTATTTTGAGGTGTCTTCGTTATTGTTTGCCATTAGGAGGGGTCCAACCGATTGCCACCCTAGGGATCCTGTTTTTCTCTATATGGAAAATAGGGCCTGCCATTTGGGAGTCTTCTTCATGCAACAATTTTGTGTAATTTGTACAAGCTTCTCCTCTGAAGCGCCTCTTCATTGGTAATGTGAACAAAATAGCGAGGATGAAAAACTTCTGTGAAGAAATATGTAGTTTTTATGAGCTTAAAACTTAGGTACACATAAATAGCTTCTATGAAGATTGTGGTATTTTTGAACCACGATCAGGTGGACTCTGTTAACAGCAACCTTGTGTTGCCGGCTAATCTTTCTCACACTAGGTCAGTCAAAAGGAATTGCAGAATGAACTCACCAAAGGGTGCCTTCATTTTAGCAATTTCACATTTGGTCTAGACACAGAAGAAGAAGAAGAATGAGTTTAAACTGTCAAAAAGTATATGAAACAGCAACACCTGAATTTCGTAACAGAGGATTTTTTTATGTTACATTGGCTAAAGCTATCCCACCGCTGCCACCATATCATGCCACTGGTTGTCCCAATTCACAAGGGCACCTCCTTTTCAGTTCCTGAGCCTCTTGCTCTTCACTGGAACCTAACCCTTGCATCACCACTTGTGGGAGAACCGAGGAGATTAAAAGGAACTCTTACTATGCTCAGGCAGTAAGGCCTTTGAACATAGAGCAAAACAAAGGAGGCTGGTAACGTAGCTTAGGTTGCTTCGTGTGTATGTGTGATAAGGAAAACAACAATCTTCCAAGAGAAACAGCTGTTTTATTCCTTCAGGTTCATGTAAGAAAGTTCATGGAAAAGCAGAAATCAAAAGGTCATATCCATATGATCAGTCCAGTAAACAGTCCAAGATCTATTAGGTAATCATAGTAGAATCATGCCAGCAGACAGTCCGGGGTCTTAATTCCTGGAGAAGCAAAAACGAACTCCCAAATCAAAACAGGTCTTAATCCATGGTGAGGCAGAAACAAACTCCTCACTTCTCTGCAAAATGGAGAATCTGCCGTCAGGTGGGATAGCTTTAGCCAATCAAGTAACTGAGAACAACAGAGAATAACTTTCTCAAAACAATAGTTGCTTACATTTATGTAAAGACATAACACGCCAAGCTCTGCTAACTAGGCCAGCTAGAAAGATAACAACACAGGAACACTGTAATGTCAACAAGCCATCGTGGCAGTCTTGTAAGGCATACAGAGAGAAAAATGGATTTTTATGAGGCCTAGCTGAAAAATAGCAATTTCAAGCCTTGGGAGACATTAGGAAATAGGTCTTTTCCCTGACATCGGCAAAAGCTGCTGTGCAGATCTTATAAGAATACAGACTCAGACTATGAAATGAACATGAAGAATGTTTCTTGTACTGGCACAGCCTTTTTGTGCTGACTGGTCTCAAATCTGCAGCCAGAGCTGGGTCTACCGCCACAACAGGTGACTTACAACACATTAAAAAAATCTTTCCAATAAGAAATAAAACAAAGAATAAACAAACTGAATAAATGTATAGATAAGAACAAAATAAAAATTATGTTGTCATTCTCCTTTTTAAAAATAACAACAAACACACATCAGTGACGGTAAAAGTTAGTCAAAACCTATTTTTTGGCCATTGGTAGTATGTCCTTAAAAGCCACTTTAAAGAGGAATGAGTTTAGGTTTTTTTTAAAAAATTGAGATGGAACCTGGCACAACTCAAGTGGAAGAGAGTTCCACAAAGTCAGTGTTGCCACTCTTCTCTGAGTCATAGCCTTTCTTGTGACTCTTGGGGTTGGTGCCAGACGCTGTATTTCATAATTTTAAATTATTACACTTATAGTTACTGCTTTGTAATTATTGCATTTGTTTTTGTAATTATCGCATTTTATTATTTTTATTGCTTATCTGACAATTTATGATCCTACTTATATTACACAACTCCTCTATCCTTCAGAAAGAGAAAGTGTTTTTTTTTAAAAAACTTTTGACAGACAGCTAGATAATTTTTGAAAGCTGTTAACGTTTTGGAAGCCCTCTCCAGAAACAATATATAGGAAATGGGTTTCCCCACTTTTTGTGTGTGTGTAACCCCAGAATGTTTAACTATGTTAATAAAAAAAACCTGTCTATGTTTTCAAAAAGCAATACTGTGCGGGAAAATTTCCATTTGTCATGCTTTTAGTTTCAGTGATATGTGATTGAAGCATAAATGGTCTTGCAGGCACGAGGTGGGAGAAGGTCCCTTGATGTCACACTTTTGCAAAGCTGAATGGCTGTGCTGTTGACTGTTTGACAAATTAAAAAGTAGCAACCATAGGATGATACTCTGAATTCCCCCAAATACCGCTGTTCCTCTCTCTAACCCCAGTTTGCTATCCAACAAGTGTACAGGCTGCAGTTTAACTTGGTTCATTGCAGCTCTGTCGTCCCTGTACATCCAAAGGGCTTTGGTACCCTTTTGCCTCTCTTCCTGGGGACTCCATCAAGAGTCTAATTCTTGTTGTCTAGCATTTCCGTCTAGCATACACATTGGTTAACTCAAGCAGGGGACTGTTTTGTTCAAGCAAATGCTTCAGCATAAAAATGAGTGAATTCCACTAGGTGCTGACATTCCACACGAGTCCTTGGTGGTCTGGCTGACACTGGCCTCTACTTATCAAAGTTGGTTGGTAGTAGAGCTACCTGAATTATTCATCACTGACAAACTCAAGACTTCAATAAGTTTGCTTGCATATACAGGCAATTTTTGCTGAAGCAGCTGGTGCAGGAGAGACAATAAACACTTCAGTTGTGGTGAAATTCAGGGGCTTTCAAACCATTTACATATTAAATTAAGATTGGATGTACTGTATATTAATGTTATTGTTTTTATTATTACCTCCTCTGCTACACACTCCCCCCCCCACACACACACATTAGGAGGGAAAGAGATCCTGGCAATTGTAGTTTGCTAAGGATATTGAAAATGGAAATTTTGATTGGTACCACTTATTTCCTGGCAGAAATTCCTTGCCCTTCAGGACTGCATCGTGGGCAAAAATGCAACATGGTGCAGCTTTTCCATTATTGCATCTCTATAACACATTTCATTACTGCTAGGAAAAGCACCAGCTGTTACATTCCTGTCAATCAAGCAGCTTTTTAAGTTATATATATATATATATAAGGTCAGGTCAGGATAAGACAGGGAGTTAATAATAATAACAACAACATGGTGACAACTCTACAGAGTTCTTCGTTAGAGTGAAATTCCCCCAATTAAACCTGCCTAGAGTGCAGGCGAAATGCTCACTATTGTCTATGTTATGGCAGCTAAGATTTTTTAAAATACTGTAATAGCAATCCTGCACTAGAAATGACTCGCTGTTTCACTCTTCAGAATTTGCCAGATTAGGGCATAGGTATGTATCCACAGCCCATACAACTTATGGATCATTAAGGCAAACGCAGCATGTGCATTATATGGTAGTAGCTAACCAAGAGCTTAGTCACCTGTCCATTATTTTTTTCTTATTCAACCCTGCCCTGCCTGACCTCCTGATCATGTCGGATGCTTATTCAGAATCACCTTGGTAGATCAATTGACTGGGCCATATGAAGTTTCTCTGAGTCAGCCAACTAGTTAGCTAGCTGTGTGACGAGACGAAGAATTAAAGAAGAGAAAGGAGAATAAAAACCTATTCAGATACAAATATTCATGCTTAGAATTAGATGTAAGAAATCATAGCATTGATATGTGGTACATTGAGTTTCTGCTCATTAATTCATACGAGTACACTTCTCTGCTGAGAATGTGACATTTATTAATGTTCAAATATATAGGATTTTTTGGTCAGATTTCTCTGTTTTCTATTATTTTTCTACTACAAGGTTTGCGTCAAATTGGATTTTTCCCTACCCACCATTTTTTTTTAATTTGCAATATTCTGGTTAAATCATGTAAAGTTTTATAGCTACCATTGGAGAGTTCTAAAGCTCGAGATCAAAATATCTGTATAATAGCTTTTGATACAAATAGAAATCTGGCTCACACAGTGCCCCGTCTGTCACTGGGGAAATGGCAGATTATCAAACCAGAATGCCTTGTTGATGTGTAAGATCTTGATGCAAAGAGGCAGTGGGATCCAGTCCGGCATTCCCTGTGCTTGCTGAAAAACCACTCGAGTGCTGTTGCTCTGGTGATTCCTAAGTGATGGAAAAGTCAGCAAGTGTGTAACCAATTAGTTATCAAGTTGAATCGCCCCAAAAGTCAGTTACAGGTTTAAAAACAACTCTTTCTTATCTTCTTTCTCAAAACAAATTAAAACATTGTCTGTTCCTTTTAAAAAATCTGAATGCCACAAGATGCTGGTCTGTGGTACAAAAACACCCTTTCCTTCCCACACTTCTTTTTTGCCTCAAAATCCAACACAGAGAATGGGGCAGTAGCACCAAGGCATCACCTGAACCGCTAATATTGCTCCTCCACCATTTACTGTATATACTCGAGTATAAGTCTAATTTTCAGCCCCCCCCCCCCAATGAGATCCAAAAAAGGGACTCGATTTATACTTGGGTCAACAACCCCAAGGGTCCCAAAACTGCGGTGGTGCAAATTCAAACATATATATTTTTTAAAAAGCAGTAGCATTACCATAAAAACTCAAAAACATACCCACACAATGTATTTTAATTATTGAAACTCACTAGCAGTTGCTGCATTTTCCACCCCCGACTTATACTCGGGTCAATCTATTTTCTTAGTTTTAGAGGTTCAAATTAGGTACCTCAACTTATATTTGGGACAACTTATAGTCAAGTATATACGGTAGTCAGTTTACAGTCTAATTGCAGACTACCTGTAATGATAAAAAATATCACAAGTGAACTGCTTTGTTAAATTTCAGTCTTAATATAATGTAAAATATCTTCATTTTTTAGGAAAAACAATTCATTTCCAGTAACACATTTAAAATAAGTACTTTAAAAGTAGTTATTTCCCAGTTTTGAACTAGCCAATTTGCAAACACAGATTTTCTACAGGTAGATCCTGTGAGGGTATACTTTATACTGACAGAAACTTTTGTGACAAATCCAGCTTAACTCACAATGACACCACCATTTCTAAAATAAAATAAAAAGGGAGAGATTTTACTATGAGCTTGTCATGGCTTTTACACCTGCATTAATCTCACAATGAAAATATTGCATAATATAGAATATCAGATAAATGTAGAAGAGATTATAATTGGGACAGGTGATTTGGCAAAACATTAAGAATTCTGTCAAATGGTCAAAGTATGTTGAAATCTAATATTTAAAGAGATATAAATGTTTTATATAACAAACTGAGAAGGAGGGAAGGAGAGAAACCAGCACTTCAAATAATATTTGTTTTTCTTCATCATGTTACAGCAGTAGGTTTTGATTAAAGGTCTTGAAACTTAATTGTCATGTGTTTTTAATGGGATTTCAGTTTCTGTTCATCAAGATAAATTATTATCTATCATAATGGAAAAGGAAATGCAGAAGTGAAGTGTCAGGAATCATGGCTTCAATCCAGCTCACAGTTGCCTGTGCTTAACACCTATTGATTTCAATAGGACTGAAGTGTGATCTCTTGGGGCTGGATTGAAGCCAGAATATTTTCAGCATAAAGTACAGAGTTAAAGAGAAACACTCTTTGATAGCAATATTCCAATTTCTTTTAACCGGCTCAAGATCCAGTTGCAATATATTTTCTTAACCTGTGAATTTCCTTTAAAAATTGTAGTGTGAGGTTGGAATTATTTCTCATCTGGCTTAGGTTCCAGTTTCTAACAATGGCAATCCAAGAAATTGCTGTAGTAGAATTGCCAAATGTCTGTCTAGCCCTGAATTCGGCATCAGACGCAGGATTCAGACGGAGCTATTGATCTTCAGGAAAGGCCTAAAAACTTGGCTGGCTCAGCAGGTGTGGGGTGCTGCAAGTGGGGCAGTCCAACCCCCCCAACCACCCCACTGCTGGCTTAAATGAATGACCGCTCAGGTTTCAGCTTAGTTTTAACATACTGTGAATGTGGGTGGGGATTTTATGGCTTAAATGTTAAATGGTTTTTATGATTTAAATTGTTGTAGGGATGTTTTTTAATTTGAATGTTTTTATGGTTGTTTGTAGGCCACCAGAAGTTGCCTCGGCGAGGGGTGGCAATACAAAATAAATAAATAAGTCAGATCTGGTTTCTGAAGGCTTTAGGTGACAATTTCCCTTCTTTCCAAAGCCCCATTCCATGCTATAAATTCCACCCCTTTGGGCACATAGAAGAACCCTGCTGTGATCTCATCTCAAAGCAGAAGCAACAAGTTATCTCTCATCCAACTCTCATTCCAAATGATGGACATGAGCAAGGCAGATGAGATGGAAAAGTATAACAGTCAGATTCCACTTCCCTCAGACGTATTCTTGTTCCCAGTGGGGAACACAACAAAAGGCAGGTGGAACTCTTTTGAAAACAGCAGGATAGAATTAGGGATTAGCCCAATCCTATGTTACCATAAAGGGGTTAGTGGTTAAGATGGTGAACTTGATGACTGGAAGGTCATCAAGTCAGCAGTTCAAGACCTGAGTGCAGCATGACAAAGTGAGCTCCTGTCTCTGTCCCTGCTCCTGCCAACCAAGCAGTTCAAAAACAAGAAATTGCAATTAGATAAATAGGTACCACTTTGATGGTAAGGTAAACCTAGTCATACCTGCCACATATCCACAGAAATGTCTGCAGACGCAGACACTGCTGGCTCTTTGGTTATAAATGGAAATGAGCACTGAACCCTAGAGTAGGATATGACTGGCTTTCAAGCTAGGTTGACCATTACCTTTACCTATGTTATCATATGTATCAGTAAGGAAAGGGAAGATAAAGGGATTGCCCACCCAATCCTAAATTTTAGTTTTTATTTTTAATTTATATTCACAGACACAAACATACCCAGTTAGCTCTGCTTGTTTAAAATAACAGGGTGTTTTCATACTTAAAAGAAAATTTGTATAATTCAGACTTCAAGAAATGTGAACCTTATTTATCTTAGATTATGTATAAAGTGACTGACAACAAAGTGAAAATTAAACTGAGAAGTCAACACCGTTAGAACACCCAAAATTCATGAAAGGTACCTACAGTATTTCTCTTTCCCTTCCTGTGCCAAATACAGTAAAACCTCATATAACACTAAAACCTGGTTCCACAAGTCTTCGTGTTATATGATTTTTCGTGTTATCTGATCCTCTATGGGATCCATAGAGATACATTGTAACCACACAGGCTTTCGCGGTTGTTATCTGAAGCATCCCATAGGATCTTAATGTTATCTGATGCAATTCTTCCCCCCAGATTCCTTGATGTTATGCGATTTTCGTGTTATTCGATACTAATGTTATATGAGGTATTACTGTATGCAAGACTCACTGCTACTTTCTACAGCACGATTCCAAGACAAAGTAAATTATCGTAGAATACAGGGACTTCTATCCTAATGAACCTTGTAGAGCTGTCAATGGGCTCATTCAGTTGAGTGGGGGTTGGGGGTTGGGTTTGGGTTTGGCCTAAAAGACCCCTTCCAACTCGGTGATTCTATGCTTCTCTGATTTACAAAGAAAACAGTCTGTTAGATTTCTTATTCTGGCCAACCTGAAGAAATTTGCTACAGGCATGTTCACAGTCTTTGACACCGCATATATCTGTGTACCGGGTACATACTTTTTTGAAGATGAAAATTGTGAAACCCAAGTGTAGGTCAAGACTTACAGTTGAACATTTACATAATATTTTAATGGTTTTCTGTCACAAAGTTTGACTTGGACATTAATGCCTTGGCCAACAGAAAACAGCAAGTCACACTGACAAGGTAAGCATGTGTAGCTAGATAAAAGGATTCCACAGTAAAATATTTTTTTCTAAAATAAAATTCATTCAAATTAACATTTCTTCATTGAGCTCTGAATATCCTCTTTGGATCTCAATTGGTAGGTTAATAATTTTACTACATTTTTATTTAAGATGTGGTTCTCTTTAGGCATTGGGCACTCTAATGCAGCATCCATCTCCCACTGATTGGGGACGACTGATATAACCTGTTGGATAGAGCCAATGGGTAGGCATACTGTTGTACCCAGACCACAGAAGAACTGCCAATTCTGGGTTTTTGTGAGGCCCTAACCTGAGATCTTGGTTTCTTGTTCCTCAATAAGGCAGATGTATAAACCAGGGGTTTGCTGTTGGCTTTTGAATTATACAGCCTGGCTTGTTTGGGAGCAAGAAACCAAAGTCTGGGGTTCAGAAATCAGAAGATGTTCTTATGTGATGGGATCAAACAAGCTGTTTGCACAAGAGGTGGTCATTCATAGTAAAGCAGGATAAGCCTTGGAGAAAATTAAATCCCACAGAAATTGCTACCGGTATTTTGGCCATTCTGGGTGTTTTGCTAGCCAGCAGAGTTCAGGTACCTGTACCATTCAGCTTTTTCATTCCACCTCTCCATGTGTTGCTAGGATTAAGGCTATGTAATGAGGATAAAGCATGGTGTGATGGGTATAGGGCAGTGGTGACGAACCTTGGCACTCTAGCTGTTCTTGAACTTCAACTCTCAGAAGCCCTGATCAGCAGGAGTGCTGACTTGGGCTTCTGGTAATTGAAGTCCAAGAACACCTGGAGTGCCAAGGTTGGCCATCACGAGTATAGGAAATGTCTGACCTGCATTTGCAAAAAAAGGCAAAAAAGGGAGAGTAAAAGGCCTGGTAGCTTTGGAAAAGGATGCAAAGTGTTTTGTATATGGAACATTTCTAGAGGCTCCACCCATCAAGGCAGGGTCATTCATGTAAAACAGGATAAGGTAAAGGTAAAGGTTTCCATTGCTCGAAAGCCAGTCATATCTGACTTTAGGGGTCAGTGCTCATCTCTGTTTCAAAGCCGAAGAGCCATCGTTGTCTGCTTCTGCAGACGTTTCTGTGGTCATGTGGCAGGCATGACTAGACACCGGAGTGCACGGAACACTGTTACCTTCCCACCGAAGTGGTCCCTATTTATCTACTTGCAATTTCTTGCTTTCAAACTGCTAGGTTGGCAGGAGCTGGGACAAAGACGGGAGCTCATTCCGTCCTGCAGTACTCGGGAATCGAACTGCTGACCTTCTGCCTCCCAGTCAGCGTCTTAGCCACTTGAGCCACTGCAGTCCCTAAAACAGGATAAGCCTTAGAGAAAATTAAATCACACTGAAATTGCTAACTTCAAATTGAATGAAGACTGGTAAGTATTTAAAGAGATAAGAATCTGAAGTACTCTGCTGAAATCTGCCTCTTATGTGTAAAGATATATTGTTTTGGAGCCTGAAAATGACATCATGAAATGTTATCTTTTTATTCTATATTTACAATCATGTGAAGAATCTAATCAAAAGAGGTATCTATTGTGCAATTCTGAAAGCAATATATTCTTTAAGCAAGTTAGTGTAATGTTGTGAATGCCAACCAGTTAATTATGCCCCTTTTCTTTTGCAGCCGTGTACAGTAACTGACCTGCCTGGATACACTACAACACAAGCAATTACTAATCTTTTTATATTTTAATGTAATTACTACTTTGAAGTCAAATGGTGAAATACTTGGGACATTTTAGACTGCAATTTCAAGGTCATTATATTTGTTCAGCTCATTTCCTAGGAAACCTACTTGCAGACTTGCCTTAAGCATCCTGGATACTGTGCATTAAAGTATGGCAAATTAATTTCACCCCCACACCCACAATGAAAAAGAACGTGGATGTTTCATTCTAAAGACTCTACCAATCTCTTTACCAATTTTTAAAATGGTTTGAAACTATTCTTATTTTTAATGGTACAAAGAAGGTATCAAAATAAGCTAAGAGGAACAAGCACATTTATCCTCACATTCCACCATCTGTTTGAAACTGCTGATATACTTCCAGTTTTAAATTACATTAAATCCTGCCTTCTGGACCTCTTTCCCTGTTTACTTTTGTACAGAATGCTTGGGGGGTGAGGGATAGCATTGCCTTATGGGTGATTACTTAACAAGAAGCCCTAACTTTGGTCAACTTGAGTCTTGGTTCAAATGTGTGTTTTCTGGACTGGTATAATATCAATACCTCTCCCTCGCCAAAAAAAAAAAAAAAGCACAGAGTTGTCTTTCTGGAAAACCTTTTTTACCATTCTCTCCTCTACGTACCAGCACTGTCATTGATATCCAGCAGATCTGTTAATACAGTAAAACCTCGGATAACGCTAAAACCTGGTTCCACAAGTCTTGGTGTTATCCGATTTTTAGTGTTATCCGATGCATGTTAAAATCCTATGGGATCCATAGAGATACATTGTAACCACACAGGCTTTAGCGGTTGTTATCCGATGCATCCCATAGGATCTTAATGTTATCCGATGCAATTCTTCCCCCCCAGATTGCTTAATGTTATGCGATTTTAGTGTTATCCGATACTAATGTTATCCGAGGTATTACTGTATACAGTATTAAAAAGATGCAGAATTGAACTCTTGCTTGTTGTACTACTGGATTTTGAATGTTGGAGAGTTTATGTTTGTGTTTATTCTTGCGTGCTTCAAGAAAAATTAACTATTGTTGTGCTTACAGGAACTTTAATTTGTGCTTTCTTTTATATAATTATTTCCACCCACCCTCTTTGCTTCCCTCACAAAAAGTCCTTCTAATGCTGTAATCTCTGGCAAAGTTTTCTAAAGGATACTGACCAGAAGTGACAGTGTAACAAAAAGCAAAGGACAGGTTCTGTCATACCTCCCTCAATGCTCTCTGTGTTTGTGTGTGTTTGCATGCACATGTTGCCAGTTCTACCAACTAAAGTTTGATGGGAAGAGGGCAGTTCCTCAGAGGGAGCAATTTTGTAGGTGTGTCTCCATCAAAAATGTTCTGCTTCTTTGTGTTGCAAATCTAACTCTAGCATGAGGAAAATCAGTGGGAGAAGAGATATACAACATACCCACACAAGTCGCTCAAGTTGTCTTCTTCCCCTTATGAGGCCAAAATATCTGCATTCTGTGTCACATAACATACATTTCCCACACAAGAATACTTTGTCACAAAAATCTTTGTGAAGTACTTCATTTTAAGTACCATATTTGCCGGCGTTTAAGACGACTGGGCGTATAAGACGACCCTCCAACATTTCCACTCAAAATATAGAGTTTGTTATATACTCGCCGTATAAGACTACCCCCTCTTCTGCACAACTTCCATACACTAAATAAAACATAAAATAACATCAGATTTGATTTCAACATCTCCCTGTGGCCAGCACTAGTGCGCAAGTGCGCATGTGCGAGCTCTGCGTAGACAAGGGGCGGGACAGAGCGACGGTGCTTCCCACCGAGCAGAACAGGCCGGTCATGCTGAAAAGGCTGGCACCGCTGTCTTGCTGCTGATGCTCGCCGCAGCCACGCTGGATACCGCGCGATACTGGATGGTATGTAGAATGAGGTGGGTGGGCATCGGGAGGCCACTATGGGCAGCTATGTCTATCCCAACTGAAGTGCACCCGGCGTATAAGACGACCCTCCCACTTAGAGGCATGTTTTTCAGGGGGGAAATGTAGTCTTATACGCCAGCAAATACTGTACCTATACGTAACTCCATGCTTGTTACAGTTTTCCACAAACAGCACTCCAACAGCAATGCTGGCAGGGCTAAATGTACTTATCAGTAGCAGTAAGATGACCCACTATGGGGGTCCAAGAGCCAGTCACAGTCCCTCTCTCTGATCTACCTCACAGGGTTGTTGAGAGGAAAATGAACAGGTGAGAGCATTTCTGAACAACAGTGCATTGGGGAGGCGGCTGCTAGACTAGTGGTCTTTCTCAAAAACTGATTAGCCAAATGATTCTGGAAGTATGTGAAGAGAAAATGGATTGGCGGCAATGACCATATTTTCTTATTTGTTCTCAAAACTGGCAGTATGAGGCATATTCCTTGTCTGTTTATCAAGGTGCTGCTTACAGCTAATATGGATAGATTCTATAATGGAAAGGTATAGTCCAGTTAAACATATACTCAAAATCAGTGGTGGGATGTCAAAAATTTTACTACCCCACCGTGATGTCATCACAGTATGGGCGGAGCTAATGTCATAACATAACAACACCATGGGCGGAGCCAACGTCATGATGTTGTGGGCGGGGCCAAAGAAAAAAAATAAATTTAAAAAATTAAAATAAGCACGTACACACACACACCTCAACCCACCCACCCACCCACAACACAAACCCATAAATAAAATAAAATAAATAAATAAAAAATACATTAAAATACACCCACCCACCCACCCTAAACACAAATCAACCAGACCTTTTAAACCACAGTTTAAAGCTTATTCTGGCTAATCTTTCTCACACTAGGTCAGGTGGAAGGAACTACAGAATGAACTCACCACGAGATGGCTTCATTTTGGCACTTTTCAACTTTTCAACAGTTAAAGAAGTTAGGCACTAAGTCTTTGCCTAACCAGTTCTCTAGGATAATATGCCTTAATGTAAATGTAAAACAGCTGTACCTCTTAAGGGTTCTCCAGTTGGAACAGCAATTGGAACAGCACAGGTGTAGCTTATTGATGAGGTAACTCCAAGACTTTGCTTAAAAACCCCAAGCCAGGCTGCCAGACCTGCCAGCCACCAGGCCTTTTTAGGAACTGTGGTAGTATGTCAATATAGGTAAAGGTATTAAATACACATTAAAATACACACAGACACACCACATCCAGAGGTGAGTCACTTACCCTGGGGAGCAGGCTATAGGGAGCTTCAGGCTAGCAGCTTCTCTTCCTCCTCCCCGCTTGGGAGGACAGCAAGGAGGCCGTGCATACGCGCAAAGCACTGTAGGCATGCAAGCACACCAAGTGCTTGGTACGCATCCGCAGTGAGGGAACCAGTGAAAAGGTAAGCCCCGAAGGTGGTTCCTCCCAAAAGCTGCTACCGGTTCTCCGGGACATTGGGAAAAGTTACTACAGGTTCTGGCGAACTGGTGAGAACCTGTTACATCCCATCACTGCTCAGAATTGCATATACATATAGGAGCTCTTAACCAATAAAGCATAAATTTTTGTTTTCCCTAAGCTTGCACCATGCCATCAGTACTTTGAATATTTTCTACAGTTTCTTTGTAATCCTGGTATATACTATATTCTTGGTGGATACCATATTCATATGCAAAATATACTGAGTGAGTGACATGTTGCGATAAATGTTGGCTGTTAAAATGCAATAAATAGTTTATGTTTATGGCCACATAAACAGCCATAAATTTAAAATATATAACATTTTGCAATGATGCATAAAATGAACCACTCTTAATGTGTAAATATGAAGAATATTATTTCCAAGCAAGAAATAGAAGGTAGCTGTTACAGTTGTGTAGTAACCACAAACCCAGCATAATAATTGCAGAACATTTTTATATAAGAAAGTTTCCTTAATCTTTTCCTCATGTACCTCTTCAATGAACTGAAGTCTGCCTTTCCCCTTTTCCAAACCTGCAGGTGAGATATGAAAGAGGAGTTCATGATTAATATCCATGGGGTCCCAACACACCAAGAAGGGCCTGACAGCATAAGCTGATGGACAGTGCTTATTTAATGCATCTATTTATTTGCCATATGACATTTACAGAGCTTATGCAATTTTCACATTAATTAAAAGAAGATGCCAAGGCCTAGCAGTGGCTGAGAACATCGCCCCCTCCTCTGGGCCCACAACAACGGCCTGATGGGAGTTAGTTTGTGTTCTGGTTTGGTTGTTTTATATGGTTGCATTTTATAATTTTTATTGTACTGTTGTTGTTTTGACTGTAAGCCGCCCTGAGTTGCCTCGGCGAGTGGGCAGCAATATAAATCTAAATAAATAAATAAACAAAAGCAAGTACTCCTATGTAAATCAGGAGTTCCCAACCTATGGGCTGCGGGTCAGATCCAGTCCCCAGTACCCTTGCCACTCCTGGAAGCAGAAGTAAAACGTCCCTGCACATGCACAAAATGCTGCCGTAAATAACCCATGGCTGTCATAAATGTGTTTATGACAGCTGCGGGTGCCTTTACAGCATAGTTGTTATCCTTTTTCTCTTATTCCACTCTTGGACTGTTTGTTGTTGTCATCTAAGGTTGAGAGGTTACATTTTCTCGGAAGACTTCTGGTACATTTCAGTTCAGCTCTAAGAGAGCCATTGTTAGAGTTATTGTTACCAGCAGAACACATGTTGATGCTTTCTTTTCTGCTATGGTTTCTAGGCAAGTAGATTTTGTCTGTCTTCGAAGCCCTTGCAACGAGAAGTTGTGCTTCATGCTTTCATTTCAGTAATATTTCTCACACATGGAGACAGTCTAGCAGTCATTCTGTCTCCACTGGACACTGCAGTTACATGAAGTACAAGAGATATTGAATGGAGAATTCTCAGTACCCTAAGCAAATTTCAATTCCTAAGTTTGTTTAGGGGAAGGTTTTGGTTGAATTTATTGACAGACTATCCAAAACTATGTCCAGAGGTGTTGATGATTACTATGTGGGGAATGGTAAAGCCAAAATCCTGTTGAGTAATCCCACCTGCATCAAGATGTTGACATCACCAGCAAGGGAAATTGCAAATAATTAAAGAGTTCCTGCTTTGCTCCTCAAGCTTGCTTGACTCCCTTGCAGTAAGACTGAATGTGGACTAGTTGTGGGTGAGCTAGGAAAACCCTAGGACTGAACAAGGAACCATTTGATTACTGGTAGAATCCCCTGTTAGTAATGCCATTTTGGAGAGGGAGATTGATGGCAATTAAAGAGCGTATGCATCAATCCTGGAGCACACTGCACACCCAACTCATTTGCAATGAGACTAAATGCAGGCAAACGTTGGTGAGCTCCAGGATCAAACCAGGGACTCTTTAGTAACTCAGACTCTCCCTAGTGGTAGTGTCATTGTCCTTAGATAAGCAAGTTCACATCTTCTATATCTAGGTGAAACTGTTGGAAGAGAGTGCACTGGCAGTCATGGCAGGTTTAGAAGAACACCAAAGACATTCAGAGTCTTCTATGCAGTTGTGCATTATTTTACCAGACAACATACATAATGTGTTGCTTAAAAATATGGATGTACTATATTAGGATTTAGGACATATTGCTCTTTCCATGATGTAAGTGACCATGTCACGTACATGGCCAGAAAAATGTATGTTCCACTTTGACAAGTACCGTATATACTCAACTATAAGTCATCCTGAATATAAGTTGAGATACCTAATTTGGACCTCTAAAACTAGGAAAATAGAGTGGCCCAAGTATAAGTCAGGGGTGGAAAATGCAACAGCTGCTAGCGAGTTTCAATAATTAAAATACATGAAAATATGGTAAAATTAATTAATTTAGATATTTGTGTGGGTATGTTTTTGAGTTTTTATGGTAGTGTTAGTGATTTTTTTTTTTACTGTATGTTTGAATTTACGCCACCTTGGTTTTGGGACCCTCGGGGTAGTTGACCCGAGTATAAGTTGAGTCCCCTTTTTGAACCTCATTTTGGGGGCTAAAAAAATGAGACTTATACTTGAGTATATACAGTATGTGTAATGCGGATGTACTAGACCAGTCATGGTGAACCTTTGAGAGACTGAATGCCCAAACTACTTATTTATCACAAAGTGCCAACACAGCAACAGGGGAGGAAGTAAATGGTCCCATTGGGCTGCTGGGCAGGGCAAACTGTGTTGGGGGGAGGGAGGAAGCATTCGCATTGGGCTGCTGGGCCGAGGGGTGGGGTGAATTCTGTGCTGGGGTGACTGCACGGATACCCACCAAGAGGGCCCAGAGTGCCACCTTTGGCACGCATGCCATAGGTTCACTACCACTGTACTAGACCTTTCTGAGAAATCCCATCAGTCTTGTGTTGCTCCAATGATTCTAAGGCTGGATTGTTACTCACACAAATGGCACACAAGGGAATTGAGGGCTAAGTATTAAGAAGCAAGGAATGTAGTCAAGTCTCGCTATGGCACTGTCACAGAAATCACAGCAGGTTTCAGCTAGCTCCCATCTGGCATTCCTAATCATTAGTATTATACTGTAGATAGAAAGAATTTGGTGTTTGGACTGCTTTCTCTTTGGACTACATGGCTTTTCTCTTACCACTCCATTTATAAGAAATCTGCTTGTTACTTAAAAAATAAAGAGAATAGGGAATGGACTGTTTCCAACAATTTATTAACAAGGCTAATGGATGAAATTTAGTGCTAATTGAGATGTTTCAGAAATTGAAATCTTTCTGCCTCCCATAATTATCAGCGAAAAACAACAAATGGTTATAATGTAATTCATGCTTTTTTAGAGTTGGGTGGCATTTGCTTGTATTGCAACACCTTAAGAAGGGCTCACATCAAATGTCAGAGAGAAAAAAACCCACAACAAATGTCTTTACAATTTGATTTCCTTCTTGTTTTTAAGGGCTCTCCCACTGATATATATATATATATATTAAGAAACACTAGACGATTATTTTAGAAGCAGGCTTCCCTCTTCAAAGCAACAAGACTTTCACCTTTTTAAAGAATAAACCAGAGACTTCCGTGCAAGGACAGTTCTTATAGTTTCAGCCTTTTAAAAAAAGAAATGTGTTTTTATCTCTCTGGGATTTTGTTGCTGGTGGGAAAGAAGTTCTCTTTGTTTTAAAAAAAATCCTGCAAAATATCAGAATAAGTTAAGAGTTTTAGATAAAATAGGAGAGCTCACATTTTGGGTAAGGAAATGATTTGTTTACCTTAGGTCCTGAACATGATCTTGGAGATCTATCTTAATTTGTCATAGAAATATGTGCTCATTTTGAGACCCATCACAAGGCTTGTCTACACATGTCAAACGGAGTAGGATGGAGAAATTCAAGTCACCCTATTTATTCTAGTTCCTTTCACTGTCAATTTTCCCATATTGCTAAGTGGCTTAAGAAGAGAATCACTTCAGGATACTGGCAGATCAGACACTTTCACCACGGAGGCTTAGAGAAAGCGAACATTTTAGAGTTATTAAGATGTGCCATGTCGCTTATTTATTTATTTTTAAAGTTAGACATCTTTCTTCCAGAAGTAGGAGGAGACAGGATGGGGCAATGAGGGGCATTCTCCTCTTTGCTTTCACTTGTCTGAAAGGTCCAGTTGAGAACCTGCCCACAGATGAATGACCCTTGTTTTCCCCTCCTGTTTCCTCCAGCTCTGAGAGTAAGTTTTCTTTTTTAATTTTAAAATAATAATATGTTTTTATAAATGAAGTGTTTAATTTGTCAATATCCTGAAGTGACTCTCTTAAGTCACTTCACAATATGGCAAATCAACAGCCGCAGGCAGTTTTCACAGTTGCAAAGCATGCTTTGGTTCGTTTGCAGCAACCACCAGCACTGGAGACAAACCATAACAGAATGATTCTTCTCACAACTCACAACAACATAAAACAGAAGTCCCTGACAGGACATCAGAAAGATGCAGGTAGGAATCCTCTGGGGACAGTTTGGTGTACTCTAGTTCAGGGGTGCCCAAACCTTTTGGCGTGTGGGCCAGTCATGTGGTTCAGGGGACTGGTCACTACGGCCTGGGGCCCGGATGCGGCCCCTGACACCAATTCATCTGGACCACAAAGCCCTTGTCGTTCCCGGAAGCAGAAGTAAAACACGCCATTTGGGCACATTTTACTTCCGCTTTCAGGAGTGATGAGGGCCTCATGGGCTGGATGAATTGGCATTGGGGGCCACGTCCGTCCCCCAGGCCGTAGTTTGGGCACCCCTGCTCTAGTTGTTGTGGTACATAATTGCTGGGAAATTGAGCAAAACAACCCACAGCAGACCAAACTGCTGGCCTAGGTTAACTCCTTCATCTTTATCCTTTTCCCAACAGATAAGGAAACAGGCAGGCTTTTGTGCACCCTGCTGGCCCCCTTCCAAGGGTGCTGGTGGGCCAAGGCAACCTCCATGATCATTTTCCTTGCTTGCAACAGCTTTTATTAAAAAAACATCCATCCCACCCACCCTCCACCCCCGCCGTTCCTCTCTCAGTCTCGAAGGGTTGAGTCGCCTGGACATCTTTTGTCTGTTTGAGGTCTCACTAGAGTTCCCCCTAACCCAAGTTCAGGGAGGCAAGTGTAAGAAACAAGCTTCAAACAAGGGGGAGCCCCTTGCAAGTACAGGTGGGAAGCAGGGGGCAGGCTTTGTGACTGTTCCCAGTCTAGCCTTCCCCAGTCCTACTTCCTCTTAGATGTGCACTGGTTGTACAGGGGCAGGAGCTGTCACGGGGAGAGAAATGTGAAGGCTCTCAGGATTTTGAAGGCAGGCTGACAGGAGAAGAAAGTGTGTGTGTGTGTGGGGGGCACTTCTTCAGCCTGCACCAGGGGTTTGCTGGGCACTTTGGGAGGGTGGTGGACAGGAAGCCTATTGCCGGCTTGGGGAGGAAAAATCCCATACGTTCCCATTACCTCTGCCTGCCTCTGGGAGGCGCCATTTGCTGGGGCGTACGAGAATGAGTCCCTGTATCCCTGTAGGCCAGCATACCACTGGCCTGCACTATGGTACAGAATACAGCTCCCCAATCCTCTCCAATGTCTTTCAAGACCTCCCATCATTCACTAGCCAGTGCCAAGGAGCACCCCCCCTCCAAATTCCTCTGCTGGCTATTTTATCTCTCTCAGATCAGCTCTGTCCAGCTGTACCTCATTTACGGGCTTCAGTGGTGTCCCTGTATTGTGCAAGATTTGCTCCCTCCCCTTCCTGTTGCTTTCCTTAGCCCCATGATGGCGAACCTTGGCACTCCAGCTGTTCTTGGACTGCAATTCCCAGAATCCCAAGTCCCTGTGAAGGAGGAATCACAATTTGGGATCAAAATTGCTGGGAGAAACATCAACAATTTGAGATATGCAGATGATACCACCCTAATGGCAGAAAGTGAGGAGGACCTAAAGAAGCTCCTGATTAGGTTGAAAGAAGAAAGTGCAAAAGCTGGCTTGAGACTCAATATCAAGAAAACCAAGATCATGGCAACAGGCCCTATCAGTCCCTGGAAAATAGATGGGGAAGAAGTAGAAGCAGTGACAGATTTTACTTTCTTAGGATCAAAGCTCACTGCAGATGGTGATTGCAGCCATGAAATAAAAAGGCGACTGATTCTTGGGAGGCAAACGATGAGAACCTGGGGAGCATAGTGAAAAGTAGAGACATCTAATTGCAAACAAAAATTCGTATTGTCAAATCAATGGTATTCCCTGTGGCAATGTCTGGTTGTGAGAGCTGGACCATTAGGAAAGCTGAGCACAGAAGAATAGATGCCTTTGAGATGCGGTGTTGGAGGAGAGTTTTGAGAGTCCCCTGGACAGCGAGGAGAACAAATAGGTCAATCTTAGAAGAAATCAACCCTGACTGCTCCTTAGAAGGTCAAATTGTAAAGATGAAGCTAAAGTACTTTGGACATAAAATGAAAAGAGAAGATTCACTTGAGAAAGCCTTGATGCTGGGAAAGGTGGAGGACAAAAGAAAAAGGGGGTGGCCAAAAATGAGATGGTTAGATGGTATTGTGGACGCAATGGGCACAGAGCGGAGCAAGTTGAGGAGGATGGTGGAGGACAGAAGTGCCTGGCAGACAGTGGTCCATGGGGTCGCAGAGGGTCGGAATTGACTGTGCGACTGAACAACAACAAAAGCCCTTTCATGTGGATTCATAGGGACTTGGGCTTCTGGGAATTGAAGTCCAAAGCTGGAGTGCCAAGGTGTGCCATCACTGCCTTAGCCTCTGAACTGTGTCTGACCAGCCCATGGGAGCACATGCACCCACCCCCACCTCCTCTTCCTCCTCCTCTCACCTTGACTTAATCCCTGGATACTGGCTTTTGCTCCAATAAACTTGCTTAAATTTTTAAAAATGTTTTTATTTACTAAATGGATTTTTATTATTACTGCAGTTTATTTGCCTTTAAATCTCTAATTATTGTCTTTTAGTATTACTTGTTTTAACATTCCGAGCTGCCTTAATTCCCCTCAGCAAGGAGGAAGGCTGTACAAATGATACTAAGCAAATAGTGCATAAAAACCTTAATAACATTTGAGATGCTCTTTAAAACTTCAAACAAATAAAAATTGTTTTCTTAAGACTATTCAGTTACTGATGACTAAAACACACCAGTGATATTCAGCAAAGCTGGAAATATGATGTGAATATTTACATGTTAATTATCAGCACTTTTTAACTTACTCTACTAGTACAAATTTTAAATTGATCACCTTGAAAGCTGGTGGATTTATAGACCTCTTGAAGAAAACCATCAATGCATGGTTTAAGCAAATGTAAATATTGCTTTTATTTGACTTCAACAAACTATTCTTAAAACATATAAACTGTCAAAGGTATTTAGAAACACATTAATTAGCTAATTGTGAAGGTCACAGTCAGATTAAGTACAAAAGCAGTAATGTTGGGGGAGGTTGATGATTTCAAGCTAGACAATAACAAGAAAGCTGATAGTTATTTGTTGTCAGTGGCAAGACAATTGATGGCTGGTGAATGGAAAAACAAGTTTGTAATAAGTAAAGATAAATGGTATAGAAGTGTATGGCGACTAGCGCTTAATGATAAATTAACAAACGAGATGAAGATAAAAAGAGGTTTGATTACAAAAAACCCATTTAGGGAAATATGGAAGCCTTTTGTTATATTCGGTTTGACAAACAGAGATGGAGTTAAGCTGTGCCAGGAAACGCTCAAATTTTGGGGAAAATAGTGAAGAAGAATGTATTATAGCAAAGAGAATTTATACAGGAATCACTTTGTATAGCACAGGGAAGGGGTAGGGTTGGTGTTTGACAATGTATGTTATGTTGTGGTTTGTATATGTGTTTTATATAATAATAAAGAAATATATGAAAGGAACACATTAATTAGCTGAGTAAGTTAGACACAATGCTAATGAGATGAGAGCCCTTCTTTTGTTGTTGTTGTTGTTCAGTCACACAGTCGATTCCAACCCTTTGCAACACTACGGACCACTGCCCGCCAGGCACCTCTGTCCTCCACCATCCTCCTCAGCCCACTCAGGTCTGTGCCCACTGCATCCACAATACCATCTAGCCATCTCATTTTTGGCCGCCCCCTTTATCTTTTGCCCTCCACCTTTCCCAGCATCAAGCCCTTCTCAAGTGAATCCTCCAGTGATGGGATGTTACAGGTTCGCACCAGTTCGCCAGAACCAGTAGTAACTTTCCCCAGTGTCCCGGAGAACCGGCAGCGGCTTTTGGAGGGAACTACCTCGGGGGCTTACCTTTTTTCCAGTTCCTCCACTGTGCATGCACGCCAAGCACTTGGTGTGCATGCGCGCCTACAGCACTTGGCTGTCTTCTGGCTGTCTTCGCAAGTGGGGAGGAGGAAGAGAACCTGCTAGCCTGAAGCTCCTATACCCTGCTCTCCAGGGTAAGTGACTCACCTTTGGATGTGGGGTGTGGGTGTGTATTTTAATGTGTATTTAATTTGTAATTTTGTGTTTTTATGTCTATTTAATGTGTGTTTATTTTAATGTGTATTATATGTGTTTTATGTGTATTTTTATGTCTATGTAATTTGCATTTTTATGTGTACATGACCAACTTTGGCCCCACCCACCAGGTCACATGGTCCTGCCCATGACATTGGCTCTGCCCATAATATTGGCTCCACCCACGAATTGGCTCCACCCACAAATTAGTCTCCACCCACAGTGTGGCAGTAATTTTTTTGACATCCCACCACTGGAATCCTCTCTTCTCATTTGATGTCCAAAGTACTTCAGCTTCATCTTTACTATTTGACAATGTAGAATTGGCTGTCCCAGCAACTTTTGGCTATCTCTAATAAAACAGACAAGTTACTTAACATGAACACAACTGGTGACTTTACTGCATTATTTGGTACTCACATACTATGAGATTTCATGCAACAGGTTTATGTGATCCAGCCAAAATTTATTACAGAACAGTGAGACACCTGCAGACTCTGTTAATATACGTATGATGAGAACTTGTAAAACACTCACCAAACAGGACTTGCAACAGGACTTGCAAACGGGAGGAAAATTAAAACAATGAGCTCTCTGATTGGTTACTTTAAGTTGCCCATTTTGAGGCGTTGGCTTAACTCTTAATTCGCTGGTTTGGTTTGTATCACATTATTCAAAAGCTTCAAAAGAATACAAACAGCTAGTATACAATAAACAATTTATTATTCATCACTACTTAAAATTCCACAGGCTTGTACAAAGGTCCAGAGCAGTGGAAAGCTCACATATTTCCCGTGGAATTTCACACCTACCTTTACTTTTAGAATTATTTTAGAAAATACCACAGAATCTACCATCAAAAGAAGAAAAACAATCCTACAATTTAAAGAGGAATTGAAGTGAGAATTAAGTCATTCTCCAGCAGTTAGCAACAGTCATAATGCAAATTTTTGAATTGGTAGCCCTGTTAGTCTGTGTTTCAAGCATATAAGAGAGTAAACAAAACAAAACAAAAAGACAAAACAACTTTGTGACACTTTAAAGACTAACTGCTGTATTTTAATTATTTAAGCCTCATCTTCTGTCTGGACTTGATCCACGAAAGCTAATATTAAAATACAGTAAAACCTCATATAACACTAAAACCTGGTTCCACAAGTCTTCGTGTTATATGATTTTTAGTGTTATCTGATCCTCTATGGGATCCATAGAGATACATTGTAACCACACAGGCTTTCGCGGTTGTTATCTGAAGCATCCCATAGGATCTTAATGTTATCTGATGCAATTCTTCCCCCCAGATTCCTTGATGTTATGCGATTTTCGTGTTATTCGATACTAATGCTATATGAGGTATTACTGTACAACAATTAGCCTTTAAAGTGCCACAACATTTTTTTGTCTTTCTGTTTTGTTTACTCTCTGATATTCATAATACAGACACCACTCATTTTCATCTAATGTACTACTTCAAATTTATTCTCCAGCTTTATCCTGTTCAGTATTTGTGTGTGTGTATGTGCGCATGTCCATGTGCGCATGCGCACAGAGCTCAAATGCTGAATCCGCAGCAGTAATCCAACATGTAGCCAGTCCTCCATGACCGGACCTATGAACAGCACCTCATCAGATCACTGTGGAAGCATCTAAAGTTGGATTTATGTGTATATAAATATTGAACTGGGCACTGGCATCTGTATTTCTGCTCTAGGCCATCAAAATAACCTGTTGTTTCTCTTAGAGCAGTGGTTCCCAACGTAGGCCCCAGGCCCCACAAGGGGGGGGGGCTCAATTCCCAGAAGCCTTTGGGGAATTGATTTAGGCTTTTGGGAATTAAAGTCCAAAAACCAAAGGTTGGGAAATACTGTCTTAGAGCAAAAAGACTGATCTCCTGAGTTGTGACCAGCCTTATGTACTCAGAAAGGGGGACTCAGCAGGTCCTTTCCATCCAGGTGTGAATTGCTAAAAGTAATCTGACACCTGTACACCTACAAGAAACTCCACAATCTCCATCCTGGGACTGAGTTTATATGTGTATCTCATACCTGCAACATCTGGCCATTTATTTAATTTCCAAGCCCCCTGTCTATTTTTTGCATTAACTATACGGCAGTGTTTCCCAACCTTTGGTTTTTGGGCTTCAATTCCCAGAAGCCTAAGTCAATTCCTCAAAGCACTGATCAGCCAATGTACTGACTTAGGCTTCTGGGAATTGAACTCCCCCTGTGGGGCATGGGCCCCACATTGGGAACCACTGCTATAGGGGTTAGCAAAGCACGACAGAAATCTTGAGATTTTGAACTTCTTGCAGAATTGTAGTTCTTGTGGCTCAAGACAGCAGCCTTCAGAGGTACGCTCATTATTCTCTTTTTTCATGAAGCCAAAACCTATGGTCTGTATTGCTGCATTTCCATGTTCTCATACATCAAATGTATTAGTATTTTGCATTAAAATCATCATATTCTGGAGCTTAGAATAACTGAACGTTCCTGAAATTAGCAAAAATCCATGCATAACATGTGACAAAATCACCAATATCTATCTAAGCATGTATCCTTCTGCTCAAATGACTGATTATTATTTTTCCCATTATAGTAAATAGTTACTTATTAAGCCACTCTCCCAATATTCCTATATAGGCTTCTCACCAAAATAACACCATTAACACATACAATTGTACCTCACTTAAAGAGCATAATGCGTTACACAGGACTGCTCTTTAAGCGAGTTTGCTGTTTAAGCGAAACACCATTGTAAATTACCAATTGTGGGGCGGATTTCGAACCCCGATTTATTTGTTAAGCGAGTTTTAGGTTGGTTTTATTTGTTAAGTGAAGCGAACATTCAGAGAAAATTCTGCTTTTTAAGCGAGTTACTCTTTAAGCGAGGCGCTCTTTATGCGAGGTTTGACTGTACTATGCAGAAACCCAATGAAGAACTTTCAAAAAAGTTATTCAGATTTTAGGGCTCCTTGATGCTCTAATCAAGACTTTTAGATACTCCATCTTGCCTCTTTTCCTCAATCCTCAGTTTTGATTTTTATTTTGTTCTTGTCTTCTAGGTAAGAACTTTTTGAACATTACAAGCTAATAAATGCCTTTTGACAAGGCTTCAGTGGTAGTGGAAGCACGCTCAAGTAGCAATTGTGAGCCCTTGTCAGCTTTATAGTGATCAGGTGAACAAATAATTGATTCCAATCAGCAGCACCTGGTTTGATAATTGCTCAAGTGATTATAATTCAATAATAAAAAGCCAATTCAGTAATCTTAAAGCAGATTGCATTAACCTCCCATATACTGTGCAAACTTCAGTTCCTTTCCAGAGAAACAATTGTAATGGTGGTTTTATCATGTTTATTTTTCATCATGAATTGTTATTTAGTGCTTTTCATATTTGAATCTGTAGTCCCAAAGCAGGGATTCTCAACCTGCAGCCTGCCGGCTGGATGCAGCCCATGGCGCCATTCCATGTGGGAGGCCCCGCCTCCACCACATCTGGAAGTGCCATGTAGTGGAGGAAGGGCAAAATAGCCATCTGTCCCCTGAAACTGTCTGAGGGAGTGTGACCTGGCCCCCAGTTTAAGTGTCTCAAAACTGAGCATTGGATAAAATGGGCTGATAGATACTTATGCCCAAAGGCAATATATAAATATTTCTGCTGGCAAGTTATGAGTTGCACCTCACAAGGAATGGGAAGAAGCACATTGAACTTCATCAGGAATTGTAAATGGGAAGGGGACAGATGCTCAGAGGTAAAAATAGATCAAGGCTTATATCCAGTGAGGAGCAGACCAGGCACATTTAATGGGGGCCAATTATAATTTCATTAAAATTGAAAGGAAAGCACACTACAAATCACACAGTCTCCAGTGTCTGTATGCAAATGCTAGGGAAACAAACAAGAAGAACTGGAAATCTTAGTTCACATGAGTAACAATGAATTGACAGGGATAACTGAAACTTGGTGGGGTGACTCATGACTTGGACACAAGTGAAATATATAAATTGTTGAAAAAGAACAGAAAGGGAGATGGAGTTGCACTATATGTCAAAAAAGCATATTCCTGTACAGATAGGCAGCATAGGGTTGCCATATGTTCTGGAAAACCAGGATTGTCCCGGATTCAAGGTCGGAAAAATTGTCCTGGCCAGTTCAATAAAAATCATGTTAAAGTCCTGGATTTTTAAAGCTTACTGATTGTGTATTATAACACACCATTAAAATAAATTTGAACTCTCACCATCAAACAAGCGATTTCCTGCCACATTGGAGTTGGACTATGTCACGAAACCAGCCAGCCCCCTCTGCCTTGGACCTCCTAAACCAAAGTCATGATAAGATTGCCTAGCTGACCTGTGACCTGGGTCCTAAGGAACGTAGGCTAGTACATCTGTTGGACTTCCATATCATTCATCACAGTCACAGGAAAAGCAAAATATCATCTCCTTCTTTAAACACAGGAAGACTCTTTCTATCTGTGTTCCTAGGAGTTGGGATGGCTCTCTTTCTGACTTCTTCCAACTGCAAAGTCTGAAGTTGCACAAGCTGCGCAAGCACTTGGGGCAAGGTGAAGTCTCCTGGGACGCCAAGCGGGGCCCACTCTTCCTCTTCATCCCCACTAGCTTCTGGGCTCGACCCACTCTTCTCATCACTAGGGCCCTGGGACTTCTCTTCATAGGGGCGGCCAGGTGGGAATACAGGGACAGGCAGATCCTCTTCCTTACCTTTCTGCATTTCGGCAAGCTCCGACGGAGCAAAGGCACGTCTCCCCTTCCTTGAAACCAGACTGGAAACGGCCCTCTGGAAGCAAAGCGGCCCTCAGCCCTCAAAGGCTGAATATCCTCAGCTCAGGCGACGTCCTGAGCAACAGCTGGCCTGCAGAATCCTGCTCAGACAAAGGAAAAAAACAGCTGGCCTGGAGAATCCCTCTCAGGCAAAGGAAAAAAAAACACAGCTTGTATCCAAGACAGCCAGTTTCAGTTTCTCCAGCTGGGTTCAGCACACACACACACACATAGGCAGATAGTCCCACACGATAGCCATCCATCAGAGTGGCACAAAAAAACCCACAACTTCAGGAGCGGAGAAACATCCCACTGCTGCCACCATGTCATGAAACCAGCCAGCCCCCTCTGCCTTGGACCTCCTAAACCAAAGCCCCCAGAGGGCGAGCTGGCCAGCAATGCAGCTAAACAGCCCTTAGTTGCTTCTCTTCCACAAGGAGGTTTAAACAGGTAACGTAGCTCTCTGTGTGTGCTGGTAGCGTGCTGATGATGAAAGAAACAATCTTCAGAGAAAAACAGCTGCTTTATTGGTCAGGTTATTAAAACATAGTCCATGGAGAAACTTAGATATAAAGGTCAATAGCATAAATCAGTCCAGTTACAGTTCACGTTAGGTAATCATGATGAAACGGGGGGGGGGGGAGGATAGTCCCGCAAGCCAAGGTCTTAAGCCATTGAGATCCAAAAACGAACTAAATCTCTTCTCTCCAAAATGGAGATTCACTAGTCAGGTGGGTTGCCCTTGGCCAATCAGGGAACAAAGGGGAAACTTTCTCATAACAAGAATTGTTGACACACGTGTACAGGATGAATGCTCTCTGTTTAGTCAAAACATGCGAGCTCAGCTAGCTAGAGAGATAAGAGGCAGGAACACTGAATGAAAACTGTCTCGTGACAGGAGTCTTGTGAGACAGAGAGAAGAAAGGATTTTTGAGGCCTAGTTAAAACTACAACCTCACCAAGCTTTGAGAACGCTAGGAAATATGTCATTTTCTGACAGACTATACCTGGAGACAAATCTTAACGTCCTCGCCTTGCACCACTGCCCAATAAGAGTGACCAGTGTGTTTCCTGGAACTGAGGACATTAAGAGTTGACCACGATGCAACTTCCCAGAAGTACAACAGATTTTTACAGTAAGAATTAACTGTTGTAAATAAATTGATTTATGTATTGATATATTTAAGTGTTTTATAGCTTTCATTATATTATGTTTGTTTTTTAAAAGGTTATTTTGTGGTTAACCTGCCCATTTTTGTCAAGTATACTTCTGTCTTGGTTTTGTGAGAGAGAATTATGGCAACTCTAAAGCAGGAGGATGAGATTAGTTGACCCATCCAGAGCATTTTGATTAATCGTCATCAACTACAACTCGTATCCAAGAATGCATTTTTTTCTGAAACAGGGAAAATGTCATGGGTGTGAATTTGTTTAATATAACTGAGGCAGAAGACAAAAGGAATGTAGTAGTTTACTACATAGCACCCAATTCAAAGAGAAGATGTAGAGAAAACCTTTTTGGGGGAAATTGCAAGAATGTCAAAGCTACATGGCTGCCGGTGGTGGCAGCTCCACCTTCAGTGGCAACAGCATGCAGGAGGGCGGGAAGTGAGGCCGGTGGTTGTTGCAGCCCAGCACTCACAGCCAGAGCAGCGCCGGCCAGGCCAAGCCCCTCCCCCAAGGCCTGGCCAGCACTGCTCCGGCTGCAGGTGCTGGGGCACAACAACCACCAGCCTCGCTTCCCGCCCTCCTGCATGCCGTTGCCACTGAATGTGGAGTTGCCGTTGCCAGGCTCGGAGATGGGGCAGCTGCACACCTGGGACGCCGACAGTGGGCTCTTTGCTGGGCTTCTGCCATGCCACCTCAGCCTCTGGGTCTCAACCCGGGACCAAGGGTGGCCCTGGGCCCTGCGCAGCACCACCCAGCGGCACGAGCTGGCCGTAAGAGGAAGCCTGAAGAAGAGGATGTCGACGAAGGCAGCAGAGGAGTAAAAAGCGCCCCCTGGTCTTCACTGAGATAGGATTTTCATTTTGTTTTGAGTGGGGGGGACGCGAGCCTGGGGGTGAGTGAGTGAGTTAGTTTGGCTTGGGCCCCGGGCAGCTGAAACCCGCCTTAAGCCACTGACTAAAACTCACCAAAGCATCCTCCATTGGATCCCTTGGGCTAGGTGAAAGCGGAGGGCACACGTCATGGTCCACCTAGTCAGTGGGAGCTTATTCTACAATAACTATGTTAATTTAGTCCTTAAAAGCTAGCTTACATGAGACACATCAGTTCTCCATATGTTTATTTTTACTTTAAAACATCTGCAGCAGAAGGAGGTTGTTAACTGAATTCAAGCAGCCAGATTTGTGTATGTGTTTCCTTCTATAAATCACATCTTGAAGATGCTATTCATACTACTGGGGGGGTGAGGAGAGCATTGCCACTTAGTAAAGTAAAGGTAAAGATTTCCCTTGCTCGAAAGCCAGTCGCATCCGACTCTAGGAGTCAGTGCTCATCTCTGTTTCTAAGCTGAAGAGCCAGTGCTATCTGCTTTTGCAGACATTTCCATGGCCATGTGGCAGGCATGACTAGACACCGGAGCGCATTGAACGCTGTTACCTCCCCATCGAAGTGGTCCCTATTCATCTACTTGCAATTTCTTGCTTTCGAACTGCTAGGTTGGCAGGAGCTGGGACAGAGACGAGACTTATTTATTTATTTATTGCACTTTTCTCTGGTAAAAGAGTAGTGGCTTTGATGTCATCATAATTTTTATCAGAAACTCTATGTTTTCTGCTGCAGGGGAATGGTGATAGATAAGATGAAATAACACAGGAGAGAAGGGGTACACCTGCTTCTCCAAGCAGGCTTGCTCTATCCTGACCACTTCAGAAACATAAAAATGTCAGGAAATACAATCATGGGTCTCCCACTTCATGCTGAATTTGGCCCCTTAGGTACCATCAGTGATGAGCAGCAAAACATTTGGCTACCACACCATGGGCGGAGCCCATGTGGAGGATGGAGCCTATGTCATGGGTGATATAGTCAGGCCTGCCATGTGGCCATGTATACATCTGCAAACACAGGCAGCAATGGCTCTTTGACTGTAAAGAGAGATGAGCACTACACCCTAGAGTCAGATATGACTGGCTTTTGAGCAACGGAGACCTTGAACCACTTGCAGGGACAAAACCTGATGTCAAATTTGAATACCAGTCAGGGATCTTCTGTTACGAGGTAAAGGTTGCCCTTGCTTGAAAGCCTGTCATTACCAGCTCTAGGGTTCAGTGCTCATCTCTGTTTATAGCAAAAGAGCAAGCGGACTTGATCCACAAAAACTCACATTAAAATACAGCAGTTAGTCTTTAAGGTGCCACAATGTTTTTGCCTTTTTGTTTTGTTTACTCTCTGATATGCTTGCACAGAATAAAACTGTTTAAATGGTAGCTGTGTTAGTCTGGGCAGGGCAGGGAGGTGGGTGTGGCCACCCAATTTTGCTACCCCTCCTGCCCGAAGGCCACCCAATCCCCCCCCCCCCCGGCCGGGGTGTGTGTGAACCTGTTGCTTCCCACCACTGGGTATAGAGTACAAAGTATAGTTATTAAAGGAAAAGTGGATGTATCTCATGCCTGGAAATAAATTTTTGGAAGATAAAAGTATAAACATGATTCTTAATAAAAAAGCTCCCAATGACCCATCAATATTGATTTTACAAAACTGAACAAAAATGGCACCACATCAATGCACTGGAAGAAAACATTCTCCTGCGTACAAACATGGTTGGCAAGAGACTATCACAATACAAATGGATACCCTGCTCACTCAGAGTTGCCAAATGTTTCAGTGGCCTTTGAAACTTGGCAGTTTGCAAGAAATGTCTCAACAATTAGATGGTTTCATAGGAATTTCCCAAGAAACATGGCTCAGTTTTTCCTGAGTTTTGTGACTGGATCCAAAGAATGTCTTCTACGTACAAACCAGTTCCATAGTATGAAAGGCGAGCAGGCAAGCAGAAGGGGGGCCTATAGAGAGGAATTGGGTTATTTCAGATTGATGGTGTTTTCAGTTGGCAGCACTGAGCATGAAAATGCATGCCCAGAGGGACAGACAACTGTACTTCTAAACAGTACACTGCCCAGGCATAATCTACTGGATGCAGAGGATTATTGCTGAGGATATACAGTAATACCTCATATAACATTAGTATCGAATAACACTAAAATCGCATAACATCAAGGAATCTGGGGGGAAGAATTGCATCAGATAACATTAAGATCCTATGGGATGCTTCAGATAACAACCGCGAAAGCCTGTGTGGTTACAATGTATCTCTATGGATCCCATAGAGGATCAGATAACACGAAAAATCATATAACACGAAGACTTGTGGAACCAGGTTTTAGTGTTATATGAGGTTTTACTGTATTGCAGTGGTGCAAAAAAATATTCTGGATGCAGGAAGGCCTAGGCTCTGAATTTAGAGAATCCTGGGTACCTGCACGTTTTCTAAGCTCTGAAATCTTGGAATGACCCTGCCAGCTGAAAGATGCTGGAATAGCAGGGAAAGAGAAATGTGTTCAGTCTGAGGATTTGCTTGAATCTACATATCTTGAACCTCCTAAATCTATACTCAAACTTGAAAATTCTTGAGCAATGAAACCTACATTTTCAGAATTTTGCGGTGTTGTTTACAATTCAAAATTATACATAAAATCCATATGCTCTACCTGGGGAATGTACACACAAGAATAATGATTTTTGCTGGAGGAACTCTATTCAGGGGATGCCCAAATGAGGCTCCTTTCAGGTCTCCAAGATCTTTTCCCACCAAAGTGATCCCTATTTATCTACTTGCAATTTCTTGCTTTAAAGCTGCTAGGTTGGCAGGAGCTGGGACAGAGATAGGTGTTCAAACCGTCATGCAGTACCCAGGTCTCAAACTTGTCGGCCTTCCAGCTAACAAAGCAAGCTTCTTAACAGCTGAGCCACTGCCGTCCCTGTCAGCAATGAGCTGCTGCTACTTGTGATGATGATTATTTCCACTTATATGCTGCCTCATAGTACTAAGAATTCTGGGTGATTTACACCATATTTGTGGAAACTACAATTTGCTCCCAACATGCAGGATACTCATTTTATTCACCTTAGAAGGATGGAAGGCTGAGTCAACTTTGATCCCGTCAGCATCAAACTCACATTGTGAGCAGAGTCCTGATTGCAGTGCTGTAGCTTAACCACTATGCCACAGGGCCTCTTTTCATATTTGTTGGAAACTGTTTGGAGAATCTGTACATTAGGAAAATTGGTCTGGAAATAAAATTTTGTTTCATCTATTTTTCTTCATTTCTCAAACTCAAAACAAGTTAAAGCAAACTACGAAAGGAAAATAAGATATGGATGAAAATGAAAATAAAAGATTTGCTATAGATGGAAAAGAATTTCATTGGATTTGACAGCTTCAACAAAGGTAGCATTTTGCACCTCCTGAGACTCATTGTGAAAATAAATGTACATCAATCTTGAAAATCCACATACTATATTTAAGAGGTTTATGATGTATTCTGGAAGGGGGAAAAGTGTGTTCAAATCAACCTGCTCTATTTTTAAATGCAAATAAAGACATATTTTTAAAGGAAATCCATACAATGTTAACTATATAAATACATGTTCACATGAGGTATATTGTATAAATAATTACAAATATTAGGAGAATATACCAGAAAGATCAGCGTGGGAAGGAAAAACAGCCTCAGAACTAAACATCAGACAAGGCTTGGAAGAAATTACAGAGAGGATTCAGGATTGAGAGATGTTGATATCCCTAACATTATAATGAATCAGCAAATTGACTGAGCATAAGGCAGATTTATATATGCCCATTTGGTCCTGACTGCAATTTGCAGGTCAGTTGTGGTGCAACAGATATTGCTCAACGGAGGCAGTTTGTTCATTTATCTATTTAGTTTACAAGTGTGCCTCTATTCGGATATCTGGGAAATCCAGGGCACAGAAGAATTCTTACTCTTGGTTGAGTTTTAATAGCTTAACTCAATAGATAACCTATATTTGACAGGGCAGTTTAGTATTAACGTAGGATATAAAGTATATGGAAGAATTTAAACCAAACCCTCTAAATGAGTTTGCCATCTACCACCTTGCATGTACCCGGTTTCCTCTAATTTCTCAAATGAAGCAGAAATTGGCTTGATTAGTTCTTGAGTGGAAGGCTCCCCAAGAATGATTTATTTATTTATTTATTTTTCAATTTGTATTGCCGCCCCACTCCGGAGACTCCGGGCAGGTCACAAGAAGAACGAAGACGAGTCAACAATCTAAGAAACCCCATCAAAAACACCCACCCAAGCAATAGATTAAAAGACTAAAAATTACCAGATAACAAGATACAAGATAAAAAATTTAAAAGCTTAAAAAAATAAATTAAATTAAAAGATTAAAAGAGAGAGAAGAGCATTTACCGGATTAACCAACAGGCTGGGGTTACTGTATTGCTGGAACCCCACATCTGCCATGCCAGCCATGTCTTTAAACCTTTCCTGAAGGGCAGCAACTCTGTCTGGAGACACAACTCAATTGGCAGGAGGTTCCATAGGGCCGGAGCAGACACTGAGAGGGCCCTCTTTTCTAGTGCTAGGTTGCGCCAGGCAGAGCAGGCAAAAGAACCTGCCTCATACTCTAGAATGTTACTGGCAGTTACTGGGCTAGATCAACAGTTCCTGGACTGAAAAGACAGATGTGGGATTTGCAAAATGAAATTATTCAAAGGTTCTAAACCAGGAGTTCTCAACCTTTTAAAACCGGGGGCCAGGTCACTCTCTCTCTGACAGCTTCAGGGGGTGGACAGCCATTTTGCCCTTCCTCCACCTCATGGCACTTCCTGGTATGGTGGAGGCAGGGAGGGCACATGAAATGGTGCCATGGGCTGCAGGTTGAGAATCCCTGTTCTAAACAGACATAATCCATAAAAGATTTCCTGGTGGTAAATGTCATGAAATGACATCTTTTCTAACGTTCTCAAAGCTTGGAGAGGACCTGGTTTAAACTAGGCCTCCAAAATCCTTTCCTCTCTGTCTCACAAGACTACGTGTCACGAGACAGCTTGTTTTCAGTTCAGTGTTCCCTGTACTGTAATCTTATCTCTAGGCTAGCTGTTTTGACTATTAGAGAGCACACTTCCTTCATGTGTGTAAACTTCTTCTCTTGTTATGAGAAAGTTTTTTCTGTTCCCTGATTGGTTAAAAGGTACCCCACCTGACTGCAGAATCCCCATCTTGGGGAGAGCAGAAGGAGTTCAGTTTTGGATGTCTATGGGTTAACATCTTTGCCTGGGGGACTATTCCTTTTTGTTTTCATCATGATTACCTAGGACTATTGCTCTGTTTGCTGGACTGTCTTATGCTACTGACCTATGCTTTAAGAACCTGATCAATAAACCTACGTTTGCTTGAACAATGTCTCTTCATTGGACTAAAGGGTAAGAGAAGCAATGCATTCACACACAAGCCTCTGAATACACTACCTATTAAACCTCCTTGCAGAAGAGAAGCAGCTTAGCTGCATTGCTGGCCAGCTCACCCTCTGGGGGTTTTGGTTTAGGAGGTCCACAGCAGAGGGGGCTGGTTGGTTTTGTGACAGTAAATGGCCATGTATAAAGGATCAAAGTGGATAAGTTTGCATTTTAGGAGCTCAGGTGGTAATTGTCATAGGCGATGGTGGGAAATAAGTTCACTTTAAATGAGAAAGAAGCCGCTACGCTGCCTAAAGAGAGAGCGGCAGAAGGCAGTGTTATCCCAAGCCATTTAGTGAGCCAGGCAAATGCCTAATGCTCAAAGACCTGCCATGGAATACCTTGCAATGTTACACAATGCAGCTTTAGGCTGTTTGGCCTGGAAAGCAGAGAAATGCAAACTGCATATTAAATTGTCAGAAATCCTACACCACTCCAATGCGGTGTAGCAGGACTCTGGAGACCAGGGTCAGAATCCCTACTTGGCAATGAAAACTGACTGAGGGAGTAGAACTAGCAAAATCACTCCTTAAATATTTCATTTACAGTAATACCTCGGATAATACCTCCGGGTGCAATTCAAGGTGCTGGTTATTACCTTTAAAGCCCTACATGGTAGTGGACCAGGATACTTAAGAGACCGCATCGTCCCAAGGACATCTGCCCGTCCCACTAGAGCGGACTGGAGAGGCTCCCTGGTTGTGCCATCAGCCAGAGAGGCGCACCTCGCTGGCACAAGAAGGAGGGCCTTCTCAGTGTCTGCTCCGGCCCTTTGGAACCTCCTGCCAATAGAACTACGCATGCAGACGGAGTTGCTGCCCTTTAGAAAAAGAGTGAAAACCTGGCTGGCAGGTTTGATCTGGGGAGTGGATGGTTCAATTTCCCCAGCCAATTGGTTGGTTTGACCCCCAATATGCCTGTGTTGTAATTTTTGATACCAAGTTTTTTTAAGTTTTTAGAGTTTTTAATTTTTTAAAATGATTTTATAATTGTTGTAAATTGCCCTGGGTCCCTTTTGGGAGGAGGGCGATAAACAAATTTGAATAAATAAATAAATAAATAAATAAATAACGCTAAGACTTGGTTCCACAAGTCTTGGTGTTATCCAATTTTTAGTGTTATCCGATGCATGTTAAAATCTTATGGGATGGATCAGATAACGTTAACGCTCCATAGAGATACATTGTAACTGCACAGGCTTTATCCCATAGGACCTTAATGTTATTCGATGCAATTCTCCTCCCCAGATTATTTAACGTTATGCGATTTTAGCGTTATCCGAGGTAAACGTTATCCGAGGTATTACTGTACTTTAAAAGTCCTGTTAGGTTTGCTATAAATTGGTTCCAATTTGATGCAAGAGTGGCTCAAAGTTGTCAGAAAATTTCTCACATTCATTAGTTGTTGTGAAGCAAATCTGGTTTGGCCATTTTTTCCCTTGTGATCCACACACTAGAACCTTGGGAGGCTTGAACACAACAAAGCAGAAGTGATTTTCATTTAATTCAATTGTACAATTATTACCAGTATTATTATTTTTTGCCTTATGAGTGCCCCCCCCTCCATTTCCACCTTTTGTAGCAAAACAATGAAAGCAAAAGAGACTTTCCAATCTCATTTTTATTTTCTATGCTGGAGCCAAATTCACATGAAGAATAAATGTAACCGTCAATAATTTTAGCAGAGGGAAGTTAAAATGTCTAAACTGATTAGAAAGAGTTTGATCATGCAAATCTACCAGTCCCGAAAGCCTGGCTGGTGTTTCCCAGGAAGTCCCTATCTTGGCTTTGAACATGGTACAAATTAGCAGCCGTGAGTTGTACATAAGCCAGAACTTTGTGAAGCAGCCAGCATGCTCTATTACAAGGATTTAAAAGATATTATTATATAGGATTTTGGCAATCTATTCTAACTTAATTACTCATCTTCCAAAATTGCCTGAACAGACCTCAAAAGGCTGTTCTTTGGAGGGAAAATGAAATTAAATATTCCAAAAAGAGTAAGACATGAACAAGGAGAAAAAGTCTGAAAAAATAGATTTTAATCCACAAAAGCTGATACTGAAACAAATGTGTTAGTCTTTAACTCATCCCAACATTTTGTCCTGTCTCCGCCTCTTCTTCTCCCCTTTAATTTTTTCAACATGCTGAAACTGACTGTCATGGCTACTACTTTGGAAGGGGGGGTGAACCAGTGGTGGGTATTAGCAGGGTCACACCGGTTCGCCAGAACCAGTAGCAGAAATTCTAGATGGCCCCGCTCATCCAAGTTTTGAAATAAAATTGTCCTAATTCTGGTGCAACGTGGGGCTTTCCCCTGGCCATGCCTACCATACCACGCACACAGTGTGGCAGTAAAGTTTTTTGGAGCCCACCACTGGAGTGAATTTAGGCCTTTAATAGTTTCCTGTTCCACTGGCTGCAAAAACTATACATGACAGATTGAACATAGCTACATGAAGGACTTTTGTACCTGCTGAAGATGTCTGATAGTCATAGCAGGAACCCTTCACACCTTTCACAGATTCAAAATCACCTTGCTTTATTTTGTGATTGGCTTTCAAGAGTAAAAATAAGCACAGACTTGTTTATAAGGATGTTGCTCAGTCACAAAGATCTTTCTGAATCACATATCTGGAATATTAACAGATGTCCAACTTGCGAGTACTCTGTATCTGTATAATATACCCTTTAGCCTACTGTTGTGGCTGGGTCAAATCTACATTCATTTTAGCTGCCACAGCTGTAGTTGCTTGGATGTTGTCATATAAACAACAGCTGCTGTAGCAATTAAGAAGTGTATCACCCTTTGCAAGTATAACTTCTGTGAGCTAATTGATCTACATCAAGGGATGTGAGATCCTACAAGGTGCACCTGTACTCTTTGGGTTTGATATAGAAACAGAATTAGTATCCAATTATACCATAAAAACATGTGATTTGCTCCATTTAAAGAACAGGTATATCTGACAACATGACACAACGGTTGGATTGAGTCCATCCATTGATTTTTACTCTCATCGCAGCTTTTTCCTCTACCACTGGGAGGGAGGGGGGTAGTATTCTTTTCATGCTCGAACAATTTGATTGGTTGTTTTCCCATGCAGTAAGTTGTGATCCTTGTGAAGCGTGCAGGCATGTCTGCAGGTGGTATTTTGGTGAGTTAGACAGTTGGGCATGAAGTTCAGGACTAGGAGAATACATCCCCTGCATTATTTCCTCTCCCCCACCAGCCTCTGATTTTTATTTTATACTGTATATATATGAGATAATATATATTGTATTTCAGATTAACACTAGAACAGACTTTTACCTTATCATTTGATCAATAACTGAGAAGGAAATTGCAAAAAGTTTTTCCCCAGGACACCTGTCTTTATCAAGAGAAAAAGTCGTCATTGGGGGGAGAGATACAAGGTGAGAGGGAGAGGACAGAATCTCATGTGTTGTGTGCATTTCAAAGCCATGGCTGGGTTCTTTCTGCAGAATCCAGAGAGACCAAAAAACAGGAGAGGAAATGGAGCTGAACCTTTCACAGAAAATCAGATGGAGATAAAGATTAGCACTAGAGTAGCCTTTCATCTTTTTGGGATGTATTGCTAACAAGATTCTCTTTTGTAGTTTTGGTTGTTGTCTTCAAAACCAAAACTGGCAAGACAAGGAACGACAAAAAGGTCAGAAAAAGAAGACAGGCAGGGAGTGGAGAGACCAAAGAGAAGGAAAGAAGGCGCTGTGGACCAGAATGTGACTCACATTACATCTAATGTAAATAGTTAACTTCCAAAATATTCCTCAGCCCCTGCTAAAATTATACTTACTCCTGGTATTACTCTGCTTATGATTACTGAGCATTAATCTATTAATTTCAGCTATTAGGGTTATGATCTCTATGTAGCAGTTTGATAGGGGAATAGTGAAGAATGCTTAGTACTTTCAAGGATTCATTATCTCTGTGTCAAAATCTGCCTTTTATGGGGAAGGAGACTGATGAATAACAAGAGTTTCAGAATCCATTTTAAGGATATAGTAAAAACCCCACTTACATATGCCTCGAGTCACATAAAATTCAACTTACTGATTTTGTGCTAAAACCATCTCCCGATTTATACGATCTCCTATGTGTTTGCTTTGAGTTACGTAAAGATTCTTTTTCCTATGGCTATGCTTTGAGTTATATAAAAGATCATTTCCCTATGGGTTTGCTTTGATTTACATAAAAATTTCATTGTTCCTATAGGTTTGCTTTAAGTTACGTAAAAAAAATTTTCCCTATGGGTTTGCTTCAAGTTACATAAAAAACCAATTTAAGCAAAAGCCTACAGAATGGACTTTTTTTGTGTAAGTAGGGGTTTTACTGTATTTCTAGCCCAGCGCATAGGCTGGTAATTACACACATTATTATTCAGAAGGAATATGTTCTGTTTTAGAAAAACTGGTGAAAAGTTATGTTTCAATACTCAGATCTGAATACTTACTTAACTGGCTTGCAAGTAACACCCCAAGGGTGTGGAATAAACATTTATAATATAATAATTCCTGTGTTCTAAAAGTTGAATTGTTTGTTTGTTCATAATACATAATTTCACAATTTCACATAATATCACAATTTGGGATCAAAATTGCTGGGAGAAGCATCAATAATTTGAGATATCCAGAGGATACCACCCTAATGGCAGAAAGTGAAGAGGACTTATAAAAGCTCCTGATTAGGTTGAAAGAAGAAAGTGCAAAAGCTGATTTGAGACTCAATATAAAGAAAACTAAGATCATGGCAACAGGCCCTGTCAGTCCCTGGAAAATAGATGGGAAAGAAGTAGAAGCAGTGACAGATTTTACTTTCTTAGGATCAAAGCTCACTGCAGATGGTGATTGCAGCCATGAAATAAAAAGGTGACTGATTCTTGGGAGGCAAGCGATGAGAAACCTGGGGAACATAGTGAAAAGTAGAGACATCACATTGCAAACAAAAATTTGTATAGTCAAAGCAATGGTATTCCTGGTGGCAATGTATGGTTGTGAGAGCTGGACCATTAGGAAAGCTGAGTGTAGAAGAATAGATGCCTTTGAAATGTGGTGTTGGAGGAGAGTTTTGAAAGTCTTCTGGACAGCAAGGAGAACAAATAAGTCAATCTTAGAAGAAATCAACCCTGACTGCTCCTTAGAAGGGCAAATAGTAAAGATGAAGCTAAAGTACTTTGGACATCAAATAAGAGAAGACTCACTTGAGAAAGCCTTGATGCTTGGAAAGGTTGAGGGCAAAAGAAGAAGGGGGTGGCCAAAAATGAGATGGCTAGATGGTATTGTGGACACAATGGGCACAGAGCTGAGCGAGTTGAGGGGGATGGTGGAGGACAGAAGTGCCTGGCGGACAGTGGTCCATAGGGTCGCAAAGGGTCGGAATTGACTGTGCAACTGAACAACAAACAAACACATAATTCTGTTGGAAATTGCCTCAAAGTAGACCATCAAGGAAAAACAGAAAATTATTGAAATTTACAGTAAACCTGGGACTGAAGTGGCTCAAATGGTTAAGACGCTGAACTTGACAACTGGAAGGTCAGCAGGTCAGCAGTTCGAGACTCAAGTGCTGCACGACAGAAAGAGCTCTTGTCTCTGTCCTATCTCCTGCTCATTTAGCAGTTCAAAAGCAAGAAATTGCAAATAGATAACTAGGTACTACTTCAGTGGGAAGGTAAACAGTGTTCTATGTTGAGGCATGCCTTCCACATGTCCACAGAAATGTCTGCAGACGCAGACAGTGCTGGTTCTTTGGCTTTAAACAGAGATGAGCACTGAACTCTAGAGTTGGATAGGACTGGCTTTCGAGCAAGGACCTACCCTTTGAACAAACTAGCCATGGTGATGAATTCTTATCTCTTAAAATGGAGTGAAATGTGATTAATTTTATACCAGCCTCCAAGTGAAAAATTATGCTTGCGTAAAAGGTAATCTGAGAATAACTGAGATTTTGAGAGTTTGTTAAAAAAAGTTTCACTGGTCTTGACTTCAATTTGTTCTTAGGGGGGGGGGGGGTTATTTCCAGTGATGAGATATAACAGATTCACACCAGTTCACCAGAACCCGTAGTAACTTTTCCCAGTGTCCCGGAGAACCGGTAGCAGCTTTTTTGGGGGAACCACCTTCGGGGCTTACCTTTTCACTGGTTCCCCCACTGCGCATGCACGCCAAGCACTTGGTGTGCATACATGCCTACAGTGTTTGGCGCGTATGCACGGCCTCCTTACTGTCCTCTCAAGCAGGAAGGAGGAAGAGAAGCTGCTAGCCTGAAGCTCCCTATAGCCTGCTCCCCAGGGTAAGTGACTCACCTTTGGATTTGGTGTCTCTGTGTGTATTTAATACCTTTACTTATATTGACGTACTACCACAGTTCCCAAAAAGGCCTGGTGGCCGGCAGGCCTGGTGGCCTGGCTTGGGGTTTTTAAGCAAAGTCTTGGAGTTACCTCATCAATAAGCTGCACCTGTGCTGTTCCAATTGGAGAACCCATAAGGAGGTACAGCTGTTTTACATTTACGTTAAGGCATATTATCCTAGAGAACTGGTTAGGCAAAGACTTAGTACCTAACTTCTTTAACTGTTGAAAAGTTGAAAAGTGCCAAAATGAAGCCATCTTGTGGTAAGTTCATTCTATAGTTCCTTCCATCTGACCTTGTGTGAGAAAGATTAACTAGAATAAGCTTTAAACTCTGGTTTAAAAGCTCTGGTTGATTTGTGTTTGGGTGGGTGGGTGGGTGTATTTTAATGTATTATTTATTTTATTTTATTTATTTACGGGTTTGTGTTGTGGGTTGGTGGGTGGGTTGAGGTGTGTGTGTGTGTGTGCTTATTTTTATTTTATTATTATTTATTATTATTTTATTTTTTCTTTGGCCCCGCCCACAACTGTGATGACATCATGGTGGGGTAGTAAAATTTTTGACATCCCACCACTGCACATACTGAAGTAAAAGAAATCGTACACATTGGGGTTTGAAGAGAGGGAAATCCTATAAAAAGAAAGGCCATGTTCCAAAATTAGCGCAGCTGCACAACTAGAAATCAAAGGCCAGGTCCATGATAACTGGTTGTGCCGGGATGCACAATTTCAGATTTCAGTGAAATACCTTATTTCCAAAAAATTGAAAGAGATAGTTTAGGAAATATTCAAGATTTGTTGTTCAGTTGCACAGTCGAGTCCGATCCTTTACAATCGCATGGACCACAGCATGCCAGGTTCGTCTGTCATCTGCCATCCTCCTTACTCTGCCCACTGTGTCAACTATGTTGTCTAACCATCTCATCCTCTGCCTTCTCATTTTGCCTTCGTTCTTTCCTAACAGCAAGGTCTTCTCCAGTGAGTCCTCTCTTCTCATTTGGTGACCAAAGTACTTGAGCTTCAGCTTCAGTATATGTCCTTCCAAGGAGCAGTAAGGGTAGATTTCCTTCAGGACTGACTTGATTTGATCTCCTTGCAGTCCAGAAACACTTGTGAAAATATTTGTACTATGAACGTTATGTTTCACAAAGGTAGACAACTGTAATCTTCTGATGGCATCAGACTAAATTCCTATCTACCCAAGCAAACATAGCCATCAGTGAGGGACGCTGAGAACTTAACTTCACTCACCCAGTAAGTTTCTATGTCTGAGCAGGGATTCAAATCCAAGCCGCCTGAGGCCTAAATCATTGCTCTTTGGGGTTTTTTTTTTTTTAAGTAGAAAAGTCTCTGGGTATTCCAGAGCCTGACTACGAAGGGTAAAAATGCGGCAAATGCTATGAGGTTGGCTGATTCTCACTTTTCCCCATTGCTTGTATGCAGTGGTGGGATGTCAAAAATTTTACTACCCCACTGTGATGTCATCACAGTGTGGGCGGAGCTGACATCACGACATCATGGGCGGAGCCAACGTCATGAGGTTATGGGCGGGGCCAAAGAAAATAATAAAAATAATAAAAAATAAGATTAAAATAAGCACACACACACACACATACACACCTCAACCCACCCACCAACCCACCCACCCACCCACCCACAACACAAACCTGTAAATAAATAAAATAAAATAAATACATTAAAATACACCCAAACACCCACCCAACCCAAACACAAATCAACCAGAGCTTTCAAAACAGAGTTTAAAGCTTATTCTGGCTAATCTTTCTCATACTAGGTCAGATGGGAGGAACTACAGAATGAACTCACCACAAGATGGCTTCATTTTGGCACTCTGGTTGTGCCATGGCCAGAGAGACGCACTTCTCTGGCACTAGCAGGGCCTTCTCTGTGTCCGCTCCGGCCCTGTGGAACCTCCTCCCAATAGAACTATGCCTGCATACGGAGCTGCTGTCCTTCAGGAAAGGATTGAAAACCCGGCTGGCAGGTCAGGTCTGGGGAATGGATCGATCAATTTACCCAGCTGGCTGGATGGTTTGACACCCAGTGCCTCTTAGCTACAATGCCTAGTTTTTAATGCTAAGTTTTTAAGCTTCTTTTAAAACTTTTAATTTTTGAACTGGGTTTAAATTGTTGTCAATATGCTGTTGTGTTGGAAATCGCCCTGGGTCCCTTTGGGGAGGAGGGCGATAAACAAATTTAAATAAATAAATAACTGAGTATGTGGTGAGCAGCCACAATTCTTAATCTGTGATCCACTCCTTGTATAGCCATTTAGTATTTAAAACATTCTCATATTGGTTGAAGATCCAATCAATGGACTCAAATAGGCTGCCCAAATTATGCTTAACTGAACAGATAAAGTGGGATCATCCCAAGTCCTGGGTTAATCAACTCTGCGAAGTAATTTCTCACCATGGGTTCTCAGTTCAGTATTTGCTCTCAGTGGCCACTCAGGCCAAGGAAATTTTTAAACAGAGAGTCTTAGATATCAGTGCACAATCTGACTTGGAACTACTGGCCAAAAATGGTTCGTTAAGGTGGCTGGCGGCTAACAAAAGTACATTTCAAACTGAAAAATATGTTTTGATGTGCCTCACTTATCCTTTAAGAAGGGCATATTGTAGAGCCAGATTCGAGCTATTAAGACTCCATGAATAGATATGGGCGTTTTCACCACTTACCATATCACAAAAGAACGTGCATCTGTGGGTCTCCAAATGTTGAAAATAGCTCTCATATTATATTAGATTGCCAGTTGTACACTGATATTAGATCTAAATACCTTGCATCCCTATTGGAAAAAACAACTTTTTGGGACTCAAAAAACAAACTGTCTTATCTCCTTCTGGGCTCTAATATCCACGTTGTGTGTAGAACTGCCAAGTTTATAATTAAGGCATCCGCTAAAAGAATCGAATATGTCGATCAAATTGGGGTATCCTGCAAGGGAGATTCACTTATCTATCGATATGCATAAATTAATTCTATTTAGGGACCTTCTCCAGTTTACATTCTTTAAAAGTAGTTCAGGTATGTATATATTGTATTTATTGTATTTTTATTGTATTTTATTGTATTTTATCGCACTTTATTGTATTGTACAGATTTTAAACTCTTATATTATTGATAAGGTCGAAAGACTAATCAATTAATAATAATAATAATAATAATAATAATAATAATAATAATAATAATAATAATAATAATAATAATAATAATAATAATAATAATTAGTCTTAATCTGTGTGTGTGGGGGGGTGTCTACCCTGCTCATTATACTGATTAGCGGCTCCTGACGTCAAACCTCCAAGTCCTGCCCTGATGGCCATGTACAGTAACACCTCAGGTAACATTAGTATCGAATAACACTAAAATCGCATAACATCAAGCAATCTGGGGGGAAGAATTGCATCGGATAACGTTAAGGTCCTATGGGATCCATCAGATAACAACCGCTAAAGCCTGTGTGGTTACAATGTATCTCTATGGATCCCATAGGATTTTAACATGCATCGGATAACACTAAAAATCGTATAACACCAAGACTTGTGGAACCAGGTTTTAGCGTTATCTGAGGTTTTACTGTATCTTATTGTGTCAAGTGACCCATTTGATGTCAGTCTAGAACTGATTTATTGTAAGTGAACGTGGAAGTGTCTTTTCCTTCCATTTACAGCTGCTTCAGTAAAACAGAAGGCATTTCTTGCTCTGTCCTTACATTACATTTGCCCGAAGAGCCACCACTGTGTTTGTCGCCTTCTTTCTTGCCTTTTCGAAGTAGAATTACATCATGTTGCCATTTGCATTTCAATGGGATTTTTGCGCCTGTCCGCTTTCTAAACAACCATCACAAGACAGAGAGGAAAATTAATTTACCTCACATTGAATCTACTAATTGCAGAGTACATTATCTCCCTTCTCTGTTTCTTTTCTCTTTCTCCTCTGACGCACAAGTTCTATAATAAGTGGGTCTAACTTGGAGCTTGTGTAGTGAATTGAGGCAGGCTACTTACTATATTTACACCCTTTCCACATTTAGACAAAAGCTATATTTATCTGGCATTCTATTCGTGGGGGCTACCAACGTCACTTTGCATTCACATGGATCTCGGGCACCATATGCTTCCTATTTTTATTTACAACGCCTTCGCCAGAGCTGCCTGCTTGCGTTTCCCTCCCTTTTCTTTTTTACAAGGGCACGAGAGACAGGATCCCAGAGAGCCAAGGCTGGAGCATACTTTTTGTATAGCACTGCAGATTTCCTCAGATTACTGCGAAAGGGAAAAAAGAGTCCGATCTCACTATTATGGAAATAATTTCAGACACCCCCACTTATTTATTTGTTTGTTGAATTTTTATATTTATTTATTCAATTTTCTTTTTCGAATAGCCGCGAGTTAGCAGTTCAATACAGCATCGCCTTTATTTATCACCCCCCCTATCCCAGGAGCGCATTTGGGAGTTTAATGACTTTCTAACGGGAAAAAGCTGACTGGAAGGGGGGAGGTCAGCAGTTCGATTCCCGAGTACTGTAAAGGTAAAGGTTTCCCTTGCTCGAAAGCCAGTCGTATCCGACTCTAGGGGTCAGTGCTCATCTCTGTTTCTAAGCCGAAGAGCCAGCGTTGTCTGCTTCTGCAGACGTTTCCGTGGTCATGTGGCAGGCATGGCTAGACACCGGAGCGCACGGAACGCTGTTCACCTTCCCACCGAAGTGGTCCCTATTATTTATCTACTTGCAATTTCTTGCTTTCGAACTGCTAGGTTGGCAGGAGCTGGGACAGAGACGGGAGCTCATTCCGTCCTGCAGTACTCGGGAATCGAACTGCTGACCTTCCGCCTCCCAGTCAG